>CM019171.2:14306922-14950422 GCA_009739505.2 Apolygus lucorum
TATGAAGGTAATAGTTGAACCCGAGACTCCACCAGGAGGAGGGGCGAGGGGGAGGTACTTAGCAGATAAGTACTAAGAACATTGTACTAAGAAGGCTGGTATTGTACTATCGCCTACAGTCGACTGATTCGTCCACACATGAAGCTCTGAGTGTCTGAGTTCGTAATTGTAGTTCAGGTATGAACATAGTCGCTGTAATGTAAGGCAGTAGGAAGGTAATAGTTGAACCCGAGACTCCACCAGGTGGAGGGATGGTGGGGGCGAGGGGGAGGTACGGAGCAGATAACGGTGTGGTTGGTTGCAGGGCGCTAAGTGTGTCAGAAGGGATGCGTAGCAGATCAATACGGGGTTGGGGGTCGGAGGCGGTAGGTGGGAAAGCCCAACCCTTTGGATTTCGTGCCCCGTTCAGGTTATATTGGGTACACACAGCCCCGGCCCCCCCTGTAGCCTCCCGCCTGTAGCCGCCAGCCTGTAGTCTCCACCGCCGACGTTATGGTAGCTAATAGCGGCCCTCAATCATATCGCCTCTTATCAGCCTAAAATACTTGCATACTCGAAGGTCAGAGCTGTCCTGATAAATGAATGATGCATGAAACCCACTGGACTGCTTACTATCTCCTATATTTAAACATTTCTACACATAAAATGATCATAAAGCTCTGCATTTGTGCAGCCGATCGAATAGAAATCTGTGCCCCAAAATCAAAATTTCAAATTTCAGAGTTTTTTGAACAACTTTGATTTTGTGCTTATTCGAGGTAAACTCTTTTCCCATCGATGACATTTTTAGGATTCATGCTGGTTACCCTCGAAATGGTCCCCTTCGAATTTCGTCCCCGTTGGTCGAGAAGCAACTTGCACGCAAATTTCTTTTTCCTCGATTTTGCTTATTTGGAGGGCGCTAGGACTGCACTTTGATTTCATTTTGATTTAATCAGGAAAGCACTTAATGAAAAATCAATATTATCACGAGATAGTATTGAATTTTTAGAGACCACGCGGAGCCCTGTAGGGGAAATCTTTCGCTCCCTACAAGTACTTAAGGGTTGGACTTACGATAAATCAGAAACACGAGTGTGAATCGCAAAAGAGGCCTAATCCCCATTCAAATTATAGCTAACCAAAATGCGATCGATGTTTTTCTTCATGTTGGTCGATGGTAACAATGGCAAAGCTCTGTTCTTTGCAGACGAGTGATCTATATGGAAAAATTATGAACCTTTGTGTAATAATTCGCAGCGTTTTTGACAAGTAATACCATCAACATAATCATGAAAATCAATATTATGTTGTGGATATACACTTTTTTCTTTTATACATCAAATAAGTGGATTTGTTTGAACAATTAAAGTCCTTTGTTGCTTACAATCACTTTTATTTGCAGAGAGTAAACCAACAAATTTTGAGGCGGGATTAAAATTTTTTTTCTTGGTCGATTCCAAAGGTTCATTATTGAAAATAATAAACCAAAAACCCACTTATTTGCATGAAAATCAAGTTTACTGGGGAAGTATCGGGATGATGTGGAGAGACGATACTGCCCACCCAACTTGGATGGTTTCCATGTTTATGTGGACCAAAATTTTTAAATAACTTTACACACAAGGCAAAATCCACGTACTCAATACATGAATAGTTCATAACCCAATTAGCTAACGCAAAAAAAAGTAGGCTTGTAGGTAACACAATCAGGTTACGCGAAATGGTAACAATAAAAATACGCTAACAACAAACAAAAAAAAAAAAAAAAAAAATGGTGGCTTAATCAGGTAACGCAAATACTTGGTACCTCAATAAAGTTATCGACCTGAGTAACACATAAAAGTCACTCATGAAGATAATGCAATCAGGTTATGCAAAATATTTTATTCAATAAGTATAAATGTATCCACAAATGTATTCCAAATTGTGTAACGCAAACAATTTGGTAACACAATCAGGTAACCTACCTAAGTAATGCATTAAAGGCATGTATCCATGTATTCCCACAACATCGCCGTAGCTTCCTACTAGGAGTGGCACATAGCTTCCTTGTATCCACAACTTGGTGTTACGAATGACCTATTGGCAAGTATTTCCTTCTCTCCTTACATCAAACGTCGAGGGAATTCGAACCATCAAATGGAATGGTGGTTCAAACCTTCAGTAGCAGTTCCGCGAACTGTGCCTGAGGAGCTACGCTGAAATTTTCTGACTTTCTCCTGGTCAGCGACCTGACTTTCTCCACTATATTAAATATTTTGCGGTATCCTTTAATACCAAAAATCCATTTTCATTTAATTTGGGACAAATCCAATTCATATCTATAATGAAATTTTGACAGTTTCATGTATTTGCCCTGGCACATAGCACAAAAAACTGTCACGAAATTGCGTAACGAAATTGTGTTACAGTGCCTTTATAATGATTTCCGCTTACAACGACCCCGTTGTTAGGTTTGTTCCTTTTCTACACTTTTTAACCCACAAAAATCGTTCACCACTCGTTGGAAAGCTCTCGATTTAACGAACATTTTCATGTTCTCCATAACATATTGACTATACGAATAGCGGAGCTATGGGCATAACTGTTCTCATATTTTGTTTACAAACTAATGATCGTGAGTGTAGAAGATAATTAATCCGGAATCGTCTATTTTATTGAAATTAGGTACCTACCTCTTAATATTAATAATTGTGTCAATTTGTAACATAATATATCTACACTCATTCGTAGTACCTACCTCTTTACATGGTACTAAATGAATCTACATCTTCATATTGAAATGATTCGGATCCGCCTTGTTGAGGAAGTTGGCCATCCGGCTCTATATTTTTTCCTTTTAGCGAAGACATATTGTCCAACTTGTCTTCCAACATTTCACTCGTCTGTCAAAACTTTGGCAACATAGGTACATGTGATGTTCAATAATTTCGGTAAACAGCCAGTGAGATAAAAGCTAAGTAGAGTAGACAACAGCAACGCATTGTGAGGTTTGAAAAATACAACAAATCGCTATAGATAGTTATTATGTTGATGATTCGTTTCACATTCTGACAACAACGGAGGGTGGGTTATAAAATCCTGTAGTGAGGTAAAAAGCAATAGGTAAAGACATGAAAATGTCCCAATGCGTTGCAGACTTGTATGCAAGCGTTTTCTTGGTCGATTCCAAAGGTACATTTTTCTCGTTAGTTGTGTTTTCGGGAATCGACCGTTAATTATTTTTGACATAGATACGTCTTCTGGCTGGGGGTCAAGGAATTTTCCGCGACCCTTTGTTTTTTTTGCCAAAAAATGCAACGTTGCACCATTAAAAAAATCATAGCCATATCGGTAGCTAAGAAGCAAAGTTCTCTAGAATACTGCAATAT
This sequence comes from Apolygus lucorum, assembly GCA_009739505.2. Taxonomy (NCBI): domain Eukaryota; kingdom Metazoa; phylum Arthropoda; class Insecta; order Hemiptera; family Miridae; genus Apolygus; species Apolygus lucorum. The sequence goes on from CM019171.2 coordinate 14,310,276, forward strand.
ATTACGTGCGGTCGGAGAGTTAGTTTTTCGAAGAAAAAAAATGCTGTTTATTCGTTTAAAAAGTAATAGGTAGGTACTTATATTATCCGAAAAAAGTATTATTTCGACATTATTTCTTCAAAATTCTGTTTACTCATAACAACTATCACCAACAACAATGGAGAAATTTCTTCGTGTACTTTCGAGAGTTTCTTACTGATCTGTCCTCGATTGTAGTGATTTATACTCAATAATATAACCATAATACACAGGGTTTTCTCTGAACGAGTCTTGCAGTAGAAATAAGAGAGAAAACAACTATGTTTCTCCTGTCTCCTGCAGCACTCATGATTATCCCTTGAAAATTATGGCTTAAACTATTGAAACGTTGGGAAACAATCTTCTTCTTCATTGTGACCGAACCTCGACATCCATCATCAGTATTTCTTCATCGAATATATAATATTTTAGTTAATTCATTACAATAAATAATATTTAAGTCGTTGGGTAAAAACACGAACTGGATATTCGATCGGAATATTTCCTCTATTTCAACTCTATTTCAATTCGAACGAAGAAATCGACCGGTACATCATTTGGGTCAAATCCCGACTGTAATGAGCCAACGAAACAACAAGTATTTCAGACCTGTGAAGGCTTTCGTCGCCTCGGGGCTTCCCTCTGACGGAATCGCGTTACATAAAGTTTTCGAGAGTCGAATCCAATTTATTGCAGACTTCGCACGCACGTAATTTACGCACCTTGCAGTTCTGAAAAAAAAACTGGGCTATTTCACGAGGTGGCGAATTCTGGGAGGCCGAAAATCGTGGAATTCGGTCAATTTAAAAACAGTTTATACGTCGGAATAACTTCTTCTTCCGGGACGAGACTGGTAGCTCTGAAGGCAGTGTCCCGGATTATAATAGGATTTCCTTGGATAGATGGCAGCACTTTTGATTGGAATCTTGAATAGCTTCCCATTTGTAAACAAAACGGTGTGTTGGGTGAAGGTACGGACTCAGATTACAATAGTCAGAGCCTTGTCTCTTCGACTGAGGGCCCGAGGAAGACTATCCGATCCCTGGGTCTGGAGGAACAAAAACAATCGAGATCCTTTCTCAATCCAGCAATATTTCGGACTCCTAGAAAAAAGTGTTTACTCGGATGATGAATATAAAGCAAAAAACATGAAGAAAACTGCTTACGCATACTTATTTAGAGAGTCGGCAGGGTATAACTGGGTTTGAAGGCTGGACACCTTATTGGATCTATAAATATCGCCCACTTCCTGCTACACTGCCCACCCCTACTGGGATTATAGAAATACCGAAATTTGGTATACAGGTTGATATAAGTGACTTCTATGGGTTGAAATTTTTAAAACGCCCAAAATTTTGATATAAAGGTATTGTTTGTTCATCAATTTAAGATGGTATTGAATTATTAGAATTTGTAGAGACCATGCGGAGCCCTGTAGGGCAAATCGTTCGCTGCCTACGAGAACTAAGGGTTGGACTTACGATAAATCAGAAACACGAGTGTGAATTGCAAAAGAGGCCTATTCTCCGTTCAAATTTTAGCTGACCGAAATGATCGATGTTATTCTTCATGTTGGTTGGTGTTGAAAATGGCAAAGCCGTGTTCTTTGAGGACGAGTGATCTATATAGGAAAATAATACACCATTGTTATAATAAACATTGTTGATAAACCATCATTTTTAGCGTTTTGTTGTTTACTCGCACTATGAACTTATGTCGGTACCAATGTTCCTTCAGTGTGATATTGGGTGAACATTAGTCGTATTTTAAATTACAGTCCATAAGAGTTGAATACGATCCATTGGGATGGTCTCCAACTACCCGCAACATTTAGGCCTTCTACCTGACTCGTCACTTCGGAAGTCTCGACAAAATACAATTCAAAGAGTTTCAACCCAGGTCCTCGAAGATTTTCCAAGGTTTCATCTTTTGAAAAGAGCTTTGGAAAAAAAAGTAGTTTACGGCTTCATTGGATCGAGAAGAAGAGAAAGGCGGAGGTATAAGGGTTGATGGTAAAAGAGAATTTGCCGTCGGGGGTGAAGATGACAACTTGTTGGGTCTGTTGGGGAACTTATTAAGAGTCGGTGAGTATCACTCATTGATTCCTTTCTCCTTTCTTCCTGTTGCCTGGCCCTCTTCTTCCCTGGCTGCCCTCTTGACTGCCAAGACGGAGGGTCTCGCTTTCCAATTCCATCGTCTAAACTCTGACCGGATACCTAGGATAGGTTGGATAGAATTCGTTGATATAATGATTTATATCACCTTGTTGCTAGGTAGTTGTCTGGTACGAAATTCGAGCAAATTGCATCCGTTCATGCCTTTCTCTTATTGTAAAAGTTTACAAAATAGCGCCGAATAAACAAATATCTTTTGGTAGGTTTCTTAATAGTCTTCAGTATTTATTTCTTCTTTATTTACAAGACGTTTCCGTCCTGGATCAGGACCCTATTCATGGAGATTACAGTACCAGATGGGAATTTTCACCCTTGAGTAACGAATTTTTCTTTGGAACACATATTTACAATAGGTAAGTCAATGTGTATCCTTGAGTAATTAATCACCTGAACTTTACTTAGTTTTGGAACACTTATCTACACTCGTAATAATGTTTTGTATTGCACGATCGTGACATAGATACGAAATCTCGATGATGAACAGTGATTAGAAAGTCTTAAGAGGTTAGAGGCTCTTGGCGTCAGGCAGTCAGAGTCAAACCCTGACAAGGGGATAAGCCTTCAAAAGCAAATAGAGGAACTCCATGTCAGAATCGATTTACACCCGTGCGTTTCCTTGGAAATGGTCCTTACTTCTTTTGAATTCAGTATCCAATCAGAGCTAAATGTTTTAACCGATTTTCACTTTTTCTGCTGGGTGGTAGGACTTCTTGTTCCCAGTAAGTTCTTTCCATCCATATTTCAAAGTCGTCCAGGCCGTTCACCTGCTTTCCCTAGCTCGCTAAAAGTACGTAAGAAAACTGTGTAAAAAGAAACTGTAACTTTTAATGAGCTAAATTTTGGTGGCGAATTTAGAATCGTGTTACCATCCTCTTTTTGTCAGAATTAAGTTTTAAAACGCTGCAAATTATTACATAACGGTTTATTATTTTTCTAAATAGATCACTAGTCTGCAAAGAACACTGCTTTGCCATTGCTACCACCCACCAACTTGAAGAAGAACATCGATCGCTAACATTTGAACGGAGATTAGGCCTCTTTTGCGATTCACACTCGTGTTTCTGATTTATCATAAGTGCAACCCTCAAATTCTCGTAGAGAACGAACGGTTTGTCCTACAGGGCTCCACATGGTATCAAAAAATTCTGTACTAGGTACCTTAAATTTATGGAAAAACAATACCTTTATATCAATATTTATTTAAACAATTTTTTTTCTGGTCGATTCCAGAGGTTCATTATTGAAAATAATAAACCAAAAAGCAGTGGAATATAAAACATGATCTGAACCGTTTTTTTTTTTCAATTTTATCTATAAAAAAAAGACAATTTCGTCATATTCCAAATTATAAACACTCATATGAGCAAGTCCTATGATTTATTCACCACATCTATGAAAGAGAGACCGAGGACAGCAAGTCGTTCTGAAAAGATGCGACAAATCTCTCATCATCCATCTCACAGCCACGAGAAGTCCATGTTTCATACCAAAGCATGAAATTGCAACCGGCACAGATTTTCGAACTGACTGATTCTTCGTGTATTTTGAAATTTACTTTCGGGGAAGCTTCGATGACCTCCCAGACGTTTTTTAAATGTGCAGTCGATGTTCGTTCCAGAGCTGGCCTAGGGAGCCAATTTTCAGTCGCCACAACCTGATTGCATGAAACACGCATTCGCAAACCACTGATACGGATAATGATCTTGATGTATTACACGAATTAAAGAGCATTCTACACGCTTTTACCGCCCTCTCGTACGTTTAGGGTGTAATTAGTGAAAATGACCTCGTCCCTTGGGCGCTGTTAGTCTGAGGTCATAATAGTCGGGGGAATCTGATTTGGTTTCTTCAACCCCCGAATCTCATTCCGGTATTCGACCCTGTTCTGTGGGTACAGGAAAAATATCAAATAAAACGTTGAAAGACCTAAAGACTTTAGGATCACCTCAGAATAGAGTTTCCTCAGTATAGTGTAATATCAAGTCAGCCGAGGGATAATAGCTGTTTAAGGATATTGCAATTAATTATTATGTATTATTTCAGCCTTGGACAATTCAGTGTCTCAAAGAACTGCCAGCCATAAGTGACCCTAGTGAAGGCCATGGTATTACCATACATGGTAACTTCCCAAACAGTTTAATTGATCCCAGGACTGATCAGTGTCTTAGTTAATTTCGAGCCATAGATCAATTTCATGGTGTAATAATTCAGCCTTGGACTATTCGGTGTCTCGAAGAATTTCCAGCCGTAGGTGACCCTTGTGAAGGCCATGGTATTACAGAACATGCGTAACTTTTTTCCCAGTTTAATTCTGCCCGGAACTGATCAGTACCTATCCTATTAAATTTCCAGCTAAAGCTCATTGCCATGGTGTATTATTTCAGCCTTGGACAATTCAGTGTCTCAAAGAACTGCCAGCCATAAGTGACCCTAGTGAAGGCCATGGTATTACCATACATGGTAACTTCCCAAACAGTTTAATTGATCCCAGGTCTGATCAGTGTCTTAGTAAATTTCCAGCCATAGATCAATTTCATGGTGAAATAATTCAGCGTTGGACTACCTATTCGGTGTCTCAAAGAATTGCCAGCCATAGGTGATCCTTGTGAAGGCCATTGTATTACCGGGCATGGTAACTTCTCTCACAGTTTAATTCTGCCCGGAACTGATCAGTATCTTATTAAGTTTCCAGCTATAGATCATTGCCATGATTTTTTTTTTTTTTTTGCCTTGGACAATTCAGTGTCTCAAAGAACTGCCAGCCATAGGTGACCCTTTTGAAGGCCATGGTATTATGGGACGTGCGAACTTCCCAAACAGTTTAATTGATCCTAGGACTGATCAGTGTCTTATAAATTTCCAGCTATAGATCATTGCCATGGTGCAATAATTCAGCCTTGGACTATTCGGTGTCTCAAAGAATTTCCAGCCATAGGTGACCCTTGTGAAAGCCATAGTACTATCGAACTTGCGTAACTTCTCTTACAGTTCAATTCTGCCCAGAACTGATCAGTGAGTCATGAAACCAGTCGTAATAATTATTGTTATGGTTCAACATCCTTGCATTATTCAGTGTCTCAATGAATTGCCACTCAAAGGTGATCCTTGGGAAGGCCAGGATGATGAAAAAACATGCGTAAAGTCTCTCACAGTATATTTCAACCCAAAACTGATCAACGCCTTTGGTTATTTCCAATCAAATGTTCCTAATTGTTTTTATGGGTAAATTTTCCAATTATCTGGGGCATATGTGGCTCAGACTTTGGACCAATCGGTGTCTCAAGATGCTGCCATCCAAGGGTAATCATTGTCACGAAATTCAGCCTTGAACTAGGTACAAAAATAACGGGTGTCTTATTTGTAAGGTCTTCCATAATCAAACACAATATTGACTTCAACGAAGAAGAAGAAAACATGTTTATTGGACAAAAAAGTGTGATAACAAAAATAAATAATCGAAACATGATACAGCAATGGGTTTGACGCCCGTCTGCCGGAATGACTCGAGCCACCGACCATAATATATTCTTTGTTAAATGTAATAGTTGAATTAAATAAAGTTAGTTAGTTGTATACAGTAAAAGTTAAGTAAGTTAGGCATCAATAAATCTGAATAACACGAGCTCTAGTCATATCCTTTGTGTGTTTTGGGCGCTCACCAATTAAACTCCTTCACCAGGAATTCTCGGTATCTCCAAGCATGAAAGGCAAATTGTCCCACCGCCAGCCACTCCTGTCTATTGTCCAACAGATGGACCATTTGCTCCCGATCCAAATATTGACTTCAACGAGTAGATTAGTTTAATAATTAGCAATAAAATACTTCGGTATCAACAACTATGCACTCAGACTCAGTGCTGCACTCAGACTTGACGGAATAGGTAGGAACTATCCGGCGGTTCCCGCACGCCCACATATTTTTCCTTGGCCATGTACTTACCTTAAGGCGTTTCCATCCACGAGAGGAGGACCTATCTAACTGCGTAAAGTTATTCAGAATCATTACCTGAGACTTTGCATATTCAACTGGTTTATTTGTGGATTCCATTTTAATTTTGGATTATTTTGTTGCATGAATTCAAACCTTTTTTATCTTCGATAATTAGGGATCGGATACAATTTTCCTTTTAACCGTTTAATTTAATCCATTTAACTAACCTTTGCACGCTTGCAGATGCACCATTTTTTCCCCGGCCGTTCTCAGAAGTTCTCGCAACGAATCCATTCGAAACAACGATCCATCGCTAGTGACTTTTCAATACTTGTGTTAACCCGATAAATGGTATCGGAACAGTATTGGAAGCTCGGTAGTGATATCGATAAAATGTTACGAAAAAGTGTTCATTACCAAGATGGCCATTCGATAATTTAAACATTTTTGTTAAAAAATCACATCATTTATCTCGATGCTACTCGTAGTGGAAGATACCTCCTGGTAGAAATTAATCATATTGAAGAAGGTATTGAATGAAAAGTTCTCGATAAAGGAACAACAAATAATTTCCTATTATGTCAACAAAGCAACTGATTCTTTGACCGGTAAAAAATCTGGTGAGTCAGTAAACACCTACTATCCATAAAATATCGGCCTATTAAATGCAACTAGCCTTACGTCATACCTGTACCTGTTACCGAGCCGTGGGAGGAAGAGATACCATCAAACAGAATTTATCTCCCGAAATTAGAAAAGTTCGAGCTTTCTCTTCAGATAAGATTGGCAAAGAAAGTAAGAGAGAAGCGTCCAGTTTTTCCACGTTATCGGACCCCATCGCGTGACTCTCCACTATAATTTGAGGGGCAGATATCTCCGTTGACGTTAAGCTGGTTAGGAGCCCCTGAGAAGCATCAGATGGCTCGTTATTACTGAACGCGGAACTATTAAGATGAATTTGGAACAATATTTTCACGGAAGAAGTTCAGAATCGCTTTCGTGCATGGCGAGGATGTTGTGGTTAATTCTACGCCAGTTTTCGAGATGAACTGATATGTGTCGGTCATCGGAAACTCCATTTCTATACTCTGATCGTTCCATGTGAAAGATGATTTCGTCAGGAAACCAATCTCCCAAAGCACTGCTACAAAATTTATTTGATCAACTCTTCATCCGTTTGGAAAAACGCTGCAAATTATTACACAATAGTTTATTATTTTCATGTGGATCACTCGTCTGCAAAGCAACCAACCATTCAACATGAAGAAAAACATCGATCGCATTTCGGTCAGCTAAAATTTGAACGGTGGTTAGGCCTCTTCTGCGATTCACACTCGTGTTTCTGATTTATCGTACGTCCAAAACTTAAATTCTCGTAGTGAGCGAACGGTTTGTCCTACAGAGCTCCGGGTGGTCTCATAAAATTCTAAAAATTCTATAGAATCTTAAATTGAAGGAAAAACAATACCTTTATATCAAAATTTTTTGAGTTAGGGCGTTTTCAAAATTTCAAAATTGATTTTGAAACCCTTGGAAGTGACCTACCTCAACCAAAATCTTCGGGGCACAACTAGACCCCAAATGGAGCCTACATACCAAATTTCATCAAAATCGGTCAATGCTAAGTGGCAAAAGTGCCGCGTACGGCGGACGGACGGAAATTTTTTTATTCGATTTTCGTATTCTACGTACCTTGAAACGTAAAACATCAAATTTTGAGGGGGGGTTAAACATTTTTTTTTTCTTGCTCGATTCGATTATTATTGAAAATAATAAACCAAAAAAATCAACAAAATTGAATAATGATGTTGTTTAGTTATGCTCCGATCAAGAATTGAACGTAGGAAGAAAGAAAAGGAACCAATCTTGTCCAAAAAACTCTGTAACGTAAATCACGAGTAGAAATTCAAATTTTGGAAGATCCAAGTTTTTATCGGATTTTAATTTTCGTGCCCTACAAACCTCGAAACGCAGATTTTGAGGGGACGCCAATTGTAAATATGTTCATTTCAATCATCATTAAATTACTGATCAATTACTTTCTGGTTGAATTGAAAAGATAATCATCAAAACTCTCAACTTTTGGGGCTTGCTATTTTGAGATCAGCAAGTTCCGGCGATGGTTGCAGTCGATATTAAGGAGCTTCCTCGTGGTCGACATACAAGCAGGAAAGGAACTAACACGCTACTCTTTGCAGTCGATGAAAAGTTATCGATCAAACAGAACTCGATGTGCGATTCCATCGATATTTGATAAATTTCTTCGAGTCAAGCCGTTCAGATGCAGGTCGGAATGGATCTTCGAAATGTAGTGATGAAAACGTCGTATTATTCCGTATCAAAATTGTCACAAGTTTGGTTTCCCAGTTTATTGATACGTGATCACTAACAAGGTACCAAGGTACTAATCCCACAAGTAAGCATAGCTCAATGGCTTCCATTTTGCATCAATCAACTAACCCACAAATCACAAAGTGTTGGGAATCACGATTTGAAATTTCGGATTCCATATTTCTGTACGGTTTTTGATGTGTTCTGCAAGGTCAATTGTGTTTATCTAACCTATTTCTAAGGGAAAACCTAAAATGTTTGCCTAATTATGACTTTTCAGGCGAAAACCGATTGTTGCGTCACTTCTTAGAGGCACTTCATACTCGAAAACACTGTCAAAATCAGCTGACATACCGTCTACCTCCGGTTTTCCTTGGGTCTTCACTTTATAGGCATGCTAAATTACTCAAGTGGTCGACAATTTCATCAATAACAAAATCAATTGCCCTTGTCTCTTCTCGCCAAGTTCCATTTTACCACTCTTCGTCTCATCAGTCGCCACCTCACCTTGTTCCACGTTCCGTTTTCAGCATTAAATTATTTACTGAATTTCCCCTTAAACCGTATCCGCTGTTCAGCAAATCTTCTTCCTCATCTTCATCCCGATTTTGACTTTTTCCACAGTACTCCGTCACAACTTAAACCACTCATATTATCATCTCCGGTTTTATTTTAAATTTCATTCATCTGTCAATAGTATATAATATATACTATTGAAAAATATTATTTCTTGAGAAATAGTTAGTAGAAATATTATTATATTATTTCTTGAGAAATATTATTTCTTTATTAATTCATTTCCCTCTAACACTAGCTTTGTATCTCGTTTTTTTTAATAATGTAAATTGGACTTGCCCGTATTATATAAATAAATAAATAAATAACACTAAATTACGGAATAATAAATAAATGAACAGTTTAAAACATAAAAATTTGATTTTTGGTTGAATTTTATAAAAATTTTAATAGAGATAGGTACGTAAAAATAAAAGTTTTCATAATTTTAAAATGAATTTTGAAAAATTGTCATTATTTGACATGATTTTGAGATTTCGAACTGTCAAAAATTGTTGTTATCGACTTCATTCGACTGCATATTCGAGTTCACTGACCCCAAAAACGTATACGAAGTTTCACAATTTTACAAAGAAGTTTGTTAAAGTTATATTCAAAAGTCTGATAGTGGCACAAAAAAAGCGTATTTAAAAAACCAAAATTGAGCCAAAAACCAAATTTTTGAGCAAAAAATCTGAACAATGCAGACTTTTGCTCCTGAGACTATCAAGGTGGCAGAACCAAATTGTTTTCACTTTTAAATTCTCAAGAATCAAAGTTTTCACTCGCGTCCTACATTTTAGACCTTCCTGAACAGTTATAGTTCCCTAACTCGGTTGGTTGTTCCATAACTAATAACAGCTGAATAATTGGAGTGCAATCGGGTTAGAATATTGTTGCAAAACTGAATCCCGGGAATCACAGAATACGCTATCTGTGGTTAGATATAATACTACACACCAAAGTTTTATTTTGATAACAAATAATAACAAAAGCCGTCGTTCCAAAAGCAAGCTTGCTGCGAGGTGACAGCCAGCAACAAGGTGTGAGATGCACGCCGGGCATCGAGCTTCTCTCCCCCAGATGATGCTACCAGAGATGATGGACTAGTTGGTCTGCAGGGGCAGTGCAGCACCGTCTTCTACCCTCAAAGCCTCCTCCTCACGATCCGCCTGCCGGTTTTTGCCATATTCCAGATACCTCAGAGGCCTTTTGAACCTCGAAGCCTCGAGGACACAGCTCGAATCGTCGCAATATGTGATTTTATGCGGATAAATTCGGCGACCACTGATCGGAGTTTTTCCCATTTGTCCGCCAAGCCAACAACCAGCCTCCTGCAGAAAGAGTTGAATTCCTGATGAAGGACCCCTTCGCATGATGTAATTAGAGGCGAAAACGAGTCATGGAGATCTTCAGCAGCTAGGTCGTATTTCTGATGCTTGGCCCTGGCTGTTTCCCTAGCTACAGTGTCCCGTTCCCGGGTGGAATAGGAATCGGCGTCAGCGTTAACAACGCGGAGATCAAAAAACGACGCCCGGTCCCTATCCCACACTCTGTTGACTTTGATGTCGGCAACAAGTCCAGGCTGTTCTGCTGTTCCTTCCCGCATTACAGGCTCAACTACCACCCCAGCGAAAGCTTGTCTGGCCAGTCCTGCCACCACAGCCGGATCTGGTCGTGACCTTGCTTGACAAGCCCCCCTCTTTTGCAGTTCAGAGCATGGTTCTTATACATTTCGTCCCCAGAGCCATCGCACCTTCCCCGCAATGTGAGTAAGAGTTTGTTATACCTCAGGCAGAGGGCGTCTCGAAATTGTGTGGGGGATAGGTCAAGGCTATCTGCTGCAAGTGGAATTTTTGTGAGCCACTGTGAGGCATTTCCATTAATCACGCGTTTTAGGGTCCGCTGTGTGGCTGGTGCCAGCTGTTCCATAGCCTGCTGGCTCTTCTCTTCATTAAGCTGCTTCCGCCTCGCCTTCTCTTCCTTTTGCTCACAGATGACCTGCCCTGCATGGTCTTCGTCATTCAACTCTTTTATTTTATTTTATTTTAAATAGATTTTTTAAATAGATCCAACTAACGTAGAGCTTTCCAGCTCCACCAATCCACTAGTAAATTGGCAGTGATATCGTATCAAATTAATGATACTTTCCATATTACCCCAAGTCGTCTGGGATGTATACTTACAGTTATAGTACTTGACAAACCAATTTAATAATGACTGCAAGAATGCCGACGATGCCCGGACGTTTTGGAAGATAGCGTGACTGGTCGTCTCGTCGTTGACGGCGTAATTACAAGCCAAACAAGTCTTCCTCGACCAACAAAGATTTCACTAAGTGGAAGAAAGTTGAGGTCTCAGCCCGGATATTATGTTTATTAGTAGCTACAGAGTCGGACGGGTCAATGAGAAATCCGAACTCCTAACTCCATTACAATGAGAGGACGCTTCTTAGCCATTCTGAGGATTGACCTGGATATTGATTGACATGCTTGAGTCTCGTATACGAAGGTGGTTGCCTTATTACGAAGGTGATTATATTGTAATTAATATATTTACGTGCGTTAATTATATTTTTCAATTCACGTGATGCCTTTTGGTTTATCATTTTCAATAATGAACCGTTGGAATCGACCAAGAAAAAAAATATTGACCCCCTCAAAATTTGTTGATTTACGTTTCAAGGTTCGTAAAATCCAAAAATCTAATACAACTTTTGCCCTTTTGGTGCCTTTTGGTTGATGTCAGTCACTTCTAAAGGGTGAAATTTTCAATAGTGCCCCAGTTCGAAAACTCTCGGAATAAAGGTATCGTTTTTCCATCAATTTAGGATAGTATTGAATTTTTAGAATTTTAAGAGACCCCGCGGAGCTCTGTAGGACAAACCGTTCGCTCCCAACGAGAACTTAAGGGTCGGACTTACGATAAATCAGAAACACGAGTGTGAATCGCAAAAGAGGCCAAATCCCCGTTCAAATGTTAGCTGACCAAAATGCGATCGATGTTTTTCTTCAAGTTGGTTGGTGGTAACAATGGCAAAGCCGTGTTCTTTGCAGACGAGTGATCTACATAGAAAAATAATAAACCTTTGTGTAATAATTTGCAGCTTTTTTCTATTTGACCCTTTTTAGCAGCAGAATAATGACCGAAAAATGGTTATTTTGTGTGGACATAATCTTTTATGCCTTTTTCAACTCTCAAAATTAAGATGATTTTTCTTGTTATTACCTAAGACCACTAGTGGATGTCGACCGTGCCATTATTAGACGATAGCAGTACTCTACACCGGACATTAATTTTCTATCGTTTCTCATTATTTTTGGGTATTAGAATATTGTTAAATATAATATTGTCAGATAATAAAAATAGCTAGAAACTATAACAATTCGAATTTATTAGTCACATAAAAAATGTGGTACTAGATTCATTATTGAAATAAAATTAGAAAAATTTTGAAAATACCCATGAAAAGTGTATTAAAATCAAACCTTCTAATACAAAAATAGCTGCCAAGTGGGTGTGGCACGTAGCTCCCTCGTATTCATAACCCGATTGTATAGATATGATGCATAGTAGTTGATCGCAAAACATCAATATCTAAATACCTTGCACCACATTTCTTCGAAATCGAATGGAAAATGTGGAAGTAGGTAATGGCTGTTACAAGGATTTTATGACAGACGCACAGATAGATAGACCAGGAACCAATATTGTTCAGGAAGTCGCTCATGAACGTGTATAAGCAGATATCACACAAAACGCTGCAAATTATTACACAATGGTTTATTATTTTTCTATATAGATCACTCGTCTACAAAGCCACCAACCATCCAACATGAAGAAAAACATCGATCGCTTTTCGGTCAGCTTTAATTTGAACGGAGATTAGGCCTCTTTTGCGATTCACACTCGTGTTTCTGATTTATCGTACGTAAAACCCTTAAATTCTCGTGGGGAGCGAACGGTTTGTCCTACAGGGCTCCGCGTGGTCTCAAAAAATTCTAAAATTCCTTTAGAATCTTAAATTGAAGGAAAAACAATACCTTTATATCAAAATTTTCTGAGTTAGGGCGTATTCAAAATTTCAAAATTCATTTTTGAACCCTTAGAAGTGACCTACATCAACCAAAATCTGAAAGTGATTAGAGAGTGCCTCCAAATAGATTTAGTAAAATACATGCAGATTGTTTTTTAAAAATCTAATATTTTACCACAGAAATTATTTTTTTAAGAGTGTGGAGGGGGGGGGGGGCTCTTGTCCATTGGGATACCCTGTATATCTCTTTTAGAATTTCCTAATAACCCCGAAATTTCAGTATTTTTCAACGGAGAAAGTATTTATATTTTGAAGTAAGTTTTGCAAAGGGGAATTAGTGTGTGTTTTATGAGGAGTTGGTGATTTGTCGGTGGGAGGCACCCTGGCGAAGTTGAGGTGTTTCTGGTGGTACAGAAGAACTGCTTAAACAATGGCGGTTGCTTGGGTTGAAATGGTTTCTCCACCTAAGGAAGAAACTGTTGCAAAGAGCTGGGTGTAAGGCTGATCCCATACTTATCTTGAGAACAATTCCCAAACACCCTGAAGGAATATCTGTTCCAAAAATTTATTTTGGATCACTTTCTCCATTGAAATTCAATTTGACCAAATTACTCACTCCACAGGAAACTATACAAGAAGTAGAAAAACTATATGAGTGGGGATAGAGGTATGGTTCTAGATGACAAGTCGGGTGAGTGGGAAAACTGAGGGGCGCTCAATAAAGTCTAAAAGCCTCGGATGAGGACTAAGGTCAAGTGCTCTACTTTATAAGAGCTGAGGAAAAGGATTCTTTTTTGCGTTTTTTTTTCCTCAAAGATTTCAAACCTTTCCTTTGTTTTCGTCATTCCGTTCCTCTAATCGAATAAGCTTCGAGGTGAAGTGAAAAAGAGGTCTCTCTTGAGTGGTGGAATGAGAGGGAAGGTGGTGGAAAAGACGGAATTAAAGGTTTATTTGTGTGGGACCGGAAGTCTGTCGGTTTGTTGAATGAAAACATAATTGAAGAGTCAAATATGCAACAATTATTGTGAAAAATAACAATCTTAGTGACTTCTTGCCAGAAATTCTGTTACTGCAAGCAAATCATTAATTTTTATGAAACAATAATTATTGATTTACGGAGAATAATTTTCCTTTGTCGATTCAATATAGTTTCATTTCTATACATCAGAATTTTGGGTTAAATAACAGTCAGTTCGAACATTCACGCAGTATATGAAATGATACGTAGAAATATTTGTAATTTAATCACTTTTCACAATTTAAGTATTTTCATCCACCTTCGGGAAGCAACAACTAACCAGAGGTATGTCGAAGAATAAATACCTTATGTTTTCACATGGATAGTGAAGGGGACGGCCAGACACCAATTAAGGCTCATTATTGGGTTGGTTTGGTTAGTTCTCAGCGCTTCGGTTTGAATGAGGTATAATTTGGCTACAAAAGGTTCTTGCCATTCAAACCCGGTAGCAATCATTATTTTACATACAAATCATTATTTTACATTTTTATCATTACTTTGTATCCAAATTGGATGACATTTTGGGAGATTGTGTGTTTTGGTCCCAACATGTCGGAATTTGATAGCACCAACGTGGATACTTCAACCCCAATTGGACCACGGTGTCAATAGTGTCACCGAAAACATCTAAAGAATTCCACAGATATCCCAGGGTGTCACCAGATTAACTAAATTTGTTAAAATTTAAAATTATTGCACAGAGCTGAATTTTTTGTAAGTTACTTACCCATTAGGTAAATATAAAAAATATTTTGATAAAAATTTTGAAAATTTTTCCATCGATTTCCTTGAAATCCTTTGTCATAACTTTTGACTAATTTTAGACTTCCAATAGCCCATAAAACATTCTGATGTCCAATAAATTTTAAAATTTCAATTTAATTATGGTTACTACGGGACAGCTTTGGGTGATACTTTGGGACAGCTGTGGAGTTCTTGAGATGGTTTTGGTGACACTTGTGATGAACGAAAACCCTATGTGCAATGCACATTGTGCATAAATCAATTTTGACCAATATCGGAAATTAACCCTTTCCCTGCTAAGCGTCGATATACGGTAAATTAAAACCGCTGAGTAATAATGTGGTGTCTTTTTATGAGACATGGGTTGTCTGTTTGAAATCAATGGGAAATATACAAAATACGAATCCGGCACTCATTTAATCCTATCTATGAAAGCATATTTCGCTTTTGAGTTGTGTATTCTCTGCGCTGGGATTCAGGTATGATCTAGCATATCCATGTACAAGCCTAAAATGGGTCAAAAGTAAAAAACATTGTTTTCCGTCCTTGTTTGAGTGAAAAAAGGGAGTGTCCGGGCAGCCGGTAAACACTTAGGACGGGACAGCGGGGTGGAGGTCGGAAGGCTAGCAAAACAAAGATGAACGCACATGATTTATATAAAGATGGGCTATTCAAGTCCCGGAGCCCTAGAGAGAGAAAGAGAGAGTTTTTAGGGGGGAAAGCGAGAGGGGAAATAGTGGATGGGCTGGAGTGGATGGGGTGGAGAGGGGTGAATGAGAGGCCACTGCGCATGCGCCCTGTGATCCCTGCACCCTTGAGGGGATTTCTGGACCTCGGAGTGGAGGGAGTGCCTCCCAACGACGAGTTTTTCCGTTTCAGGGAACGTCCGCCAAGTTGGGTGGGCAGTAAAGTCCTTCTCATGGAATTACACGGACATGTAAAATGAGTTCGTTCGGTAACACGCTACATTATCTAGCTGTTACGATAAATTTCCGAAATCAATGAAAATATGAAACTTGATTTTTCACGGTCCACAAGTTCTTGGTGCTCGATGTTTCACAAATAGATATGGCGTATCGAATGAAACATATTTCGATTTACTGATCAAATGATACCTGATCCGGAGGACGAGGTTGGAAAAATGATTGGCACCTTGAAGGGTGGTTCTAGTCCGGGCTGGGATGGGATCGGTTCTGATACCTTAAAGTTGCATAGGGGATTGATTGTAAAACCTTTAAGCTACTTGATTAATAAGAGTTTTTTGGAAGGAGTTTTCCCCAATAATTTGAAGATTGCTATTGTACTTCCCCTTTACAAGTCTGGTGATAGTAAGGATATTAATAATTATAGGCCTATTTCTCTAGTTAGTAACATTGCTAAAATAGTAGAAAAGTGTTTTAAAATTCAGGCGCTTCACTTTTTAGAGATCAACACCCTTCTTTACGAGAGGCAATTTGGTTTCAGGGCTGGTCGGAATACGCAAGATACGATTTGTTACTTAAACTCAAGAATCATTAATGATATTGATAATGGGAAGAGGCCGCTGGCCATTTCAACTGATTTGGCCAAGGCTTTCGACACCATTTCTCATGAAAAATTACTTGAAAAACTTAGCAAACAAGGTTTTGGAGGCGTGCCTCTAAAGTGGATTGAAAATTATCTGTCGGAGCGAACTCAGTGTGTTAAACTGAATGAGATTAGAGGTTCCTACCTAAATTCAACTAACTACGGGATCCCTCAAGGAACTGTATTGGGGCCGCTGTATTTTATCGTGTACATGAATGAGATAGGATTTTGCAATATACCAGGAGAAATAATTCTATTTGCGGATGACTCGATTATTTATTGTTCATCGGATAATTGGAACACCACTTTTAATGATGCAAATCTTAGTCTGCAACAAATTAACACGTGGTTTATCACTAACAAATTAACCATAAATTTGAGTAAAACTCTATGGCTGCCTTTTCCCTTATCTTCAATGACCGAACCACTACATAATATGGATGTTCTTTTACATTGTGCTGAATGTGACGCAATCAGTAGTACGACCTGCCCTGAAATCAGGAGAACTTCGGAGGTGAAATACTTGGGAGTTGTCATTGATAGTCGTGTGAAGTGGGGGAAACAAATAGATTTAGTTACCATAAGACTTAGAAAAATGATCTATGTTTTTGCCAGACTTAATAAAATACTACCTTTGACCCTGTTAAAAATGTTATACTTTGCCCTTGTACAATCTGTGCTTTTATACGGTATACCTGCATGAGGTGGCTCGTATCCCACTAATCTTCTACCCATTGTCACCACACAAAAGCAATTAATACGAATCATCGTTAAGAAGGGATTTTTAGAACATACAGAACCCTTATTTAAAGATTTAAACATTTTAAAATTTTCACTTCTAGTCGAGATGAATTGCATTAAACAAATCTTAAAAGAGAGTAGTTTTTCCACGCCGGCACATTTGATTTCTACCAGATTCCATTCTAGCAAATTTATGACGGTCGCTTACTTTCGTACTACTTTTTAGTACAACTCATACCTGGCAAGGGGTGTACGGGGGTTTAATGCTCTTCCGGACTCCACGAGATCCGAGCTTCTTGTTGGGCCCTCAAAAATCGGCAACAAACTGAAGAACCATTTCATTAAATTATAGGTACATAGCGCAACCTGTGTTTTAATTCATCCTAACCTGTTTTATTCTGCTTTAAGCTTTCTTTATCTTTGGTAGGTACATGCGTGTATTTGAATAAAGTAAATACTAGGTAGCTAATAATTAATAATGTCTACTGTATGCACTGGGTATGCTTTGAAGATGTTAGGAGTCCATATTCACGTTCTTGTCGTCTCGAACAACTTTTGGTGAAAGTGGGCCTTAAAGTCAGTACCTCTCGATCTTTTGGTTTAAACCCGTTGCGAAAAAAGTTGGCCTCAAAGACCTCAAAGTGGAACTAGGCCTTTCGTGGACCTAAAGTGGAGGTGGGCAAAATCGCGTTTAGAACACCTTCTGGTGGAAGTGGGACTTAACGTCGGTACCTCTCGCCTCTTTTGGTTTAAACTCGTTCTGAAAAAAAGTTGACTTCAAGGCCTCAAAGTTTACCTCAAAGTGAAATTGGGCCTTTCGTGGAACTCAGAGTGGAAGTGGGCAAAATCGCGTTCAGAACACCTTCTGGTGAAAGTGGGCCTTAACGTCGTTACCTCTCGCCTCTTTTGGTTTAAACTCGTTCCGAAAAAAAGGTGGCTTCAAGGCCTCAAAGTTGACCCCAAAGACTTCAAAGTGGAAATTGGCAATATCGCTTTTAAAACACCTTCTGGTGATAGTGGGACTTAATGTCGGTACCTCTCGCCTCTTTAAGTAAGACCTCAAAGTTGACCTAAAAAAAAGTTGGAAACGTAGAAAACTCTACGTCTGTGGCGAGTACCGGTTCAGAAACCGGGGGTTTGGACGGTCAGAAAAACCCAGGGATAAAAACCGTCGTCGACCACTAAAGCTGTCAATTCACTAGCGCTCCATCCAGCCAAATGTGGTCATGTGAATGAGAAAAACCACCGCGATTCCAATGGAGCGGTCTGCTCGGTCGGATATCCGCGCCGTCCAAAATCCGCGCCAAAATGATCAGCTTAACGGATGGATCGGCAATCCACGCAACCGACGGTTTTTGTATTGGATCGTTCGAGTATGGCCCGCTATTGAAGGGGGAGAGGCTATCGAGTTCGCACGTCGTGTACATCATGGATTTTGAACTATACTGCCCACCCAACTTGGATCGGCCGATGCGACGGGGGCAACGCAGTTCGCGTGCGGCCGCTCGTCCTCAATTCATCACCATGGCGATGACGACGGTTCGTGTATTCGCGAGAGAATCACGATCCCCCCGCGAACCCCTCGCGAGCGTGTTGGAAATTCGCGCGTTCGCCTCGAACCGATCCGACCTGACGTGACGGGTTGCAATCTCGTGGGAAACGCACCGAGTTCGCAATCGACGTGCGGTCTTTATCAGCCAGCTCGTGAATATCGTTACCTTCGAGGGAACATTGCCGAAATGCTTGAATTCGGGCTGCCATTCCCGCATTACCAGCACTTTTTGGGCTCAAATTTTCCGACCAAATTTCCAGCAAATTTTGAAATGTTCTCCATTTATCCGCCTTAGGAGTTCCTCGGACTCCTACTTAGGGACGCCTACTTAGGGACGGCACGATACTCCAAAGTATCGATACTTCTCTCGATACAGTATTTCTCAGGATGTATCGATACCCGATATCTTTTCGACACCGATATTATCAGATATCGATACTTCGATAATATCGGCTCAAAGTATCGATACTATCGATAGGTACTTCAAATTAACCAACGAATGATTTCGCAAACCAAATAAAAACTTATGAAAAATGAAACTTATAAATTATAAATATTAACATTATTACTGTATTAATAAAAGTAAATAATTTAAAGTGTAGTTAATGTCAGTGGTAATTTAAAATGTCATAAAAGTCAATAATTTAAAATTTAATAAAAATGAATGATCATTTCATTTTATATTTATTCCTATTCTTACTCCCAAGAATTCACAGTTCCATGAAATGATTTTTTTATCTACTACAAATAGAAAGGATCAAGTAATAAATCAGTTAAATTACAATTAATAATATTTATTATCGAGTCATAAAAACAAAAATTTGGCGTGAAGTACCTACATTTTTACTTGAATTTGAAAAAAGTAAATCAAAAAAATTGTTGTGAACTGAAAGTAAAACGATGATCAAAAGGAACTCGAACTGTTCAAGAAACCCAGAGAAATGAAAACCGCAAAAATTGGGCGGTTACATGGAGATAATCTGTAGAAAGTTTTAGAATATCGATGAAGGATTACAGAAGCGGTATATCGTTTCGATTGATACTATATTATAGTATAGTATTTTTCTGAGTACCTAATATTTGGTTTTTTTTACCATTTTACTTTGGCAAAAATATCGATAATATCGTCAAGAAAGTATCGATACTTTCGATATTATAGGCTTAATTATCGATACCAATATATCGGTATGAGTTTTCTATCAGAAGTATCGATACAAATATCGGTATCGATACCAAAAAAGTATCGATACTCCGATATATCGGTGGTATCGTGCCGTCCCTACGCCTACTGAACAGGCGGTCGTGACGCGCCCTGCTCTGGGAAGCGAGGAAGGTTTAGTTCCCTGCGGCCTTTCTCGGAGTAAGTACAATTTCCCATATTTCTCTGCGGTTTCCTTGATACCCAAGAACCTTTTTGATTTTATTTCGGACCTCTTAGGGCCGGTTTCACCACTGTGGATGAACCTCCGATCATCTCAAGCCAGGATTCAAAATAGATCCACAGATCAGGATCTTGACCGTTTCACGAAAGAGTTTCATCCATGGATCAAGGTTAATCCTAGTTTATTTAGTTAGCATCGAAATTGCTATCCCCAGCACGATAACGCTCGCGATGAAGGAGCATGGAAGAAGTAATAGCATGGAACTATAATATTTTGTCCGTGGATACTTACGTCTTGTCCGCCGTTGTTTGTGTTTTGACAAATAAGTGAGAAATGACAACTCTAGTTTTGTTTACTTTTTTCAATAGTCGGGCGTAATTTCGTGTTAAATTTCTTGCCATCAACGGCGTTGTTTTGATGTTAACCCTGGAATGGAAGAATAACGTTTACCCCCTTCATTGGAAGAATTCGGAGTCATTTTGACTCCTGCGTTTTCCCGGCGTAAATAATATTTTTTACCTTACCAAATGCATTAGCTTGTGGTTTTTATAGAATTTAGGAAGTATTGGGGAGTTACTTACCACCGTCTGCATCATTTTACCTACGATTGTCGATGAAAATGATCATTTTTTGATGTTCAACCACATTTCTTCACGTCAAATCAATCTAGGTACCTACCACAAATAAAACCACAAACGCAATAGTTGGTAAATATATTTCATAAAAATGTTAATCAGTCTGAAACAAAAATCAGTCGGACTCTCTCCCGCACAATACGCCGTCTCGGCACCACGACTTCCAATAGTTTGGAAGTCCTCATCGGACTCAGAAGACGACGAGGATGACGAAAATATGGGGAATAGTCGATTCATTTAAACAAAATGAGAACGAAATGAAATCAAAACGAAATGAATACAAGACGGGTAGGAAGACGGCAATTTGTAAACAGAATTTGAATTTGTAAACAAAAAACAATATGGCGGCGCCTTTTTCGTAAAGATCCACGGATCAGAAGAGTTAAACCACCCTCCGGGGTGGATCAAGTTAAATCGTGATAAGGCCGAGTTAAATCGTGATAACGCGTTCGTGAAACAGTCCTTTCTCGAAATCCGGGATTTAAATCTCTGTCGTGGATCAACTCTAGTTAATCCACTGTGGTGAAACCGGCCCTTACTCGATTAAAGATTTAATCCATATAAACTACACTCCGTCTTATTAATGAACCCAACTCATATGATTTAGTTAATGATTAACGCTCAATATATTTAAATCATTGTGTAGAAATACACGTTCTTATTCCCTCAGAATATTAACAACTCAATTTCACCGCAAATAAATTTTTATCGCCTTACGTTTTGCGGAGAAAGACGAGTCTTGCTTGAATGAATGTGTTTTATTTATCGTGAACTATAAAATTGCACCAACAATGGTCGAACATATTAGAGCCTAAAAGTAACAATAAAACAATGTGATACAACAAACAGTAAAACAACAAATTAGTGAATGAAGGAAAGGGCCTGCAAATACAAAAATGCTGCAAATTATTAAACAAAGGCTTATTATTTTTTTTTAGATAGATCACTCGTCTGCAAAGAACATGGCTTTGCCATTGTTACCAATCGACCAACATGGAGAAAACATCGATCGCATTTCGGTCAGCAAACATTTGAACGGAGATTAGGCCTCTTTTGCGATTCACACTCGTGTTTCTGATTAATCGTACGTCCAAACTTTAAATTCTCGTAGTGAGCGAACGGTTTGTCCTACAGAGCTCCGGGTGGTCTCAAAAAATTCTAAAAATTCTATAGAATCTTAAATTGAAGGAAAAATACCTTTACATCAAACTTTTTGAGTTAGGGCGTTTTCAAAATTTCAAAATTTATTTTGGAACCCTTAGAAGTGACCTACATCAACCAAAATCTTCGGAGCACAACTAGACCCCAGAAGGAGCCTACATACCAAATTTCATCCAATAAGTATTGAAAAATTTTCAATGTTTTCAATTTGTTTGAATATTTAAAATCGAGTTGCCATATTGACTCTTTTCTCAGTCAGTCTGATTCATCACGTGTCGCTGGTTAGTTTCAGTTAAAGAAAAAAAATGAATACCCGTTTTATTTTTATTGTTCAGCCTGATTCCTTCTTCCTCTTGTAAAGGATCGAAAAACAAGAAAAAAAACTATTAGACCAACTGAATGCTGACCATTGTCGCGTATTGGCCCTTTCCCAGCCTGCCTGATGCCAAGTGCCATTGGTTTTCCGAGGTTTTCTCCAAATACCCGCTGTAATATTATGTTATTCAGCCTGATTCCCTCTTTATGTAGTAGAGGATCTATATAGATCACTCGTCTGCGAAGAACACGGCTTTACCATTGTTACCACCAACCAACTTGAAGAAAAACATCAATCGCATTTCGGTGTTCGGATTTTGGTTATTTTCAATAATGAACATTTAGAATCGACCAAGAAAAAAAAAATTTTAACACCCCCTCAAAATTTTATGGTTTACGTTTCAAGGTTCGTAGAATCCAAAAATCGAATAAAAATTTGGCCGTCCGTCCGCCGTACGCCGTCCGCCGTACGCGGCACTTTTGCCACTTAGCATTGACCGATTTTGATGAAATTTGGTATGTAGGCTCCATTTGGGGTCTAGTTGTGCCCCGAAGCTTTTGGTTGATGTAGGTCACTCCTAAGGGTTTCAAAATCAGTTTTGAAATTTTGAAAACGCCCTAACTCAAAAAATTTTGATATAAAGGTATTGTTTTTCCTTCAATTTAAGATTCTATGGAATTTTTAGAATTTTTTGAGACCACACGGAGCTCTGTAGGACAAACCGTTCGCTCCCTACGAAAATTTAAGGGTTTTTATTGAAATATATACATATAAATCAAAACACGAGTGTGAGTCGCAAAAGAGGCCTAATCTCCGTTCATATTTTAGCTGACCAAAATGCGATCGATGGTTGGTGATTTTGATTTTTTTTTGTTTAAATTTTTTTTTTTGATTTTATTTTATTTTTATTTTTTTTTCTTCATATTGTATGGTTGGTGATTTTGTAGATGAGTGATCTATATAAAAATAATAAACCGTTGTGTAATAATTTGCAGCGTTTGTTTTATGAATGTGATTAGATAAGTATACTTTACAAATAGCAGACTCCAGACTATCCAGACTAATCACTGGATTCGGAAAGAATAATTTCTCCTCAAATTTAAATAATATACTTAGTTGGGTGAAGAAAACATCTGCCAACTGGATGGGAAGTACAGCTTCCTCGCAATAGAACCACATGGACATTAAGAATTAGTTGGTAATATGCAGCGTAGAAATTCCTTTCAATACAATTACATTGTTTTTTCATCAGTTTAAAATGAGACGAGCTTTAAGACTTACCGTTAGTTCCTTATAGGAGGGTTGATTGATAAATACATCAGAAATTAATTTTAGTGGCTCTCCGCGAACCTAGCGATCATTTTAATCTCAGTAAGAGGAGTTAATGTAGCTGTATGCTTGCTGTCGGCCTCAGATTTTGAATTATTTTGAATATTTGAAACAACCATAACTTCTACATTTTTCAACCGGTGGTGATACATTTTTCAGGCATTGTTCAAATTGGCGTGAAGATGATCCCCTTTGAAAACCATGGGCCCAAAATTGATAGTAGCCTCTGCGCATGCGCAAACGTAAAATCCTTGTAACTTCCAGATTATCCATCCGATTTCGATGAAGTTTTCAGAGGTTGTACGGATTTGTCCCCTGTGAAAATAATCTACCCCGGACTGATAGTAGCCAGTGCGCATGCGCAATCCTGAACTTCCTTGTAAATTTCGTATTTTCTATATTTCTCCCAGAATTCGGCGAAATCATCAGAGATTGTCGTTGTTGACGCGTAGACGGTCCCCTGTAAGGATAGCAAGGTTCTTAGAGATTAATATTATGTGCACACATATAATCGGATCAATATAATCGGGTTAAGGATACGAGCAAGCTATGTGCCACACCCACTTGGAGACTTTCGAGTTTCGTATCACTCACTTGTCCTTCTTCAGCAACCAAGACAAAATGCTGCAAATCATTGCCCAAAGGTTTATTATTTTCTATATAGATCCCTCCCTACAAACCGTAGGTACCTACTAGAGCATTTTTGAAAATTTCAACCCCAACCACCAACCAAATGGAAATGAAGGGTTGAAATTTTCAAAAATACCCTAGTAGGTAGTAGGCACCTACGGTTGGTAGGGAAGGATCTATACAGAAGGGTGGTCTATAAAGATAATAATAAACCTTTGGGCAATGATTTGCAGCGTTTTGATCGATTTTTGGATTACGAACGTAATTTTGAGGGGGAACAATTTTTTTCTTGGTCGATTCCAAAGGCTTATTATTGAAAATAATAAGCTAATGAAAACTTTAGGAATTGTTTTAAAATGTTCCAAAACAGATTTATGTGAAAAGTTTTTTTCAAAAAGTGCATATCTACTAAAAATTTTGAGTCTGCTCGAATAGCTTCATTCTTCCAAAATTCGCAAAAAGTGATGAACTTTATTGACTGGATCTCCAAGCCTCGCACACGAGTCACCCTCGAGAACAGGCAGATCGGAAGCGGGAGATCCGATGAGACTAACAAGAGGAGGAAACACGAGGAACACGATCCGCGGAGTGAACTTCACGTGTTTCGAAGCACACGCGGGACTCGGGTAAGCTCGAGGAAGCAGTAATAGGAGCGGAGGAGACGCATCTTGACGCTTCCTAATCCCATCGATGTAATATACAGCTCCCCCTAATCCAGAGGACTAGTGGTGCCTGTGGAAGGGGGGGATTAGTGGAGCGCCGGCGTCACGCGTTATTTATGGGTTACGGAGACTTCACCTGAGATTTCATTTCCGTAATTCCTCTCCGTTTCGGTGAATTTCGAGGTGGAACGTGTGACTCAAAATTACAGAGATCGCCTCTGCAACTATTCGACACACAGCTGCCATGCAGTTGCACGTTGCAGAACAACGAAAGCACCTCTCCTGCGACACTGCGTTTAGAAGCAACTGCACACCTCTTGCAACTGCAAGAATGCATTTAAACTCACAATAGCCCTTGTTTCCGAGTTAATAACGTGTTGTGTTCAACTTCTTTTATGAATTTGTTTTCCACATACATGGAAGGTCATTCTGAATTTCATGTGAAGCTAATAATCATAATAAACTCACCGTCAGACGACTTGCATGTAAAAAAAGTCTCATTCGTTCAATATGAGGGGATGAATGTATTTTAAAATAAATATTTCAACGGATTTTCGGCCATTCGACGTTTTTTTGCAATAATAGCTTTCATCGCGATTATGAGAGAGTTCAAAACGAATATTTAACTCAAAAACGACAATTTTGGAGTTGGATCGTTGTTGCTGCAGGGTTATTAATTATAATTTTCAATAATGAGGAACAAAATCCGTTTTACTACACGAGCGAGGTTTCCTACCACCGGTAGTGAGGGAGCAATGAGGTAGACTAATTTCGAATCCGTTAAAAATCTGCTCCGAATGATCGGATGGTGAGGAGGAGGAGGAGGATGAAGAGGAGGAGGAGGGGGAGGAGGAGGTGGTCTCCCTATAAAATATTAGCCGCCCTGATGTGACGGCTCGGCAGAAGAAGTTGGAGGCGGATGGTGACACTCCTGTCTGACTCCTCGCCTCCCTCTAATGACATTTTCTACCCCATCGGGCCTCCTCTCCTCCCCGCCGTCTTCCAGGTCTCAAGTCAGGTCACCTCCCTCGCCGCCTCTTTCAGGTCAAACCCTTCCTTCCCTCCCCCTCCTCCTGAATGTCCTCCCAACTCCTCGAAATTACTTCGGAGGAGTCTCCGAGGGGCATCTACCCCCCCCCCTCCGCCTCATTGTGAGGAAAATTTATCTCACCTAAACGCAACTTTATTATCAGGTCATCGAGCCGCGAAATTATTGCTCCGTCCGTCGTAAAGTCAGCGAGTCGTCAGGTGGGGCTCAGCGAGTTTTCAAAAACGAAGCAATGAACTCGAAACTTTTAACGAGGACTTTTTTGAAATTTTGCTTCCCAGTCTACCAAGGTAAAAGGAAGCAATGTTTTCACTTTTCAAGGTTGAAAAGAATTTCTCCAAAATGTTACGTTTTAGGCCTTCTCGTATGTCTGTCTGTGTTTCTGTGAATCCGTCAGTCTGCGTGTTTTTTTTTGTTTTTTTTTTTCTTTCCTTGATCTAGTTAACCCTGGACCAAGGCCGTTTATTCAGCATGCCCCAATTGCGCAATTGCTTACTACAAGCTATCAGTCTGCGTGTCCGTCCGTCTGTCTGTGAGTCCGACTATATGTGTGCCAGTGAATCCGTCCGTCGGTGTGTAGGTCTATCTGTGTGTCCGTCTGGCCGTGTGTCTGTGAGGTCGTGAGTCCATCTGTAAGATCGTCCGTCTGTCTATGTATGTGTGAGTCCGACCGTCTGTGTGTCCGTGAGTCTGTCTTTAAGACCGTCCGTTTGTCCTATTGTTTTTATCAAGTTAACCCTGGACCAAGGCCGTTTATTCAGCATGCCCCGATTGCTTACCACATGATGTCTGTCTGTGTGTCCGTGAGTCTGTCTGTAAGACCGTCTGTCCGTCTCTGTATGTATGAGTCCGACCGTCTGTGTGTCCGTCTGTCTGTGTGCCCCTCTGTCTGTGTGTACGTGAGTCCGTGAGTCTGTCTTTAAGACCGTCCGTCTGTCTGTGTATGTGTGAGTCCGACCGTCTGTGTGTCCGTGAGTCTGTCTTTAAGACCGTCCGTCTGTCTGTGTATGTGTGAGTCCGACCGTCTGTGTGTCCGTCTGTCTGTGTGCCCCTCTGTCTGTGTGTACGTGAGTCCGTGAGTCTGTCTTTCTTTCTCTTCTTTTTTTTTTTTTTTTTTTTGATCTAGTTAACCCTGGACCAAGGCCGTTTATTCAGCATGCCCCAATTGCTTACTACATACTGTTCACTGTATAAATACTCATTACACTAATGATAATAAATAATAGAATAAAATAATTGGTCTTTTTGTAAATAATTAGTTTGTCTGCCTGTGAGATCGTCCGACCGTCTGTGTTTCCGACCGTCTGTGTGTCCGACCGTCTGTGTGTCCGACCGTCTGTGAATCCGTCCGTCGGTATGTCCGTCTTTCTGTCTATGAGTCCGCTCGACCGTCAGTAAGTTCGTCTGTCTGTCTATCTGCGAGTCTGTGAGTCCGTCTGTCTGTGGGTCTGTGAATCCGTCCGTCGGTGTGTCCGTCTTTCTGTCTGTGAGTCCGCTCGACCGTCAGTAAGTTCGTCTGTCTGTCTATCTGCGAGTCTGTGAGTCCGTCTGTCTGTGGGTCTGTGAATCCGTCCGTCGGTGTGTCCGTCTTTCTGTCTGTGAGTCCGCTTGACCGTCAGTAAGTTCGTCTGTCTGTCTATCTGCGAGTCTGTGAGTCCGTCTGTCTGTGGGTCTGTGAATCCGTCCGTCGGTGTGTGTGAGTCCGCTCGACCGTCAGTAAGTTCGTCTGTCTGTCTATCTGCGAGTCTGTGAGTCCGTCTGTCTGTGGGTCTGTGAATCCATCCGTCGGCGTGTCCGTCTTTCTGTCTGTCTGCCTATGTGTCTGTGTATCTGTCAGTCTGTGTGCCCGTCTGTCTATATTTTCTTACTTTTTTTCCCTCGGCAGCCAGTACACCTTGGGCTGAGGGACTTTATTCTATTGCTCTCATTCACATGACTACATGTATTTCTCAATTACAAATTATCAATATCACAACAAATCGAAGTATACACTGTCTATCCATGGGTCCGCCTTTCTATCTATGTGTCTGTGAGTTCGTATGTCTGTCGGTGTGACTGTGAGTCCGTCCATCAGTGTGTCTGTCTGAGTGTCATGAAATTCTTGTAACGGGCAAAACTACACAAAGTACCTAACTGTTCGATTTCGATGAAATTTCCAGGGATTGTACGGGTTGGTGTGTAGATAGTACATCTTCCCTTAATTGGCAGTTGCCTCTGCGCATGCGCACACGTAAAATCCATCCTTGTAAGAGCCATAACATATATTTTCTTCATCCGAATTTCATGAAATTTGCAGGGATTGTGGAGGTTGGCTTGTAGATGATCCCCTATGAAAATCAGGCCCCGAACCTTTAGTAGTCTTTCCGCATCCGGACACGTACGATTCTTGTGAGTGTCACAACTTCTACATTTTCTATTCGTATTCTATGAAATTTTCAGGGATTATGCGTGTAGGTGGTCCCTTATGAGAATAATGCAAGGTACACAGAGCTTGAAGTTTTCAAATTAGCCACAATGCAATCGGGTCAAGGGTACGAGGAACTATGTGCCACACCCTCTTGGCAGTCGTTTTTAGGTTGGACCAATTGCAAAATAGCGAGTTTTTTGTATATTGTATAAGAATCTTTTTGACCGGGTGGATATCTTTAGCAACCTGAACAGCGAAAACTCCGCAAACTAGCAGAAACAAAACTACTCGTAGTATTTGGGTGATATTCGTGAACTTGGAATTCTTACAACTTTCCTTTCCCTCAAACTGAGGCATCATCTTCAGAGCGGGACAAATCTCTTTGATTTGCAAAGATCTCGAATATCACTGGCTTCTCAGACCTCTCGAATGACAGTCCTTTTCCCTGCTATCGATATTTGATTAGCCCCCCCCCCCCCACGTAGGCTCTCTAAGGCTTCTAGTCTCTGGATAATCCAATCAACGACGCCCCCACAACTGGCGCCTTTTTCCCACGAAAGGGCGATAATTCCTCCTTTTTTCTTTATCACTGTCAAAATTTTCTCACTTTTCCATCTCGCGATTACATTTTACCAGGGTGGTTCAAGGGAGCTTCGAACTCACCACAAATTATTACACAACATTTTATTCTTTTTCTAAAAAGATCACCCGTCTGCTACCCAACAATCGTATTATCACGCGGGGCTGCTATCAACAATTAATCCGTAAAGTAGTAAACAGCTCAGAAAGTATTCTTGATATTCTGTACAAACCAAGCCTTGTAGACGAATCCTCACGCTTTCAAGTTATCTTCTCTTCTAAGGGGTCCAAATTTCGAATAAAAGACCCAAAAACGTGTTTTTCCAGTTTTTGTTTTATCATTTTCAAGGATGATCCTTTGGAATCGACCCCAAAAAATTTTGATGAAATTTGGTATGTAGGCTCCATATGGGGTCTAGTTGTGCTACAAAGATTTTGGTTAATGTAGGTCACTTCTAAGGGTTTCAAAATCAATTTTGAAATTTTGAAAACGCCCCAACTCAAAAAATTGTGATATAAAGGTTTTGTTTTCCCATCAATTTAAGATAGTATAGATTTTATAGAATTTTTTGAGACCACGCGGAGCTCTGTAGGACAAACCGTTCGCTCCCTACGAGAATATAAGGGTTGGACGCACGATAAATCAGAAACACGAGTGTGAATCGCTAAAGAGGCCTAATCTCCGTTCAAATTTTAGCTGACCGAAATGCGATCGATGTTTTCCTTCATGTTGGATGGTTGGTGGGACTTTGCAGACGAGTGATCTATAGAAAAATAATAAACCATTGTGTAATAATTTGCAGCGTTTATGAAAATATCCTCATTAACTCATGTTGCGTGAAAGGACTTTTTCAATATATCATACACATATAAATCAGTAGTCAATAGAATTTCAGTGAAAACTTTTCTTTTCTCAGAAAAGTCCTTGATAAAAATTTTGAGTTTATTTCAATGGCTTCTTTCTTCTTCCTTGAAAATTTGCTAGAAGTAGTAGGTTAGTGGTGCACAATATGGCTTAGTTGAGGAATCGATACCTGAAGTTTTGTCATTCTTACACCGAACACCCTGTATTATAGAAAGACGGAGAATTTATAAAATGTCCTGTATTCAATATTCCGCAGCCTATCAAGGTCGTCGTGAGACCCAAAGGTTGAGTACTTTTCATTCCACCCCTCGGGTGTCCTGAGGAAAGTAAATAGCACTTGACACGTGTGAGTGACGTGTTGTTCATCATGTGTATCGAGCCAGTGTTTGCCAATGTATTTTAGTTTAGCTGCTCGGGCCGATAATAAATTCCAGAGGCGGTTGGAGCGAAGGTGGATTGTTGCCTTTAGACAGGAAAACTAGTCGACACGTCGATAGTCGACCTGGCGGGGGGGCTAAAATAAATCCGTTTGATCGGAAAGCACGTCCTCCGATACCGTATTGTACGTTGAAAGTTGAAGCTAGCTAAAACGTTGGCGTGTTAGAAGTGTGGCTAGCCAAGACTGGACAAAGTCTTTGTTAAGTATACTTAAGATACCAGACAGGCGTCGGCTTCTACCAATAATATTGAGGAGTATACTATTGATCTACAGGTTTCTCGCTAATGACGGTAACCGCACGTAGCAATCATCCACTTCAACAATAAATTTCTGCAACATTAGAATATTCTTTTTATTCGTCACAATTCGGGATTTCCCACAACCTGAGGTTGTTTCCGTGACAATCATTAACTTCATCAAAAAAGTTTCTTAATAAACAATTCTAACCCATTTCCGCCGACTGTGACATGTATGTAACACAATAAGAGGCTTCTTGCAGTTCGGTTTACAGCTACCCTAAGTTTCCGAGTCGTTTGAATTACGCTTAGTTATCAAGAAGAAGTGCCTTACTACGGATTCCCACCAAAATACAGATGGTGGTAGGTGCTATTCATGGAGAACCAGTGATCTATACAGAAGGGTGATCTATACAGAAAATTAGACTCTCTGTTCAATTTCTCCCTTGCGAGGGAAAAACATTAAATCATGTTTAATGTTTTTCCCTCGCAAGGGAGAAATTAGATTGCCGATCACTCAGCTGATCAGTGACCACTCAGGCGCCTTCAGCATTCTCCATTGACCCTGCTTCTCAAATTTCAGCTTCCTGCGTTCAACAGGAGAGAAAATGGCCTTGGAGCTCACCCAGCTGATCAGTCACCATCTTGGTACAACTAGACCCCAAATGGAGCCGATATAACGTGGTAACTAAGAAATCGGTCCGTGGTAACTAAGAAAAAAAACGTTGCAGATTTGCGTGTCGGAATTCACAGAACGACCCCCAGCCCTAAAACATTAAACATGTTAATTTTAGTCCCCGCGTCAATTTTGCAGCATTTACAAGCGTTTGTATCGGACCAAGTGCGCAATGAAGAGAATTTCAAGACCCCGCCATGTTGTAAGTACTCTACATCTATTGTTGTTGGTTTTTTTGTACCCTTGTTGGTAGTGATTCCTTCCTTAGGTTTATCAAAGATGATTCGAGTTTGCTAACCTCAGTTTTATGACAATATGGCTTTCTTGTACTACTAGAAATAGTAGTGTGACAAATATGTCACAGTCGTCATACGAAGTTCAAAAATGTGAACTTCATACCATGCACCCCAAGTTTTTTCCCTCCGTTATTACTTGTCAGGTAGTTGTTTGAATTTCAGTTTTCAATCATTTTCATCAAAATCTACTCAGTTAAAACTCACGTTCACTCACAATCTTTTCCATTTTTATTATCTCTCTCTTTCTTATTCCATTTTTTCCAACTAAGAGGAGGGGGGACAAATTCGTGGAACTCGCTAATACAAGCACTAAAACTCGGATGGCACATTCATTTGCAAATGGGTTAACAATAATGTCATTGCAGTGGGATCCACAGTTCATGGGTATCAGCCCACAACTATGGCAAAGAGTTATTCAAGAGCTGAGATGAAGCACATAACAGTCCCTCAACCTTTCTGCATTACTAATTATAATAAAAATATGGGAGGTACAGATCGAATGGATCAAGATGTTGCTCGTTACAGAATCGGTATTAGAACAAAGAAATGGTGGATACCGTTATTCAAATGGCTACAATATGATTTTCATGGTGACCATCTACACCTGGGATCCGCATAATAACTGGAAATTTCATCGAAATCAGATGTGAAATGTAGAAGTTATGTTTGTCACGAGGAATTCACGTTTGCTCATGCGCACTGACTACTATCAGTTCCGGGGTGATGATTTTCATAGGGGACCATCAACAGACAATACCTGAACATTCCATCGAAATCATTTGGGAAAGGTTTTTTATCGTACCATAATAAATAGTGGGCGGATTCATGCAGTGATCTTTTGCTAGACGAGCCTTTCTGTTACCTACAATTATTCTGAGTGATACTGAAATATGGTAATACTCATAATGTTCCTTATATTTGATTTGAATTTATGTGAAAATTGAACCACGAACTTCCAATACGATTTTTCAAAAATTTTCGGCATTGATTCGAAAAGTTGTTTTATTGACTTATTATGTTCCTTTTAATTGCCTTCATTGGTTCTCATTTTCAGGAAAAATTATAAAACTTATTTGATTTAGAAAATTTTGATTCTATAACATTACTTGATTTAGCTGAATAATTGAATGACTTGTATCTGATTGATCAATGATTTATACTTTATTGATCTGAGATTTGTAATTGATTGATCTCTAATTCGTTATTCGATTTTGTTTGAATAATAAAGTCATATAAAACATTGATAATTTATCTACCAAGATTCTCACTGCCTGTCAAAAAGTTCACTGAAATCAATGTCTGGTGACGACTGTGACATATATATATGTCACAGTCGTCACCAGACTGTGACATATATGTCACAGTAGATTCTCCCACTCCTAGGACCCATATAATTTTTTTGACATTTTTCTCAACTCAAGAGAGCCTAGTTAGACAAAACTAGGTAAGAAAATTTTGAATTTTCCATTTTTTTCATTACGTTTTGGTTTATTATTTTCAATAATAAGCCTTTGGAATCGAGCAAGAAAAAACAAATTTTAACCCCCCCTCAAAATTTGATGTTTTACGTTTCAAGGTACGTAGAATACGAAAATCGAAAAAAAAAATTTCCGTCCGTCCGCCGTACGCCGTACCTACGCTGTCCGCCGTACGCGGCACTTTTCTTAGCAACACTGGACCGATTTGGTTCAAATTTGGTATATGGGCTCCATTTGGGGTCTAGTTGTGCCGCGAAGCTTTTGGTTGATGTAGGTCACTTCTAAGGGGTGAAAATTAAGGGTTGAAATTTTCATGAGTGCCCTAGCTCGAAAACTCTCGAAATAAAGGTATCGTTTTTTCACCAATTTTAAATAGTATTGAATTTTTAAAATTTTTTGAGACCACCCGGAGCTCTGTAGGACAAACCGTTCGGTCCCTACGAGTACTTGAAGGTTTTCCTTCGATAGAACAGAATCATGAGTGTGAATCGCAAAAGAGGTCTAATCTCCATTCAAATTTTATCGGACTAAAATGCGATCGCTGTTCATTTCTTTGATTTGTATACAGTTTTGCCTTCTGCGTAACCAGTAATCAAATTTCCATATCAAGCTTTCTATTTTTCCAATCGAGTGTGAAGGGTTAAGTTCTTTCTAATAAACTTGATTGTGAAGGTGTGAAGCCAGTATGGTGTGGTAGGTAGTACCTAGCTGGTAGGTAAAAAAATGTTGGTAGGTAAAAAAAATGTTGGTGGGTAAAAAACGCTGCAAATCATTGCTCAAAGGCTTCTTCACTCTTCAGATCACTGATCAGCTGAGTGAGCTCCAAAGCCATTTTCAATCCTATTGAATGGAAGTGCTCTTCCAGGCGTCTCCAGCATTCGAGGAGATCTTCTTCACTCCTCAGATCACTGATCAGCTGAGTGAGCTCCGAAGCCATTTTCAATCCTATTGAATGGAAGTGCTCTTCCAGGCGTCTTCAGCATTCGAGGAGATCTTCTTCACTCCTCAGATCACTGATCAGCTGAGTGAGCTCCAAAGCCATTTTCAATCCTATTGAATGGAAGTGCTCTTCCAGGCGTCTCCAGCATTCGAGGAGATCTTCTTCACTCCTCAGATCACTGGTCAGCTGAGTGAGCTCCGAAGCCATTTTCAATCCTATTGAATGGAAGTGCTCTTCCAGGCGTCTTCAGCATTCGAGGAGATCTTCTTCACTCCTCAGATCACTGATCAGCTGAGTGAGCTCCAAAGCCATTTTCAATCCTATTGAATGGAAGTGCTCTTCCAGGCGTCTCCAGCATTCGAGGAGATCTTCTTCACTCCTCAGATCACTGATCAGCTGAGTGAGCTCCGAAGCCATTTTCAATCCTATTGAATGGAAGTGCTCTTCCAGGCGTCTTCAGCATTCGAGGAGATCTTCTTCACTCCTCAGATCACTGATCAGCTGAGTGAGCTCCGAAGCCATTTTCAATCCTATTGAATGGAAGTGCTCTTCCAGGCGTCTCCAGCATTCGAGGAGATCTTCTTCACTCTTCAGATCACTGATCAGCTGAGTGAGCTCCGAAGTCATTTTCAATCCTATTGAACGCAGGAAGCTGAAATTTGAGAGGGAAGGTCAAGGGAGAAAACAGATGGTGGTAGGTGCTATTGATGGAGAACCAGTGATCTATACAGAAGGGTGATCTATACAGAAAATAATAAACCTTTGAGCAATGATTTGCAGCGTTTTTTCATTCTCGGCGGAAATAGCTCAGATCAACATTTCATTACGTTTTTGATTCATGTACGTTAGTTGTCGGTATATGTTTTAAACACAGATTTAAGTATGATTCATGAACGATTCCGAGCTCTGCTCCTACATGTGAGACGATGAACCAACAATTGAACGAAAAGTGATCCAATTTTTTTCAGTTCGTAACTTAGTTGGATGGTTGAGTACATTTGATGGCATTTTTGATCATAGAGAGACATTTCCCGGGCAGAAATGAGGCAAATGAAGAGTGTAGTGAGGCCTTGTTTGTAGAACCTTGCTCTCCCGTCCCTCAAAACAACAGCGTTATGAAAGTAACTGGGAAGGAAAAAGGGATTGAGGGAAATAGGGAAAAGTACAGAAAGAATAAAGAAGGAGAGAAAAGAAGATCAAAGGAGGCATCTTCCCAGTGGTTATCAGAGGGTCCCTTTGGGAGGTCTGTCTCGCATAACACACCAAATGTATCAGAGCCCCACTCAAAAAGCCACGAGTAGGTTTATAATATTGTTTCGGTTTTAGGTTCATGATAACGAAGTTATTTCTCATTCTCGTTTCACTTTTCCACATATCTCCATCGGGAAATGAATAATCAGCTAAACCTTTGCTGAACCTCACTACCGGAGGAAGGGCACATAGCTTACTAGTGCAGCGAATATGCAAACTCAGCTCCTCGAGGACCATCATTTCGTCGCTTAAGTACCACCTAATCCACATTTTTGCCAAAATAAGGTTATTGTGTTTTCCGATCCATTATTCCACTCCAATGTGAATAAAACCATCAGTTATGAAACATTCTTCTGAAAAAACAGTTTTTAAACAATTTTTTCAAAAAACGATTTATTTTTGTTTTTTTACATTAAAAAAAAGTTCTGTAAATCGAACAAATGTGGATTAGGTGGTATTGGTACTTAAGCGACAATTTTCTCGTACTTTCTATACGGATCATCCAGAACAGTTTTGCTTCTGAAACGTTATTGTTATGGGAAATGTGGACTATTGAGTTAATTAACGAGGCACTTTCGTTAGATAATGATTCATATAATATATGGCGTTATATAAGTCACATTGTTAACTATACGTTTGTTTGAATACTTACTCATTCAAGGAAATCAATCCATTACAAGGGATGATGAATAGATACAAGTGGAAATCTCTATCTACGGTATTTTACCTTTTCTGTTAAATCGTTATTGCATAGATTTAAACCTTTTCACTTTCATTAAAACTTTCTTTATTTTAATTTGAACTTTTTCACTTTGATTAAACATTTTTTTTTCATTGAATTAAACCTTTTTCGATTTCCAAGTAGGAAAATATATTTTTGACCAGAATGAACACAATCATGAAAACTTTATTTTGCACACATGGAATACAGAACACAGAAAAAACGCAGTCATTGTGGTCTTTCAGAAATGTGATGTTGTCAATTTAGTGGTTAGCCATTGACTGAAAGACCACATTGACTGCATTTTTCTGTATTCCACATTGCTTGTGTTTCTACTGTGTTCCTGTTATTCCATGTGTATGAAATGAAGTTTTCATGTGTTCATGTATTTTCCTACTTGGCAATCGATGAAGGTTTAATTTAATTTAAAAAATGTTTAAAGGTAAAATACGATATAATATATCGTATTTTACCTTTAAACATTTTTTAAATTGTTTTTTAAATCTCATATTATGAGAAAGATAGTTGGATATATTATCATTCTACAATCAATGAGATTTTTGACAATGTATTGGGGGATGGAAAGGACAAGAACCGATAGAAATAACCTATTATATCTTCGAATTTCAACCACGAGGGTAAAGGAAATGTTCTTGTATGAAAGATGGTACTTACAGGATGGGTGTCTAGAATAAAACTGGGGAGCAATTCCTGAACGAAAGTAACCGATCCATCAAATCACAAATCAGGTGTCAAAGCAACTATTTTTTTTTAAAACAATTTTGAGGTAGTTCATCAGGTACAGTGGCCACTGCTTATGAAAACGACAAATTCATATTATAATATATAATTTTTTCAATGGAATTAGAAGTCACAGTTTTTTTGCTTACACTAGCTACTTTTCCTAATATTTCAGTGGTCCTTCGAGAATTTAATTAGCAATTTATCAGAATCTCAATATTTATAATATAAAGATCAAATTCCGATGCGAAAATTATTGTTGTCATACTCACCCGAATTTCCTATTTTGGTGTAGTATATGATACTAAATATACTAAATAAGTTTCGCATCACAATTCGAAATCTAATCACACTCTCATCAGAACATGAACTTAGCTAGTTTACAAGAATTCCAAAATCTTAGTTCCTGACTTCCCACTTCATCTTTTGACTATTTGTTCTAGACACAAGGGAGAGGTAGACGTTGTGGTGGACAGAGCGAGCGAATAAAAGATTAGGAGGGAGAAAGAGAGAAAAATCGACTCGAAAAAACTTTTTATTCGAGACGAAAAGATCCTTCACAAACTGAGGAATCAAGAGATTGGCTATAAGTTTGGGATAAGTCTAATTTAACTTGAAAATTTTTCCCAGAAATATTTCATATCTGGGACGTTTTCATTCCCCCCTCCCCCCAACGAGAAAGTTGGACGAAAGAGACAAAAATAGGCTACAGTACAGTGCAGAACAATATTTACGACAATTTGTGGAGAGTTGTTCCAGACAAAGGGAGGTCTTAGTTCTTGTTTTGACCAACAAACTATGCCCGATTTACAGTAAATTTGTAATGATTTTCCTATCAATAAATTCCCCATAATAATCAATAGGAAAAACATTTTAAAAATCAGTTAATTGGAAATTTACAGGGTTCTAGTTATGCTCTATGAGCAGAAATACGTGCATTTTGATCTGAAGTGTAATAACGTTTTAGAATTCTCGCTATTTGGTCCTTCAAAATCAGAAACTTTGAAGAAGTTCCGTGCTCGTTTATAGTGAATTTCCTGTTCGAGGCAAAATTACTCAAAATCATGGTTCGACGCTAAATTACTCAAAATCATGGTTCGACGCTAAATTACTCAAAATCATGGTTCGATTTTGTTGAAATATCCGCGAAGTAGTCAATGATTTGCGTCTAGATCTGACTGACAACTGTGTTCTCTCAGCGTCATGAAATTTTGTGGTGTCATCCACACGTAAACTTCTAATGTGTAATCAATGAGATAAATGTGAGATAATTCACAAGCTACGATATACAATGTTAAGTCTGTTAAGTTGTCACGGTCATGTCTTGATGAAATTTCGAAATCGCGGAAGAATTCTGTTGAAGCCTAGTTTGAGATGTTTCCAAGTTAATCTTTGTTGAGTGGGATGAATATATCTACAAATTGACGCATGCAACGTATGGCTAACCTTGTTTTCTTCACGTACGGTTATTCGCAAGTACCAATTTTGTCATCATTTCGCGTTGGTGGTCGACGTCGGATTCGGAGGCCATCGATCGGTGTTGCGTGTGCACTGCGAGCGCATGTAAATCAGGTCGTATTAAATCAAAACCTCCCTCCCCACCGCCAACTCTCTTCTATCGCTTTACACACGTCTCTCTTCGGTACATCACTCTCTTCTCTCTCTTCTACCCGAATGTTACGGGTTTCCTTGTTGAATGTTTCCTTCGTACATCCACACACAAAAACAATTTCCACCCGTTCCGAGCGAAAATGAAAACACCAGGGGCAAATATTAGCTTGACAAACACCAAGTCATGCGTGGAATATCGATTTGACTCGACGAAAAGTACTTTTCATGATCTGGATTAGAAATTCTCAACCTCCCGGAGTATCATACAGCATTACATCACTGAGTAAACCTTTGTTGGAAATCGTTCATAGAGTAAATCAAGCAAGGCATCAGTCTTGCATTGACTACCGTCTATCGAGTACAAATTGAATCACTGAGGAATTTGTAGTAATATTACTTTTATGATGACTTCAGCAAAAGAGCTGACGAGATTGCCTCCGTTGTAACCAAGATTTAAAATAAAACTCTCTTCCCAGTTTTACCGTCTTCATGTGAGTATCCCTCTCCCCTGAATCCTAAAATATCTCAACTATTTTAACAAAACGATAAACGTTATAGTTGTGGAAACTCGTTCCAATAGAAACGGAGTCAAGTAAAACGTCGTATATTTCCTCAAAAGTAGTGAGTTACAGAATATGAATCGATTTCGACAGTTAGGTCATCATCAGTAACGAACACTGTATATGCTGAAGGGCTCTCTGCTGCAAAACTTGTTGAACTAGAAATGATTATCCATGGTCACTCTCTAGATGCTATTTATTGCTTGCATAAATACCAAATTCAGGGACATAACACCTACATGCGACACGTGGCGTCAAGGATTATTGTATTGTTCTATGGAGGGTTCAGCTGTGGTGAACGAGTTCCGGCATGTGTCTCTGGAGACGAGACTTGGACCGGTTGCGGGGGCCGTGAATTCGAGTCTCGCCTCGGGAGCGTATTTTCGGGTAAGCCGGTCGCAGTTCCTCGTAACAACCCAGGGCGGTGAGGCCAATGAGAAGCCATCAGCAAAATCGACAGAACAAATTATGATCATCCAGCAGATTCTGAGGAATACAGCTGATGACGTCCGCGACGCTAGGAATGGCAGTCGGACGAAAATCGAACCTGAAATGGTTGTTTACTTTACTTTTCAGGGACATAACACCTACATGCGACAGGTGGTGGCAGGGATTATTGTATTGTTCTATGGAGCGATCAATGCACTAAGTAAGCACACGGACCTTACGAAAACCAAGTTCTGCAGGGTATGAGGGCCCTGGGTTGGAATTCTGGCAAGTCGTCCTGCAATGGGTAGCCACACATTGTGGTGTTCAGGGCGAAGAGGCAATGAGATACCACCGACAGAGGACCCAAAAACCCACAACCAGGAGATTAATGAGGCGCGGAAGAAGATGCGAGACCTTATGGTGGAGAGATCCCATACTGCAGCCGCTAGAAAGCAGTGGAAACCCATCATCTTGCAACCCATACCAGCGAATTTGGCCACGACTTTATACAGAACCTTCTTCATAGAATTTATGTATTCCCGACCCTAATGTGCCCCCTGTGCAGCTCCAACGCTGAAATAGACGCCAGGCACATCGACTAGTGCTCAAGACTGTTACAATTACGACATTCAGATGCGAATCCTTACGAAAGAAAAGATGCAACTCGTATTGAGCCGCTGGAAAGGAGATGGCTACAGTACCTCCACCCGGCGAAGGATAAAAAAATAAACAAACAAGAACTGAAGTTACTTCACAGAAAGCACCGGTGAAAGGGAGCTTGAAACCTATAGGTCGAGAAAGTGAAAGGCACACTCCTCGAGAAACGAGGAACTTAATCAAGAAACGATGTCGTGCGATGGTAAAATATGAAAACGATGGCAGTTATTTCATACATATATCTAGAGACATATGCAGATTTAGGCGAGGGGAGGAATTATTAGGCGTTTCCTCATTATATAATTTACTCATGCTCGAACGTTTTCGATGTTAGGCATCATCAGGAGCATTGAGTATAATAAGGGGTTGGTCCCCACTTCCTCCTACCATTGTCATAAGCCTGGACTGCAGAATGTGTCGTAATACCTTGGTGGGGTCATTTGATGGTACAGCTTGCGTGTTTTCCGTTTTTGATACTAATCCTTCTATATCTTTGGGTCTCCTTTTATACGGGTTATTTGCGAATTTGTGGATAGTATACTTTTACTTCTGATTAATTGAAATGACGTAGATTTTTCGTTAAGTTCATTTGTTGAATACAATGCAATATACGAAGGCATCCGGTTATCGGTACATCGTCAATTACATAAATATTTACTGGTTTTACTGGATAATTAGTTAAAATAGTTAGATATTTATAAAAAATATCAAAAAAACAGCGAAAATTCCTTTGTGCGTGTAGGTTGCTCATACACGCAAGCTGTACCATCAAATGACCCTACCAAGGTATTACGACACATCCTGCAGTCCAGGGTTATGACAATGGTTAGAGGAGGAAGTGGGAACCAACCCCTTATTATACTAAATGCTCCTGATGATGCCTAACGGCGAAAACGTTCGAGCATGAGTAAATTATATTATGAGGAAACGCCTAATAATTCCTCCCCTCGCCTAAATAGTCAGGAATAACCTTGCGAATGGCAACGACAACGAATGTATCCAGATTTGTCCTAAGACAATGATTTGAAATCGATAGCTGTGGTCTCGTGAAATATGCTAGGAAGAAGTTATTGCAATTATGCGGTTTTATTATGTCTCTATGTGATGATTCACGATATAAAACACAGGATTATATACCTAAGGAGTTTGTAACTAGCTGACCTGACTCAAGGTACCATCAAGAATAAGCTTCCTGTTATCTTTGTGCACAATATGCACTAATATATGGCGTACTTACACTGAAGAAGGTGTATCAACTTTAAGAGAGTTGAAAACGAGGCTTTCCGTAAGAACGGCGTTTGAAGTACAAAAGAAACGACGACGGACTGAAGAAAGAATGAGAATGACAAAGAGGGGAACCCGCCTCTACTTAGAGTTGTTTAGAGCCTATGAAACATTTATGAGTCCAATGCACGTTGGTATTACGTTTTTTCTTCCACACCCGCCTTCCTGTGGTCGTGAGACTAGCAAACAACTGTCTCGCTTTTATTTTTCATAAATTAATTTTCGCCCATTTAGTGAGTCCGGTCGATAACACTTTGTAGCTACTAACCTCGCGGATGGGCTAGTTAGCAGTTTTAGATGTACATAACGATGGCGAATTGGATTACAGAGACGGAAGTAAGCTGTCTGGCTGATGATTTGTAAACTGTAACAAGCGAATTGACGCCATCTATTAAAATATTTTATAGTTACTAAGGAGTTGCGAATACTTCCAAATAAATAATTAATAAAAACGTTTATTTCCTGACAATCGTGTAGCTCATTTCCCCAGTTCGAGTAAAAGTTTCACTAGGGGAGGTTCTTCCCTAAAAGACTACCTTTCACTTTCATCACGATTTTTTTTTACCGCTGGAACGTTAAGTTGATTTTGGTTGATTATTTTCAATAATGAAACTTTGAATTTGAAAAAAATGGTATACGAGCTCCAGTTGGGGTCTAGTTGTGTAGCGAACCTTTTGTTTAGAGTCAATCACTTCTAAGGGGTGAAA
Source organism: Apolygus lucorum (assembly GCA_009739505.2). NCBI lineage: Eukaryota > Metazoa > Arthropoda > Insecta > Hemiptera > Miridae > Apolygus > Apolygus lucorum. The sequence goes on from CM019171.2 coordinate 14,351,982, forward strand.
AATAGGGGTTTGTCATTTTCAAAAGCACCCTAGCTTGAAAACTGTCGATGTAAATGTATTATTTTCCACCTATTTAAAATAGAATTGAATTTATAGAATCGAATGAGACCACGCGGAGCTCTGTAGTACCAACCGTTCGCTCCCTATAAGAACTTAAGGCTTGGACTTACAATAAATCATAAACTTGAAAATGAATCGCAAAAGAGGCTCAATCTCCGTTCAAATTGTAACTTACCAAAATGCGATTGTTGTTCATTTCTTTGAGTTGTACTCAGTTTTAAGCCCTTAGCTACCATTAATCAAATTTCCCTACTGAAGGCACCCACAACTCTTTTTTTTTTTCTTCATTTTAAACTTGATTGTGAAGCTAAAGTTTGGATGGTAGGTAGTGGCAATGGCAAAGCTATGTTCTTTGCAGGGGAGTGATCTATACAGAAAAATAATAAACCTTTGTGTAATAATTTGCATCTCTTTATCATGTGATCGGGATCTATCGCGTTTTTCTTGATAGAAAAAATCAATAAATAAAAGAATTACAGGCTTTTTCACTGTCGTTATTTATCTTACAAATTCTGGCTAAATTGAGGAACACAGTTTGTTCAAAGTTTTGAACGATGAGGTGGACGTACTTTGGGTTAGTAATTAGGGTGATTGTTGGTTTTGTTGAACAAATCAGTACTACTCATCAAATATCCTTTATAAAACGTTATCTTCTCTTTGGGAAGCCATCACTGCAATTTTAAATCGGAAAAACATCATAACCGTGCAAGCTCCCCATTTGTATGTGTATTCACAGATCAATGCTGAGTTTACACTATTCCCTGACGTTTACAACAATCAACGTTCTTCCGTATTTTTTTTTCTCGTCCCTTTCCAAAGTTTAGCGTGACCAGAGCTAATTTGGCCGGAATATGGTTCCCGTTTCCACAATCCTGCGGCCGCGACCTCGTGTCACAAGACCGTTAAAAACTGTTGAATATGGTTTGCGGAAAACATTTGAAACGCGGAATTATTATAATTGCACTTCAAAGTTGGTGTAATTGTTACGACGAGCATAGTTGTGATCGAGGGAAGAAAATGGAGAGAAAAGGACTTCAAACGATCTTGAGTTTAGATAATGTGTGGCTCAACAATTCAAACCTGAAAAATTCAATAATCGAGATTTTCTACAAAAATGGTTGAAAAACCAAAAACTGGAACAGGAAACTCATCAATTTTGTCTCGTTCTTGTCTGGTGTCAGACTACAAGTAATCAATTGGAAACAATTTACCGTTGAACAAATTGTTTCCAGCTTCATAGAGTTCCAGGATGGTGAATTTAGTAACTAATGTTGACGGACGAGAAGAAATGGAAGGAACAGTATTTTATCGTTTGAATCGTTATTTTTTTGAACTTTTAATTTCCTGAACAATTTTATTACTTTGTAGAACGTGTATGAAAAGCTTTAGGGAAACTAGAATTCAAGATGACAACATGAAATTAACGCCAGTCGGCCCGGGAGATTATCTGGATTGGTAACCGCTCGAGAGCTACATAGCAGGCCTAGATAATTTTTCGGGTTGGACCATTGGTGAACCTTGCTCCACTTGAAAAGGTGAGGTAATCAGTAGCCAACGAGCGAAATCAACTGAACCACTTCTGATCTTCCCTTTTGAAGACAGTTAGTGACGTCGGTGACGCCAGGAATGGCAATTGGACGAAAATTCACCCTGATATTGTTGTTCACTGCTTTTTTTTTTGCATCTGGTAGATCTTTGAAAAATTGGAAGTTGAGATGTCAACGTGAGAGGTTCCAACTGCTGCACGTATGTTATGAAAAATCTCTGTGAAGATGGAATTATTCTAAAGGTGTGTGGTTTGAATCTAGAATGCACATTGTGGAAGTTGAATTTCTCAGTTTCTCGCAGTGGAGACAAGAGAGGTCATACACAATTCTAGTAGTTGGTGAAATAAATAAAATAAGATTTCATCTTCAAATAGTTTCGAAAAATTTAAAAAAATACCAATAGGTATTATGACTACTACATAAGAATTATTGATAACGAAAAAAATTGGATCTAATTTCTCAATCTCGGTGAAATAAGATACACTTAAGAACTAACCCGGTTTTTGGCCGACTTCACAACACCCAAAAACAAGGAGGATCATCAACAACTTTTGTTGAATTAGGATAGATCTTGAAATGATCTCTGAATTCAAGTGTTTATCTTCGTACTTAAGATGAATGATTATATTTTTTAAACAAGTACAAGTCTTATTCGGTATTAAAACAACTAAGTAATATGGAATATTTTGAATAATGGAAAAATCTAAAAATACCTATAGGACCTACAAATTGTTGTATTGGAAGTACTTATATTAGAAATGATATGATATTTAATAAATATGCGATAAAATAGCGGTCGTTTGATATTTTGGTTTTTGGAATAATCGTCTGCAATGTTTTTGGAATATGTGCGTAATTAAATGGTTTAAAAAAACATCGTTCGCCAGAATTCCAATTTTGGAACCCCGATCAACGTTTAGGGATGGAATATATAGAGAAGAACGGATGGGTGGGGGTGGTAAATATTGAGGTTAATTCAGTGCTGCGGCAAGTGGACCCCACCCAGCTGGGAGTGACGGCCCGGGGGTAACACGAGTCCTTCAAGGCCCTTCCCCTTTCACCCGGGATTTCTGGGGCAAAAGGAGAAAAGACCGGAAATGAAAGGACAAGAAAACTCTCAGGAAACCGATTATGAGATATTTTCGTCGAGGATACTGTATAAAAAGGAGAATGGGGTGAAGGAATTGAAATAGGGGAAGGAATGGGCGCAGTGCGTGGGACAGGATCAAAGGAAACGGGCTTTTCTCAGCTATTGGTGGTGCCATGCCGGCTCCACTGTTTCATGTGGTCAGGTGATTTCAATAAACTCTACGGTTATTACGGTGTACAACATTCACTACTAGTTTTCTAGGTGAAAACCAGCATAACCCGTATCCCGTCGATACTAGGTCGAGAAGGGAGGTAGGTTATCCCTCTTGCTTCCTCGATCTTTGTTTTCCCCTCTGACATTCGTTTCTCTCAAAACACACTTTCTACCCCCAAAAATTCCCAATAAACCCCCAAAATCGAGTTTTCGGTAGTGTTAGAACATCGAAATGTCAATTGCGTGAGTTTTCAAAGCTCAGGGGCGGTACGGATTGCGGCAATAGAAGGGGTCACGCCCTGGTCCCGTTCGAGAGCCTTTTTCCGTCCGTGGTTGTTTTTCATCCGTTTTTCCTACCGAATCGAAAACTTTCGACTTTTTCCTCCTCTTGTTTTCGGTGCATCGCGTGATTGTCGACACTGTTTCACTCCCGAAAAAAGTCTCATTTTCGCTAATTGACCCGCAGTTCCCCAGGTCAGGCCCAACAAGCATGGAGGAATGAGGTTTACCAAGGTAACTTCCTATGGCGGTTTCTCCATAATCTTTATAACGACATAAACACAACCACGATATTTTTATGAAAAATCGCAATAATTTATAATTGGAAGTTTTTGGCAAAAATAAATAAATATTTTTGGTTTTCGGAGATTTGAATTTTGGAATAATCGAAAATTGATTGTCATATTCTGGGAGTAAAGAAACCGTTACTTCGAGGAACGTTAGGTCATCCTTCAGTTGGGTGTGGGTTGTATTGAATTACAAAACATGACCGACATGCTCTGGACTTCACCGCGAAAGGTTATCTGTGGTGAATCCGCAATGAACCCCGAAATTTCGCGAAAGGCAATCGTGGGTTTAGGGTGGTTTCTGTTCGTGGGTGTTGGTTGTATGGAATTAGAAAACATGGATGTGAGTCGACGTGCCCTAGCCCGCACTGAAAATCACTGATAACACTGACAAATCACTTCACTGTACCACTGGATTTTTGGATGATAAATGGGTGTTGTTTCCGTGGAAGAGGTGTGATTTTGAGAGTATTCCAATGAGGAATTGTATATAAATGGCCGTGTATGTTTAATTTTTGAAATAAACCGTGCGTTTCGATAAAATGAAGGGTTGTTTTTCAGGATGGACGAGAAAAGAGTGATTGCTGGAGTGATTTTTTGTGGACTTACCCGGCATAGGCAAAAGGGGTCCGAGGGTGGATCAAAGTAGCGGCGAGAGTGAGGAATGCCCATGGTGCCAGGGCCGCCCTCATGTTGCTAGCTAGTCCATCTCTAGACTGGCTGGGTGTTGCCTCCCCCCACCCTGCCAGGGGCAAGCTGTATTGATCAGCCCCGGCGCTCTTGCCTTCAAAACCCGCCCTGCCTCACCCCCTAGGCCAGCCTGAAGGGGGTGTGGAAACACACATAGTGTGTTTGTGTGGAAAACCCCCTTTTCCTACCTTATCATCATTGTTAAACGTTCATTATTAACTCTACCTTCCTCCTCCCACCGAAAAGCGGGTACCCTTCCGATGTTACAGTATTAACCCTCCATTGAGACTAGTTATGGCAGAACCTGGTAGCCTCCAGGTTTCCGATGGAAAGTAGGCCATCCCTCATACCTCACCCCTTTTTTCCGTCTGACAAGCCTGAGGTGAGGGTGACGGGAAAATGGTATTTTCCGAGTAAAGGCGATCTACTGATAGGGAACATCATTCATCGCTTGGAATCCAAGAAACCTCCTAATATCGGACACCTATTGAACGAATCTCGTTATTCAGGCTCTTTTCACGTTCCAAAGCTTTTCATTTATTTACAACTGGCTGGGGTTCCCCATGGGTCATGGTCTCTTCAGTCGTTGTATGATATAATGTGGGCATTATTCGACATGTATCTCACCATTAAATATGAAGACCACAGGGAAGGAACGCGTTAACTTTTCAAGAAATCATTTTTTTCGGTCAAAACACAATATTAGTTCAATTTTCGTCGAAACATGTTTGCTTAGATTTGAATCTCAGTGCACTGTAGAATGCATTGGTTTAATCAAAAATATAATAACAATTATTTTCAAACTTCTTATAGGTAACTGTAAAGAGTAGTAAACGTTCATTTGTACAGAGAAAGAACGCACCATGTCGGTGTATTTCGGATTTCTAACATACCTATCTTGCATCGGATTTCTCTATATCAAGAGACCATTAATAGCGTTTATTAATTTGGTATTTCCACAATTTTCTTCACAAAGAAGTTTCGATAAATATTTAGTAGAAGAGAATCTAGACATTTTTTGTGGTTTATTCTGAAATTTCTACATGATTCTCCTCGAAAAGCCGACATAACTACTTATTATAAATAATATATTAGTAAGCGTTACATCTTATTTGAATATTCGTTAGATGTCAATAGCATTTTACAAATGAATAATTGAGGTCATTCCAATTTTTGTCGAACAGATAATTTTACATCGTGGATCCGATTTGGACGATATTTTCAGGGAGTTAGATTCATGAAGTGCACAGGAATAACTTCTCTAATGAAACTAGAAAATTTAAAGTTTAATTGAGAAGCGAAATCTATACCTGCCTACCACTAACTACCAACGAGGGAGGGAGAATCCAGCTCGTACAAGGGGTCGAGGTTATAGTAGACACGCACGACCGCTCGGTGTTGACGGTGAGGTATAACCGAGCGAAGGGCTTCCAACCTCATCAGAGGACGATTTTTCCTTTCGTTCTTATGAGTATTTCAACATTCCTACTTTTATTGATATTTAGTTGCATATCCATTCCCATATGCGATGAACAATGTCAATTACATCTATCAACATAGCATTAACTCTGCAGTGGTAGGGCACGTAAACCTTACGTGTTGTCAGGGAAAACCCTCTCTCCACTCATTTTCTTTCGGGATGATTCATGTGGTTGCTCATTCTAATCCTCACAAGGGTCGTTGAGCTAGTTGTCCTGGACTTCCATTATTCTCTTTATCCTATTCCAACGCCTTCCAATGGTAATCCGTCAATTGTTGGAACCCTTCACGTCAGGCTTACGTAGTCCTACCTGGCCACTCAACTAGGTCAACGTCAGTCTTACGTAGCGCTAGCTGGCCACGTCATGTAAATATATTCCGAAGTTTGTTTGAAGGAAACCTGTACCGTGTGTGTATGAGTGTGATGATGATTTTTCAAGAAAGGGAGGTGTAGTACCACTTTCACGTTTGGATTACGTAGGTATGCTGTAGCTCAGTGATCGACTATGTGAAAATTTGCAGTAACGTAGGCTAAACCTCCCTTTTTAGAGCAAAGATCTGAAGAGATTGGTAAATAAGTTATTGGAAAAAACCAGGAGAAGACGGATCTTCAACGAATGAAGAGAATCAGTCAGGTTCTAGAAAATAGTGAACCTACTGAAGTTCCAAAAACAGAAGATTGGCGACGAAATATTGTGCAAAATGCAATATGCCAATATGTGGATAACATATAGTCAAAATGTTATCGAATGAGTGTGAAAATTAATTGATTATTTTTACGCAGATGATATTTATTTGAGGCAATCATTTTATTTTCCTGAACTTAGTTACCTAATTTGATAATAAATAATAATGTACTACTTGAATAAAGATTTAATGTAATAAATATAATATGTATAAACGTTGTTTACTAATACCGCTTAGCCCTTCCCCGCCGTTACCTTCTTTTGCCCCTTATCTTACTTCGCTCAATATGAATCGGATCACGCCTTCCTGAGACCTTCCTGGCACAGCCGACACTGCTCATTGAAACTTCCACTGGAGATGTCGACGATTCGCGTTTAAAGGCTTCTTCGTTCCGATTCGTTTTCAGGTACCTAGTTGTTTTTGGTTGTTTGTAATTTAATTGTTTAATACTTTTGTTAGCCACTTGTTATACTCATAGATTTATTAATAAACGTTTTCAGAACGCATCGCAGTCGCCTTTTTGTCGCCACGCTTATAAATCGAAACGAACTGCCAACATGCCAGATCCAGAGGAAGCAATTAAACCTGAGAAGGTAAAATTTTGTATAACATTTGAGTCAGCCCCGAATGACTCTAAGACTTCTATTCACTGTATCAAGTGGATCCAAACAACAGATGAAAATACCATATATGAATTTCCATCGGAACTCCAACAACTAACCTCGATCCACAAGAATCTTCTACAAATACCGATCATCAAGAGTGTCCAGAAATCATTGAACAAACGTGGCAATTTTCGAATAATTTCGGTGACCCTACCCGCGGAAATCGTTCCACAGTATTTCGACGCCGATGGAAACTGCGTTTTTCAAGATTACTACCTACCGGAGAAAGACTATCAAGCCTGGAAAATGGAAACCACCCCTCCAAAAGCAACTTGCTCATCGGCAACTACTACAGATGTCCACAACGCGGCGATCCTGGAGCTCCTGCAACGATTGACCGCCGAACCTGGAGGATCCCAGCAAGTAACGCCCGTAAAAAGGCTGAATCTTTCCAAAGTAAAATCAGATTTTATTTTAGAAAATTTTGATGGTAAAAGTTTCGAAGTTGGGAGATGGTTAGATATTTTCCACCGCGAATGTGAACGATGTCAAGTAATACATTCCGAGGATAAAATTTTGATCTTGCGGTTGTTCATGGATGGGTCTGCTAAAAATTGGTATGCATCAACACTAGTCCAATTAGGACTGGACACTGCTTTTCCAATGTGGGAAACAAAGATGAGAGAAGCATTTAAAGAACAAGGGTGGAAAAAAATTAGAGAGGCCTACAATTATAGATACTTGGGTGGAAACTATGTAGACTACGTACTTCGAAAACAAAATATCCTATTAGAACAAGAGCACACAGTTGACCAAACAGTTCAGCTAAACCTTATTGTTATCGGATTACCACTTCAGGTACAAGATAAACTGGACCGTTCAAAAATTAAATCTATTGAAGAGTTACTAGGAGAGTTAAGGAAACTTGAGTCCACAGCAACCCAATTCCAAAAACTTCCACTCAGTTCTGAACAAAAAAATAAAAAAACGCATCCCCCAACGTCCAATGAAAAGAAAAAACCATGCTCCATCTGTTTCAAGTTAGGTCACCCTGGAAGATTCCACCCCGAATCATTATGTAGAAATCGCCAAGCCGCAGAAAGAAATGAAAGAGCCATAAGAGCTGTAAATAATCTGGAAATCCAAGAAACCCTAAACGAATCAATCACCGACCAAAAAAACTGAAGTTGCTGCCACTAGTTACTCTGGATGTCATAGTAAACGGATACAAAAAGTGCACTGGAATTTACGATCCAGGCGCAAATATTAGTTTCATTACAATGGATTGTGTGAAAAGCTTGAAACTACCTATCCAAAGTAACAACATGACCTTCAGAACGATTGGTGGCAGGCACGGTTTTGCTGGATGCGTAAATATAAAATTGAAAGTGATGGACTTGCTCAAAGATGTTCAACTTTTTGTTGTGAAGGACAAAGACTTCAAACATGATATTCTGTTGGGATTAGACCTCATTGTAAGATTCTATCTGAACTTGGATTGCGATTTGAACCTTTATCAGACTCCCCCTAAAACAACAAGGGAAGTTAGGGTCAATAACCAATCCCACGATTCCCACAATCTACAAGACATTCACATAAATTACAATGAGGGCATAGATGTTACTACTTTTCAGGCAAAGACGGACCATCTTGACACTAACAAACAAAACGAAATTCAAAGGCTAATGAGCAGATTTAAAGGGATATTCGCTAGGGATAAATTTGATGTGGGAAGAGTAAAAGAATATGAGGCTCATATCAAACTTTTTGAGCATAAATTTGTAGCAAAGAAACCGTACCGTTGTAGCATCCCAGATCAACAGGAAATTGAAAATCAAATATCCCACTTGTTGAAAGCAGATTTGATTGAGGAGTCCACCTCACCATTTGCCTCGCCCGTAACACTTGCATATAAAAGGGATGAAAACAAAAAGAACCGACTATGTATCGATTTCAGAGAATTGAATCGTCTAGTAGTCCCAGAACCGCAACCATTCCCTCTGATAGAGGAACTGATTACAAAAACGAGAGGCTGCAATTGGTTCACAGCTCTCGACATAAATTCAGCCTTCTGGTCTATACCTATAAGAATGAAAGATCGCTACAAAACAGCGTTTGTAACTCAAGAAGGACACTGGCAATGGAAATGCCTCCCTTTTGGGTTAAAAACCTCCCCCTCCATTTTTCAACGAATCTTAAGTAACATTTTACGGCGAAACAATTTAAATACATTTTCAATTTGCTACATGGACGATATTTTGATTTTTTCCAAAACATTTGAGGAGCACATTTCACACTTACAAAAACTATTACAATCAATCTCAAACGAGGGGTTTAGGCTGAAACTAACTAAATGTAATTTTGCTCAGAATGAAGTGAAGTACCTTGGACATATCCTATCTCAGAATACAGTACGGCCTCTTCGGGGTGATAACCTAATCGCAATTCAAAACTTTCCTGTACCCAAGACTAGAAAAAATATTCGCCAATTCTTGGGCAAAGTCAATTTTACCATAAATATATTGAAAACAGTACAACATTATTGGAGCCAATTCACAACCTTTTAAGAAAAAATACAGAATTCAAGTGGTCAGAGCAGTGCCAGAAGAGCTTTAATGATGTGAAGCAACGACTGTGCTCGCAACCCATTCTGGCAATCTTTGACCCAAACTTGAAAATAATTATTGAGACTGATGCAAGTGGTGAGGGAGTAGGGGCGATTTTCAAACAGCGTCAAGAGAATGGTGAGCTAAAGCCCGTGGCTTACTTTTCGAAGAAATTGAAGGACTACCAAAAGAAAAAGAAAGCTATTTATTTAGAATGTCTTGCGATGAAAGAGGCCATAAAGTTTTGGCAGAATTGGCTGGTTGGTCAAACGTTTGAAATAATAACCGACCATAAACCACTTGAAAACCTAAGAATAAAAACAAGATGCGACGAAGAGCTAGGAGATATGCTCCTTTACCTATCCCAATTTGATTTTCGTGTCATCTACAGACCAGGAAGAGAAAACATGGAAGCTGATTCTTTATCTCGAAACCCAGTTCTGGACGATTGTTCAGAGGAACTATTCAGAACAGTAAATTTCTTAAGCTTATCAGAGATTAAAAGTGATCAAGACAGAAAACTTCCTGAGATAGAGAAAATGGGAAAGATCGCTGAAAAAAATGGAATCATTTATAAAATAAATGACGCAGGTGAAAGGATAGTACTATCAGACGAGTTAGCAAACACCCTAATAAAAAGGATCCATAAAGAATACGGCCATATAGGTTCAAGCCATGTCATAAACAAATTTCGACAGTTCTACTACACTAAGAATTTGGACTCTAAAGTGAAAACATACTGTCAGAATTGTGACATTTGCATAAAAAATAAGACAAGGACACCTATCACTTATGGATATCTATCTCAACTAGGTCCTGCACGTAAACCTTTTGAGATTGTCTCCCTGGACACAATAGGAGGGTTTGCTGGAAATCGCTCTTCAAAAAGATACCTGCATCTGCTAGTTGATCATTTCACCAGATATGCGTTCATTTCTACCTCTAAAAACCAGACTGCTGGAGACTTTATAAAATTAATTAAAAAAGTCCAAGACAAACACAACATCGAGACACTTCTCACAGATCAATACGCAGGAATCAATTCCACGGACTTTAAAAATTATTTGAAAAAAGAAGGAATTAATCTGATATTTACTGCTGTATGTAATCCCACCTCCAATGGTTTGAATGAAAGATTGAACCAGACACTGGTGAACAGAATCCGATGCAAAATAAATGAATCACATAAGAGAGCATGGTCTACAGTTGCTGATGAGTGTGTGCAACAGTACAATTCAACGGATCACTCGGTCACCACTTTCAGCCCTGAATATCTATTATTTGGCAAAACAAGCCCTATAGTACCTACAATTCTTGAACCAAAAAGAGATCTTGAACGGGATCGTGAAATAGCCTTTGAGAATTCAGTAAAAAAACATAATTATAACAAGCAACTGGTTGACAAAAACCGAAAACATCACGATTTCAAAGAAGGGGATTTTGTGTACGTGGAACATTCATCCAAAATAAATAAAAACAAATTAGAAGAAATAAGAATCGGTCCACTAAGAATTATTAAGAAAATATCGAACTCTATTTTTGAGCTTAATACTGGACATAGAAAGAAAGAATCGAATATGTTTCACATCTCAAAATTGCTCCCTTTCCCCGAAGGTGGGGGGATATAAACGTTGTTTACTAATACCGCTTAGCCCTTCCCCGCCGTTACCTTCTTTTGCCCCTTATCTTACTTCGCTCAATATGAATCGGATCACGCCTTCCTGAGACCTTCCTGGCACAGCCGACAGTGCTCATTGAAACTTCCACTGGAGATGTCGACGATTCGCGTTTAAAGGCTTCTTCGTTCCGATTCGTTTTCAGGTACCTAGTTGTTTTTGGTTGTTTGTAATTTAATTGTTTAATACTTTTGTTAGCCACTTGTTATACTCATAGATTTATTAATAAACGTTTTCAGAACGCATCGCAGTCGCCTTTTTGTCGCCACGCTTATATATGTACTACTTAAATATAGAAGTACGATGAATTATTCCGTGTACCACATAATTTTCAACTAAAATTTGTAGTAGGAGTGAGTCCTGAAGTAAAACACGTCGACCTTACGTAGCGCTACCTCAACTCGCCTAGTAGAGGTCCTTCAGGGTTTATATACCTTTAATTACCTAGGTAAATATTGTTTTGCATCACAATTTGAATGACAAGATGAACAAGAAAATGATTCAGAATAACCAGAATAATGAACTTTTCAAAACCCAGCTTGGTTTTTTTCTGTCAATTTTCGACCGGTTTTGATGCGGGTTGCGCTAAATTTCTTGTTTTTCGATTCACAAAAACATCAGTATTGACATCTCAAATTTCAAAAATTTTAAATTCTAAAATTCCACTGTTAGTAGCCGAAGATTCTCGAGAATTAAGACATAGAAAAAATTCCATAAATTGCATCAAATTTGGATAAAAATACACCGAAAAAGACGCGGAAATTGTTCAATAGTGAAATAGAGAGGAAGATGGATAATTTTTTCTACTTTAAATAGTAGATTTCAAATATTACTGAAGAATGGGTTTCTCCATCATTTTGAATAGTTGAGATGCAGGCATTTTCAAGTATAATCTGAGCCCCCCTCCCTCCCACGGTTTAGTCATGTCACAATTAATTGGTAAGGAAACTATGTTGCCCGAACTACTAGGCCGGGAAACGGTCTTCAAATCATTACTCTTCAATATAATATTTTATAATTTAATTTAAGATAATATGTGGAAGATTAGCCTAATAAATACATTCATAGAGTCCGAAAGAGATTTGAAGATTGAAAGAGCAATTTGACTCGAAAGACCAAAGTGAAGATAAATAAATAACTAATATAGCCAGACAGGATGACTATTTAAGGTATAAATACCTAGTAGTATTTCAAGGTTCAATCACTTATTCCACATTTGACTCATCTGAACGCGATATCAATTATTGATTCTTAGGATTTCAGTAAATAACCTTTCCAGGCCTTGTATTCAAAATTACATGCACAATAAAAATTAAAAAAAAAAAAAAAAAACAGTTTCCAAGAACTATTGGGAATGGAAATTTCGTGAACGTTTTTATCTTCATTTGCGGCAGTTTTGTCCTATTTTTGAGGTTTTCTGAGCCATAGGTACTTTGGCGGGTATTTACTAAACGACTTTCATGATTTGTTTGATTACTGTACTTCTAGAGAGTTTTTCCAACAAACCTTTTTCCGTTTCATCCCCTGGATAATCGTCGATGTTGAATTATTGATGATGAATTCATGTTCAATTTTGCGTATTCGGAAGCTTTGACTAAGAAATCGTGACTCGAGGCTATTTTGAGCAGGCAAGGTCGTCCGTCTGACCTGTTACCCAATGACCCTCTCTACGTTCAGATCAATCGGAAACGCGGTCAAGCCGAGGTGCCATCAACCCAAAGACAGTCCATGAGTATTTGAGTTTCTAGAAAGATGATGGAAAGTGTCCTAAAAATCTTATGTACACCGAAGGGGCGAAGGAGGCTGTTATGGAGTTTGTGTGGGTACTCAGTGTAGGACCCAATGATTGTACTTTAGCTGGCGAATGAATAATATTTATGTGGGTACACTTCCAGGTAGTACAAATTTGTAAATTGTTCCATAATGGTATACCGTTCATTATTATAAAAATTACATCAATCAATTTAGTCCAAGTCCTCATGACATACCACGAAAATGCTCTTATAGCTTCAATGAAAGTGGGGGTGTTCTAACACGGTATGCCAATTAATGGGGTGGTCTGAGGAGACTCCACCAGGTAGTTCATATTATGGAATACCATCCATAAGCCACCTATCAGTAATATAGCTTCCATGCAGGTGATGGTGTGTCCCTAACCCAGCCAATCAATGGAGCAGGATCAACAAAAATAAACCGAGTGCACACTCGACCAGGTAGCTCAGATTTTGGAAATTCTCTTATACGTTTCACCATTCATCGACGTCGGAAAGCTATCATCGCATAGACAACCTACTCTCGATATTCTAGCTTTTATACATAGCCATAATGAAGTGTTGAATTTCGTGGATTAATTAGCGTATAATAATACACAATTAGTGTATTATTAGCGTGTATTGCTAAGTGTTGTACAACAATCAGAGGTGCCGAAGAATAATAAACCCACAGGCTCAAGATCCAAAAGTGTTCCATCTTCTGCGTGGATGAGGGGAATAGTCCAGATACGGCATGCCCATCAATGTACTCGGGGGTCTATCTAAAAATGTACGTGGATCCTCAGTACATGTCACAGAATGCGGTTTCATCATCATTAATCAAACAGTTGAGAACCTTAACGAAATCTTGAAATGTCATCAAAATCAGTCAAGGGTTGACCACAGACAGGCAGACTAAAGTTGTTCAAAAAACGCAAAACGCGCTGGTAAATTTTGGTTTTGGAAAACCCAAAGTTTTTTGGTCGGCCAAGAATTCAAAGCTCTCGCACTTTTGATAGTGAAGAAGCAATAGTTATAAAATTGTGAATTAGTAAAGTTAAGAAGTAAGTAGTAAAGTAAATAACCATTCCAGGTTGGATTTTCGTCTGACTGCGTCGCGGTAAGATCAGAATTTGTTCTGATGATTTCGCTCATGACTATCCACTGTCTCACCGCCCTGGGTTGTGACGAGGGGGGACTCAGTCCAGCTTGCACGAAAATACGCTCCCACGGCGAGCCTCGAACTCACGGCCCCCGCGATCCGACACTCGTCGGACCCGATGACCCAAAATTTGGATCTCCTCATCAGGGAGGTCCGATGTGATCGGTCACGTCGTCAGTAATATCCAAGTAAATTAATTCAGTAATTGTAGCTATATAATAGCAGTAACTCAGCTATGAATATAAAATTGTGAATTGTGAGCGTCAATAACCTGTAAATGTGAAACTACTCTTTTAAGGCATCATACAGAAACATAATGACCAACATGTACTATTTGAAATAGGTAAATAGGTAAATCGAGTCACCTGTTGAGGACGATGGCGGACGAAAAGCTGCAGAACAAAACCGGCACTTCCTACCTGGGTACCGAGTAAATGCGAATAATATTCGTACAACACGCGGAGTACAACCGTTAATCCATTGGAAAATGTTCTAAAAAAACAAATATAGCGATGAGGATAAGAAGATGGTTTCCACATGAAGGTCGAGGCGAAGAGGGAGACAGACTGATGCCATCATTGAAGTAATCAGTCCATATCGCAGGTCGATATTGATATCCTATCGATATGAAGAATCGACACAGATTTTTCCATGCCCATATCACTCGTAAAAGTTCCATGATAATAAGAAACTGTTTGTTATTTAAGTAATTAAATTAATTAATGAGACAAAACTAATGAAGCTCATCCATGCTTCCTCTTCTACATAGACTTCCAAAAGTAAATAGGTATCACGGAACGGGGAGGGGGGTATTTACTGAAAATAATACTCATCCTCAATAAGGCACTACCTGGTCTTCAATTTTCAACCGATTTGGGTGTTTCTTTTTTGTTTGACTACTTCTCAGTTGCACTCTCATAATATTCACAAAATTATACGATTTTTCATTATTTCAGTTCCTTTTAAAGCTTACTGGTGGAACCCAAGCATTCAAATTGAGGGAAAATTATCAATATACCTGTTATGACCCACATTTTAACTAGCAGTTAGTTGTTAAATAAAGAAGCAAACAGGATGATCCCATAGGGAGTCATCACCCACCGGGGGAGACGAGGTACGGGGAAACATGTCAACATGACGTCACCCTTCCTTCCACCTCTCTCTCCGCCAAGGAAACTATACGAGTATATAAGCCCACTCAGGGATGCTCTCTTATGCCAATCTAGTTCAGTCAACCGTCTTACTCATTTCGCTCTCTACCTTCTCTTCCGATAAGGATCTCCTCGAAGTAATAGGCTCAATAGGTAAATCTCCCGCCTCCTCACGGTCGGTTTTTGATGAAACGCCAGGGTTGCCGGGCTAGCCTACCTTCCATGCACTCCGCACGTCAGTCGGGCTAATAAGCCACCAGTGCAACAGTGCAGTCGCTAGGTAAGGGGCAATTCTTTCTCCGTTGAGTAGGGTTTAGGGATGGTTAGGAATGGTTAGGAACGGTTAGGGATGGTTAGGGATGGTTAGGAATGGTTAGGGATGGTTAGGAATGGTTAGGGATGATTAGGGATGGTTAGGGATGGTTAATGATGGTTAGAGATGGTTAGGGATGTTTAGGAATGGTTAGGGATGGTTAGAGATGGTTAGGGATGGTTAGGGATGGTTAGCGATAGCCTGCCCCGAAAGCGCTTGCCTAATAAAAGAAAAGATAAGGAGAAACCAGTTTGTTTGAGTCTCCATGTGTTGTTAAGATTCACGGTCTTTTAATTATAAATTTGTCTATAATTGAACTAATGAGGAGAGAAAGAGTGAAGAGAAAATAGCAAGTATTCCATCACTTATCAACAATCTTTATAATCCATGATCTATATGTATGTATAAATTGTTCTACTTCGGATTATTTCGTATAATTTTTAATTTTTTTTTTATCGAATACCTCAACCTAAATTGTTTGAACGTTACAACGTTTCTCATTTGGTGATAATTACTCAGATAAGAATCACAGTTCGTGATCGAAATAGTTGTTTCGTGATGCATGCATAATCACCGAGCCGACTCTCATAAAAGTGCACTTCCTTCACTCAACTGAAAACTCAATTTAAAATCTACGTGAAAGGAAAATGAATCGCCGTCGTAACGGTCAGGAGTACTTGCTATATAATTATATACTTTCAACGACGGAGTTCAAGGATATTCAACTTGCCTCATATTTATTATACAACTGGGGCACACAATTCAAACGAAACTCGTGGAATTAAATACGAAACAGTTGTTTCCACATGGAGAGCAAATAATCATACCTTACTAGCTTTTTAAACCTTACCATAAAGGGATTGGATGAGCGGTTCAAGGCAACCTTGTTAATGTTCATTATTATTGTAGCCAAAGGCCGCTTTCTGAATGGATGAACCGGTTTCTGTGAGATTACCCACATCAGGCGATTGGACGCCTTGGGTCAGCACTTGATCTGGTGACTTCCAGCGTGAGTCAGAAGTCTTAATATTTTGATTTATTATTTTCATTGATGAAACTTTGGAATTGAGCAAGAAAAAAAAGGTCTGGGCAACTCTGGGTCCAAGTGGGTGTGGCACATACTTTCCTCGCATCCATAATCCGATTATAGATATTATCCTATGCAAGGTAACAAATCTCACATCATCAATCTCTATGCACCTTGCAACGCACTATACAGGGTGTAAATGTCAAGGGCGCACCATCGGCTAGGGATCGTTTCTTCAACTAATTTCCAACAAAAAATATCTGATAGCAATTTTTTTAGAAGCTTGGTTTTCGAGTTATTTCACTCTTAAGATTATCCGTTACTTGATGAAGTAAATTCAAAATAAATTATATCATTGGAAATAACATCAAATTTACTGTCACAATAGTGCAAGTTAATTTTTTCGTAAAGAGATTTAGATGTAAAAACATAAGTCCAAGGACAAACATTTCCATATCATTGAACATTTTCAGTTTTTTCAATCGTTTGCTAGCCCCACTGAATGTACGGTTTTATTTCTTGCAGCAGTCCTAAACGTTGGTCCAAAAGCTCACCTTTCCAACGGTGTATTCAGATATTTTAAAAATGCTTTTGTTTTTCGCAAAATTTGTGATTCCGAGAGAAAAAGCGTGAAATTTTTATCGAATTCGTGGGTTCAGCATGACGTAGCGACTGTTTCATCAATGAAGTTTGGGGCGCTTTTCCAAGTGATTTTTCTCGCTGAGTCGAATAGTGCCACTCACAAGGTTGTTTGAGTATATAAAACAAAAGATCTATGTAGGATGATAACGACGTGGAAGTAAAATGAATGTCGATACGCTAGTTCTCCTAATACTGTGGTGAAGTTTCAGTAGTTCTTATGGTTCGGATTGTTGGATAATAATTATCTGCACTCAAGTATTCTAACGATTTTCTTTTATAAAATATTTTCAATGTGTCCCCATTTTGGGTTTACACTCATTTACACCCTTATGCACGCCAACCTAAACAATCCTGTATACCTACTTTCATCAAATTACGCTTTGGCTACTATTTTTGTACCAAGGCAATCAGGAACCTTATCAGTCCTATGGATCAGAAAATTATTAGTACCTTCCCAGATTCTACTAAGGTTGCACCAGTTGCAAGTTTCCGCTACCTACCGCATGTTCACCTTTCAACTTTTTCAAAAACATTGCAACTACCTACTAATCATATTTTCGCTTAACAATCATGTTTCATCATTTCTATTTTGAAGAAATACATGCTTTACACTCAATTCGAAGAAATAAGGAGTTTTCGGTGCCTTCTTCAGGAAATTTGATTACTGGTTGAGCACGCAACTTAACTGAGTACAACTCAACAAAACGGCACACTCGTTTCTGATTTGTCCAAGTCCAATCCTTAAGTACTCGTCGGGAATGAACGGTTGGTCCTACAGAGCTCTGTGTGGTCTCATTCGATTCTAAAAATTTCATACTGCTTTGAATTGATGAAAAAACGATACCTTCATATCAAAAGTTGTTTAGCTAGGGTGTTTTGAAAATCCCAGCCCTTACTTTTCTACCCTGAAACTTGAATCTACTTGAATGCCTGAAATCATCCAAAAGCTTCGGGGCACAACTAGACCTCAAATAGAGCCCATATATCAAAATCATGTTGTTCTTATCTCTTGTTCTTTGTCCCATGCCCCTTGTTACTCGTTCCTTATCCCCTGTCCCTTGACCCTTGTTTCTTGTACTCTGTGCTTCTTAGCGACCAGTAATCAAATTTCATAACGTAGGTATTGCTTGTTGGTAGTTTTACAGAAAAAGCCGCGTTCTATGCAGACAGGTGATACGTACTGTAAAATAATACACCATTTTGTGATAATTTGCTGCTTCTTTCATAAGTAGGTAACCCAGAGCAAAATCATTTGAATGAATTTGACTGATGCGACAACTGTATATGGAAGAATATCCAGCCTAAAGTGGTTGTTTATTTCAGTTTTTATTCAGTTTTATTTCAAGTATGCTAGGAACCAGCCTGAAATGTACTGATTTTTGGAGTCACTCAAATAACAAAATTATTTTGATCAGAATATGAACTATCATTAGCGTCTTACTGGCGTCAAAACCATCAAACTGCGATGATGTGTCTGAGTCCACTTGGATAATAACCCTCGGCGTCAAACGGCTCACCTTTGCCCTCTACGACACGAGGGAGATCGCTATTCTTCCCACTCCCTTTCAATTCGCCTGAGTGAACTTTCTAGAAGTGGAAGCTTCAGAGTCTAATAATGGATTTCCTCCGTACGGAACTTATGAATGGAAGATGAGCTACAAACCTCCCTCTCCACCAGACTAACAAATGAGACTAATTCAGTTAGAGGCTTCTATTTACGGAGTTTCCTTCCTGCAATTAACCGATTAATGTTCACGTGCATGGAAAAATGAAAGACCATGATTATCTAATAAGAAAAATAAGAATATAACATAGTTACAAATCGTAAATTGTACATTGCTAAATTCAAAATCAGTCACAATCACGTTTCAACAATAGTGAATCACAGCAACTACCCGTACCTATTGTGATACCGAAAGATTCATCATAAAACATATTGATTAGTAATGCATGAATGACACCAGGGGGCCTCCCATTCGATAAGGATTACTTCAATTACAAACCAGAAAGCCTTTCCGACTTTTCTACTCCACATACTAGTTTCAGACAATGTAATTTAGTAGGTATGTTGAGGATGTACTCTATCATTTTGATCATTATGAGAGCCCAAAACTTGAAATTTCTATATCGGAAAAGAGAACCCCTTCCCCACCTCACACATAGCCATCATAACATTTCGAGCGACTTGAGAGCCTCGAATTTAAACACTATTTTAAAATCCATGATGTACGATACCCAACTTGCGAATTCGAGTCCACAGGGGAAGTGTCTAACTGGCACAAAAGTGTGTTACGTCGTAACGTTGGAGTTCTATCTGTTGTTTTTGGTCAATCCGTGTAAGATCGAATCTGCATTAGAGGTGTACCGGAACTGTGGAACCGAGTATCAGGTTGGAACGGTTCCACGCAGTGACAGAAACTCGACCCTTACCGGTCCAGTTCCACGGACTGATAAGACATCTTGAAAAGGCTCTGGACCGGGAAGAGAATTTTATTCATCGGTCCAGTTCCATCCTCACCAATCAGAATGATCTGATCAATCATCTCATCAATCTGATCATTCTGATTGGTGAGGATGGAACTGGACCGGTAAGGATGGAACCGGACCGATAAGATATCATAGAGAATGGTTCAATGGCTCTGGACTGGGAAGGGTTTTGGACCAGTAAGCATGGATCTTGTTCTCAGTTCTGTTCCATATTGTACCTGGAAGCGCCCTTACTACTTCCATGAACTGAGAATGGTTCATGGAATGGCTCTTGAGCGGGAAGTTATCTTCTGGACTGGTTAGCATGGAAGTTGTCTCCATTATTATTAATTTATTATTGTCATGTTAAGTTCTTAAACTGCAACGTCATTATTCTTTCCTTGAATTGTTCGGTAACTATTATTTATAATAAATTGCCTCTTTTGTAACACTTGTTCAAATTCCTTCCTTTTAGCGAATTGTCAAGGAAAATGATGCTATTGTATTGCAAGTTGAGATCATAAGCATGGAAGAAGGACGACAAGGATTTGACTGCCTGCTTCATCCATGCCATGTGAGTGGGATTTGATCGCCTGTACCGGTAATGGAACTGTACCGGTAATTTGGAACGGTTACATCTTTGTCACCGTAACCGTTGGAACCGTTCCAGGGAAATACATGGACCGACACACCCCTAATCTGCATTGAAGGTGAAACACTCCAAGTGGTTTCTCGTGTCACCATGGTGACGCCACTGATTTGATTGATTATGTCTCCTAATTTTCAATTCTTGGGTTATATTAGTAACCATGGGACCCAAAGTAGTAAAAATCGAATGTTTTGTGAATATCATTTTCCCCCAATCGCCTTCTCCCCATGATAATTTTGGTGCTCTGATGAAGTAATGTGCAACTGGGAAGTTATCTGGATCGAACAAAAAGGAAACTCGCAAATCTGTTGAGAATTTAGGACTAGACAAGGCGGTCCTGAAACAACCATTTTAGGTAGGATTTTCGTTCGATTGCCATTCCTGGCGCTGCGCAAGTCATCAGCTGTCTTCCAAAGGGAAGATCAGAATTTTTTCTGATGATTTCGCTCGTGGCTTCCCATTGCCTCACCGCCCTGGGTTGGGAGCTGATGGGTGATGAGCCCATTACGCACAAAAACACGGCCCGTGGCGAGACTCGAACACACGACCCCCGCAGTAGCCGATCCGAGAATCGCCACCAAAAGACGCGTGCCGCAGTGAACACGGTCACATCACACCCTCCCCAAGTCTTAATATGGGACGTCCTAAAAAGTAATCCGATTTGGATGGGTATTTTAGCTTTTTCGTGTAAAATAATATAGAAACACTTAGGGAGAAGACATATTATGTTAAGGAAATGATTGTTCTGTCCATCAACTTAATTGTACAAATCAAGTTCAGCAATGGAGTTTTCATGATTTCAACTTAATCACAAACGACTTCACACTTATGTTGCTGTTTGTCGACTCGGAAAACCATCAACTTTATTGTACAAATCAAGTTCAGCATTGGAGATTTCATTAGTGGTATATAAATATAATAATAATTATTCATTCATCACAAGTACCATGGATCATGAGGTTATCAACGCGCATCCTTCAGTAAGGGTCGCATTTCGATAAGTAGGTTTTACGTAACGTGTTGTACTTACCTCCTACCTGAACGGTCTTCAGTTGCCCAAAAATGCCTTTTAGGAGGGAAGTCAGGAAAACAGCAGGGATTTGAGATTCGAAAGGTATATTTCGTACTTCCAAAATGAATCCTAACAAAACCCTATCCCAGAACCTTACGAATATGGACTAACCTTAGTTATTTTCTGTGTGATGACTTCACCGGGGTGATTCTGGTGTATAATCTCGTACATGTGATTTCTCTTGGTGGAGAGCTGAATGGAGGATTAGGGGTACCAGATGAAACTACTGAACCTTGATGTTGAGCAACAAAAAAGTTTTTCACGTTAACCAGGCTTCAGTCGAATCCTTTTTTTTTTCCAAATCTTCCCCGCAGTCACATGACATTCCCGAGGTTTCTAAAAAGGGGTGCAGGGTTTCTAACCACGGGTCGCTGTCCGAATGTAGATGGGGAGATGTTGACTGAAGATGTTCTAGTTTTCAGCAGCATTTCGCACCTTGAAAATAGCATTGTGTCAAGCCAAATATCTGAAATTCGGGGAAAACGAGTTTGAAGTTTCGCACATAGTTTGCCAATTCGTGATTTTTTAAAATTATTTACCCCTTGTTTTTGTGTAAAGTGATACACGAGGAGTTCAGCTATTTTATCAAATAACCATGAGTCGGTAGGACAAAATTGAATGAAGTTTTTCCTCAAATTTTGAAAAAGAAGGCTAGATGTTGAAAAAACTGATGAGAGTACTGTGGCAACTCTGAGGAGAGTAGTGCGAAAATTAAAAAAATTATGTAATCCAGGGGACTACAACTAGAAGAGTGGCGTTACAACTCAAAAAACGCAGCAAATTATTACACAATGGTTTATCATTTTTCTATATAGATCACTCGTCTACAAAATCACCAACCATCCAATATGGAAAAAAAAAAAAATCAAAATCACCAACCTTCGATCGCATTTTGGTCAGCTATAATTTGAACGGAGATTAGGCCTCTTTTGCGATTCACACTCGTGTTTTGATTTTTATATATACATATTTCAAAATGAACCCTTAAATTTTTGTAGGGAGCAAACGGTTTGTCCTACAGAGCTCCGGATGGTCTCAAAAAATTCTAAAAATTCTATAGAATCCAAAATTGAAGGAAAAACAATACCTTTATATCAAAATTTTTTGAGTTAGGGCGTTTTCAAAATTTCAAAATTGATTTTGGAACCCTTAGAAGTGACCTACATCAACCAAAAGCTTCGGGGCACGACTAGACCCCAAATGGAGCCTACATACCAAATTTCATCAAAATCGGTCAATGCTAAGTGGCAAAAGTGCCGCGTACGGCGGACGGACGGCCATATTTTATTCGATTTTTGGATTCTACGTACCTTGAAACGTAAACCATCAAATTTTGAGGGGGTGTTAAAATTTTTTTTCCTGGTCGATTCTTCGGTCATTATTGAAAATAATAAACCAAAATGGCACATTACTTACGTGTCATTCATGTCCGATACCTCGCCTGCAATTGGCTCGTTGGTGTTATCTCACTGCTGTCCTAGTATGACACCCCCACCCCGACAAAGATGGTAGTGTAACTACACTCCCAAGCGATAACGGTTGACACTTGGCTTGTTACGATACTATTTCCTTGAAAAGCTCGTCGAGATCTATCCGCCTGTAGTTTAACTCAAAACTCGATATTTTGGACTTGTTACATTGCTATCCTCAAGGTGGCTATCGATGGCGAATGCCTCCGCTGGGTTGATGTCCTGGTTTTTATAGGCTCACAGTCTCAGCCCCAAACTACTCACCCATCTGATGAGATTACATTTTCTTCATTGATCTAATAATAATTTGCACAAAATTACGTGCTTATTTTGGAGGAAAATGCGACTGCAAATTTTTAACGAATTTTCATTTGATTGTTTCAGTTTTGTACGATTCCATGATTGAATTCCATGAAACTGATTTCATTTTGTTCGAGATTGATTTGGTATGAGAGTAAATACTCGTATTTTAAGTACATATTCTGGAAGAGATCCAACATAGTAATGAAGGTGAGCTCCAAGAAGTCCCTTTGGATCTTTCGTCGTATTTTTCACGGTGAAAGCTCGCCCTTAACCGTCCTCTTTCAAGTCATTCTTTCTCCCCAGCGTGCATCAAAAGACAAAGCGGAGCGAAAGTTTATTTTGAGACGAGTTTGGGGGAGGTTACTTGGAGGTTACCTGAAGGGGTTGGGGCCGCTCAGCGCTCACCTGGTTGGGTACTGCAATACGGAACCCCCCGTTTCCTCTCACCAAGGAAAGTTCACGGTTGAAATCTTCATGCGTTTCCAGCCGCTCCATTTTCCTCGGAACTCGCCGTCAGTGCTGTTTTCCCGACGCGGAGTTGTCCGAAAATAGGAGTTTCCCAGGCAAGACTATAAGGTCGATTGAGAAAAGGGTTACTGCTTCTTGTTAAAAAGGCAACCTAGTTATAAAGTCCACTGGATATCGAAAGTCAAAACGAGTCTCGTGAGATTCAAAACTACTCTTAGGACATTATTCCTCTCCTCATTCTTCCTTCACTTTTATCCAATTCGTGTATAATCAATCCAAAATTTGTTCAAACATAATCTATCAATATTTGACAAGAATTGGTTTGTGTAAAGATTCTTCATGATACTATTAAGCTCGAATTCATCAATAAGAAATTGATTTTTACAATCATACGTGTTGGGCCCAACCTATACTATCGCAGGTAAGCAGATGTAAGCGTGAAAGTGGACTCCACCCTTTCCCTCTCTTTAACTCTATACAGTTTAGTGTAAATAGATGCATCTATTCGAAAAAATCGTGATAATCGTAAGGTTAGTAACGAAAACACTCGATTTTACCAGCACGGTGGGAGGTACAGACGTAATCGAAGCTGTTTTCCCTCAATGTTATCAGGAGGGGAAGATACCTATGTGAATTCTTCATGAAGGTATGAGGGAGATGTTGAAAAGAAAGTAACATTCGATAGGTTGTCCACAAAAGGTGGTAGGAAGGTAACTCCTCAGGAAGTTGAAGGTGACGGAGGGGGGTTGTTGGAGTTCGTCCTCCCAGACGTGACTTTCAGCTGGCGGTCAAGTTAGGTCACGAGTTGTGACAAGGGATGTCTTCTTGGGGTCTGTTCCCTTCTCTTGGACCATTTTGACTCAGCCAGTGGACTGAATTGTCTTCGGCCATCAATGTTACCTTCGTTATAGAATTAGGGAACTGGGCGTTAAAATGTTGGTAAGGGAAGTGGGGCAAAATTAGGTTGGCAGGCAGAATGGCGTACTAGTACCCACCCCCCTGCCACCACACAATCGTTTCACTTGGAAGCACAATTGAATAATTAGAACAATTGGTGCCAGTTGACCAGTGACAGCCGTTCACACATCTCCTGCCTATCCTGTGCCAGTAAAAAAAATTCCAAAACAAAATGTAAATTCCATGCCATCAGCTGCCTCTCCCACAACTTGACTGGAGAAAAAAGACTGTTGCCAGCTTCCGGCACAGCATGATATTTTGGTAAGTATAGTCAGGACTTGAAAACTGTTCATGCCTCTAAAACGAGGAAAAAATGCTGTAATTTCAAGAAAATCATTGATTAATTTTTTGAAAAAGGCTCAATTGATCATCTGAATCATTGATGCCCAAGCCTACTTCTCACCAACTCTAGAAATGGGGAAATCGAGGAACACGGCGTTGGAGGTGAAGATCGAGAGGAAGAGCCCACCATAGAATAATAACTAATTATGATAGGATTCTAATAATTCTAATACATACTAATGGAACGTTATGGTATGGTACTAACATGAAATTAATTATGGTTTTTCTGCCGAGAAGCCCATTTTGAGCAGACCGGTGAAGCATTTCTCGCACCACAGTCCACTCCGTGATCCAATTGAAAAATAACTATTTTCTTAGATAGATTGATATAGTCTAGATTAATTATTTTAAAAACTGTATTGGTACTGGATATAACAGCACTGGTTTATTATGTTCAATAATGAACGTTTGGAATCGATCAAGAAAAAACTTTTGTCGAGCTCCTCTCAAAATTTGTTGTTTACGTTTCAAAATACTTACTTATCTACGAAGAATACAAAAATCTAATGAAAAATTTTCCTTCATTCCGCCGTACGCGGCACTTTCCTTAGTTAGGTATATGGACCAATTCTGATTAAAGTTAGTATACGGGTTCTAGTGTTGCCCCCAAGCTTTTGGTTATTGTCAGTCACTCCTAAGTGGCTGAAAAATAGGCATTGACATTTTCAAAACGCTCTAGATCAAAAACTTTTGATCTAGAGTTATTGTTTTTTTCATAATTTTAGAATATTATTGAATTTTAGAATTGAATGAGGCTACCCAGACTTCTGTAGATCCAACCGTTCACTCTCTATAAGGACTTGAAGTTGAGAAGGATGATAAAGCAGAAACACGAGTGGGTGTTTATTAATGGAAATAGGCTAACATTTTCAGATGATCTCATGATTAGATGCGAACTTTTGCTTCCGAGTCTACCATGGTAGCGGAAGCTTTGTTTTACTTAAGGTAGAAAAAAGTTCTTCAAAATCGAAATTTCTACTCGCGTTTTATACTTCAGACCTTCCTGGACAATTTTGGTACCGTGTCTGTCTATCTGTGTGTCTGTCATGAAATCCTTGCCACAGCCTCATAACTTGTACAATTCTCATCCGATTTCGATGAAATTCTCAGGGATTGTGCTGGTTGGCGTGAAGATGGTCCCCTATGAAAATCATTACCACCGGACTGATAGTAGCCGATGCGCATGCGCAAACGTGAAATCCTTGCCACAGCCATTCTCAATCTCATCATTCTAGAATTCTTATCCGATTTCCATGAAATTTTTAGGAATTTTATTTCTTTGATTAGAGTTACATGAATAAGTTAGGTTGTACTTCGTTGTAAAACCACAAACCAAAATCCATTATGTAGTTGATAGTGAACCTGGCGTGAGGATATACCAAGTATGTACTAACAATGGAAAAGCCGCGTTCTTTGCGAAATGGTGATCTCCACAGAAAAATAATAAATGGTTGTGTAATAATTCGCAGCATTTCATTCAGTTTCCGCTCATCCATGAGTGCGTTCTACAATAGTATTAAGAAGAATCAGCAAGTACAATTCGGAAAGAATGGGTAAATAAATTATACTAAGTCCAATAAAATACTAGGTATTTTTTCTGAAAAAATCAACTTGTTGCGGGTCAAAAGAATAAAGACAATCATCATTCAATTCAGTAGGAAAAATTACCTGACAAATTATAAATACTAAATTTATTAATCTAGAGTTACGTAGAGTATAAATGTAAGGTAGTCTCAAGTTCACTCCTTAGTTGATAAGATTTCGTTAACCCTTATTCAGGTAGGTGATAATGTGATCTAATAATATGAGATCCGTTAAGATGCACACCTTGCTGAGATTCACTCTGAAATCCGACTCGCCGTGCCATTTAGAAAATGATCCACTTTGAGCCTAATAACGAATGGAACAAAACACGTAAGGGAATGGAAAAGTAGAAGCGAGTAGGTACCAGGAAAGAGAGAAACCTCTACAGCAAGGGGGATGCCAGAGGCCATTAGGGAGGGGAAGGTTGTATTAAGTGCCTCCTTATGAGAATGTGGATGGAGACTTTGATGGCCGAAAGAGGCTCTAAAAAGCGGGGGGAAAAGCAGGATTTCGAAACCTGTTATCGGCCTGTTGTGAGGTTCTGTTGTGCGGAAAATGTGTGCGAACGAGCACCTTTTACCACTCCATAGTCTTGAATGGATGTCTTACTAGTCTCTCACAGCCAACACCCCTGGATAAAGCGACATTTCTACTTTGTTTCATATTCCCTACGAAGATACACTTCATTAATAACCACTAAAGTTAACTAAATTCACTTTTTGACGGTCTCATGAATTCCGGATCAGTTGATTTGATTGCGATAGAAAGCAAATGAAAGCAAAGTAATTGAAAGTAACTGATTGGTAGACAGAAAGCTTTTTTTTTTTTTTTGGTCTCGAAAAACCAGACAGTAAACAATATTTTAGTGTATCCCTCAGTATATTTTTAAAAATATTGAAGAAGTTCACTAAGTCCTGATCCAAACTATCATAATATGATAGTTTGGATCAGGACTTAGTGAACTTCTTCATAATAATATTATGAAGAACTTCTTCATTTATAATATTATTATAAAATATATCTAATAAAACTAAAATAACAATTTATCTTAAACTGACTAAACAAATTTCTAATGTTATCAACATTGGCAAAACAGTAACCCATATAATACCCAAACATGTCTGAAAAAAATGTCCTTGATGATAAAAACGATAGATGGTTAAGGATATGTCTAGAGAGAAATTTTCCCTAGGGAGGAATTAGATGAAGATTAATACTAGAAATGAAGTAGGAAGAGGTGGGCAGGAAGAGAAAACAACCAAGTTATTTGTATGTTAACACGTAATTGATTAATTAAAAAAATTAATTAAAAAAATGATGTCATGGCCTGGAATTGGACTCAGTCTCCAGAGTATTTATTGGTCTCGCGTTAAACTTTTTCGGACTGAAAAAAAGTTACAAAATTTTTTCACATACCCCAAAATAAAAGGCATATTTATATTTTTTAAAATAGCACATAGCAAAAACAAAACTTTTAGCTTAGCTAATGTTTAGATAACGGTTGCCCTGATTGACAAAGTGATGGACATGCTCTTCGTTTTACCCTCCTCAGCTACAGGGCAACCGTTTTACTTTGGTTTTTCTCATCAGAAGAGATGAGATGAGTAAATTTTTTAAAAGATTGAATTTAATTTGGGAAAGGATCGATTGAATTTGTAAAAGATTGAAATAAATCTGTAAATGCTAAATATATAAAATCAATGCCATACAGACATATAGCAGATGCGATTTTGATTGATTGTACCCATTTTCGATTTTGGAGTTGCTTCGTTTTTGATCGTCTTTGACAAACCTTTAAATCACACCTACAGCATTAGTTCATATTTCCTCCGCTAGGGATACTAAAGCATTTTTCCCTTGAATCAGCTGCATCGCATTATCTCAAGCTTTATCAAAGTAGGTAACTGAGCTTATATCATTTATGATTATGATTCAAAGGAAAAACGCTTTATTATCCCTAGTGGAGGAAACATGAACTTATGCTGTAGGTGCGGTTTAGACTCTCGTTCAACTTTGTCCTGGAATCTTTCTTTAAATTTTTTGGGTGTGAGCCTGCCTGAACTGTTATGACAACCAAATCTACCTTACTGTATTTGAATAGCCGTACCGTCGATCGGCTCGAAATAGTGGTTGCGGGCCACGGAGTAATAGGAGGAAAGCCAGCTGATTAGTTACTGCAGATTTGAACCTGCACGTTTGCCTCGTCGATTGATCATTCCGTAAACCCTCCACCCGTGGCGGTGAGAAGTGAGGCCCCACAAGTTACAGAGGATACCGTCTGCACCAGTTTTGTTCGACCTCTACCGAAGTTATTCGATTGTATGCCGCAGTGGAATTGACCGTCTCAGTACGAGTTTGCCGATATACACGGAATTCCCCCCATTCAATTTATAGTGACCATGACCCAGTTGAACCATAAAACAGGACATCAATGATTGAATATGTGTCAAATTCGACCACAATCCCATCATCCAATAATGAGGTATTAGAGAAATATAATACATTTCCACAAAGTGGAACAACCCTTCGGTTTTACTCCTCCCAAGCTACACGATGGCGTGCATATCTCAATTCGACAACAATGACACTATTTAAATAATATTTAAATATGGCCTATCTCAATTCGGCCAAAAAATGGAGTTTGATCTTTTTTCCCTGTGACCCTTCATATTATGAAGGGTCACAGGGAAAAAAGATCAAACTCCATTTTTTGGCCGAATTGAGATAGGCCATATTTAAATATTATTTAAATAGTGTCATTGTTCTTCAAAGTAAACACGTTGCGAGCAGTGCCGTTTTAGTGAAAATTCTTCCAGGTTGCAAGAGATTTTGCCAAAACGAAGATGTTACTCTACCAGAAGGAATTGAAACCAATAACTTGGATCTGAACACATTTTGGGGAAACTAGACTGTAAAGTAATCACATTCTACAAAGTATAACATAAGAGCCTGCATCAATCCGCAGATCGACTAAGTCACCAGTTAAGTACAATGTATTTAATTTATCTTTTTTTTTTTTTTTTTTTTGAGAGAGAGAGAAAAAACACTTTATTGAACATTGTAGAAGGAATGAAGGTGGACAAGGGCTCCAGTAGTTGTCGAAACGTAATGGATTTGCCGAAAGTTCAAAATGAGTTGCCAAAAGTTCCAATTGGTATGTGCCAAAAATTAAAATTGATTTATGCCAAAGGGTTTTTTTTGCGAGCAAGCGAGCGTAAATGTGGAGGAGTTAGTCTTACTAGGAGTTAGTCCGAGTCCTCGGACTTGTTTCCTTGGGCCTCTTAGCCTCATGGAAACCGCTCTATGGACGGAGAATTGAGTTTTCACTCGCGTCCACATCATTACTTGGGCGAAGGATTTTGACCATTTGTTGGCAAGGCGTGAGGAGGCATTCTTGAGAAAAGCGTCATACTCTTTATGCAATGCTCCATCGCATGAAATTACGAGTGGTGTGAAAGACCCTCTCAGATCTTCGGCTATTCTGTCGTATTTTGCATGTTTAGCTTGGGTAGCGTGGCGAGAGATGGTTGGCCAGTCCATGGAAGTGTATAATTAATTTATCTCAAATTAATTATAGTAAGCAGTGTACTCCTATCTTCGTGGATCGTAAGTAGTAGTCCATCCAGTCCTCTCAACTTTGCAAAAAGTCTACAGGTTAATCTCCAGCCATCGTCGTTGCAGTTGTTTTGAGGAATTCCATAGCTTGATCAAGTTGGATTGATAGGTCAAGGGTGTCTCTAGTAGTTTATGTTTGCTTTTGATGGTGTTTGCATGAGTAACTTCACAGACACAATGGATTGTGCGGTCCCATAAAAACCATGGTGTTGATGATAATACTTCATGCCCGATTCTGGGTAACTCGAACTTTTTCATGTGGTTAATTGCTGTTGAATCCGACATTTTACGAGAGTATGCTCAGATCAGTCATAGTGGTATCGTGAAAAGACGTCTTTTCATGAGTGCCGAAAGAGAGGGCAGATTGACAATGGGCTGATCAAAATTTGATCACTAGCCACTAGCCATTCAATGTCCTTTCTATTGCAAAGGGGGAATCGCTAGTAGTCGGATTTTTGTATACTTGATGAAGCTGTGTGAGATAAGAGTCTACTAGGTAACTTCTGTTATCGATACTTTTGTCGATACTTCACAAGTTCACTCCCATTCTATCAGATTCCTGTTAGTCAAAAATGTTGCAAATCCCAAAATAAATTTGACCCTCACTTCTAGGTGCCCACAGTACTTGATTTACCTCCTGTATAATTCTATGTCCGAAAAACTAAGAGGTCCATTTGATGTTACCCGTTCAGTGTACAAGAGACATAAATATATTTTCTTGGCTTATAAATTCGGGTTCGGCGGATGCCGAAGGTATACTAAGTACTACCTATATCTTTGATTTTCGAAGTAGGTACCTCAAAATAATTGTGTTATTTTGTATTGTTTAATTTAGCGAATAGACAGTGTAGCTCTTCATTTGTTGTTTAATAGCGAGAAAAGTTGTTATCATTTTTGTTGTGTCTGCCATGATATCCTGCCATGACACTTCAATAAACCACCACCAAGTGAACTGTGGTGGCGACACTGAAGACATATTTTTACTTGTTTTTTCCTCCTTTCATTTTCATTCATGGATCTTTTCACCTGTGTTTGATACGAGAGTTTTTTCATTTAAAATTACATTTTGAAATTATCATCTTCGGTGTTTTTATTTTCATAAAACCCGAAAAATTTGTTTCTTCAAATACTGCTTGAGTAAGCGTCTCTAGCCCGTCAATTCTGGCCTTGCCTATGACGGGCTATGTTAATCATGATTGATATATTTTATGTAATTTCTTTCTATACATTTCTGTGAATAAAATGTCTTCTTCTTCTTCTCCTTCTTACCACTCCCTGAAATGGGTATTCCTTTATAGTGAATTACTATCGTAACAAATTTACTGATCTTCATAAAAGATATTTGACAGATTTTCTTACCTGTCCAGTCTTTGCACAGTTGTCAATATCGATTATAAATAATACACTCGTAGGTCTTCTTGCCCTGTTTTTTTTA
Source organism: Apolygus lucorum (assembly GCA_009739505.2). Taxonomy (NCBI): domain Eukaryota; kingdom Metazoa; phylum Arthropoda; class Insecta; order Hemiptera; family Miridae; genus Apolygus; species Apolygus lucorum. The sequence continues at coordinate 14,383,607 of CM019171.2, forward strand.
AATCGTTTTTTATTGTCGAAACCAGCCAGTGTGGTAAAAACCGTCAAAGTCGTCTATTGGCTAACATACTAATTTTTCATCAATAACAGTAAAGTACCTACCTTCCAACAATAATATAAAACAACAATAACAAAAAACTACAAACGGGACATGTGATCAAAACAGTAACAATAGTGGCATTTTATAACAAAAAAAGAACGACCACAATCAAAGTCAAATAATCATCACAGTCAGTTTCGAATCACAGTAACATAAATAATGAATAGGTATGTAGGCACAATTAAGACAATAACGACAAAAATATACTACAAATAGGGGCAAGGAAGAGTACTATGAATATTCCACTGCTGCTTGAAAATTTTATAACAACTACTAAAATCCAATAAAATAACAGTTAAGTATATTATAAAGTTCAAGACAAGGTCAGGTCGTCACCAACACAATTTGAAAAAGTCATCGACACTATACAATTCTGCACTGATCAATTTGGGTTTCAAACGCCTGGCAAATGTGGTCTCCGGTAGGTCCCTAAACTCTTTTGGCAGTTTATTGAAAAAACGGATCCCATTCTGCAATGGATCCATCGTCAACGTTGTCGTAAGACGAGCAAAAGGGGAACACAAGTCTCTACAAAACCGGGTGTTGTAACGGTGAAAATTGGAATGTGACTTCATTGATGTCTGATAATTCTTTATCAATTTCTGGCATTCATATACATAGAGAGAGGGTAACGTTAAACAATTAATTTTTATAAAAAAGCCTCTACAGCTTCCCCTATACTTAACATTAAAAGCCAACCTAGTAGCTTCCTTCTGCCTTTTGAAGGCTCTTAATGAGCCACGAGAGTTACCCCACAGAATTACACCGTACGATGCCCGGCTCATAAACAAAGCGAAAAACACTGACCGAAGCACTGGAAACGACACAGACTTACATAACCGACGAAGGGCAAAGTTAGCTGAGGACAAGCTCGCAAAGAGTCGTTCGATGTGATCATTCCACGAGATTCTGTTATCGATCCACATACCGAGAAAATTCACTGGAGAATCAGCACGGCTGTTGAGGGAAAAGTGGAGATCCTGAGTCTTGTCGTTGTTGAGTTTCAGTGAATTGGACTTACACCAAGCCTTGATGAGGTCGTCAGCTGCTTCCAAGCTTCGGGTGAGGTCCTCGATTTGAGGTTCCTTACTGTTACTGATCCCCCAGCAACGTCAAGGGCAGCAACTTCATCGGTGAACCCTGAAAGAGTACGTTGAGCCCTCAATTTTGTGAGCCAATATCACTTCTCTGGATATATCTACGTGGAAATATAGAACTAAAATGATAGAAATATTAAAATTTAAGAAAATTATGAGATATTCCGGAAACATAATCTTCACATGTATTTTATACGAGAATGCATTATAGCAACAGTATGTAAGAATACGTCATAGGCACAAGATCCTCAGTATCGAAACATGGGAGTTCAACTCCACTGAGCAGAGACAAAAGGAGATTCTCAAGTGAGTTACCGCCAGACCGAAAAAGGAAGTACTCGAAGAAAAACACAACGAGGAGTGCAATATTAAAATGTGTGCTCCAGCCGGCTTGAGGGTCCTCAGTCCTGAATATTTGACTGACCCTCCCCTTCCACTGTTCTTATTATCAATTTAGTTGGAACAACCCCCCATCCAACTATCTTCTTTCCTAGAAACTTGAAGCTTTCCAACTCCTCCCGCGAATTTCACCGCACATCTTATAATTGATTAAAATTTATTGTCCGGAGCCGGGTGATGGCACGTACAGGCGGTGCAATTAGGTCAGAGGAAGACGTCGACATAAAACAACCGACAGTTTTTTTCTTTTGTTTTTGTCCTGTAGAATGAGGATGGCAGTGTGGCCATGCAGGATTCAGGTTGCTTGGGTGCCTTGGCGACTTTGTTGTTTGGGTCAAATAGGCTGAATTTACATGAGCGGCCTCCATAATAAACGAGGTCTTTTCGCCCTTGTCCAGACAAGGGATTCACAGCATTGGATTGTAGTTTTCCAGCTGTGTCCGTAGCTCTGTTGTACTTCTTCACACACGAGCTTATCCATCTAAAGGCTAGTTGGTGATAATACATACGTACCCAACCCAAGTTATTCGATCGTTGAAATTCATGAACAACAAGAATAGTTTATGATGAAATCAATAATACAAATTAGGAAAATCTCCACTACCGACATTTTGTAATGTCCTTTCTATTTTCTAGGTGGGAGTCGGTCTTGGGAAGGAAGAAGTTGACAAAGAGAAAAATCCAATACGAGCAGTTTCGTGGTTTGAAGATCACGTTGGAGCTTGCTTAAAGCATTACTGTCGTCTCACCTCCAGAACTTCAGAGGTAATTTTTTCAGTGTGATCTTCGAGACATAACAATACACAAATAATTTGACAGGTTTTCCTGGTATCCAGCGGCATCTGGAAACTGCTTATTTGACTGCACTTCTTCAGTTGATTGTGGTGGTGCTGTCAATAATAATAACTAACTGAATTCTTTATACTCGGAATTTTGCTCAATAAAGCCTTCATCTTTCACTAAAGGTTTATCTCAGGAAATTCGAAGAAAAACAAACTATTTACACGAAACCACAAGAATATGCATATATGCTCATATTCTGAAACTTTGGTTTTATGCATTTATATGCTCGGTAAATTTAAATTACTAAGTAGGTTCCAGAGAGGTGAAAATACCACCAAAAGGCTTCTTTCAGTGTGCACTATCCAGGAAAAAAAACGCTGCAAATTATTACACAGTGGTTTATTATTTTTCTATATAGATCACTCCAGAATATATAGATCCAATATGAAAGAAAAAAAAATAAATAAATAAAATTAAAAAAAATCAAAATCACCAACTATTGATTAAATTTCGATCAGCTCTAATTTGAACGGAGATTAGGCCTCTTTTGCGATTCACACTCGTGTTTTGATTTATATTTGTATATATTTTAAAATATACACTTAAATTTTCGTAGGAAGCGAACGGTTTGTCCTACAGAGCTCCGCGTGGTCTCAAAAAATTCTAAAAATTCTATAGAATCTTAAATTGAAGGAAAAACAATACCTTTATATGAAGATTTTTTGAGTTAGGGCGTTTTCAAAATTTCAAAATTGATTTTGGAACCCTTAAAAGTGACCTACCTCAACCAAAAGCTTCAGGGCACAACTAGACCCCAAATGGAGCCTACATACCAAATTTCATCAAAATCGGTCAATGCTAAGTGGCAAAAGTGCCGCGTACGGCGTACGGCGGACGGACGGCCAAATTTTTATTCGATTTTTGGATTCTACGTACCTTGAAACGTAAACCATCAAATTTTGAGGGGGTGTTAAAAATTTTTTTTTTCTTGGTCGATTTCAAAGGTTCATTATTGAAAATAATAAACCAAAATGCAAATATGCTCGGATCCTAGTCCTAGTTATTTCACACGATTTGTTGTCCAATATAGGCTAAAAACTTAACCTCACTATTTGTGATTTTTGTTGTTGATACTTGTATGTGTACACCCACTCAATCAGTATAATATATCAAATATTATTTGAGCATCATGGTTATCAAAATATAAATCGATTTTTATAACTAGTATCCAGGTGTTATATTTGAAATATCTTAGTTTCGTGTAAAATTACACCTAAACCTACCGACCGAAAAATTCGTAGTTTGTTATTAAGATGGTAGGCATTATGCGCTGAAATCTATATAGTGTCGTGGATTGGTAGGTTAAAGTATACTCATATGACGAATTAGACAATATGTCTCAAATGCCAGAAACATCTAATAATACGCTAGTTCAATCCAGTACCGAGCGATCTGCAGCACCCTCGAGGACAGCAAACGCTTCAAAACTCAAACTAGACTCCAAAAAAGACACAAAACCGAAAGAGCCCGAGAATTTGACGCATACTTTAGTGACAATAGCTCCTGATGGTGGATGGGCGTGGGTCATTCTGGCCGTGAGTACTTGGGATTGCCTGTGTATCGATGGCGTGAGTTTGGGATACTCAGTAATTCAAGAAGACGTTATACAACTGTTGGGAATCACTGGAGTGCAGTCTTCTATGATGGTGTCAATTTTCAATTGCTTGGTATACATGCTGGGGCCCATCACAGCTGCTGTAGCCAACAGGTTTGGTTTCAAAATAATGAACATTCTTGGTGGTGCTGTCGGTACTGCCGCTTTGGCAGCGTGCTATGTGTCAAACACATACATAATGACATTGATGTTATATGGAGTACTCTCAGGAGTGGGTGGCGCTATGATATACATGGTGTCCATGGCCTGCCCGGGATACTGGTTTGAAAATAAGAGATCCCTGGCTTTTGGAGTGTCGAATAGTGCAAGCGGCGTAGCTTGTCTAATAATTCCTCCTCTGGCAAAAGCCGTAGACAAGGCCTTAAATTGGAAAAGCGTATTTTTTCTGCTAGCCATTATGTTTCTATTGGCTTTTCTCTTTGGATTTCTCATCAGAAAACCTCCAATGATGTTAGTTGAAGTTGAAGGCTATGAACCTCCTGAGCAGACAAAACCAGCAAAAGCTGCAGCAACCATGTCAATGTCAATCATTAACGTAAGGAGCACAGGAGGAACTAGGAGAGCGGATGATGTGATCCGCCAAATGTCTACCCATAGAGGAATTCAGAACCAGAAACCAAATCCTCGTCAGCTCTCAGATCCGTCAATTGTGCTGACAAAGCCATCTCTATGTCAGAAGTGCTTCAAGAAGTGCAAAAGTGATAATGAAGTAACCATAGAACGACCCATGTACAAGAGTGATATTTTTCTTGCTGGTAAAACCTCTGCAGTTAAAAAACCAAGAGCAAACCAGGACGAAGCTGATTACATGTTATCTGTGCACAAAATGACCACTGAGAGGGACATCAGGCAGCAGTTAGAACACCAGTGTATCTGCTGTCCGGAAGCGATGATACGCCCATTGAAAGATATGCTGAGCCTGTCTTTGTTGAAGAATCCAGTGTATTTGGTTTTTCTAGTAGACACCATGTTTTACTACAGTGCTATTTACGTCACTTATCTTTACGTACCCCGAACAGCAAAAAGAAAAGGCTTGGGGGAAGATGTGGGTATTCTCACGCTGCAGCTGTTTGGAGGATTTGTGGCGTTGACTAGGATCAGCTTGGGGGTTATTTTCCACTTTTTTCCTGATCTACCTCCTCATTATTTCACGAGCGGCTACGTCATTCTTGGAGGCATATGCCACTGCGGTTTGTCCTGGACAACAAACAAAATCGCCGTCTGCGTTCTCGGATGCGTTATGGGATTTCTGATAGGCGTTTATGTGCCCATGCGAAGCGTCCTCGTTGTGAGGTACATCGGGTTGGACAAACTAACTAACGCTATGGGAATGTTATTTGTATTCCAAGCTGTGGGATCCCTGTACGGAGCTCCTGTCGCCGAAGCTGTGCGGGACATGTTCGATGACGATTACATGACTTACTACTTTGCCGGCATTATGTACTCAATGACCGGATTGCTGGTTCTTCCATTGGAAATCCTCAACAACAGGATTATAAAAGCGGAAAAGAAAAAGCTCGAAGGAGGTAAAGCCTAATGAATTAGTCTTCACTCCAACTTATACCACTCCAAGTCCGAGAACTTCAAGAAGTCCGACTGATTGTAGCAATCTACTCAATCTACCGGCTTCTTACAGTATTACTGTACGATAGAAAATCCGTCTGAATAAAAATTTCCTCCAAAAGAGAAGCATTTTATGATATGAATTATGTATCAACTTGTTGATAAACTATAAACTATATCACCCATCTATCGATAAGAGAGAAAAGCACTATATTGTGGTATAGTAAATAACAATGAGATCCCATTATGGTATGATAAACCATGATTATTGATGTGTTGATTCTTTGTTTTTCTGTTGATTGAAATTCCCCATAAGAATGGAAGATTGAAAAGTCGAAAGTCACATTTTTTTCTTGAGAAGGCATGAATGATTTCTGTACAAAATCTCGAATTCAGTAGAATTTGATGAGCTCACTTGAAATGGACATGGTATTTGGTTTCGGCGTCACAAAACAAAGGATATTTATTCTTCCACGACTAGATTTTATTAGGGCTCTGTGACTGATTCCTACCTATCATACATAACATTAATAGGTATCCAATATAATTTTCGGATGAAATTTCGAAAACTTCGACATTGACCACCTACTGAAGTTGTTTCGTCCGTTCGTTGGTTATGAGAACTCTTGGCAGAAGTTCATATTACGAGTAGAAGCCACCAGCTCAAGTGCCGGAAACGGGAAAGCTGAAACACTCAATTTCACCCCGGCCAGACCACAATACTCATATCCAACTCGGCCTGGCGGATCCCCGATATTCCTTGGGTTTCATCCTACCACTCTTTCATACCTTTCACTAGCCTTCATGCCCCTCTATAACCTATCGGCCCTTCTCTCGAGGTCGAACATTTCAGAACTTTGACGTCATTGTGTAGAGATAAAAACAGCAAGGGTTGAAGGGTGTAACAGAAGGATATTATGGACCATGAGTAAATAACAGCCAGAAGATTAATTTTGCTATTTCACGTAATTGCTTCTTTGATCGTCAGCCAAATAATACCTACATTTTTGAAATTTACATTTTTCCAGCAATGCAAGATGTAAAAAACGATCAAGTATGATCGAAATTATATATATATTATTATTATGTACATAAAATATAGTATTTACCTACTGATTCAAGGATACCCATATTAAAATACAGCAACTGGTCGAAAAGAATTTAGTCCTCAGCACTAAAATCTTGACAGAACATGGAGCATGTTTTTGAATCCAAACAATGGCTGCTGTTCATCAGCTAAAAATTGGACGTGCTTGAAAAATGCTGAAGTAAGAAAATCCCTAGCCAAAATGTGGTGGTACAGCGGTCGGCTGATGAATTCATAGTCAAATTAAAATACGCTCTTCAATCGTAATTTGAAATACAGTCTGTTGATTATCATGTTCCTACGATCAATTTAGGATATTATAAATTCTTTTTACTGTTTACTCAGCTGATCTCTACCTTATTCATCTTCTCTGTACCTTCATCATCAGCAACATCACTTGACCCTTCCTCTCAAATGTCAGCTTTCTGCGATGAATAGGAGAGAAAATGGCTTTGAAGCTCTCTCGGCTGATCTGCGTATCAGTGGTCTTTAGCATTCGACCTTGACCCTTCCTCTAAAACCGTTTTAGTAAAACTTCAGATTCCAGCGCTGAATAAATGAGAAAATGGCTTTGGAGAACTGGCTGAACTGATGGCTGATCAGCTGGCTTTGCTCAGCTGATCAGTGATCACTCGGGCGCCTTCAGCATTCTCAAATTTCAGCTTCCTCCTTCCTGTCAAACCGGCGCTAGTTCTCCCTGGCCCCACGGGGAGCGCAGGATAATTGGGATTACCGATAATTTGATGTTAATGAGTGATTAACAAGACAGACCCGAGAGTACAGCAGTACAGCAGAAGCAAATTATAGACATTTTTCTTATCTTGATCCCAAACTTATTTAACTATCAAAGTCTTATTAATCACGCTTCAACATCAATTGGACCGCGTTATGCAAAAATATTTCTTAAATGACAAAATTTCCAAAATCGAGCTTCTGGTACCTGTCTCGCCGAGTAGAATAGATTTCTTTAGGTACTTGCGACATCCTTTTGTTGGAAAATGGAACTATTTCCTAATAGGTACTTACTAAGCAACATTTTGAATTTCACAATTCCCTACGACATACCATGATAAAGTTATGTAATCTATACAATCGATACATGAATATTGGTGGTTAGTTTAGATTCACTTATCTATTTCGTTGAAACAGCTAAATGAATTCGCAACTTGGGCTAATTTTTCTTTTCCTTACTGATTACTGATCTGAAAATCTTTTGATTCTGAAAGCCTGTTCCCTTGATTAGTAAGATGTCAAAGGGTGAGAAAATCTTTGATCTCTACAACAAAGGGGTTTCAAAAACCGGTGCCTCAAACATCAATATATTTTGCTTATCTCTTCACTTGAAATGCGAGTCACAACCCAAGTTGAATGACTTACGAAGCCTGCTGGATCTCATTCCCAAAGCAGACCAACCATTTTATACATCTTTGATTTCCGGAGAAGATATAGAGGACGATATAGATGGACTCAAAGGGCGGCTGGATTTTGATATAGAAGAAGAGCAATGAAAGGTTTGCCTTAGTCTTTGGCTATATTAATTTACCATAGCCGGACAAATTTGATACCTACCCCTCACATTCCTTTTCAATATTCTCCAGTATTATTTTATTATAAAATCTATTAAAATAATATGATATTTTAAAATAAAATATCATTGTATTTATCATTATTTATTTATTTAAAATGGGATTATAATTATACGATATTCTCAAGTGTATGTATTTTTCACTCTTTATTATCTAATAAGAAAATCAAGAAGAACAAATTAAGCTGAATATTCCATCCCCGTTGAGTGGCCAATCAAAGATGAAGTATATAGGAAAAATATTTTTATAAAAGAGTTAGTTACGTAATAAAACGAAGATAATATCATTAGGTACCATTGTACAATGTGTAAAATGAAACGAAGGGCTGGCTTTTGTCGTCATGGTTTTTCAATATTTTAGTTAAAAAAGTATATATAGATTTTATGCAATAATATAACAAGCGTGTTTCATGTTAAAACTGCTAGGAATGACTACGGACCGACTTCCAAGACTCAATAACTTTTTAGAATCTACATCCAGTAACTACACACGCTAACCATAATATGTTATACTCTACAATACCATAGTTAATTTTATTTTGCTTGGAATATTCTTTAAAGATTGTACTTTAATAACCTTTATAATCTAAACAACTCTTCATGACAGACTACTCAGTAGAACTATTAACAGTTGATAAATTATGCAACTATGGAAGACCGATTGTTACATAGTTTTTAATAAATTATTAAAATCTGATGATATGCCAAATGCCACCGGTCGTGATTTATGAACAAATGCTTTATAGTGGAAAATACTAAAAATACTGTAAATTATAAAATTAATCCGATTTATCGTAACGTCATATCCTGTCATCCGACAAGCTCCGGCCTGAATAGTAGAAGTGGCTGCTCTGCCTCAACTCAGCCCCTCGGGATGAATCCATTTTAGGTCGAAACGCTTCTCCAGTCCCACCAAACCTACCGACCCTAAACATCCGTAGTTCTCTTCTGCACCCACCATTGAGGTCAGGTTTCGGGGTTTTTATTGAAATGCCAAAAAGCTATGAGGAAAAAAGAGACGACATCGTTTTTACTGGTTTCCTCCTCGCTCTCCCTTTCACACCCCCCTGTGCTCCATCCATTTCTGCCGTATTTGTCTCAACTATTATACTTTCTCCTCTCATAACTAACTAACTGGTCTCCACAATTCTCTATTGGTCTCGAGGGTATCGTTTCGACTTTTATCTCACTTAGTTTATGATAGCAAATATTTTCAACTATCTGGTTGGCCGTGCGTTGCAAACGATAGTCAGGTGATTGGTTAGTTTCTATACATTCATCAGTAAAAGTTCCAGCCTTTTACCGTCTCATACAAGTACGTCAAAAATTCAATTTCTTCAGACTGATGGTGAAATACTTGACGGACATAATCGAATGTTGACCTCACACAATAAAGCTGCTTTCCAGCTAATATTTGAAAGTGGTTCTAATCTATAATGGAAACGCTGCAAATTAATAAACAACAGTTTATTATTTTTCTGTAAAATCCACCCTTCAACTACCTACTAAGGGTGTGGCTCGGGTCCTTAAGATCAAACCTAGAGGGACCCACGTGATCGTTTGGGTGGTAACATTTATTGACACAATCCTAAATTGATGAAAAAACGTCATCGAACATTCGTTAGTTAAGTAATTGAATATCCTAATTAAGCGAAAGACTGGTTCCACAAAGCTCTGAAAAGTGTCAAAAATTCTCGAAAGTTTAGGAAATTTCAAATTAATGAAAAAATTCTTACCTGAATTTTGCAAGTTCTCAAGCTATGGCATTTTGAAAACTTTTTCCCCACTTTTTTGCCCCTTAGAACTGACTGACGATAACTAATAGCTTAGGGGAACAACTAGACCCCAAAAGGACCCCTTATAACAAAGTTCATCAAATCAAAACGTAAACCATCACATTTCAGGGGGGAGGGGGTGAGTAACAATTTTTGACACGAGTCTCTCTTTGCTGAGGTCAATCAACACAACATTTTGTAACATTTTCGCAAACAATCTTGTTTTTATGGCAACATTCCTTTGTTTTCATGGCCAAGTAGTCAGCATTAAATCAAAATCGAGAGATTTCCAAAGAGTGGATGACGAGTTTTGTAAGAGAAAAACCGACTGAGTAACATGTTGCTTGTTACCTACGTGGTTAGACATGAATTTTTCTTCGAACATAATCCATCAGTTTTGATGAAGATGTTTGCTGATAGCGAGTGTGGTAACCAGGGGTGGTTATGAGGTGAAATTGGATGTTATTCCATAACTGTTCTCATTGTAACGTAAAGAATGAGAATTTAGTACTAACGCTGTCGCATCCATGCTCACAATGAGGAAATATAGATATCTGTGTGGGCTTATCACAAACCGACTGAGTAACATGTTGCTTGTTACCTATGTAGTTAGACATGAATTTTTCTTCGAACATAATCCATCAGTTTTGATGAAGATGTTTGCTGATAGCGAGTGTGGTAACCAGGGGTGGTTATGAGGTGAAATTGGATGTTATTCCATAACTGTTCTCATTGTAACGTGAAGAATGAGAATTTAGTACTAACGCTGTCGCATCCATGCTCACAATGAGGAAATACAGATATCTGTTTGGGTTTATCACACACGAGTATACTTTATGAACCCACCTTGAGCTGAAATGGGCGCCCTCTCTTTCCTGAAATGTACTTGGTGACTTTACTAAGAACATGTCATGAATGGGGTGTGCGCATGGGTCGGAAAAACTGTTTATCGTTATTTTTAATCTGAACTAGACCTACTTAGTTCTGAGAATTTTGACACCAACCGCCTTTCAGCGTGAGAAGGCCTATTTCTATGATTTTTCAGTGTCTTAAAAAAAACTGTGAAAAATCATAGAAAAAGATCTACTCATCCCAAAAGAAAACAGCTGGTGTCCAAATTCTGAGGATGAGATTTACTTTCGATTAAAATTTTTTTTAAATCATCCGCACCTTCTATTGACCATTAATTTAACAGTTCAGAGTTAAGATCATCTTTTGAAAGTAGCCTAATTGGTCAGGTATTTTAATATCCAAGTTAGGAACGTCTTAGAAGTATTCAGCTTAAATGAGACTGCTTAAGAGACGTCAAGTTCTTAAACAGTTCAAATTATGATTTTTGGCATGTGGACCGAACATTTCGAACTAACACGGAAATTCTCCCTTTCAAGTATCCAAAAAGATTGTAAATTCACGAAAGTATGCAGATGGACAAATTTGAGTAGATACTTGTAAAATGATACTATACAATATTTATTGGATGCGATCATGAAAAATGACCTCTTGAAATAATGATCAGAGCATGGTACACAACTCATAGTTTCTTGAAGTCAATAGAGAGCACTAGAGTGATCAAGATCATGCATATTGGCGGGGCCGCAAGTGAGGCATGATCCGTCATAGGTGGAGCTGTTACGTCACCTGCTACGACGGCATCTATGAATGGCTTGTGCAGCATGAGATACGTCCATGACGCCCAAAACTTCCGGGTCGACGTGGAGTCGTGATGGTTCTCAACAGTACAGGCTTCCACGTCGATCTTCCCCAAGAAAACGCCAGCCACTTGGGAGCCGCAGACCAAATAACCACCAGCGATGGCAAGGAATCGGTAAAAACCGTCGAATCGTTTCTCGGACCAGATCACTCCATCCTTCAAAGCTTCTCGCAACTTACAAGGCAGGTTGCCGCGACTCACCGCCATCTTGCTTTGGACCAGGAAAAAATGATCAGAGTCCTTATTTTCGGCGTACATTCGGGCATAGTCGAATCCGACGAAGATACATTCTTTGACCTGTCAAATGCAGTGCATGTTGTAATGTTGCAGGTGCTGTTACCAGCCACAATGTACTCTAAGCTACTTCCATGCCTACATACAGAGTTAAGGACATCAAAACTTCAGAGTAAGAAAGTGTCCCAAAAAAAGATTTTTACCGCACAAAAATCCGAGTTATTTCGTTTTCAAGGTTTTGTTTGGTGTTTTTACATTAATCCATGAAAGTTGCCATAAGTCCCATAATTCACATGTAAATTCAGATTTGATAATTCTGTTGAAAAGGAAGCCAAATGTACCATCTTACTAGTCCTTCAAAAAATATTTTTGTATATCAGGACGATGTATGAAAAAATCAACTCTTGTTATCATTTTCTTGTTTTTCAGGGCTTTAGACGTTTCCCACGTTTCTAACGCACGTAAACCTCCGCTGAAATCTTAGCTTTACAATTGTACATCAGTTATAATTTTCTTCCGCCGATTAGGGGGACAAATGCTTTTGAATGGAAAACTTCAATGAAACATTTGATGGGGGAAAATGTTTATGAAAATTGGGTGTTTAATGGGGAAAATGTTTTCATGAAAATTAGGTGTTTTTGACCCTTTGAACACATGTAAAATTAGGGGCAGAATTCTAGATAATGTTCAACGCTAATTCGTATGGTCCTATCACTGACAGTACAAGAAAGCCTGAACTCGGGGTTTGATCCATCGAATTTTTCTTTTTTTTTCATTAATTTACTAAGTACCCTTTTTCATTCAGTTATTGCTCCAATAGCACGTTGTACTCATCATGTTTAAATTGTGAATGAAAATTCTCATAAAGCTTCATGATTAGCTTTCTATCAGTCGAGAATTGATATCCTTCATGAGACAGCTCATGCCTTTCCAATTAAATAAGAGAAAGAAGCTGCGAGAATTAAAAATTCAATTTGTGCATAAATAAGTACCACATAACTAACTAAGTGGATAAATCGATGCGATCAAAACTCTATTTTAGGCTTTCTTGTATTCGCAGTAATGGAACCATTCGAATCAGCGTTGAAAATGATGAGGAATTCCGCTCTTAGTTCCTGGATTGGCCGAAAAAACCCAATTTTCAAAAACGGAACCTCGTTTTTCCACATTCAAACCTATTTTACATCCCCTAATCATTGAAATACAATTGAAACTGATCATACCATTGGGAAGCTGAGACCTTAGAGCAGAAAGCTCTAGCTTCGGTGATGAAAAACTATGCGGCAGTAAAATCCTAACCTACAAAAGGAATAACAGGAGATTTTGCCAATTCGACAAAAATTACTTTATGAGTTAATTTTTCACCCATCAGCAGCACGAAAACATTTTTTTAAGTCACTAGAAAAGTGGGAAATTCGATGTCCTTTCCAAAAACAGTAAATATATTTTAATATGCTTGTAAATTAAGGGAGTTATGGCCATTTTCATGGCTTAAGGTTGAAAACACGGAAAAATATTAAAAGTGAAATAATGATGTAGGACACTTGCTTAGTTAAATTATTGTAGAAATCGACTCCTACATTTTTTTGGTCCTAAAGATGGGCCACCCTGTATAATTATTGTACCTAAAAATTGATGAAAATGCGTGTTGAAATTTAACAAAAAACGAAAAATTTAAACACCATTTACAAAGATTATGGCAAAGAATGTAAGGAGTATCGTTGATAAACCAATCATAACTTCCTAAGATAAAGACACAGGTTGTCACCTCATCCTCATTGAAATCCACAAAATTCATGTCCATGATCGTGACTCCTTCTTTCATTTCTTCTTGTGTTTCCACAATCGCTAGATCGTACTGCCACGAGAGGCGGTTGCATCTAGCATTGGTACATTGCTGGACACGACTGTAGCACGGATGGAAGAATTTGTTACTGTAGCAACCCACAACGTTTCGATAGTCCAGGAGAGATTCTTCTTCTTCGCTGACGTTTGGAGGGCGTGTGAAGGTTTCAACCGCTTGGGGGGTGAACAGAGATATCTCACCTAAAATAAGCAATCCTGTATTTCTCTGTCATCAAGGTACGGTATTATGGAAGACTAGCTGAAAAGCTTGCTAAAAGCAGGCAAAAATAAATCGTAGATGAACACGTTACCTATTTATTAAAAGAAAAAAAAATTACGTCACGGTCTGGAATCGAACCCGGGTCCCCGACGTTCGGGCGACATACGTACATAGGGTTGGTGTTTTATGTACATAGATGGTAGCGTAAAAAAACTCAACTCTCTTCCCCTTTTCAGACCCATTCTTCAAACCTGTCCATCCTTCAACCTTCCTCACTTCAATCCCCAGTCAATATCTCCTTCACCTTTTGCATCAAAGCCCCTACATCAAAATCATCGTCCATTTAATCAATCCTCAGTCAGGTACCAGTAGGTCTGGTACTATAAATCAACAAAATTTGTTCCAAAACTACTTACATATTACAAAATTACTTACAGACTGATAGGAGCTCTATTGGTATTGGTATATTACCCACCACTCCACCCAGAAACAAATTTATTTTCGTTTTTTAAATAATTTCATTTCAAACTACATAATAATATTATGGACCTGATATTATCAGGTAAGAAATTCAGAATTGTTTACCCACTGTAGGTCGTAGTTACAGACCAGCAAAGTTGGTAACAATTGTTAGTTGTTAGCAAAAGTTAGCAAAAAAATCAATGGTTTTTAGCGAAAAGTTAGCAAATGTTAATTTTGATAAACCAAAAAGCTGATAACTGTTGTAGTTGATAATGAATTCAAATAATATTTTGTTAGTCTTAGGTAACCATGACGGACAGAAAAAAATGGTACAAATAGATGAAAGTAAATAAATTCGTTATTCGATGAAACGATAGAACGACCGGTTGAGTTTGCAGTTTTGAGCGACAGACCGCAGACGAGAATCAGTTGCCGAATACTCGCTTTCCTGTAAAATTGTGTTTTCGCACACTGAGTACACGGAAACCATGGGGAGAATTTTGATATACAATTTATATCATATTAACTTATAATATAAGTTAACTCGTACAGCTTCACAATTTGCTTTTTAGAGAATGTTTATTGAAATTTCAAACAGACAAGTACGCACTGGAGAGCGGCAAAGAAGGAACTGACCCGAGATGAACTCCCGGGTTCTATACAGGGTGTCTACACTTTGGATGGGCATAACTTCTGGGTCGGATTCTACAACATATTTCCAACAAAAAAGTCGAGTTTCTATCTGAGTAATGTTTTATTGAGTAGAAAGGTGTTACTTTATGTTAACTACCATATCTATGAATAATGCGTATTTAATGTACGAAACTCGAAGGTTTTCTTCGATAAATCAACTTTCTAGCAGTCAGAACCATTCGGAACTACCACCATTGGATTCAGCGTAAAAAATTACAAAGGAGATGATACCAAAATTGGCATTCAAACTTGATTTACTCTTCCAAATTGAACTTTAAAGAGAAGAATCGAAAGACCGTTGGGAAGCTGACAATTTGACGATGTTTTTTCCGAAGAGCGCTCATAGAAATAGCGAGGGATTCTGAGTGAAAACTTTGGTTAAAGAAGGTCCAGTTTCAAAACATTTTTAAAGTTGATTTTTTGAAACTATTTTATTGCTGAAAGATTTTGGTTTTGCACAAGGCAGCTTGGGAATTTAA
Organism: Apolygus lucorum; assembly: GCA_009739505.2. Taxonomy (NCBI): domain Eukaryota; kingdom Metazoa; phylum Arthropoda; class Insecta; order Hemiptera; family Miridae; genus Apolygus; species Apolygus lucorum. The sequence continues at coordinate 14,399,314 of CM019171.2, forward strand.
CGCCCTTTCCAACGATGTAGATGATTTTGCATGATAAATAAGGGAGTTGTAACCATATCGGTGTCGTAAGGTCGAAAACCTCGAAGTGAAAAAAAGGCATTTTGAGTGGGTTAAAATAAAATTTCTATGAGACATTTTTTGTTGGAAATACCTTGTAAAATTGAATCTAGAAGTAATGCCCATCTAAAGTGTAGACACCCTGTATAAGCTCTCTGTTAGTGAAGCTGCGCTCAGCACATTTCAAAAAGCGGACCAGCATTTTATTATTGTATAACTTATTATATGTATATTTCAAAATGTTCATATTAAGAAGCTCCACAATTTCCTGGAATGATTATCTAAAGTTCTGTTGGGCAAACGCTAGGATTCATACGGAAGAAGGATAAACGTTAAGAGATGTTTGCAACTGAACTAGCATTCTGAATCAAGACATTTCAAAACTCCAATCCAGCAGGCTTTTAGAGATAAGCAATATGAATAATTTCAAAAAAGTCAACTTCCTTCATAGTGATTGAGGAAAGGGTACCTAAGTATGAAAAGTTGGTATACCTACAAAAATCACAAATTTAAATTTTTGGTATGCCCCCTATTATACTTTTTTCTTGTTTCTATCCTGGCAATTTGCCTTTGATGGAATATTTATAAAAATTTCAAGATCTTGTAAAGTAACAGATATAATGTAGATATAAGTTCGAGGTCGCGTCAGGAATCGCCTGGGTGGAGTGGTCCCCTTAAGACTAGAGGAAGTTTACAGGAACACATGGACAATTTGCTTGGAACAGAAAAATGTGTACGATAGTCTATGCAGCATTGTATAAGGGAGAACAATGTTAAACTGAAAATATCTTATCGTGAGAAAGGGCACTGAAAAGACTAACCAGGTGAAAAACGCTGCAAATTATTACACAATGGTTTATTATTTTTCTATATAGATCATTCGTCTACAAAATCACCAACCATCCAATATGAAGAAAAAATAAAAAAATAAAAATAAATAAATTTGAAAAAAAAATCAAAATCACCAACCATTGATCGCATTTTGGTCAGCTCTAATTTGAACGGAGATTAGGCCTCTTTTGCGATTCACACTCGTGTTTTGATTTATTTATATATATACATATTTCAATATAAACCCTTAAATTTTCGTAGGGAGCGAACGGTTTGTCCTACAGAGCTCCATGTGGTCTCAAAAAATTCTAAAAATTCTATAGAATCTTAAATTGAAGGAAAAACAATACCTTTATATCGAAATTTTTTGAGTTAGGGCGTTTTCAAAATTTCAAAATTGATTTTGGAACCCTTAGAAGTGATCTACATCAACCAAAAGCTTCTGGGCACAACTAGACCCCAAATGGAGCCTACATACTAAATTTCATCAAAATCGGTCAATGCTAAGTGGCAAAAGTGCCGCGTACGGCGGACGGCGGACGGCGTACGGCGGACGGACGGCCAAATTTTTATTCGATTTTTGGATTCTACGTACCTTGAAACGTAAACCATCAAATTTTGAGGGGGTGTTAAAATTTTTTTTCTTGGTCGATTCCAAAGGTTTCATTATTGAAAATAATAAACCAAAAGAGCAGACTTCTTGCCTACTACTTTTTTCTACAATACCTCATTAGTTTTATTTTGTTGCTCACGTGTTGCTGAGAATGTGTCCGTATATCAGAATCACATTCGTGTGAACATTCATCCCGCATGCATAGCCAAAGAGTTACTTGCAGGTTGAACGCCCAAGAGTCTTAATCTGTATCTGTCAATTGGGCTATATCTACTGCTGGACTATCAAACCTGGCATCTGCTCTATACACCAAGCTGACGTCAGTATCTGTTTCATGGTGATAACCGCTCCGGTACAGATGAAGACGTCGCTCTTCCGCGATTTCCCCGCGATAGCTACAATCCACGTGTATCCGGCCGCGTCCGCTTTAGTAGGATTTTCCGTATCCTCCTGGCCCACGGTAGAACTCGCCAACGTGAAAGCATAAAAGATCGATAACCAAATCATATTTGAACTCATCTTCCCTACAACTTTTCATAATGACGCGTGAAACAACCGAAAATGTACCACTAGTTGCCATTGCATTTTTCTCCACACGGAACTATTTTGTAAGCAATTTCATGGTGGTCGCTAAGCTAATATCGTGACATTGAGAGAAAATGACTAGAAATTTTGTAAGTAATGGAGTCAGATCTCAACGTTGGAAATGTTCCAAAAATATTCGATCAAGAATTTCGGAAAAAAAATTATCTCTGTTATAATGTTGTAGTGTATGTAGTGAATGGTAAAAATTAAAAATAGGCAGATCAGCTAGATATAAATAATGTCAATGAAACGAAGTACCCAATGATCGCCCTGGAGATTTTAATCATGGTACCTAAGCCTCCTGGATACCAGATTCCAAGTCGGTCCAAGTAGGTTTGGGTCGAATTTCTAATTCATGAAAGGTAAGAGAACCAAATTACCTTTTAACCCATATTTGGCCAGTGTTGCGTATACGCGTTATCTTTGAGGATTTCTCATTTCTTACTTCATAAATAAATTGCCTTTTTTTCCAATTGCAATCCATTATTTAGAAGCAGAACTAACTTCCAAAATATCCTAACAAAGCTCGTTGAGACTTCTGCCCAACTAGGAAAATTCTGAAGTTAGTCAATTTCTATCGTTCAAAATTCAACTATTTCAGTTCCTGTTGTAGTCCACTTGCTGCTCATCAGGATCCATAATGCCCCCACACCTTAGTCGTTCGGGATCTCCAGATTATAAGGACACTTCAATAATCGTCATATTTTACTTCAGAAGATGGGAAGATTCAAAAACGCGGTAACGTTGCATGAGCGCAACGTTGGCGGAAAGTAAGGTCAGGCCTCTTGGGCTGCAGCCCGAGGTGGAAGGCAGGAGTGCTTATGTTTTGATGCATGTTCGGACAGAAACCATTTCGCTAAGCATTTGGGCCAAATCTTCTGGGGAAGGGGATGTTTTCAGGTCGGTTTCTGCGAGATTTTTTCAGTTCTTGCTTTGTTTTCTTCCGGGCCAGAGTGATGAGTAATTCAAAGAAAAAAATATCCGCGTGGACACTGGCGGGAATCCAGGAAATATTTGTAAATGACATTCCTGATGAAGAAACGAATGAAGTTGATGCCCCCTTTTCTCTCACCTGAACGGCAAATTTTTGCAATTTGCGATATTCGCTGCTCATCTATCAATCCACAAAAAAAATGGTCCCTTATTTTGGACGTCGTACTGCCAAATAATTCATCCGAGGCAAGCCCGTAAGGTTTGGCTTCGAATTATAGTGTTTGTGCTCCTCAGATGGGTATTTGTTCCAGTGTTTGCCATACACCGTGAGTACTTCAGCATTTCGTGGACTTAAATGACAATGGCATCGCTAACTATAGAATCCGAATCAAAGGAAAGAAAATGGTGGTGGCCCTTGTTCATAAATGCCGTTGACAGCTGTTTGGTAAACGCATGAAAAATCCATCGAATTGTGAACGACAAGAAAATCTCGATGATCGAATTTCATTCAGCAGTCACCATTTAACTTATAAAATTCAAGGAAGAGGCCTCAGGAGGTGTAGATTCAGAGTCAGAGGAAGGATTTCAGCAGAGGGGCCGCGGTGCCAGCAAATTAATCGATAATTTACAAAATCTGATGGCAAAGGCCACCTCATAATTCGGAGCAACCCAACTGTATGGAAAAGATGTCGAAACTGCAATAATCCAAACACTTATAAGTGTGAAAAATGTGATATTCACCTTCACCCAGGCTGTTTCTTACAATTTCACGTGTGATCCCACTTCCTGCCATTGTTAAGTAAACGCAACAATTGCTATTTTCTAATTGAAGTACATGTAAAATATTTTGCTGCCTTTAATATGTTCTAAACATCCAATTAAAGAGTTTTTCAGACAAAAAAATCAAAATTTTATGTATTTTCTACCAAAGGCCGAAAATGGGTTAATGCTACCGGTCAAATTTTCGTCGGGATAATAGGGCAGAAAATAGCCTTAAGGTTCACTCTACTTGTCGTGAGCCCACCATTTTGATCTCAGTAGTCCCAAAGAAACTTCTTCTCAAACTTCAAAATTGGGAGACCAAATTTTGAATTAGAGCTCAAATTTGGAAAAAAAATCGATCAATCGTCTCAATTGTCTTCAGCTGGGACACCCAGTGGTGCAAAACGTCTTGATGAGACCGTAGACTCACGCCCATTAGGATATCTGATGTGGGCGTAGTCATGAGTCCCATCCAGTAGTGTGACTTCCTCCACAAGCGGTTCAAATTTGGAGCGACGATCGAATTTTCTCAGCAGAACTTGTCCGGGAGTGAGAAGCCAAGTCGGAGTTGAGCTCTCATTTGCAGATCGCCGGGGGTAATTGAAGAGTAGTTCGTGGGGAGTGAAATTCGTAGCCGTACAAAGCAACGATCGGATTGAGTGTAGGGCGCCTTGCAATACTGTCTCCCACTGACGGATAGGTAACCCATTTTCTTTGGATACTTCTACTGTAAAAGTATCGCACGGTATTTGGAGATAAATGTTTTGAGATTAGCCACAATGCATCGGATGATCCCTACAACCGGGTTACGGATACGAGGAATCTATGTGCCACAACAGCTGTGCAGACGCGTGGTTTCTTGTAACAATTATTTGGAAATGTATTGGAGAATGAGAGCGTTACAATATTGTGACCTAAAACTACGCGTGGTCACAAGTTACCTTGTGAGGCTAGCTATCGAGACGAATACCGTCAAGAATAATTTATTTTATTAGCACGAACCTACAAAACATGTGTTTTATCAGAGTTGGACTGGTCCCAGTCTCAGCACTCCATCAACGCCAGGCCGACGCTAAGCGCTTCTGCCCTTTTCAGCATAAAACTATAAGTTACGGCGTGTAGGCAGAATGAGGCCACTGCCACTGGGGGGATTGTTCTCCGGATTAAATCCCCGTAGATTAACGTCTCGTCTCCGGCAGCTAAGATAAATTAATGCTCAGTATTACTCACAACTTTTCCCTTCACTCCGTTATGTATTCCACGTTAGGGACATTCTCTGCGAATGCTTTCCCCTTTGGTGAGTATTTTGAGCAGAATAGTGCTTCTTGCGATGGATACTGAAAAAAACTAATTTCCACACTGATATAGAATGCACAATCTGAATCATGGAGCAGACCCCAGAGTCTCACGGGAGACGCACAGTGAACTATTTTTTGACACAAACGGCGTCAAGAAATGAAAAGGTATCAGGGTGTTGTCATTGTGAGAGAACTCTACTATGGTAGAAGAACAAGTTTCATAATGGTTATAGTAAGCTATAAACATAACATTCCAACAATCCATCCCGTTCCGGTGAATCAAGCTGATTTTGCCAAACTTCAGGAATAAATTCTACAGAGTATTTTTCACAAAAATGTCACGGAGCAGTTTTGATTTAACGCCTAGTTTTTCCAAATATTTTTCAGATTCAAGATATTTTGCGTTTTTTGACCTCGCCTAAGACTATAAAAATCTGACTGCTCCGTGAAAAAGAGCGTCGAATTTAGTAAAATCCCTTTCAAAGGCTTGATTTCGCCTTCAATTTTTGAAAAAGTAGAGAAACGAGGTTGGAAACGTCGAAAAGTTTATTCAATCCAGAAAAACGACCTATTCGAAGGCTCGATTTAACTTTCATATTTTTTTCAACACTTGTTATTTTATTGTTCTATGAACACTACAATTACGCTTGAATATTTTTTTTTTTAATAATTGAGAGAGAAAAATTAATTTTACGCTTAAATATATTTAAAATATAGTAACATGAAAGAAATAGACAGGTGGGACCCATTGGGGACCCTTTAACGTGATAGTTATTTAACATAAGGTATGTATACGAGTAATTATTACGTCACGCCTGTCACTATTATACTGTGTTCAACAGATGAACTGGCTGTCTTTTTTTAACTTCTCCTGGTCCTGGGTAATGTCTGGTTAACTATTAGATCAGCTGCCAGCGGGTTGGAGTGATGCACCATGATGTCGTGTAGAGTCGAGAAACCTTCACTGATGACCTCTCGAGGTCATCAGGTTGGAAACATCGAAACTCGTTGAATCTCTCAAGAGAAACGACCACTTCAAAGGCTGGTTTCCGTCTTCAATTCTTGGAAAAAGTCGGAAAACGAGGTTGAAAACACTGAAACTCGTTGATTCTCTCGGGAGAATCGACAACTTCAATGGCTGGTTTCCGCCTCCAATTCTTTGAAAAAGTCGAAAAACGAGGTGGAAAACACTGAAACTCGTTGATTCTCTCGACAGAAACGGGCGCTTCAGAGACCGGTTTCCGCCTCCAATTCTTGGAAAAAGACGAAAATCGATATTGAAAACACCAAAACTCGTTGATTCTCTCAAGAAAAACGGCCACTTCAAATGCTGGTTTCCGCCTCCAATTCTTTGAAAAAGTCGAAAAACGAGGTTGAAAACACCAAAACTCGTTGAATCTCTCAAGAGAAACGACCACTTCAAAGGCTGGTTTCCGTCTTCAATTCTTGGAAAAAGTCGGAAAACGAGGTTGAAAACACTGAAACTCGTTGATTCTTTCGAGAGAAACGGCCACTTCAAAGGCTGGTTTCCGCCTTCAATTCTTGGAAAAATTCGGAAAACGAGGTTGAAAACACTGAAACTCGTTGATTTTCTCGACAGAAACGAACACTTCAAAGGCTGTTTTCCGCCTCCAATTCTTGGAAAAAGACGAAAATCGAGGTTGAAAACACCAAAACTCGTTGATTCTCTCGAGAGAAACGGCCACTTCAAAGGCCGGTTTCCGCCTTCAATTCTTGGAAAAAGTCGAAAATCGAGGTTGAAAACACTGAAACTCGTTGATTTTCTCGACAGAAACGAACACTTCAAAGGCTGTTTTCCGCCTCCAATTCTTGGAAAAAGACGAAAATCGAGGTTGAAAACACCAAAACTCGTTGATTCTCTCGAGAGAAACGGCCACTTCAAAGGCCGGTTTCCGCCTTCAATTCTTGGAAAAAGTCGAACGACGATGTTCAAATAACCAAAACTGGTTGATTTTTTCGTGAGAAACGGCCACTTCAAAGGCTGGTTTCCGCCTTCAATTCTTGGAAAAAGACGAAAATCGAGGTTAAAAACACCAAAACTCGTTGATTCTCTCGAGAGAAACGGCCACTTCAAAGGCCGGTTTCCGCTTTCAATTCTTGGAAAAAGTCGAACGACGATGTTCAAATAACCAAAACTGGTTGATTTTTTCGTGAGAAACGGTCACTTCAAAGGCTGGTTTCCGCCTCCAATTCTTGGAAAAAGACGAAAATCCAGGTTGAAAACACCAAAACTCGTTGATTCTCTCGAGAGAAACGGCCACTTCAAAGGCCGGTTTCCGCCTTCAATTCTTGGAAAAAGTCGAACGACGATGTTCAAATAACCAAAACTGGTTGATTTTTTCGTGAGAAACGGCCACTTCAAAGGCTGGTTTCCGCCTTCAATTCTTGGAAAAATTCGGAAAACGAGGTTGAAAACACTGAAACTCGTTGATTCTCTCGAGAGAAACGACCACTTCAAAGGCCGGTTTCCGCCTTAACCCTCGAGCAGTCGCGTGTTTTAAAAACACATAACTGAGCGCGTGGCGGCAAACTGGCCGCACTTCGTAACTTAGTCGAATTTCAGTTGTGTAACGCGTATACGCATATATTCTTTATTTAAATGATACGCAGGGTGCACATAAGAAACCAATTTTCAATTAAACGATAAATTTATTACTCAACAAATTCCACAAAGTCAACTAGAATAACATCAAAATTTAGAATGTTCTTCTTTCATACCTATGGTACATATTGTATGAAACAGCCAATATTTCCTGCCAATATTTGCCTCTTGATTTTCTCTCGTATTTCAGATGCATTATAAACAAAAATGACTTGTTCTTTACTAGAAAATGGTGCACATACCACAACACTTTTCACAAAAGAAAATATTAGGAACGTGGCCGGTTGATGGACGACTTCAACTTAGGTACTGAACTGAGGTACCCTACGCGCTTCTTGAAGTCCGAGCCTAGCGCAGTCTAGCTTCTTGAACGGCAACTTGAAGGTACACATCGGCTATTGCGCGGTATAGTATAAATATAGAAAAACCAGCCTATTTTTTTCAAAAATGCGGCCAAATAGCCGCACACGCGACTGCTCGAGGGTTAAGTTCTGGGAAAATGTCGAAAAACGAGTTTGAAAATACCGAAACTCGTTGATTCTCGAGAGAAACGACCCCTTCAAAGGCTGGTTTCCGCCTTCAATTCTTCGAAAAAGTCTGGATACGAGATTGAAAACACCGAAACTCCTTGATTCTCTCGAAGGAAACGACCACTTCAAATGCTGGTTTCCGCCTGCAATTCTTTGAAAAAGTCGAAAAACGAGGTTGAAAACATTGAAACTCGTTGATTCTCTCGGGAGAATCGACAACTTCAATGGCTGGTTTCCGCCTCCAATTCTTGGAAAAAGACGAAAATTGACGTTGAAAATACCGAAACTCGTTGATTCTTTCGTGTGAAACGACCACTTTAAAGGCCGGTTTCCGCCTTCAATTCTTGGAAAAAGTCGGAAAACGAGGTTGAAAACACTGAAATTCGTTGATTCTTTCGACAGAAACGACCACTTCAAAGGCTGTTTTCCGACTCCAATTCTTGGAAAAAGACGAAAATCGAGGTTGAAAACACCAAAACTCGTCGATTCTCTCGAGGGAAACGGCCACTTCAAAGGCTGTTTTCCGCCTATAATTCTTGGAAAAAGTCGAAAAACGAGGTTGAAAACACTGAAACTTGTTGATTCTCTCGAGAGAATCGACCACTTCAAAGGCCGGTTTCCGCCTTAAGTTCTGGGAAAATGTCGTAAAACGAGTTTGAAAACACCGAAACTCGTTGATTCTCGCGAGAGAAACGACCCCTTCAAAGGCTGGTTTCCGCCTCCAATTCTTGGAAAAAGTCGAGAAACGAGGTTGTAAACACCGAAACTGGTTGATTCTTTCGTGAGAAACGACCACTTCAAATGCTGGTTTCCGCCTGCAATTCTTTGAAAAAGACGAAAAACGAGGTTTAAAACACTGAAACTCGTTGATTCTCTCGGGAGAATCGACAACTTCAATGGCTGGTTTCCGCCTCCAATTCTTGGAAAAAGACGAAAATTGACGTTGAAAATACCGAAACTCGTTGATTCTTTCGTGTGAAACGACCACTTTAAAGGCCGGTTTCCGCCTTCAATTCTTGGAAAAAGTCGGAAAACGAGGTTGAAAACACTGAAATTCGTTGATTCTCTCGACAGAAACGACCACTTCAAAGGCTGTTTTCCGACTCCAATTCTTGGAAAAAGACGAAAATCGAGGTTGAAAACACCAAAACTCGTCGATTCTCTCGAGGGAAACGGCCACTTCAAAGGCTGTTTTCCGCCTATAATTCTTGGAAAAAGTCGAAAAACGAGGTTGAAAACACTGAAACTTGTTGATTCTCTCGAGAGAATCGACCACTTCAAAGGCCGGTTTCCGCCTTAAGTTCTGGGAAAATGTCGTAAAACGAGTTTGAAAACACCGAAACTCGTTGATTCTCGCGAGAGAAACGACCCCTTCAAAGGCTGGTTTCCGCCTCCAATTCTTGGAAAAAGTCGAGAAACGAGGTTGTAAACACCGAAACTGGTTGATTCTTTCGTGAGAAACGACCACTTCAAATGCTGGTTTCCGCCTGCAATTCTTTGAAAAAGACGAAAAACGAGGTTGAAAACACTGAAACTCGTTGATTCTCTCGGGAGAATCGACAACTTCAATGGCTGGTTTCCGCCTCCAATTCTTGGAAAAAGACGAAAATTGACGTTGAAAATACCGAAACTCGTTGATTCTTTCGTGTGAAACGACCACTTTAAAGGCCGGTTTCCGCCTTCAATTCTTTGAAAAAGTCGGAAAACGAGGTTGAAAACACTGAAATTCGTTGATTCTCTCGACAGAAACGACCACTTCAAAGGCTGTTTTCCGACTCCAATTCTTGGAAAAAGACGAAAATCGAGGTTGAAAACACCAAAACTCGTCGATTCTCTCGAGGGAAACGGCCACTTCAAAGGCTGTTTTCCGCCTCCAATTCTTGGAAAAAGTCGAAAAACGAGGTTGAAAACACCGAAACTCGTTGATTCACTCAAGAGAAACGGCCACTTCAAAGGCTGTTTTCCGCCTCCAATTCTTGGAAAAAGACGAAAATCGAGGTTGAAAACACTGAAACTCCTTGATTCTCTCGAAGGAAACGACCACTTCAAAGGCCGGTTTCCGCCTTCAATTCCTGAAAAAAGTCGAGCATGAAGGTTGAAAACACTGAAAACTGTTGATTCACATCTTGAGAACAGTCCACACTTCCTCAAAAAGTCCGCTTTCTATTCCTATAGGTAATCAAAAATACATTGCAATCGAATTCAGCCGGTAAATTAGGTTTTCAACGCCAGAATAACGTGAGTTATTCTAATCAAAATGGACTTAACTTGACTTTAACAATTTTTTGATTATTTCTATGAAAAGGCTGAATTTCCGTGGTTTTTCCCTAGGTTTAAATACGAGACAAATAAAAATCTACGTGATACAGTTGGAATACAATAATCGCTAGCAAAATGGCCTTGAATAACTTTCAAATTTATTATGACCAAACTATGGTTGCCAGTTAACTATGGTTGATCTGAATCAATAAAGGTGGAGTAAAAACGCTGTAAATTATTACACAATGGTGTATTATTTTCTATTTTTCTATATAGATCACTCGTCTGCAAAGCCACCAACCATCCAACATGAAGAAAAACATCGATCGCAATTCGGTCAGCTAACATTTGAACGGAGATTAAGCCTCTTTTGCGATTCACACTCGTGTTTCTGATTTATCGTACGTCCAAACTTTAAATTCTCGTAGTGAGCGAACGGTTTGGCCTACAGAGCTCCGGGTGGTCTCAAAAAATTCTAAAAATTCTATAGAATCTTAGATTGAGGGAAAAACAATACCTTTATATCAAAACTGTTTGAGTTAGGGCGTTTTCAAAATTTCAAATTTGATTTTAGAACCCTTAGAAGTGACCTACATCAACCAAAAGCTTCGGGGCACAACTAGACCCCAAATGGAGCCTACATACCAAATTTCATAAAAATCGGTCAATGCTAAGTGGCAAAAGTGCCGCGTACGGCGTACGGCGGACGGACGGCCAAATTTTTATTCGATTTTTGGATTCTACGTACCTTGAAACGTAAACCATCAAATTTTGAGGGGGTGTTAACATTTTTTTTCTTGGTCGATTCCAAAGGTTTATTATTGAAAATAATGAACCATAATGGGTAATTGGCGAGCCGCCGGACGCGCCAGGGAAATCGCATTCGTCGTAGGAGATCGTTCACAAAATGGCTGGTTGGCCAAATGTCTAGATAGCTACTTGTTGCGAAGTTTGAGCTTCTCAGGTCGATTCTTCGAATGTTTCTTGCCATCGTTTTTCAACAAGATCCACTCTTATTTTGCTAGGTACACTCTCTGTTCACACACCTATAATTTGTGAATGACACAACACAAGCCCTTGAGGCCTCAAGCCCTCCGGTCATGGCAGAATATCAAATCAGAAAGAGTTCTTTTCCAGTCAGTTTGCCAAATTAGGACTTTGGTCTCAACCTGAATACTACATCGATCCTCCTTTTACCCGGTGCAAACCCTCGCTAAACGTGTTATACGGTACCCAGGATTTCCCAGGAGCACAGTTCATTTCGAAGGGAATATGAGACGGAAAAAGAACGCGTTCCGTTTCAGTAACATACGATTATCACTGTCTGCTCTTTGAAAACAGGAGAGTAGATTGAAAATCCTGACTCGGGGGCCATCATTCGTCGGCCAACTGGAAGTAAGTTATTGCGGGCGGCAGTATAATTCCGTTAGTTTTAACAAATATTTACTTGTGGAAGACCCCCCTCCACTCTACCCCGCGTTGCCTGCCTGCACGGCTTTTCTTTTCGAATGAATAACCGTCCGGTGAAACGTAAACAAGGGATGGGGGACAGGATTTTAAATATGACTGTCATGGGCGGGTGTGGAGAGGGTGTTTATAATTCTCTGTAGCCGGGTCATGTCGGAAGGTGGTAGGGTTGCCAGGATCGGCTCAGTTCTACCAACTCTGTGTGTAACATTCTGAAAATCTAGAGTAACTAGCCGACTTGACATGAGCATACTATTTGATGAAAAAAAAAACTCCAAATACCTCGTAACTCAGAATGAACGCAATGAGGACTTACTTATTTTCATAGCACATGTAGATTTAACATACAAGTTTCACTAAATTCACACATTAACCAATTTTTACAACCTTAGTAAAAGGTAAATGCTGCAGATAGCGAAATAATTTTTTGTAGCTAATACCTTCTTACACCCATTGGAACTTAAAAAACCACAGACTGGTAGTAAAATGGTTGTAGATCCCGTAAATAATATTTAAATTATCTTGAATTCCAATATCATTTGAACATTATTTTTACGGGATCTACAATCATTTTACAACTAGTCTGTATTTTGTATTCCAAGATAAAATCCTGTCATGCTGGTTTTCCTCCTATGAAACGTAAAAGTTACAGAAAAGCTGACGGTTAAGACAAACGCTCTTTTACATCCACGAATCAAGAGTGAAGTCGGGTGGTCCGTCAGTTTCTCAGTTAATCTAGTCGGCATTTTAGTGCCATCCTGTCTGAACATTTGTGCTCTAAAAAAATCAAAAAAAGTCTGCCAAGTGGGTGTGGCACATAGCCTCGTATCCATAACCCGATTGTATACATGATTCGATGCATTGTAGTTAATCTCAAAACATCAAAACAAGTTAATCTGTAACATTCCTGAAAATTTCATTGAAATCGGATGGAAAATGTAGAAGTTATGGCCGTTACAAGGAATTCACGTATGCGCATGCGTAGTGGCTACTATCAGTCCGGGGATGATGATTTTCATAGGGGACCGTCTACACACCAACCCGCATAATCCCTGAAAATTTCATTGAAATCGGAAAATAACTTCGTATAGTTATGCGCGTTACAAGGAATTCATGACAGACAGACACACAGACACTGAACCAAAATTGTTCAGAAAGGTCTAAAACGCAAAACGCGAGTGAAAATTCTGATTTTGGAGAACTTTTTTTTTCGTCCTTGAAAAGTGAAAACAAAGCTTCCGCTACCTTGGTTGATCCGGAAGCAAAAAAAAAATCCAAATTAGCCCTAGTGGATAGTAGTCAGAAATTAATCATCACGTTTAACAAACCCAAGTTCAACTGTGCAATGCCATATGAGACACTGCCAAACTGCACTAAAACCCATAATATGGAAGCTTATAAATGCGTCCACATAAACGCAAATTTCCAACCATCAAGTAACCAAATATAAACTTGCTAACAGGAGGAAAGGTTTCCAATTTAAAAGAAAAATTATAACTAGATACTCTGAGACTGATACCTACTAATTTTTTTAAAATTTCATTTGGATCTACGGTCCTTGAAGAACCAGGGCCCTTTCCACAACAGACGACCACTCCTTCCAATCTATGGCCTTCTCTCTCCATCTTCTCACACCAAGCCTTTAAAGATCCTCCTTCACGTCGTCGCGCCAATGCTTCCTAGGTCTCCCTCTCTGCCTTCTTCCCCAAGGTGTCTCATACATTGATCTACGAGGACATCGCTCTGGAGGCTTTCTCTCCACATGACCGAGCCATCTTAGTCCTCCACGTCTAATGAATGCTACCAGGTCTGGTTGCGCATACAGCCTTCTCAACTCCTCATTTTTCCTGATCCTCCATTGCCCATCCTCGTACACCTAAATACCTTACGGAGAATTTTTCGCTCCCAGCAGTTAAGAAAACGCTCGTTTGTGGTTGTCAGGACCCAGTATTCGCTGCTGTATGTCACTTCTGGTCTCATTATTGTCTTGTATATCACAAGCTTGGTTCTTTGGGAAAGTCCCCTGAACTTCAACGCTTTTTGAACACCTCAAAAACATCATTTCCTGCTGCAATCCGCGACTTAATTTCAGTAGTGACATCATTGTCGTTCGTCACTATTGCACCCAAGTACTTAAATTGGCTTAAAGGAGGTGGTCTCCTAGAGGTTTCCATATAAACAGTTTTGGTTTCATTCATATTCAACCCTCTTACTGTAGCAGTCCTCTCGACCTCCTCACAACTCCATGCAGTGCAGGAATTGTCCTCTCCATCAAGTCCACAACGTCCGCGTACCGATACCTACTATGATAACACGAATCAAGTAGGTAAGTTTTAGATTTCACTACTCTAACCTAATATAATATATTACATAGGGTACACATGAATTAAATCTGAGTAAAAAGTAGTGAAATCTAGGGTAAGAGATACCCTATTGCAGATCTTGACTAGTATGAGCGAAAATCGAAATACTTTAAGGGAAATACTTCGAATAATGCAACTTTTGGAAAATCCTAAGTGAGTACAGCATGATATGAGCAGGCAACCCACAATAATAAATAGTTGATAACTTATAGATCCTTGCTTCTACTTATAGCTACACTTACCTGTAATTGGCATCTTTTAGGCAGGAGCATTTTTTTAAGTCTATCTACAGCAATTAGGTATGAGATCACATTACAAAGTAATTACAAGGAATTAGCAGCACCACATACCAGAAGTAAATAAAATTAAGGTAATAAGCCACTACATGATATCCTAATCTTAACTAGCGCTATGTACTCTCACGTAAAGTAAATTCCTATGAAGACTTACAGTTTTGTGATAAGTGACCTACATGTGCATTACAGTCCTGACGATGCCTGACGGCGAAAGGTAGATAGCCAATACACTTCTAACATCCCAATAAACATACCAATCTCTACATGTAGGAGTCGTGTACAACCGACTGTCAACCCTTCATAACTAAAATAACCAGCCTAAGGTTCCGAAACAATAAAAAATAGCTTTCAGTTGGTATAGAAAACTTTCAGTTGTGGTAGAGCTGAATTTACGGCGGAGAATCTGTAGAAAGAATGTCGCTTCACGTGGAAACCCGAACTTTGCCAATATTTCCCTTAGTAGACGGTACCAAAGTGGTGAGATTCAGGGAGAAAGGGATACTGGAATGATGTATGGTTTGGTGGTTCCAAAGGGAGGTATGGTAGAGAGAAGGAAAGGTACCTACGAAGTCAATATTGTTCCAAGAGTTTACCCCCTCCCGTTCAACCCAATGAGAAAGGTGGGTTCAAGGTACCTACTACCTTGGCACGCTTCCAACACATCCGAACTGAGTGAATTCTTTTTCAGTAGCCAGAAGTCGTGGAAATCATCTTTATTGTTTATCTCGCTACGTATCAGACGTCCTTTTTATGGCGATATTTACTAGGAATAACTTATTAAGATTTATCAACCCCGATGAAATATGACGGAGGTTCGCGGAAAAGTAAATGATGGACTTCTACGTTTCCTTCTTCGATAATTCATGTTTTGTTGACGTTTCCCTGGGTAAACTCTCGATAGTTCGCGCTTCTATATTTGTTCCATATGTGGGGTAAGGTACAAAACAGGTGCTAGTACCTAGCACATGTTTACACCGGGAACCACACTTGACTTAAGGATAAAATCTGTTGAGTCTTTGATTCAACAGCCTTTGCAGTATCGTGAAGTGGGAAAACTACAACCAGATGGTTGACGTGACTGTCAAACTCTTGGAAGGTTTCAAAGTTTCATTAGTGTTCTGATGTAGTTTTGAGGCTTCCTAATGGGATCAGAACCACAGTAACTAACAATTTTCTGAATTACCATGGGTACATAATGTGCGAAGGAACATTCCATCTGATAGAAATTCAAGTCAATTTTCATCAACTAATAGGTGGGTGGACTTCCAAGCTGGTTTTAATATTTGAGGGAAATGTCTGTACCTGGAGCCCATTTTTTTTGTTGCAAGGTGACTATGATTGAGTTTTCATCATTAAAATTTGTCTTTTAAATCCCTCGAAGAAAAAGTAAAGTAAAGCGACCGTCTATCAACAAACAGGCATTGACCAGAACTGTTGC
Organism: Apolygus lucorum; assembly: GCA_009739505.2. NCBI lineage: Eukaryota > Metazoa > Arthropoda > Insecta > Hemiptera > Miridae > Apolygus > Apolygus lucorum. The sequence continues at coordinate 14,415,369 of CM019171.2, forward strand.
TTAGTGAAAAAAGTGCTAGTCTCAAAGGACATGGCATTGCCAGGAGGACCTTGGAGAGACACTTTAAAAATACGTCACCGTCGAAAGAATTCAAATATCAAAACCAATGTGCCCATAAAAAGTTACAAGAAACAGCTTAAACTATTATGGAAATTAACCACCTTTTTAGGAAAGGTATTTCAATATTTTTATCACTGATGAACCTTGATTTAAGACTGTAGAAACTCAAAAGATGCAATATATTGTTTATTTTATGTTAATGGATGGTTTACAACCATATTTTTACGGATGCTCAATAATAAAAGGGTATTACATTCATAAATCTTTATCATCAGTCAATCTTACTTTTCCTAAAAAGTGTTCTAGTCATGAATAATTTTGCTTCCGAGTCTACCAGGGTAGCGGAAGCTTTGTATTCACTTGCAAGGTTAAAGAAAAAAGTTCTCCAAAATCGAAATTTCCACTTTTTTTCGTTTGAGACTTTGCTAAACAATTTTGGTTCCGTGTCTGTCTGTCTATCATGAAATCCTTGCCATAGCCATAACCCGGTTTCGATAAAATTTTCAGGGATTGCGCAAATTGGCGTGTAGATGGTCCCCTTTGAAATCAACCCCCGACTGATAGTAGCCGCTGTACATGCGCAAACTTGAAATCCTTGTAACAGCCATAACTTCTACATTTTCCATCCGATTTCGACGAAATTTCTCAGGGTTGTTAAGATTAGCGTGTAGATGCTCCGCTATGAGGGTAGTGGGAGGTACTTAAAAATTTATGTTTTCAGATTAACTACTATGCACCGGATCATCTTTACAATCGGGTTATGGATACGAGGAAGCTATGTGCCACACCCACTCGGCAGACGTTTTTTCAAGTTTTGGTAAGTTCAATAAACAATTAGGATCGAACTGACTTGCTCATTCTCTCTACTGGTTATCGATAACTGTGCTGGAAATATATGATGCGGTGAAGAGGAGCTAGTTTGGAAGGGTTTAGGGAAATTGATGTTGCAATTAGAGAAACTATCGATTAAAGTATTTTCATTGGTTGATTAGTGTGGCCAACTAGTTCCCCAATGGATGTAGATCAAAACCGTTGAAATCTGATCATAATTGCCTTCAGGGAAAATCATAATAACAAAAGTGGCTCAAGGTAAAGCACCTTTCCCTACTCGTATCTCTTTCTAATTCGTATGACTTTAAAGGGGGGTGCGCCTTGATTTGTTTTTAGATTTTTAATCGAATGTAGACTACATCTTGAGAATTTTGGCACCAACCGTGACCTTCTAGGGTGAGTAGATCTGTTTCTATGATTTTCAAAGTTTCTTCTTCAAAGTTTTTTATGACGTCACGCGCCCTCGCAGCCCACTGTGACGTCATAAACGGTCGAAACTTTGAAATTCATAAGAAAAGATTTACACACGCCAGAAGGTCGCGGTTGGTACCAAAATTCTCAGAATGAGGTCTACCTTAGATTAAAAATAACAATAAACAGTTTTTACTACCCAGGCACACACCCTATTAGCGCTCCTCAAAAGGGCACAGAGTTTGAAAGAGAAGCTTGGCCGTATCCCAGTTTGGTACGTTGTTCCCCAGAGGACACTGGAATGTGGCATATATGGCACACCTGGCGCTCTACGTGTTAAAATTAGGATTTTGGAGGAAAAATGGCATTTTTTTCAGGCTTACTAATATTGATAATACAATTATCTTAGCTCACGAGATGGTAAGATAGGATGGCTCAGGTCGTACACCGTCGTAGTTTTCCGAACCGTAGGTCTTTTCTCTTTTTACCTGCAACGATAAATCCTTCTAAGGGGAAGAAAACCCCCTTCTTACCACTGCTCCCTTCTCCTCACTGCATGTCCCACAGCCAGGCAGGCCTCCCATGATTCAAAACCGGCCCAACGTAAAATAATAACATCTTCTCCGGAACCGCACCACGTCCATCACCCTCCGCCTCATTACGATTTATAACCCAGTTGTGTTTCTACTTCCCTCATTAATTGCTGGCAAGTCGCGGTTTCTCTTCTCAAGACTTTCACCAACTCTTTAACGTCCAAAGGAAAAATGAAAAACTTACTGGTCTTGGCAGAAATCCGTTCTGTTTATTCAAATCAGTCAGGTGGGTGGTGAATGACTCTCAAACACTGAGTAATATTAGGGTTTCTTAAAAGGCACGTTCTGATGAGCTGTATTTGCTGATAAGCGAATTTTCAAAGAGATCTTCAAAGCTATGGTTAGGAAAAAAGACATATTAGCTATATGATAGGGGAGTAAGCCTTGTGGGTGTGGCACATAGTATCGTTAAAATTATTCAATCAATCTCATGGTTAAATATTAGTAAAAAACCTCAAAAACTACTCTTCTCGTCACCCCGAACTCAGAGAGTCACGTACAATATTGTACAATGATCGTATATATTTTTTTTTCGGTTTTTTTTTTTTTTTTTTTTGTCTTTCAATATACCATATCTTCATATTGTATGCACACATGCACAGATGCACACATGCAAATTTTGTCATCTCCCTGAAACACTGATTTTTATTAAGGGGGGTGTACCTTCTCTGGGTGAATAAACTGTACTGCTGGTATATAGGTTTCATTCTTACAAAGGAAATGAACATTTAACCCACGGAAAACACTCAATAATTTGCCAAAAACACCACAACATTTTTGACATTTTCATGTCTTTCATATGGCACATAAAAAAAAATCGTCACGAAATTTGATGCAACGATATTTGTTGCAACGATATTTGTCCCAAGTCGCCACAATGATGATTATGACCATCAGAAGTGAAGTTGTTAGGTAGGTAGGTACTTTACAGTTTGATATTACCAGGGGGGCATGAAAATGTTTCAATGTGTTGCAGACTCGTATGCAAGCGTTTTTATTTCTGTTATGTGCCATATGAAAGACATGAAAATGTCAATAAAGAATTCCTTGGTTTAGAAATTTGATTACAGGTTGATTAAGGAAGCAAAACATGTACAACCCAAAGAAACGAACATCGATCGTTTAGCCCGGAATTTGCCTTTTTTAGTGGAATTACCAAGAAACACAAGTGTCAATCGCAAAAGGAACAGGAAGTAAGCAGGGATAAATTTATTCATCCCTTGTTAACTACTACATATAACAGTAATACTTAAATAAATTACAAAACAAAATCGTTACATTTGTTACGCATTACTTGAAACCTGGGTTACATACGTGGTTTAGCTATTCAGTAATCTCCAGTCCTATATATATATGCGTAGTCTAGTAGATAGCCTCTCGCTAAAAATGATCAAATTTCTTTATGAAGGCACCCACAACTCATGGTTAGCGAGATTGTCGCTAGTAGGTAGTATTAACGAAAAAGCCGCTTTCTATTCAGACGGTTCTAAACAGTGAAATAATATAACCTTTGTGTAATAATTTGCAGCGTTTTCATTTCATTTTCATCCATTCATGTATTCTGGATTGTCCAAATAAATTTTTGTTCGACCAGAGAATCTCAAAATCACAAAATCCTCGCGAAAATTGATCTTAACACTACAGGGATCACTATGAACCAGATGTTTAGAAGATATGAACCAAATCTCAGGGAATATAATGTGGAACGACAGGAAAAGAAAACTCTTTATCCAGAGGCTTCGGGGGTTCCCGGTAAACTTCACGGACTTCCCCTTCTCGGCCGTCAGGACCGTAGTCGATCCTGCAGATGGTTTTATCCCCTTTGGACTGGAGGAAAACCGCTCAGCTCAGCCGTGACCCGGGTTTGTCTTCCCCGTCCCGTTTTTCGTTTGACTTTCCTGGCCCGAAGGAAAACCAGGTCGCTCCTTCTCTTTCCTGACTTGTACAAATGATTGGGCCACTCAAGTGGTCCCCCTTCCCTTTTTCCTCTCTTCCCATCACAACTCTCACTATGATCGCACTCTCCGACCGCCTCCTTTGCACTGCCGTTTCACCCTGTTCTTCTATTCTCGGGATTGCTCCCGCTTTTCCTCCCCCCCCCCACCATCTCCTTCTTATCGTACTCAAAAATATCACTGGGACAGATTCTCAGATTAATCACATCCGCTTTTTCACCGCTTTCTCACGGTTCCCACCGATATTTGTTTCCTTTAGATTCGAAGTGATGGGTGGTCAATCTTGTCGAAGATATGTTTGCTGTACGCGAATGATGCCATGGTAAATGGCCACCCAGGGCATCGAAATTGTAGGCGAAGGAGACCAATGTCCGAGTGGAATTCAAGGCCAACCTCAAATTGACAAGTTCGGACAACCCGAGAACGTTCGACAAACCACTGGTCGGTTTTTGGTTTATTATCCTCAATAATAAATCTATGAATTCGATCAAGGAAAAAAGGCTGCCAAGTGGGTGTGGCACTTAGCTTCCTCGTATCCATGACCCGATTGTATAGGTGATCTGATGCACAGTAGTTAATCTCAAAAAATCAATCTCTAAGTACCTTCCACTACCCTCATAAGGGACCATCTACACGCTAATCTGAACAATCCTGAGAAATTTCGTCGAAATAGGATAGAAAATATCGAAGTTATGACTGTTACAAGGAATTCACGTTTGCGCGAAGCAACTACTATTTGTTTGGAGGAGATGATTTCTATAGGGGACCATCTAGACGCCAATCTAAACAATCCTGGAAAAATCCATCAAATGCGGATGAAAAATGTAAGTGTTAAGGCTGTTACAAGGATTTTACGTTTGCGCATGTACAGAGACTACTGTCAATTTTAAGGCCTTCATTTTCATTGGGGACCATCTGCATCATAATTCGAATAATCTTTGAAATTTTCATCGAAATCGGATCGAAAATGTGGAAGTTATGGCTGTTCCAAGGAATGCACGTTTGCACATGCGCAGCGGCCACTATCAGTCCGTGTGTGATAATTTTCATAAGGGACCATCTACACGCCAACCCTCGCAATCTCTGAAAATTTCTTCGAAATCGGATGAGAATAATTCTACAATTATTCTCATCTACAATTATTCAATTGTACTCTATCTACAATTCTACAATTATTCTTTCTACAATTATTGTAGAAGTTGTGCCTGTGCAAAGATTTCATGATAGACAGACAGACAAACACGAAACCAAAATTGTTCAGAAAGGTCTGAAACGTAAAACGCGAGTGGAAATTTTGATTTTGGAGAACTTTTTTTTTCAACCTTGAAAAGTGAAAACAAAGCTTCCGCTACCTTGGTAGACTCGGAAGCAAAAGTTAACACCCCCTCAAAACTTGTTGGTCTACGTTTCAAGGCACGTAGAATCGGAAAATCATATGAAAATTGTTCTGTCCGTCCGCCGTACGCAGTCCGCGGCACTTTCCTTAGTTACCTTGGGCCGATTTTGGAAATTCGAAATATGGGCTCCATTTGGGGTCTAGTTGTGCCCCGAAGCTTTCGGTTGACATCAGCCTCTCCTAAGGGTTGAAAAATAAGGGCTGAGATTTTCAAAACGCCCTAGCTCAACTTGCATACGAGTCTGCAACACATTAGGACATTCTGTCTTTAGTTCCCATGTGACATCAAAACAAGCATTATTGTTTACTACATCCATTAATATCAATTATATAAATAAGAAATGACGACATAAATACCAAGAACAAGTACGAAAGACATGCGAGATGAATGTTGAACAATTTCCGTCCGTTAAAAACTAAAGAAGTTTCATTTCCCCAGAAACGCCTTGGTTGTCGAGAAAATCATCAGAAATCAAATGTAATGCTTTTCGAGTCCATGTTCTGAAGTATAGACATAAAATGTCAAAAACTTTCAATAAAGGTATTGTTTTTCCTTCATTTTAAAATAGTATTGAATTCTTAGAATCGAATGTGACCACCCAGGTAGAACCAACCGTTCACTTCCTATTACGATAAGCCAGAAACACGATTGTGAATCGCAAAAGAGGCCTAATCTCGGGTCAAATTTTCTGTTTCGTTTCTTCGAGCTGTACTAAGTTTTGCGTCCTAAGCACCCAGTAATCAAATATCCTAATGAAGGGACCGAAAACTCTATAGTTCTTCGAATTGAGTGATCCGTTCATTTCTACAAAATTATACTTGATTGTGAACCAAAAATATGGTTGGTAGGTAGAAGCAATATGATTTTAAACTTGATAAGTGAAAATGCGGTAGGTAACGGAACCTTGTAACCGGTGAAAATAAGGTAGCGGAACCTTAGTCGAATCTGGGTAGGTATTATTAATTTTTTATTTATGAATCGATTGAAATTGACAGCTGATCCTTAGAACCTTGATTTCAGATTTACGACAGAGCAAAATACGTACCTTTGTTATATTCCGGTAAGAATTTACTGACTACTCAACATACTCGGAAAAATATTATTTTGATATGTACCACACTAAGATTTAATTGATTAATAGGCATATTAAACTCAAGAAGATCTTATACATGACCATAGATCGTAGAGAAACCCGATGAGAAGCGAGTTGCTTATCAAAATTCAAGGACGAATCAAAGTAACTGAACAGCTGTTCCATTGAGTAGTGATACCACCTATTGCTGTTGAATATGCCGGCGTAGCATGTCGCAGTGATGAATTCTTCTCTCGACAGCTGATCTCTTAAACCTACCAGCGTCATAATTACGGACAATATTTTATTATTGCATTATAATAATTATAATGCAAAAATAAAATATTGTCCTTAACATTTTCTGATCGGCACCGCCTCATGAATAATATTTTTTCGGTTCCTTAATATCATTAATTCAAATAACGAATTTAAAATCGAATAAAAATTGGTCCTCACATTTTCCGATCGACACCGCCTTATAAATAATATTTTTTTGGTTCTTCCAACATCATTAATTCAAATAATGAATTCAAAATTGAATATTATTTCTGAATCACAATGAACACTCGACCAAGTGGCTGATGGACTGACCGCCATCTTGTAGTCTTTCTCGGGCGTCGTATCACTTTAGAGCTGTGCAGTGTTTCCCGATTTAATAATGAGATCTTCAGCTTCTTCTTTGATTCTTCGGTTGTGATTTTTGTGATTCGCGATCGGTTTTTCGCGGTCGGGAGTGAAATATGGCCTTTATCCGATTCGTTCAAGTGAAAGTAAGTGATTTGAATTCGCTGGGAGTCACCTGTGTTCCTCGACGTCGATTCAACAACTCCAGTTGTTTCTCAGGTGAGATAACTTAACCGTTTATATTATTATTTATAATTAGGTGTCTACATGTACAATAAGTTACGTTTGATTCCGTCAGGAAACAAAACTGGTTGGTTGTGCCGTAGAACCGACCAATTCTAACGCACTTCAGGTCGTATTTTTTTGTGATTTTCGGATGATGGGGTTGCAATTTAGACAGATTACCTAATCCATTTTCTCCGGAAAAAAATCAGGTATGAACACCAACAACTTTCGATCACTGAAGGCAGACGAAGTAGTTAATTGCGATTTTGAATGAAAGGGGTCAGTGAGGGGTTGTAATTTTGACTGATGGCGTGTTTTACAGTTTCATGTAATTGTGAGCTCTTTTCTTCCGCCGACAAACTCTTTCTTCTCGGTCCTTCAACTTCGAAATTCATCTAATATGGACGGTGTAAATTTGTGTTACTGTATCTCCGAATGGGGTGTGCGCCTTGATTTTTATTAGATTTTTAATCGAAAGTAGACTGCATCCTGAGAATTTTGGCACCAACCGCGTCCTTCTAGCGTGAGTAGATCTGTTTCTCTGATTTTTCAAAGTTTCGACCGTTTATGACGTCACGGTCCCTTCTCGCCTGGGCGGGACCCCCCAGCCCACTGTGACGTCATAAACGGTCGAAACTTTGAAAAATCATAGAAACAGATCTACCCACGCTAGAAGGTCGCGGTTGGTACCAAATTTCCCAGGATGTAGTCTACTTTCGATTAAAAATAACAATAAACAGTTTTTCCTACCCAGGCGCACACCCTATTCGGAATTCTCGAGTAGAGCCAAAAAACAGCTGCGTAATTCCGGATATTGGCTTATTTTCCTTCCGAGTCTACCAAAGTAGCGTACGTTTGATTTCGTATGGAAACAAAACTGGTTGTTTGTGCTGTACAACCGACCGATTCTGACGCACCTCTGCTGTCGTGATCGCCTTCTATCTTGGTTTTTCAGGTCGTAGTTTTTGCGATTTTTCAATGAAAGGATCAATTTAAAATAGTACCTATTGAATTTTTAGAATCGAATGAGACCACCCAGTTCTGTATATGACCAACCGTTCGCTCCCATTGAGAACTTGGGTTGGACTACGATAAATCGGAAACACTAATGTGAATCACAAAAGATGTCTAATCTCCGTTCTAATGTTAGTTCGCCAAAATAAGATCGTTGTTCGTTTCCTCGATTTGTACTCGGTTTTACGTCCTTAGCAACCAATAATAAAATTTCCTGATGAAGGCACTCACAATTCTCTATTTCGCCAAATCAAACTTGATTGTGATTGTAAGGTGGACGTAATCTAGGTTAAAAATTAAGATGTTGGTCTCGTTGAACAAAAGAGATATTTCCGATCAGTGTATCTTTCAGGTGAGTGATCTACACAGGAAAAAAAACCTTTGAGCTCTAATTTGCGGCGCTCTTTCTCCCACTTTTAACTTGAAATTTCAATATGATAGTCATTTAAATATTACCAACGAGCGTAAAATGCATTATTGCGTTCAGAGTTGGGCCAAGTAGGTGCCAATGAAGTGAAAAGTCGATTCAAATAGCGATCTTCTCCAGAGAAGGCTCTTATCTACACGAAGAGAGAATTCTTCGAATTGTATCTCTCTTGTTAGATATGAACGAGATTACGGTAACTGAGAATTCGTTGTGCAGAAAAGAATGGAAGAGACTAGTACGTAATGGGAAGACCGAAATAGATAAAGGATTACGAAGAGCAAGGAATAAGGAATTGAAGTGCAAGAAGGATAATGAAAGTGTAAAACTGAGAAATGAAAAAAAGGAGGTCGTATCAGTGGGCGATGGCGGCTAACGTAATTAGGGTGAGAACGGCGGTGTGTAATTCCATTGGTCGTCCTCTGGAGTCCACACAAACAACAAAACCATTCGTCATTACGACCACTCCTGGACCGACCACTCAACTAACTCCCGTCGTCTGCGGTGAGCCAGAATTTAGCTTTAGGAAGAATTAAATAAAAGTGTTTGCACGATCTCCTCTAGACTTTTTTGACACCTTCATTAGTTATTGGTATCACACGTAATCATCAGGCAGACAACTGGTGGATATTCTTTTTATAGGAAATAGAAAAATATCATACCTAATAGGATTTTCTTCAAAAACCTCACAAAGTACTCTACTCTCTCGAAATTGAGGATTTGTTTTCGATTTTCACCTTTTATATTTTATTACTGTACTGTACGTATAGGATAATTATGTTAGACTTGTCTTCACGGGCTCATACCTACTCGAACATCATTATTTTTTATTATTTTGGGTACAGTATTACTCGTAGCTGATCCCCAAAAGACCAATTTTTAGTCACTTTTGAACAATTATCAATTTATGAAGTTCTCACAATCAGAAACTGCGCTGATCCCGGTAAAACCACTTATTATTACTTTCAAGACTTTGATTGTGACTGACTCCCCCCCCCCCCCCTCACGGAGAAATCATTTTTGAACCGTCGAAGTTGTACGGAATTCCCGGCTTGTTAGTTGTTACTCGTCTTTTTGCATGTTATGACATTTTGCCCAAAACTTTTGGATGTACTCGTCACAATAAAATGTACATTTGTGTTTTAATTAACGAGTCCAATTCCATGATATTGTGGAGGTATGGTTGATCAACCTAGAATTGGGTTATGAGTAGGACTCGGATTAGGGCATATTTGCATATTATGTTGGCGACATGCCCAAGCTACAATTATCCCAAATACACCTTTTTGAAGCGAATTTGGTGTTCCAAATTTAAATTTAAAGAGCATATGGATACCTTAGAGCACAAATGAGCTATGTCCAAAAACAGTTTTTTGAAAACAGAGTTTTCAAAAAACCCAAAAGAAGTTTTCACTAGTGCACTATTCGTAACATAATGGCTTACTACACTAAAATATTTAATTTCTTCAAGTAATTTTTAAGCTATAATAGTCAAGAAGGTCAATAATAGTTTTGTTGAATTTGATTTTTCCTTAAATTGAAAAAAATTGAAAATTTGGAAGGTGGATGGACATAGCCCCTTGTGCTATATAAATGCATATTTCGGCACTTTCCTTGATAAGAGCATATTTGGGGTGTTTTTGACAAAAACTATATTTTTGAATTACCCTCTCAGAATTCCTTTACTTCATACTTTTCAAGCAAGGAATGTCATGTGAGGTCGGGGAACCCCAGGGGATCTTTCTTCCTATCCGGGGGAGACAGGAGAAGTCGTCCGCAATACAGTCGAGTTCGTTCTTATTCGGAACCCTGGCTGGTGAACTGCTGTCAAGCTAGCGAACGTGCTGAACTGCAACTCATCTGAAGCACTCTCCAAATTCAACCCTTCACATATTGCATCTTGCAAGTATTTACCACTCGTTTCTGTAAATGTAGAGCGGTCTTTCTCACGTTTGATACTGCTACTGAGTGACTTAGGAATATTATTCAAGCCTGAGAATTTGGAAAAGCATTTATTCTAGTTGAACAAGCCAATGTATTAACTGACTAATATAATATGTGCCTACGCGCTAAGAATGTAAATCCGAAAGAAAATAGTAATATAAGGTATAAATAAATTACATATGAGTGAGTTACCTATGTTTCTTCCTACTTCCCATACTTTATATATTTTTGTTGAGTCGGTGATGTAATTGCTCTTTGAAAAATGGAGGCCAAAAGCTAGTTTACACAGCATACATTGAATTTTCAAGGGCATATCTATGGGTTTTTCGTGCATGTTTACGGGCATATCGGGGTGGTTTTCGGGACATACTCGGAGATTTTATAGAGCATATCGATCCGAGCCTTAGTTATGGGGTACTCGTTTATTGCACCATGACGTTTCTACCCAGGGAGTGGGTCCTACTTATATGAAACCTACAAATAAACACAAAGAAAACTATTTCAATAAATGACTAACGAGTGGAGAGTTGAGGTTACAGTAGTAGTAAGTGGCTCGAAAGATAAGGAGGTTATACAAGTAAAATAATAATAATTTATGCAGTCAAGGTTTAAATCTGGTGTAGGTTGGAGAATTTTTCTACAGAAAATAAGTAAGGTAAGGTAAACAAAAGTTTCAGGTTGGATTTTCATCCGACTGCCATGACTTCTACAGAAAATATATTGAGCTACAGAAAGAAGAGGAAACAATCGAAAACTATCTAGTCAAAGAGATAACAGAACGAGATATCACTGCATACATCACCACAAGCGAGTGATATAAAAAAAAGGAGCACTGAACAAAAATTTCGAAAAACACAATATTATTTAAACGAACTTTTATGCTTCAGGAATCGTTTCAGAATGATCCAAAATGGATTTTATTCGAAAACTCGCCAACAGAGTTCGCGGCGGTGGTTAGGCGAAACCCGCACGACCGATCGGTTTTGAAGGTGAGGTATACCTACCTTAAGCGCCGTCCAACGGGTGAAGCACATCGCTCACCTGTCAACGATGCTTAACCGAATTCGTTTAGAACATTATTATTTGATTATTTACTCTTGACGAAGCACAGAAATGTCATACACATAACCTAAAGATCCGAAAAGTGTCTCGTGATTGGATATCGCACGATTACCTCTTCATGAATTATTTCTGGATCACCAACCATGAAAGATGATTCGTGCTTTGTGAACCACACCCACTAGGCAGACTCTTCTCTCATCACCGAATTACTCGATTTTCCTCATTCTAGGTAGTTCTGACGTCCTTCAATTATATAAGTTATCCAATCAAGTTAAAGATGACGCTTCGTACTATGTGAATATTCTAAGAGCTATGTGCCATAACCACTTGGCAGAACTCTCTCGTCACCTAATTACTCGATATTTCTTATGCTTTGTAAAGTACTTGGTAGTTTTGACGACTTTCAATAAGGTCATTTATCCAATCAAGTTGAAGATGATGCTTCAAGCTTTATGGGCTTGCTGTGAGCTATGTGTCTCAACCACTTCGCAGAATAACATCTCATTATGCTAAATATTTCGATTTTCCTCGTATTTGGTAAGCACGATCTCCAGTCAGATCTTAGGTACACCCTACCGTGTTAAAATAATTGGTACTATCTGATCTGTTAGTAAGCGATGAGCAATGTACTCTCTCATATAAATAAGGCGTTTTTACTTAAAATACATTATTTTCTGAAATTAGGGGTGTAGATTACCGCCATCTCAACATTGAATATTGGACTTGTCCATCGAAGAGACCGGGTCAAAATAAGGGGTGGGGTGAAAATATCATTTTCGTAGTTATTGATGATGATGATGGCGCTACGTCGGTACCCAGCCTGTTTTTCCCACAAACGGTGTGCACCTCAGTGTACAGGCCCATATAAATTTGGACAATTACTCTTCCGGCTGGGTAGCCAAAGTATGGTAAATTCTACTTCAACATGCCTGAGTCAGGAGTTAAGTATCAGTTTTTTGGCCAGGATTGAGTCGGTTGAGGCGTTCTTCCTTCAAACCGCTATGTGTTCTTCCACATCTCCATGACAGACTACCATCACTAATCACTAATTGCGCGATTTTTCTCAAACTTGGTAATTCTGGCAACTTCTAATCAGGTCATTTACCCAATCAAGTTAAAGAAAGTTTCATGTGCTTAAACAGCATGGTTCTGTAATACACTCACGAATACTTACCTCATGGTAAGTAAAAACACTTAAAACTAACCTCGTGGTTTGAAGAAGAGGAAACAAAAATGAACCACAGGCAATAATAAATAACAATATTTATTTAGAAAACATTATAAGTAATGTCACGATTTCCAACAAAATCCCTATATTTATGGCACATACATAATAAGGAAATTCCATTAATGCTGTTTTTTTGTACAGTAGATATATCGTATTTTTTAAAATTTATTTTTGTCGTTAAACACGCATAATAATATAGATAGGTTTGAAATTCGTTAATCAAATTACAACATTCGTATTTCATGTTCATTTGTACTACAGGAACCAAAAACAAAATCGTACATACGCACATTCAGACCATTGTTAAGAAATTAACGTTTTTTGTTCATGTAGAGTATAGTTATTATTAATTCAGTGGATTCACATACAATGTACCTACCTTAAGATCATACTATGTACATCCGAACATTTAGAATGATTATGATGAATGGGGATTGTCAGAAAGTTTTCTTTTTTTGTTAATGTACAGTTGAGGGAATATTTACAAGGGTAATGACAGCACCCATCCATCACAGACCTGCAACGGTCTTTCGTATTTTTAAAAAGGATTTTTTCATTAAATTTAAATTTGCTATGTTTTAGAAAATTATTATTAGGTACCTATAGGTCCTACCTTTATATTTAGGAATGTGGGTTTTCACTTTGCCTTTTGATTTAAAAAAATTTTTAGTCAACTGTGGCATTTCGAGTACGTACATGTCGAGTTGGTACTTCGTAATTTTGATTATTTCAGGGCACGAGTGGGGCATAATGGCAGGTATGATTAGAATATTTTCGTGAATCGAACCATGATAATTGAGAACTTGAAAGAGCAAAATTAATAATGATCAAGACAAGTTATTTTTAAAAAGTGGCTGATGTTGAAATACGTGTAGGGCATGTTGAATACTGCCAAACTTTTCATTCACCAGATGAATTCCATCACATCAGATCAGTACTTATTATTTATCATCTGATATTCATTATTCACTTGATGGTCGTTTTTGTGTTGATAATATTGATAGGTCACAAGATTTGAATATTATATGCTTATATTCATAATATTAAAATCGTGCAAGAAATGTTTATAAGAACATGTTACTGATGGAGATTGACTCAAGTAGGTTGTACTATCAAATTCCAAGGTATATACTTTGTATTACATTGTAATACAATGTTCTTCTCTTCTTATAGACAGGGTGTCCCAGAATTAATGATCCAATCTTCAAAGACTGATTCTACGATTAATTTACAACAACTTCTGGCTATAACATTCTTCTTAAAACCCCATCCAACCCAATTTTTTGGTTTATTATTTTCAACAATGAACCTCTGGAATCGACCAAGATTTGGACATGGATCCGTCTCTTAACTTGGGTCTACGAAAAAAAAAATCAAAAAGACGTTTTTCTGTCTGGTCACTCGATCATGGTGTGAAGATCGATTAGAAAACAACTTTATTCCTGTTTTTAAACGTTTTTGCTTTTTGATTCCGTTGTAATCAATTATTAATTCGATTCCGCCTCGAGCGTGTGAATCAAGCATACCTGAAAGGCATTTGTCCCTGCTATAGTGTTTATTTATTGGTAAAAATGATCGTGACTCCCTTAGATTAAGTACAACTAAACTAAAATTTGAGGATCATTCTGCAATTTCTTGCAACGCTCAAATACCACTCAATATCCTGAATATACAATTTTTCGAACCCAAAGCTTGAGTTCGCTAAACAACATCACGTTTTTCCGCGTACGATGATAAACATAATAATTAAACCTGACAAAATGTTCACTTAGGCATAATTTTTTACGTACTGAGCCTGAACAAAATTTAATTATCTTCCCATTGGTATCCTTGAATTTGAATATTTATGAATTTAAAGAGTCAGAAAAAGAAATACACATTTATGAATTTGAAGATCCAAAACAATAAATACATAAGAATAAATAAATATAATCAAATTAAAACACGTCGGGTTGAATGGGGGTTTCAAAAAAATGTTATACTTTTATCACAAAAGTTGATGCAAAATAGTCACAGAATCAGCTTCTGAAGTTTGGACCATTAATTCTGAGATACCCTGTAAATGTAAAATTGGGTGTTTTAAATAAGAAAAACAAACCTATAGCTGATGCTAAGTATCAGAACAAAATCATCGGTTCATCATGGTTCAACTATATCTAAACCATTCAGAAATATAGATTCCCCGAATCAAGGTTGGAAAAACAAAGCTCTCCAAATTCATACTCCACTAATACATCTTTCCTTAGGAAATATCTAGTTGACGTTTGAAAATGGAATCAGAGGAATCGCGACGTAGCAAATATCACGAATCGTAAAGTAAGAAACGATGAAGGGACAAAGAGGGGGTAATGGAGAGCGTTATTCACCCACAATAAAAACGTCAGAACAATATGAGTTTCTCTCAGAGGAGGGGGGGAAGGAAAAACAGCCTTGCTTGGTATTCTGGTGGAGGAAGCTGAAGGAAAGCTTTGATAATGCTATCAGAAAACCCGGCGTGGAGGCCACATCGCGAAGGTACCAGAATACTGCCATTCCTTCTTTGCGGCTTCGCCCCTCCCTTTTCCACCCGCTCCGCCCCCTCCTAGTAACTTTTATCACCACCTTTTCAAAGCTCTTGTCATGCCTATCGGGCTTTGGTTTAAATTGTGCCTTTGCCTGGAGGTACCGAAGCGCATACTAAATTCACGGGTCGAGGCGACTGGGTTTACAAAGCAGGTCTTTGGACATCTTGCATCAACCATAACAAACATCGTTATCCTTAAAAGAGCAACTTGTCGTGTTCAACCCTGAATGGATTTTCTCACGTTTAGAATTATAATTGCTTCTACAGAAGTAATATCTAGGCGAGAGGAAAGTTGTATGTTGTAAATCACAATAGTCTGGGGATGGGTATCGTTACAAAAGTATGATATTTTGTATCGTATTCGAATATCGATATTCCAATTATCGTTCGGCTCTAGTACCGATAAGTACTTTAGGGTCAAAAAATATTAACATTTCCAATACTCCCAAGAAAAATATTTTTTTCGAACAATGTTTATTCATTTCTCACTATAAAGTGTCCAAGCTGAGTATATTTACTCAACATACAGTTGATTATTAATAACTTATTCTTTGAACATTTTCTCCATAATATAAATTAATTTTATCATGGGTATAAATTGGGTTGAGCTTCACCCAAAAGTAATGACCCAACAGCCCCCTACCTACTTCATTGTTTCATTTTCAAGTCATTATGTTGAATTTTCCGCTAGAGATGTTTCGATTTTCGATATCCAAAAATATCTGATCCGAAGTATCAATATCCAAAAATATTGGATAGTGCAGTATGGATACTAAAATATCGAATATTGGTACGATAGTATGGATATTTTAAAATATTGGGTATCGATACCCATCCCTACAATGGTCTCAAGTTGTTTGTTTGGAGAATTTTCACAATGAAAATTTGTTTGGGAGTATTCTTAGAAGTTTCACGTTTCTAAAATATAGTAATATCAAAACCGAATCGAATAATCGGTATCAGCATAACGTGACATAAGAGGATTGATGGCAAAATTGACTCAAATCACGATTCATCAGCAAAAAAGGTATCGAACAGAGTGAATTGAACAGAATTATTCCTGGTTGCGTCGATTCTGTATCGACCAGTGTATACCTCACGATAAATCCGATATCAAAGATTCGATTAAGGAAAATATCCTAGGAGTACCACCCCAATCTAATCGAAGATGTGAAGAGAAACCAACTGAACCACAACGGTATCAAAATACTCCCTTGGGACTGTTCATGAAAATTAGACAGGTATATATTAATTTTTGCTTCCCTGGGGAAAAAGCATCTTGAAAACGAGTTGGTTATATTTTTTGAGAAACAACCGATTTTTTATTTACAAAGTCGCAATTGGTTAAAATGGCATCGATCTTCAACCACCACAAGTTGAAGAAACAACATGGAAAAAAAAATTACATAAGAAATCAAAGTCGAGGGCTTTACGAACAAAGTACATTTTATTAAGCCCTTTATTTCTTATAATTAAAACTAGATATATCAACATCAAATTTGACCATTAATACTAAGTTATCAATGTTAGTCACAACGTTCAATCTTAAAATTTAACTGTACACAATTGAAGACATTTCTAACTTATAAAAATAATAGCGAACAGTCGTTTTATGAGACAGTACGGTAGCTTTTTAGCCGATTCGCATTTTGAACATCATATCAGCAGTACAACTTTCAAATCGTGATATTACGATTTTTTGAGTTTTTAAATAGGTGTTTATTTACGGAGAAAGTCCATGTGAGATGGCAGTAGATGTAGACGTAAGTGGATGTTACGATTTACCTACAGTAACAAGGGAGACTACTTGGAGGTCACTCACTGACGGAAGTAGTTACGTATCACGCGGTGCTGCTGGATCCTCGTTTCAGCGAAACTATCGGCATGAGGATAAAATCCTTACCAATCAGACCTTCATGGAGTAGCACCAGTGAAATGAATATAAAAATTGAGATCCAAGGTTAGATAGCCTCTTCTTCCAGTTAGGGAACCAAAATCACGGAGAGACTACCTCACGGTTAAGTTCGGTATATTCAGCAGAACTTTATGCCGTTTCTGTGCTAGCCCTAACGGTAATGCGGTAGCGCCCATCCCATACTAATTATATCGGATTTTGATACCAATGGCTGTTAGGTTATTTAATAGAGTTGCAAAAGGTTTAGATACGGGAAAAAGTGAGCTTCACGATGAAAACGGAAGCTTCATGCTAGGTACCTCTCGGCTCTCAAACTCACCGTGCTGTGAGTATACACTTCTATTCTCACTGGTATCGTGAGAGAGGCGGAAATTCCGCGAGGATCACCCGATAACCTCGACTTTAAACTTACTTTTTGAGATGTACTAATGGCCTCCGTCTATCATATATTAGTTTCTTTCGTTCAAGAGTGTTCTGTGTAGTTTTTTTTCCCTTCTTTTTGGGGTTGCAGCAAAGTGAATTGAAGACTTTTTGAGATGGTCCATCGATTCAAAACAACAAAAATCGTCAGATGTAGTTGACGTTATTTTTGGAGTGTTATAAAATGTAAAGTGAGTCCCACGGTGAAAGTTTGCATCCAGTCGAAGCTCGCCCTACCAGCTACATACAGAATGATGGTCCCGAATGTCATTGCAACTATCTATTGAACCGGTTTCCATGAGCTCACTAAAGTTAAGGCGAGTCGGCTCGGGAGAGATTATATAGGTAGATTGGAACCACCTCGAGGGCCGTATCGGAGGTCCTGATAATTTTTCGGGTTGGGCCGTTGGTGAACCCCGCTCCACTTAAGGGGTGAGTCATTCATTAGAACCATATCCGAGCTTCGCTTTGGAAGACAGCTGACGACGTTCTCGACGCCAGGAATGACAGTTGGACTTTCCTTATATCGGATTTTCAAAATGCGTTGATGAAATTGAAAAAAATAACAACACAACGATAAATAATTTAACCAAGTTGGAAGCAAATATTCTTCGGCAAATAAATTATCTGCGTTCTAGATGAATACGTACGCTTTACATGGATAAAGGCTCACATTAGAATACCGTGTAATGAGGTGGTGGATTCTGCCATTAACGTGTTACTGACCTTCCGCTGACATTATCCCTCATATTGACATCTCCTGGAGCATCTGGGAGTTCCATATGGAAAGAAAGTACGGAAAGAAACTACTTCTGTGAGTTCCATGATGTAAAGAGGCACACTTGATTCTCGAAAGTAAACAACCCGAAACCCAGAAAATTTCATAATTTAATATCGAGAATGGAGATTAGATTGGAAGAGCCGAAAGCTCTGAAGGCATCTTCTTTAACTGTCCACAGTTACCCTCTGTTTTCAGTAGTTTCAGCCCTTTGAAATGTGCTTTGATCAGTATGGACAAAGAGAAAATTGGTGCAATACATGAATATATAACCTCAATTAATGTTAATTCATGATCAACCATCCAATTGAATCTGTGAAATGATATAAAGTTATGTTTGTGTGGCTGAATGGGTATATGCCAACACCAAATAAAGGGGGAAAAATCCCTGGAAAAAAAGGTCCACCTCTTCATTCAGGAAACAGAGGTGAGATTCGGATGTTGGAGCCTATAGCCACCGATTCATCTAGTTTCTCATGGGCAACTCGAACTTGATAACAATTCGGGTATAAAATTGGTAGAACGGAGAAGCTGTTGCTGAGCACGTGAGAATTTTGAGCCAAACATGGAATCTACCCTACTTAACTGTTTCGGGTATCGCAGACTTGCGATGTCTGGGGGCAAGACAATTGAAATGATTCGCAATTTCGTCCTGAAATTATACGAGCGAATATCGCCAAAATGTAACTCTTCAATGTCTGACCAAATCGAACTACACCTTCTGGGCACCTTCACGATACCAACACGACTGTAACGAACATGTATACAGGACTCAGCAGCACCTGTTACACTTAAGTACTCACCGTAGGACGTAAAAATGCTAACAGTACGCTGGTTGTCTCAATTTGGCATTTTATTCATGTTCACTAAAACTACACATTTGCATCGAAACAACCCCACCTTTTTGAATTCACTTTATGAAATAATAAATTTGTTGTCGCAATATAAACATAACGGAGAACATTTTTTGAAAAACTGTACTTAAATACTGGGATTACAAAAGCAAAATTCAGTAGTACACCAGAATCACTTAGATTTAGATATTTATTGAAAATAAAATATAAATGTAATAAAGATGTACTCATCTGAGTAAATTCGTATAAAATGGGGAATTTTCATGATCTTTTTTCTTCATAACTACTCGAATGTTACAGTAGTGAAGATTCTAGATTTGATTTCATAGAATTTGACGACTCTTTGGAATAGCTATTTTCCCATTAATCAATCAATCAATCAATTTGTTATTGTAAAAACTGGCAGGTAATAGAATGGTCAACAAAAGGAGCAATCAATTAACGGTGATTAAGTAGTAATAACAAGAATTGATTTTATAACATAGGCACATAAACTCTGTCAAGTTTAAACAATATAATTAAAATATAAAAAATATTGAAGAACGAAGACTTGTGATTAAATAAATATTATCACTGTGGCCCATAATGATAAAATTATAATGAAGCAACATGGGGACAGCAGGTGTGAATGCAACAGTAGGAACAACATGCGCAGCGCCGACCCCAGGCGGCTCAGACCCACCCACCACGGCGGCCCCCTGGGCCACCAATACGTTTCTGGAGATGTAGCCATAACGAGTGACATGGTTCAATTCGAACCATTTACTCATAGAAAGCCTCAAGGGGGGCGGTCCCCCAGGCCAAGAGCAGCCTAATTCCTTTAAGTCGCGCAGTTAACTGACTTCTTGCAAGATTATGATCAAAGCAGAGGGAGGATTAGATATGCTACTTCCCTGGCTTCAAGGGTACGAGAAATTGAAATTCTTCAATATTCACAGAGGGTGGCAATTGGGTTGAAGGGACCAATCAGAAGATGGGATTCGAGAAGCTCAAAGCGATGGACGACACAGAAGAGAAACTCATCTCGCTCTTCACTGGCCTTCAGCTTCCTTCTCTGGACTTCAACAACTCCCCTGACAATTTTTCCTGGATGGAATACGGTTTCCTTCACGAATGAGGTGAATAAAACCAACCAGTAAGTATTCTCCATGTTGTTTTAGTAGTCCAGGAAATGTCTGAAAACTGGCTGGCCTCCAACCAGTTCAGAGATGTAACAATCATTCTACCCAAATCTACCACCGAATCTTTTCACATCCAGAAGCAGGATTATTCTCCCAATAACATTCTTCTCACGAGAAGAATTCCTCACAAAGATCACTAAATACTTAAACGACTCGACGAGTACCGATGAATTTATCTGAAGAATCACTTCAAGCTCTCGAGACAAGGTGAAGTCTCCCATAAAGTACCTACTATTTCAGACCAATGTAAATTCCCCATTGAATCATTATTACAATTGACAATATCGACGTTTCGAAAAACTAACAAGTGATAATAAATTAAACAGATTTCAGGCTTTTTCAAAAATTTTTGATTTCATCTCTTTGGATAATTAAATTCACGTGAATTTACATTACGTGATGTCTCAGGTATCTTGAAATGCGCCATATATTCATATTAATCAAGATTTTGATTGTGATCGAATCAAATTCCTTAATCACAACCGAAGGAACGCAAATCTCGCCATTTGGTTGGCAGACATGCGTTATTCTTCATACGAATTATCATTATTTTGTCACAAAATCAAGTACAAAAATTATAATAATAAAACTTTTTTTGTGAAGTACCGATCATAAATACACCAAGAAATTGCTCTTGTATTGTAAAATAAATCGTAGTATCTATAAAGGGTTGTTTTTTCGGTTTAAAAGTTGGCACTTTGTGAATTCTTCAGATGATGGTCGTAGATTTGGATCAGACTTGAGTGTGCGTGTTGCTGTGGAGTTGATCCGTTTCTGGCTGGTTGATGGCATTACCTGACGAGTAGTACTGGAACAACGTGTCCCTCTTCTTGTGTTACGTTTCAAATATGGGATTTGGACGGTTCGAGAGAGGATGGTTTTTTGGGTCACAACGGAAAACGGAAAAAACAGAGAAGTTCACAGTTAATAGAACGTTCGCAGGGAAGAGAACAATGTTGACATACATTATCACGAAATCTCAACGGAAGCGATGCATCGACAAATTGCACGGCGCATGCGTCGCAAAGCATTGTATTTCATAAGCAGATAAACAATAAAGAGAAAAGAATCAACAATAGATCAACTATAAACATTACAGCCAGAAAGATTATAAAAACTGATGATATCTACAGTAAGTTACATCCGCAACAGAACCAGAATAATTCGACAGTATTGTAATTAGTACAATATAATAATGTCACAAGAATATTTATACAAAACTATACTTCAATATTATTTATCTAAGACATGCTGAGTATAAAGCGTAAAACTCGCAGATGCAATTTAGCAACTTCATAAACCTGAGTTTGAGCCTACGAGAAGATGTTGAATTATCATTTGTTTACGTATTTTTCGAATGGACTTAACAAGATCTTCATGTCAACACAGAAACAAAGCTAGGATTTAGAATAGGTATGAAACAACCGCATTTTCAAACGTATTTGCATAGCGGACAAATTTTGTTTTGTTTTGTAGTATGATGGTATTTTGTCTAGATAGAGGGTGAAAATAAGGGAAATTATCAACGCTTCAAGCTGACACATTTTGAGATTAATACTTCTTGTTGCACTGAGTAGGTATTTGCGACATCAGTACAATCACTATCACAAAGCGAACCGTCTTGAAAATACTTAACAATTTTTTTGTGAAACCGCTACTCAAATTTCTGATTTAGATTTCTTTTTAAAGTCCGCCAAGAGGGTGTGGCATACAGTTTCCTCGTAACCCGATTGTATGATCAGATGCATTGCAGCTAATCTCAAAACATCAATCTCTAAGTAGCACAACCCTCATAGGGGACCATCTACACGACAACTCATACAATCCCTGAAAATGTCATGTCGGATGAAAAATGTAGAAATTATGGTTTTTACATGGATTTTATGTTTGCTCATGCGCAGAGACTCCTATCAATCTGGAGGTGTAATTATGTAATATAATACCAATTATGTAATATAATACTATTATTACCATTATTTTACTTTCGATTCTACCAAGTAAGATGAAACGTGTTTTCACTTTTCGAGGATGAAAAAATGAAAAATAAATAAATAAGAAAAATAATAATGAATAAATCTTCCAAAATTAAAATTTCTACCTGCATTCCACGTTTTTGACCTTCCTGAAGAATTATGGATTCATGTCGGTTCGTGGTGTCCACAAATTCCAGATAAATGTCAATTTATTTTCAGGAATATTGCGAGCAGTGTCCCTGCGCACGCACAAACGTGAAAACCTCGTACCAAGCATAGCTTCCATTTACTATCCAAATTCGATGAATTTCGAATTTACTATCCAAATGAAAGAATCAGGGGTGGCGTGCTTGACAATGTATGGTTTCCTATTAATGTCTTCGTCGTGCGATAATACAATTTTGAGGGTAAAACTAGGTACTTGGAGCTTAAAGCTTATAATATCCACTGGATCTGATCCTACTCGTTTATTATATAATCGTGATGCGTATACGAGAAAGCGATCTATGTGTAACACCCTCTCAGCCTTTTCTTTTGTTTTTTCAATGAGGGAAAGGTAACGTAGAATTCAACCAGAAAGTTTTATGGGTTCACAGATGTCCATGAAATAAGTCAAAACACTAGTCAAATTGACGATTTTCAAATCTTTAAAGAACAGCCCTCACCTCCAAGTATTTGAAGGTTTTGAACAATTTAGGAATTTCATCCCTTAGAAGACACCTAGAGAGGAATTGAATGACCTCACATAGGTACCAAATTCAAATTATGATTATTTTTTCGTTTGAAATGTTCACTCAGCGTGGATTTGCTTCGATCAGTAACATTTATGATCAAATTCCATCTTACAATACGTCCATTGCAATACGTTTTGGAGTCACATCACTCATTTCCCACTTCTAGTAGCAGATGAACAAAAATTTAGACAATTTGATTTGATTTGATTATTTACCTAATTTCAATTTTATGTAGGAAATATGAACATTCTAAAAGCAGATATCATCCATAACAAAAATCCATTACAAAAAATCAGCGGAAGCTAGCGGTCACCCATGCAACGTTGCGAAGCGTCAGCGACGAAATGCGAAAAAGAGAGAGAAAAAGTTGGCAGTACAGCTGAATTGAATGAATGATAAGTACTCACAATGCGGATCGACTTCATTACTGGTCTCAGTAATGGCTAGTTTGAGCCAGCTGTCCATGCATCTACACTAGCTTTGCATCTGAACACAAAACTCATATACAAATTCGAACAAGAAGAATGGGAAAAAGAAAGAAAACTGAAGGTGCAGAGGAATAATGAGTTTTCAGATAATGGTACTTGAATCTGAGTTCATGTAGAATTGGCCAATCAGAACAAATTTTATTGGTAGTACAAGTATGACCGTGAATGGACCAGGCTACGCTGGGAGTAATTTGATTTGGATTGGGATGGACGTCTTTTTTCACTTCAAGACAAACTTAGTATTCATGATTTGAGTACATAATACACTACTTACTAAAGTATTTATTATGGCACATGAGTTACAAGTGTTTCCCTACGCTGAGATGGTGGGGTTTTCCTAATTAGCCGATATTATTGATGTAATGAGGTTGACAGAACTACAAATTATCTCTATTTAACCACAAGTAAGGGTTTAGGATCAAAATGTTGGAACTACGCTCCCCTGTTTGACTTCTTCGTTGCAGTCAACTCCCTCATGGCCTGAGGCCCAGAGCAATGTCAGCTCATTGCCCAGAGCAGCAGCTCTATGGGAGTCCCAGGGAAGCCTCGATTTTATCGACTAGGATGCATGGCTCTTATGGCTGCCTGGCAGACTTATAAATCTTTGCACCTTTGCGTCGTATCCCGGCAATCTCTTGTGCGTTCAATTCTATGACAAGGGTTTCAACTTGATAAATGGTCGGTGTAGTTTCTAGGGGTTAAGTTAGGCAGAAATTAGGCACTTTGATCCCAAGGCCAGCTTCTCCATTCATCACTGATCGATCTGTGTACTAGAGAAGTGAATTTGGCTCATGTTGAGACGTGCCTCTTTCCTGCATTAAATCTAATGGGTAGGTTAAAGTTCATTTATTTTAATTTTCATTATTTTCCTACGAAATTTTATGATCGGATTCAACACAAAATTTCTGATATACCTAACTGCAATTTGAAAAATTGAAAATTTCCATAAAAATTGTAAATACTTTTATATCTATACTTTTGAAAACGGAGGAGGAAAAAAATTCGAAACGTGGGACCACCCATACTGCAATACGTGAAGTGGTGCCAACAATACTTACTTACTTACACTTGTGAATGAAAACAAAGGTACTCTACGTAGTTCATGTCTCATAATAATAATTAGTAATAAATGTATTATGGAACTCAAAAAGATCTGAACGAGGTCAAAGTAGATTCCAAGTTCACCATAATCTGAGCTGCTCATTATGCCAGTGCACTATATAATTGGATAGATGGCAGAATAACGTCACACTCCGTTTTAACGAGCACTCTGATAAGTCTGTTGGATCCACAATAGAAAATCAATTAATTTCAGTCTTAATAAATCAATCGGATACAGTATGAGCGTTACGAGTCAGTTTGGGAAACTGTAATAGTTACAGTTACTTAATAATTTTAAACGAAAGTAGATTCGATTAATAAAATTCGAACACCGATCGCACTGTTGTACAACAACTCGTTTTTCATTTATTTTTATCCCATTTTTTATTTTAATTTTATTATTTTATTTTATTCCATATTTTTTTCCCGAAAAGTGTGTGCACCGATGACGTCATTGCACCCCTCGCTCAAGTGTGACATCACTGGTGTTCGCAACTTTGAAAAACTACACAATAAAGACTTTTTTTTTTCATTTTAAAGAGAGAGAGAAAAACACAATAAAAACTATTCATCATAGAACAGTTGTTTGTACCTCCCGCCTATACAACTGAGAGGAATAAAGACGGTTAGTTCCGAAGCCAGCCCACAGAGGCCAGCGATGCCACCCCGTTCACATCACATTTAAAAGCCCAATCCCGATATTTCATAAACCGAAATGTAAGAACCAGTACGAATACATTTTAGCACAAACAAAAAACACTAAACAGTACGGAATAAGTTCATTTCCCTGAAAGTGCAAGGTCAGAGTGGATCACTTTTTGCAACCACCCGGGGCGAGTGTTCCGCCATCTCCTCCAGTCCAGACTCGTCCAGACGATTGTTCAACCGTTTCCCCGTTGAGTGCTGCTTATACCGTTGATTACCGCTGTATTTCAGTATAATATACCCCATTATTGTACTGTATACGTGCCGTGATTATTCTCCCAATTCTCGAGGTTATTCAACAGTGCAGTCGGTGTCAAAAGAATACTTCAGACAAATTGTTACCTGATCATTACAACATGCATTAGAATATTTTCCAAAAACGGGATGTATTCAAATTTTTGATTAAAAATCTTCTCCAATCATCAATTTAGAAAATATGTTTTTTGTAACATGTTTAATTATGGATGATTAGGTTGACTTGTTCTAATAACATTCATGTTATTACATTTAAAAAACGGTTACATAGCAAAAAAAAAAAAAAAAATGTTCTCCCAAGCTTAGATAAATTGGAAGAAAATTTACCGCGATGGTAGTACCATCTCTCATCTCAAAATCATACAAGACCTCCGTCCCCTTTAGCCTTAAATCGAATCTACTTCCATTAAAAAATGTTTAATGAACTAGTGGATAACGCTCATCATATACATAACGAAACTACCATCCTTAACTTGAACCCCTGATAAATGACATTATTCCTCCATCAATTACATCATACTAGAAACAAATGTAGAGTTTTGTCGAGATAAGCGAAATTATGCTCAAATCAAAGTTAGTTGATTTTGTACAACTACTGAAATCACCGATGTCTCATTATAAACATGCCAATAAACAAATTCTAATACAGCAATCATGCTGAGGAAGTAATTTCAATACTATTTCTCTTCGAAACAGTACAGACATAACAAGTTTAATGTTTAGGTATATCATACTACAAAATATGTATACCTACGAGGGGATTGTGATTGAAAATATCATTTGAATCGAGGGGTCTCCAAGATAAATGTGATCTTTTTACGTTTTGACTCGAACAAAAATGATATATTTTTTCATGATTCGAAATATCATTCCAAAAAATATGTTCTTCTTAAGATTCATTTATCAAAAAGAAAGTTTTTGACACAAAATTATTTGTGCTTTGCCAAACTGCTCCTTTGCCGAGTTTTCTCTCTCTCTACACTGTCGATCCTCAAATTTGCTGGTTTCAGATTCATACCTTGAAAATGATATTTAAAATTCCATTTAAATCTTCCTTTCTAGCCAGTTATGGTGGCATCTTTACCCTTCTGGTTTTTAATTGACGCTGCTGTGATGTTCAATCAGTAACACATCCTTCGAGCCCTGAGGAAGGCGATAAATTTACTGGAAGCTCGGCAAAGGAGGAGTTTTATTTCTGTGGATTTCTGGATTATTTCTGTGGATTCTTTGGATTTCCCGTGCCCTTATCAAGAAACGAAGAAGCACAATAGGACTCGACCCAAAGTAATGTTTTGAACGGTTCCGGGCTGAGTTTCAACGTCGGAAAAAAGGTGATTTTTTAGTTGGGTTGGCTCCCTCATAACCTAATGACGCTTCAGGTATCTTGGAAGATCCAACCACACCTGCATGCCCAAAAAAAGTCTATTGTTCAAGTTGATTTTCAAATCTGGGGTACGCGCTAGCCCTAGGTAAACACCAGAAACCAAATCTATTATTAGCGGAAGAACTTTTATGTCGTCAACTCAGTTCTTTCAACCACCTATTCATGAAAGATGGCCGTTCCTGAGACATCCGCAAAGTTCTTCCTAATAACTAGAAGTTCGGCTACCAGTGTCCTTTCAAGAATTTCCCCTAAAATCCTGATTTTTTTTTTTTTTTTTGCTTTTGTAAATTTTTTGTGAGTTCCTACAATTAGGTAGGTAGGGTAAATAAGTAGTAGCCAATATATCATTCAGAGATATACTATTTCCTCACTTTCCAGACCAAAATAATGAACTACTGGGAAACGTTACGACGATTCATCATGGTTATGAATAATCGATCCATCAAACGACGATTTCAATGACGTTCAGATCCTTACTGTGGTTCCAAATACTATTTCAATAACCAAAGAGCCAAGTAATACGATTTCGAGTCGTTTTTCGATCGTATGAAGATTTATTCGTATTCTCTAAATAAAATCGTATCGTTGTGAGTTACAAACATCTTGGAGACCCTTCGATGGAGGTTTTAACTGTGGGTTGTAGGCTTTAATAATAGTTTTGAATAAAATAGATGCTGAATAATTTCTTTTAAGATTCCTAAAGAAATTATACCAACCCAAACCAAATTATGAATATGAATTGACAAGTGCAATTGAGTCGTTACATTTAGTTTGATATTAGACTGCTGGGCGTAGCAATGTTTGAACTGTCAGACGTGGCGAAGTCCCAGTAAAGTGGTGCAACGACAATGTTTTTAGAATGTAATGTGATATTCCCTTTTCATGTTGACGTTATTGTAATCCCGGATGTTGGTCATACTTACTCGAGTGTTGTCGTATTCTCTGCCTCCAATTGTCAGCCTGGCTTTGGCTTTCATTGCATCCGACAATGGTATCTGCAACAATAGATTGATTTGAATAATGGGGAAAGAGCTCATTTGGGGGTAGGTTGTATCACACGGTAAATGATTCATTGTGGCTTTCATTCGGCCGATTGTTGAGAGCCAAAGAGCTGATGTCAAATGCTTTCTCGCTAACCAACTAGAGGGAAGCATCCATGGTTTGGGATTCGGTCAAATATTAAACAACTACAGTTAATACAATTAAAGCTTCGTTAATTTATAAATTCAGATTAGAAAAGGGTTCAAAAGGTTCAGAAGTAATCCCTAAAACTGTTGATCCTGCCACCAACGCCATCAATTTTCTGAGAATCTCACTGTGGCCACCCACTAGCCCCAGTGTTCAACTGCAGTGAAGAGTTGGGAGTATCTCATAATTGAACGCCTACATTACTTACCTTGGCTCTGGTTGCTTCGGAATGAGACTTGTAGCAAAATTCGAGAAGAGCTACTGCCATGGCGAGCATAAGTCCACCAATTAAGATGTAAAATATGCCCGCCACGTTACTTAACGACAGCTCGTTTCTTGATGTGTCCTGAAAGAAAATATCAAAACGTTAAAGGCTATACAATTGTACTTTACTATTTACTATAATAAGCATATTATGCTACTCATGCTTGATACGTTAACTATTACTTATTAGTACGATAATATCAACTAAATGATTGCGCATATTATTATTGGTATGCACAGTCTCTTATCTAACAAGGTCTGCTTCAGTCAACTAGGTCACTCAACATAAGTAGCCTAGTCGAATTCAATTGAGAATGACAATCAAAAAGTAATTACTAATAATCAAGGAGCTCAAGCTTTTTAAAACTCTTTCAACACTCTCAACGCTAATGATTTAGCGGACGCAAGGCTGACAAGGTGGGCCAAGCGTTGAGGTCTTACGGCATGTCACAATCATGCCGGCCGCCATTTGCTACCTAGGAAGAAGGTAGGATCTGCGATGAAGAGTTAGCCTGAACGTCATGATATTTACGTCGATATTGGAATCTCCAAACACTCTTACAAATATTGTCTGTGTACTAAATTGATTAAAATTTTCCAAATTTCCCTGACTGATTTGTGATCTCAATGAATGGCAGGACCCTATGATCAAGTTAATTTTTTCTTAACTCCTCTAAAATTAGGTATTACTATTTCACTCTTGAAAATGAGGTAAAATTTGTCACTCGATTTTACTAGTTTTTATACGGACCATTTTTATGGGTTCTGAACGGCGGAATTCTTTATTATTTTGATCGAATTGTGCTACTTACTTTGACGCACTGTTACTTGAAGCAATTCAATGGCTTTGGTAGAAAATTATTAATTTAGAAAGCGACGAGAACACCAAGGTCTGGACCCGCATTTTCCATTCGGTCTGACAAGAGTAGGTTCTATGGAGTATTCATCCGTTAAACCATTATTATTATGAAATATGGAAAATAAATTGAAGAACATTAAAAATAATACGTAATTAGGAACTGTTACCTAGTTTCAGCTAAGAACATTTGAGATTGAAAAGAGCGGAATTAAGAAGTTGGTGTAAACTTTGCCATTTCCACTACCTACCAACCATATTTTCGCTTCACAATCAAGTTTATTTTGAAATCACATTCGATTCGAAAGTAGTCTTTTGAAGAAATTCAATTTTAAATGCCTGAATACGAGTCTGCAACACATTGGGACAATTTCATGTCAACCACTACAGAACAAGGTAGTGAAGTAAGGTTGTTAGTTCATGTACCCAAGCATCAAAATAAGAAAACAGTTGATTGTTCTCTACGCAACACAGTGAGTCTATTTTATTTCATTCATTGGTCGCGTGAGCAAGACTTGCTTAGTTCTCGTGACGATTTTTCAGTTTATGTGCCAAAGCAAAGACATGAAAATGTCAAAAAAATACCCAAAACCAGCGTGTTTGAAATGAAATAAAATAAATTTATTGAACTTATCGGCATGCAGCAAACTTGTGAAAATAAATATTTAGATAAAATACGTCACAATTATAATGGTTCTCGCAAAATGAAAAACATGATCACAAATGCAACGAGTTTCCCATTTGGCAATTCATTTGAAGGAAGGGGAAAAAGTTTTCACGCCCGAATGATTTGAAGCATTTCGTTGCCAAGGTATCTCAAATGGGTAAACACTTCCCAGAAATTACTTAGAAGTTCGTAGGAATAAATAATTGAGGATAAAAGCGGCTGCATGTCTCACATGCCATACATCTAAATCGAGTTGATAACAAGTGCAAGCCACACGTGCAAAAGGTCCACCGCGAAAGGTCGACTTGCCGAGTTTTAGTTGCTGGTGAGACCGATAAACAAACTCGGTATGTAAACTGGCCTGGAAGAATCATTAGTACGGGAAACCCGGGTTCAATTCCTTGCAGAGGCTTCAAAATTTCACACCTTCATCTAATTTCTCCCAATTATACAAATAAATATCCTTGTTATTTTATAGACTATCGTTTCTCCCATCAAGGAAGAAATTAGTTTTTTTCTTTAGACCCATAATTTTGAATACCTAGTACTACCTAGTAAGACCAGCCTTACAGGAAAATCAAAAAGGTCGCCTCCCTGGGTGATAAATGAACTGTCATCGGCGGTAGTATTGTCTACAATAAACTGATAGAATGAGGTATTTCGGTGTGTCGGAAATTCAGGTTTTTGACCTCAAATTTGGATTCAGCACCATTGAAAACCTCTATACTCCAACTTTTTGCCCAATGTTACATTAACATGTGGTAGAAAAATTAATAAAAGAGATCACACGTTTGATGAAAAAAGGTGGGCCTTCCTGAACGCACACACACACGCCGCGGGTGAGTGATTGTAGTATTTTGTAGTATCCAAGAGATTCTCACAGGTTACCCTCAGGAAAGGGTTTAATTTCTTCTCTGTGAATGGATACTTTTTCAAAGGTATGTAGTTTTTTCAAGGCGAGCGTCACAGAACTTGCTACGTCATACCTTGCAGCCATTTTAAAAGTTTTAAAATATTGTAAACATTGACTGAAATATTCTACATAATAGGTGATGTTTCATACGACCACTCAAAAATATTAAAGATGGTTGTGTGGGCTAATTTTATCCCTATCTGGACCATTGTGTCACCGAAAATATCTTAGGAAGCTCTCCCAAAGAGTTAACAGATTAACTAGATTGAAATTGCAATTTAAAAACTAATGGACGGAGCTGAATTTTTTGAAAGTTTTTAGAAGTAAACAAATTAGGTTAACACAAAAGTTTTGAAAACTGGTTTATCGATTTTATAGGAAATTTTGTCATAACTGAATTTTGAGACTCCCAATAGCCCACAAAAATTTCTGTTGCCCATTAGGTAATTTTAAAATTGCAATTTAATTTTGTTTACTCCGGTGAAACTTTGAGACATGTCTAGAGTACCTGAGATGTTTCCGGTGACACTAGCGATACCATGGTCCAATTAGGGTTGAAGCAAGTGGAATAACTCGAAAAGGAGGGGGAAAAAATGGGGTTTACTCGTCGAAACTGACCTTATCTCCATGTTTGCACTCCGTTCGGTCGTACCACCATTTGTTTTTCAATTTGGCGAGCTCCCCAGATTCAATCAACGAGAGAACCGCCAGGTTTATCACTTCCCTGGAACAAAATGAAACACTCAACGTCAACGCTCATAGAAGGGAATTTGAAGAAAAAAGTATTCTTTCACCGCAGTATTTTGAATATCGATTTCCAGTGCTACCATAGAATATAATATTATAATGCTGGTTTGTTACATGCATAATTGTGCGTTCATATTGAATAGTTCTCGTCCTTCAAACCTTGTCCATTCATCTGAAAACTGAGTTTGACGTGATATTCTAGTACCTACCTACCAATCATTTCAAATCACTCATGAATGAATAAATGAAAGGAAGCACATTTTTATCAACAACAATAACGATATTGCTATAATTCAGCAATGTGACTTACAGTGGTACAGTTTTGTGACTTTGGTATACCAGATTGATAGACATCCTATTCTTTTATGCACTATTTGTTTATCAAATCCCCTCTGCTTGCTTCACGCATGCCAATACCACTATTATCAATCAAACCATAATTGATAAATCCCCTCTCAATACCTTCTTGGGTTCTTAATCATTGAGAATGGAGTTTACATTTATGATTAGAGTAAGTTTTGTCATGATATTGTTTCTTGATGGCATACACTCACAAATCATTTAGGTAGGTATACGTCGTGACTCAATTCAACAAAGAATCAAAAATGCAAATTATGCGCCATTTTGCAAATATGTATGACAAATTGAGTATTTATACCATCTATATTAGAACCATTCGAACTTAGATTATTTATTCAAATTCTATAAGTATTCTATATTCTTAATACCGTACGTAATAGTATGTAAATCAGGCAAGATAGTAAAGAGTCTGCCAAGTGGGTGTGGCACATTGCTTCCTCGTATCCATAACCCGGTTCTATGGATGATCCGATGCATTGTGGCTAATCTCAAAACATCAATCTCCAAGTATCTCCTTACACTACCGTCATAGGGGACCATCACACGCGATTCTGAACAATTCCGGAAATTTTCATCAAATACGGATGAAAAATGTAGAAGTTATGGCTGCTACAAGGAAATTCGCATTTCCTTCACTGCAATCCTTCGTTTCCAATTCTGTATGCGCAAAGGATACTATGAGTCCGAGGGCTATGGATTCCATAGGGGACCATCTATAAGCCAACCTGCAGTAACTTAATAACTTCGTATAGTTATGCTCGTTACAAGTGTGGCGATAAGCAATCGAAGAGAGCTAGGTGTATGAAATTCCATGGCTACGGAATGGCGAAGCTCTCGGAGAAAAAAACCTCAATTGAATTTTGTATGATTCTATTCCGTAATTTTTCCGTCTCGTACCTCTATCATTTTGAGCGAATATAACTTTATCTAGGGTCTTGCTATATTCGTGCTTTATGTAGTATAAATCGTCTACATAAGTGACACTAACTGATCCAAAATTGTTCTTGAAATTTCGATTTTGGAGACCTTTTTTTTCAACCTAGAAAAGTGAAAACAATGCTTCCGCTACCTTGGTAGACTCGGAAGCAATACATTATGCAAAAAGTGGTACGAACATCAAAATCAAATCCTCAAGTGTTCGCTAAGATCAAAAATTCGTAATTCCTTGTGGTGGTTAATTCAATAGATGAGGAAGGGTAGAAGGTTGAAGCTGGTGGTTCCATCTTACGGGAATCCGGGGAACCTTGATTTGCAAGAAAGCGACCACGTACGGCGTGAGAGCTCATTCTTTCCCCCCCGGCTCATCAAATCGAACGATTCCCAGGGAACAAAGTAGGGTAGGACTGGAGCAACAGTTTGATGCGAGGTGGTTGTAACTACTAGTAAAGTATCTGTATGGTGTGAACTTCATCAAGAAAGAAACTTATGTTAGTACACTGGTATCATATCCTGCTCTTGGAGACATGTTGAACACAATGTAGGGATTGATATCGTTACAAAAGTATTGATATTTTGTATCAATAATGTGTCGTATTCGAATTTCAATAGCCCAAGTATTTGGCATACTAAAGTTTGGCATACTTTAAAATATCGAGTATCGATACTTGAGTGTCGAAAATCAACATACCTACGCAATGTTCTCAAGGAAAACATTTTTCTCAATAATGTTTATACATTTCTCATTATTAAGAGGAGTTGTCTGTCAAAAATCGAGAAAATTTTAATGTCCTAAAATAAATTACAGAATATTCTGAATAGAATGGTGAAAGAAATTTTAAGATTGCTCCACAGGTAGTGGTCC
Organism: Apolygus lucorum; assembly: GCA_009739505.2. Classification (NCBI taxonomy): domain Eukaryota; kingdom Metazoa; phylum Arthropoda; class Insecta; order Hemiptera; family Miridae; genus Apolygus; species Apolygus lucorum. Next base: position 14,449,356 of record CM019171.2, read on the forward strand.
AAATGGTTGCTCGAATACGGACTAATAGCCCTGGATCATAATATGAAGGTCCATCCTCTGCTGCTTCAAACTAAGATCATTTGGTTTTACATACAATACAATCCTTATTCTTCTTCTGTATACTGCTTTCACGTCTTGACCTTGGCCGTGACATACACAAACATGTATGAGGTCAAACTGACTGCCGGCGACTGCAGTTCTCGGAAGGTTGTTACCTACTCACAAAAAAAGCTCTGCTGCGATCTAACGTTTTTTTTTTTTCGTTTAGGAACATAAATCTCAGAAAATCCTCAATCGATTTGAACTTTTCTTTTTTGAATCGATTTGTCTAATGCAGATGAACAACTACTGGGGCCAGTTTCCACGAAATGCCATAATATTGTTCGGCATTTCACTGGATTCCAAAACAAAAAAATTTGTTATTTTTTCAAAAATTGTTGAGGTCTGACAACAATTTTTTTTCAAAAAAGGTGCTCACCAGTTCAACGTAATAGCTGGATGAATCACTAGAAAAAAATTTCAACATTCTAGCTCAAACGAGTGCAGAGGAACGTGTACCCAAAATTGGTGTCTCAAAGAGGCGATTTGATGTCTAGGGAAAAGCGGATAACTCCCCTTAAGTGTCTAAGCAGAGTGTATTAACATAATGTACCGAAAATTATTATCAATTATGAATATTTATGTTATTGATCATTTTCTCCATAATATTAATAATTAATTATTAGAATCAATTATTGATTCTATCCAGTGTTGCTTATCTGACGAAATCCGAGCTTATTCCATAGTGGGTAGAGTTGCAATGAGTTTTGACCCAACAGCCTCCCTCCTTACCTTTTTCATCTTCACAGTTTTTAGCCATTACGTTGAATTTGTCTCGAGAGCTGAATTGATATTCGATATTTAGAAGTATAGAATCCAAAAATATCGGAAAGTGCAGAGTTGATGGTAAAATATCGAGTATCGAGGATACATTCAAGACTCAAGTATGCCTTAATAAGTAATAGTCCTTAGTCTGGTGGACGCCCATCCGACCGGGGACTCAAAAATGTTACACTTTTATATTGTAACAAACCTAAGAGGGGATCCGAGGGGTGAAGCAATGCCGAATCCTTTGGCGTCGAGGTTCCTTCCGACTTTCATCGTATCGCAGGGCTCTCGCTCGTTGATGTAGTCGTTCTTAGGAGACTCAATGAGCAGAGCGTACTTTCCTTTGCTCTGCCGTACTCGGCGGATTCCCTCGTCGTATGTCCTCACAAACACGTGTTTCCGAGAGTTCATGTATTCCCACATCTTGCTGTAGAGAGAGATCTGGGATTTCTGCATAAAACAAAGAGTATTGTGATGAATTTGCATAATATCTAGTTATGGAAATATAATCGAAACTACGTATTGAAAATCTACGGAATATTGGGGAAGAAGATCTACGAAATTGAGTCAAATTTCACGTACTTTTTGAACATACTCGAAGTTATATTGATAGGCAACTAAATATGGTGAGTATTGGTCTCATCATGTGGGCTGTACTGCCTAAGTTTCAGCCCTTAACACCCCTATCCTCACTTTTGTAGCTCTTAGGGAAGCTTACTCTGAAGAAATCCCAGGTGGATCCGTGGTAGAGAGTGCCGTATTGGACCTCAGTCTGGGAAGCGAGGTCTTCAGGGGAGTTGATAGGAGCGACCATCCGCTCGACGGTGAGGAAGGCGGCCAAGTTGGCAGTGTACGAAGAGATCAGGATCAGAGTGAAGAACCACCACACGCTCCCTACGATCCGTCCTGATATCGACCTGTAAAACAGTGGGATAAATCAGCGAGATGATGAAGTCAAATTGTAATACAACTAATAGAAACTCATACCTAGGCCTCGTAAACTGGTATTGAAGATGTTTGTAGTGTAACTGTATTCTCAAATCAATTCCCTTTCATCTGGAGGTTTAATTAGAAGTTAGAGTTGAATAAATTTTTTCTAAAAGGTCTTCGGACCAGTAATCCCTTTTATCCTCCCGGGAAACTGGAACAATCCGAGTGATAGGCAATTAGTGTCAGGAAAAATAGAAAAAATAACTTGTGGGTACCTACCCTTTGATTTCTGGCTGATGGAAGAGCATTTTTTGAAGTTTTTGCAGTCGAGAGAATAGGTACTTTGAAAGTTCGCTCATTCACTCATGCTGCACGAATATTATTTTTAAAATGTTGCCTGGTAATTTATCGACTTTATTTTAATTGTAAGCGGTCCACAATTGTAATATAACATAATCCACGTGGATCACTTGGAAGAACTTTTAGTAGAACTTGAGTAATGTTTTGTGCCAAATGGTTTCCTTTCGATTTCATGAGCTCAAGAAGAACATTTGGTACAAAACATTACTCAATTTCTCCTAAAATAGTTTAGCTAATCATATCACCTTGTCTGAAAACGAGTAAGTACCTTAAGCCTTAGATTTGCCTCGTGTGAAAAGGGATCGTTCTGAACCACCGATGCCTTCGGATTGGATTAGTGTGTACCGTTTGGGAGAAACCTGGTGCAAAGGGGCCATTGGGAAAATTCACGGTATTATTTCGGGGACATCGACAATGGATTATTTTTCCAACATACATTCTCTTAGGTTAGTTATTTGACGGGTGAGTACTGACATGATAAAATAATGAAGAATGAGAAGCTAGTTTTGATACGAGATCTAGAGAACGAAGAGACCTTGTGGAATTCCTTTCAGAGGAAAACGAACTTTTCTGACCCCCACTTTCATTACTGCGTTGCCTTACTGGAGAAAATGAAAAGCACTTCCAAACTATTCTAGTTTGTCTGATGTGGTCATGTTGTGTGAGGTTGAAAATATGACATTATGTGGAAAGAACAATAAATTTTATACCCACGAGAGTCTGATAACCACATGACAAGTGTCCTAGAAACTATGAAGCACCAAACTATAAAAAATTGACCTGCCATAGTCTCAGATTTCTTCCTTGCATTTTTAGAAATACAACAGACAAGTGAGGAGGGATTCACTGGGATTCACGTTCTATTGAGGAGGTACTTGGAGGAACATAAACGGTGCTACCCTTTTAGCATAGGTGCCCTACCTACATGTGCCTCGTTACAGATTTCCATCTCCGTTGAATCGAGGATACCATAGCATTGAACGATCCGTGTTATTACCCTCGTACGTAATTAGCGTTTAAGACCAATTAAGCAAGCAAAGCATTCGCAGTTTAGCGCGTTCTCAAAATCGGCCTCTCTTATCCTTATAGCCAAAAGTGGGGTGTAGGATAGGGTGTGGCTGAGAGGGTTTTCTCCCCACTTCCGCGGCTCTTGTAGCCTCAACAGTGGGAAAGGAAGGGTTATGTGCGACAGAGGACCATTCAAGCTATAATGGCAACCTTTGTAGTTACCCCGGGAACCGACCTATTGCCTCTTCCGCCCTCACCTTCAACGCACACTTCGTACCGACAAACTCATACACACCTCCACACGCATACAAACTTGCCGGCAATTCGAGAAAATCTCATTCGAGGTTCTTAGTGGTCTTTCCGCCACCGTATCACGATCGCGTTGAGCGTCTAAACCACCTAAAAGGGCAGTTTTTCCTTCTTTACCGCTCCAACTATAACCCATCGTTTTTATAAATCATCCTTATGACACTGAACGCGTATTTAACTCTCGATTTGTGGTTTTCTTCTTGGTTGGTTATTACCAACACATGAATTTCATAGTTTTATACCCCATTCATATGCAATCTTCCGGATACGCTTTATTGAGTATTATTGAACCTTACTCGTATTATTACACCTGACAGACATCACTGATTTGTTTCTTTGTGAATACCCACTCACTCATACTCCACAGAGTCGGCCTTACCACAAGGAAGGATTTTTCTAATACATTTTTTAAATGTTTCTGATACATACCTAGTTGGTGTACGTTAAGAAAACTAAGATACTTCACTTGGTTCTTATCGTTTTGAAATTTGCACTTCATGATGGTCACACTAAGTGGATTAGATCGTGTGGTTTGGGTCTTCTAAGCAGATCATCTGTGTTGAGAAGCTGGGTGACATCCTCATTTACATGATCTTGGAGCCTCAAAAGGCGATTCATGGCTTGGCTGCGAATGACCTCATTGACAGATTCAATCTTCAGCTCTTAGTGAAGTATGTCATTTCTAAAGTATCTGTATGCATTAACGCAGCATCGTAGTACATTATTCCGGAAGCGCTGAATTATGTCTTGATTGCTCTGGGCCATGCACCACTACAGTTGTGCACCGTAAGTCCAGACAGGCTTTAGGACTTCTTGTACAGTATGAGTTTATTGTGGACAGTCAATTTTGACCGTTGGCCCATCAGCCAGTACATTTTTCTGAATTTAATCAAAAGCTCATCTTTCTTTCTTCTTGACGTGGGACTTCCACCTTTGTTTGGCATCCAGATATTTTGCTTCATTGTCATATTGTATCACCTTGTTATCAAGAAAGGCTGGCACATAGTTGATCCTTTCATTCGTGAAATCAACGTGCACTGACTTAGTCTCATTCATTATAACTCTCCATCTCACTGTACAATCATGAATGCGGGAGAAACAGAGATTTAGCATGGTAACTGATTCAATGTTTGTTTCCTCAGTCGCTATAATTTTCAGTATTATCCGCAAACGTAGCGAGGGAATTACCTTCAGTTTCTGGTAAGTCAGAAGTGTAAAGCAGGTACAGTAGTGGGGCTAGTACGCTGCCTTGCGGCACCCCAGCTTGTATTATTTTTGGCTCTGGAAAAGCACCATCCTGTCTTATACAAAAATATCTGCTGGATAATATCCAGAATATTATGTAGAACTGCAAGAGTGTTAACATAGGATTCTGGCAGAATTTTACGAAGCTTGTGAAACATTGTTGATGACGCGATAGTATTATATGAATGATTCTTGATTAACGGATGCAGGACATCATGCAGTCAGCACATAGTGCTGGAAATTGCAAAATGGCAACATCCCTGACACCATAACCAGTCTCGGATGAGGACTTGTCCTGAGCTTTGACCATGTGTTTACACAAGAAAGTTGCATGGTAGGAGGATAACAACGAAAACATTAAGATGTGTGTACTCAAATAAATGTCTACTGACCAGCAATTCCAGATCATCTCGATTTGGCATCATAGCAGCGCTGTCTTGTAATCAGCTTGCAAAACGCAAAGAAATCTAACACTATAATATGACAGGATGGGAAGACAATCCTTGTGAGACGTTGACATTTCAGGAGTAGTTAACGAAAGTCATCCAAGTTACATGAAATCGCCATCAAGAAACTCTCCTGGTTCAACGAAATCCTCTGCTCCTTAGGACTTGTCCATTCCAATCTAAGAAAAAGATAATCTTCAGAATGGAAAAAATTCAGAGTTCAGATGTATCGGGGAAACCGCACTTTACAAAATGATCGAAATATATCCTTGGAAAATTATCTAACATGAAGTTCAGTAAAATTTAAGCTCATCTGTTCGTCCTAAAGCGATGAAAATTGGAGACTGCCATTGTGTAGAGTACTAGAAGTGATCAGAAGATAGTCAACAAATCCAGCTTCCCTCTTGTTCATTTGAAGTTCTTGGGGTAAGGTGCATCACTATGCATCTTCTTGAAAACCACAGAAAGTGATTGGGAAAAGTTGGATCAGCCGAGAGCGAAAATATATGTCGAAAAAACGTGGCAATGGAAATTTGGCATGATTTTTCTAGGCTAGGCTCTTCAAGCAGTACCTGAATATCCGTAGTTCCTGGACGGATGTTACGGAGTATGAGTAGTCAGTACCATCTTCTTGAAGTAGTAACATTTCACATGTTGCACTGGTAGTTGGTTGCTGGTTTTATTTACTCACCAGTTTCCTCTTCTAACGCCAAGAATAGAAAACGACTAGACGATCTGGTTTCCACTAGCCTCCACAGGGGTCGTGATTACAAGAATTGGTAGACGTTTTTTCCACAATCGGAAAACGCTGGAGATTATATCCTTTGATTGGTAATTGGATCACTGAGTAGGCAGCGAAGAGTATCTCATTGACGTCAGTGGAAATCCGAGATCGATGGGACTAGAGAAAAATGAGGAAAAAACAGGGTATTTCTCTGGAAGGGCGACCAGTACAGTGTGTCTGGGTTGGAGGGGAAAGGGGTTAGAAAGTAAGCAATGTCGCGTATAAGGTGTGCGTGTGTATCGCGTTGTGTAGTTTGTGTCTGCCTGGTGGTGTGTGTGCGGCAAGCAGTAGAGTATAGGCGAGCCGATGTCCAGTTGATGAGGGTCTGAAGGCTTTTTCGTAATATCCCTTCCCCGTGAGTGATGGCCGAAGCTGGCTCACACGACCTCGCCTCGCTGATCCTCTTTGATTTTGCCGACCCTACGAAAAACTCTGCAAATTATTACACTAAGGTTTATAATAATTTTACTGTAAACATAGTTCACCCATCTGCATAGAACGCGGCTTACCATTAATACTACCTACTATTGTTATGTGTTGATCGAAACGACTCGGGTTTGAGTCCTCTTCTTAATATAATAAAAACGGAAACGTTGGTACTTGTTTTATAATTGTTAGCGACAGTTTCGCTGTTAAAGCTCATCAGCATCTTTTTGCATCAAAAACATTTTTTCATCTTCATGTCTTGTTGTATTATGTTCGTCATCTCCATCAGCTTTTTGCTCAACATCAGTGCTTCAAATAACCTAAAGTATCTTTCATTATATATTAGTCACATGAGTTTCTTCCAAAAATTTTTCAAGGGTTCTCCCCAATTCCTCCATAAAAGCTTTTTTCAAAGTACCAGATTTATGGTCAGTATTGAGCCTGAATTTCTACTCTCTATCTATTCTACCATCGGGCAAGTTTTTGTCACTAATCGAGAAAATTAAATATGAATTGTATCTGTATTGACTTGCATCGTATTATAACCAACATATTAGAATGATTTCACCAGTAACAATTAAACACAAGAGAAACTTTTATATCAGCACGAATCAGCGAGAAAGATTGTATGTATATATCAACAATAATATAATATATTAAGTTTTTGTCATCTTTTTTGGATATTGATATATCCGTAAAAACGCTGCAAAGTATTACACAATGGTTTATTATTTTTTATTTTTCTATTTAGATCACTCGTCTGCAAAGCCACCAATCATCCAACATGAAGAAAAACATCGATCGAATTTCGGTCAGCTTGAATTTGAACGGAGATTAGGCCTCTTTTGCGATTCACACTCGTGTTTCTGATTTATCGTACGTCCAAAAAATTCTAAAAATTCTATAGAATCTTAAATTGAAGGAAAAACAATACCTTTATATCAAAATTTTTTGAGTTAGGGCGTTTTCAAAATTTCAAAATTGATTTTGGTACCCTTAGAAGTGACCTACATCAACCAAAATCTTCGGGGCACAACTAGACCTCAATTGGAGCCTACATACCAAATTTCATCAAAATCGGTCAATGCTAAGTGGCAAAAGTGCCGCGTACGGCGGACGGACAGCCAAATTTTTATTCGTTTTTTGGATTCAACGTACCTTGGAACGTAAACCATCAAATGTTGAGGGGGTTTTAAAAAAAAAAATTCTTGGTCTTTTTCGGTTCCAAAGGTTCATTATTGAAAATAATAAACCAAAAAGCACGTGGATGTTGAGCGTAAAGATGATGGAGATGATCAACATCATACAAGACATGATGATGAATCATTTATTTTAAAATCTGAGGGTGCTGGTGAGCTTTACCAGCGAAATTGTCGCTAAAAATTATTAAACAAGAACGAACATTTCCCTTTTTATTAAGATGAAGACCCAAACCCGAGTCGTTTCGACCAACACATAACATAATATCCCCCGATTCTACTTTCTACTACTAATACTATCGCTTCCGAAGATAGTAGTTGCCTTCATTACGAAATTACCTTGGAGAGATGTCGCAGCCTTGCTGCATGAACGCTCCCAAAGCGAACCAGAGGCTGTTGAGGATGCTGAAGTCGTTGGCGAGGACGTTGGGCGGTCCTGCTGGACCTGGTGGTTGAACCGTGTGGTGCAGACCGTGATGATGCGGCTCATCTCCGTAAGAAATGAGGCGCCACTCGTACGGAGAGAATCGGCTCACGATAAAGAGAACGATGCTTACCTTTTAAAGGAAAAAAAAAATTATTGAGAAAGGTACCCAGGTTAAATTACTATTAGGGAAACAAGGTTATTACCTAATACCTACCTAACCTAATTTATGTAGCTGGCAAAAGAGAAATGAGAACATTCTAGCAGCACGTGTGAATAACGAAGTTTAAAGAACTTTTTTTAACCGATTTAAATATAATTTTTTCAACTATAATAAATTATTACACTAATTCTTTACTTTTGGTATTTTTCGAAAATTTCAGAGGTATCTACGTTTTCAAGGTAAGTAAATGATAAGCATGAATAAATTAGTATCTGATCTAGTAAGTCAAGCGTTGCAGATGTCGTTAGCTGTCTTCTTTTGGGAAGATCAGAATTGGTTCTGGTGATTTCGCTCATGGTTACTTATCGCCTCCCCCCTTTGAGTGAAGAGGGTTTCACCGAAGACCTAAATCGGTAAATTATTGGGACATGACTGCTATCCCGCTCGAGTGTAGTAAACAACCCAAACCATCATAATAATAAAGATAGACTAGTACAGCGGTTCCCAACTAAATTTTTCCAAGGACCCCTTCATCAAGGTACTACAATGACGAGGACCCCCACTATCTAAAGTTACCTAAAAAGAACCGAAATATGTGAAAAAAATAAATCAAACTAATGCTATAAAACTTAGGATTTATTCGTGAAAATACAGAGTATTTACAAGGTTCAAGAGACGCCGACGAGTTGGGTTAAAGAGATACTAGCAAGTTCGGTTCGAGAGTCACTGACTTATTAACTTAACATCGAAAGTATTTTCTCGTTCTTCGTCTGTATGCCTAGGCCGTTCTAACGATCCACATTTCAACCAACGGTCCAAACGTACGCGCAATTAACTTTCCGTGAAAAACAAAGCTTTTCAATCACTAAACTGTTGCACAAAATCATGTCGTATAAACAACTCGGTCAGGGACCGCACTAGCACTAGCAAACTCCACTAGCACTAACTTGTCTCCAGTAATCTGTGAGCACTAGCAATTAATAACTAACAATATAGCAATAACTGACATCTCTGAAATACATAAAGCCAAACCAGAGTGTGCTAGCTTTAGTTGTCATATGAAGCCAGACGCAGAAGTCAACGTTCAGAAGCTGCAAATATATATTTAATTTGTACCTATATCCTAAGGACCCCTCAGCCATACCTCGCGGACCCCCGGGGGTCCGCGGACCACCAGTTGGGTAACCGCTGGACCAGTAGAATAGTAGACCCGATAAACAGTGGAAATAATTTATTGAGAATAAACGAGAACACTTCATCATACATATATGTATACCAGAAATATCAACAGTTGATTCTTCTATTTGAATGAGAAATATTTATATTGTTATCAAACTAGCAGAGATTTAACAAAAAAGTGCTCTTTATTTGTTCTTTTGGCATTTTTTTATTACACCTAATATTCAATTAACTAGGCATACAACTTATATTTAACTAATTGAATTTATATTTTACGGGATTCGTTGAACAAACGGTCCGCATTTTACTGTTTAATAAGGTTGTTGGTTTCAGACTAATTGAATTTCGGCCGTTATTAAATTATACGGGAAAACTCGTTACATTTATGTACATACCGAGTAAACCCTTCACGAAAGGAAAACCTGAGGAAAATTGATGTGGAATAATGAATAGATAATAATTTAGTTGCAATTCGTGGGAACTTGGGTTATTTTTATTATTTAGGACATTGTTTTATGTATCAAAACGTCCAGCATAAATAAAGAAATATCCTACGTATCAAAATACTCATCATTGAATCAAAATGTCCAAAGTATCGCAATATACAACTTATCAAAATATCCAATGTATCAGAATGTACAATTCATCACATAACCAAGAAGGTATATCAGAATGTCCAACGACTCAAAATATCCAGTAGGTACATAAAATTACCCAACTAGTCAGAATAGATAGATAGATAATCTCTTTATTCGTTGTCAAATGAACATGGACACGAATGCGTCAAAATTTCATAAAAAATAAAATATAGGTACAATAATAGGTAACTGTAGAATTAAAAAAATATATCAAAATGAATAACATGTAGGTAACGTATAGGTCATGAATAAAATAGGAACTCGTGTGTTTTTCATACTGCCTGATCAAGGAAATGGGGAAAAAGTAAAGGCCCAGCCAAGCCCGGACTCACCCACCATGGAGGCTCCCGGGGTCACCTCCTATCAATAGGAGACCATCGAACTATACTTCTATACTACTATATAGAGTATAGTTCGATGTAGGAGACAACCCTACAGTGTTTACACACGAAGGAATTCACCCGGGCCGACCCAACCACCCGGACTGAGCCCTGGGCCAGTAACTATCAGACAACAAATAACACAAACTAAAAAAATAATATCCAGAGTATCAAAATGTGCAACGAATCATGATGTCCAATTTATCCAAATGTTGAATGTGTTTATACTTTGGTTTTAATTTCAAACTTTTCTATTTTTAATGCTTATGCATTTATTTTTTGTTCGATTTAAAGTTTTTTTTTGTACTTCATCAGAAGTTCCAGCCCATTTTATGACACAAAAAAAAACGTAAAAAATGCAACCGTGGGAATTGACTGAGGTCTGACCCAACCACAGTGGGCAAAAGGCCGCCAACATACTTTTATGTGCTAGACCCTAACTTTCTTCTTTTGGCTAAACCTTTATTCCCTTTCATGGGCAGGACCAACTTGTCGTTATGGATTAGACTCGAAAAATCCCATTTAGGGTTGTAACCTGGCTATCCTTCATTGACCGGACGTATTTATGTTCCTGCACATTTCTATCAAATGACTTTTGTAATAACCCGCATTGACCAACTCAGAACGTAATTTTGGATCCCTACCCATTTCAGTTTCCTCCGATTTGAATAACCGAAGAGTTTCTCCTGCAGGTTTACTCATTCTACAATTTTGTCCTAACGACCTCATCGTTCAAAGGCGTACAGAAACGTAGCATAATGTTGGATCAACAAGAGACAACATAAGGAAAAAGAAACTTGTGATATTCACCCCGATGTAAGAGAATATGACGCAGACCCAGATCTCTTTGGACAGTGGGTTGAGGAAAGAGAAGACTCCGGGCTTCTGTTTGACGGGCTTCTTTATCATAATGCTGATGCCGAGAGACATGAAGGGTTTGCTGAAATCGATCACCCTCTCTCGTTCCGATGTGATCGTCATCGAGGCGATCGCCATGTCCGCTTCCTGCGAACAATTCAAAACAAAACCGCAACACGCTATAAATATTCATTTTTATCTGTTTTTTCCTCCAATTTGTCTGTTTGTTCCATTCAGAGGGGCGATAGAGAAATTATGGAAAATAAGGGCGCCACGTTTCCGTGGGAAGATAGAGTTTCCGATCGAGGAATCGGGAACCTTGTTTAATATTCATAAATTGACCCTATAAATACCTTACAACAAAACAGATTACATACAATACTGTCATCCAATGAAAGAAAGTTTACGTACATATTCTACGAGTAATATCCCTACACATAATAAAATATGGATTTTCTATGACGTTCATACGAAAGTTGTCAGATACGAAGTGAAAGAAGTCCAACTTCAATTGACCGATGTCTTGATATACACTTTGGATTGTGACATTTTTTTATTAATTCAATCGGAACAAGCCTTGAGCGGATAAGCTGAGGAATCCTATTTAACCCTCAGGTCTTGGACGAAGCAATCAACCTGCGGGCGGTACTCCATGCTGACCTCACGGAATTTACTCTTAAACTGACAATAATCTATTCTATTCAGTGTTTTGAGGCCAAATAAAATATACCACGTTATTATCATTAAAAAATCTATGAAATTATAACTTTTGTTTACGTTTACGTTTTTGTCACGTAACAGAATCTGATTTCAAGTAACTTGAATTTTCGGTGTGTATGATGTCTGCGGTTCTCAATGCATAGTTTATGACCCTGAAATAAAATACTTGAAAATGATCCTGTTCTCTTCACATGAACATATCAGGGATATGAATGAGATATTCTTGAATAATAGGTAGGTACATCTCAATGAAACTCCAATAAAATAACTGTTTTTGTTATGAACGAAACGTGAGTCGTAAAAGCTTGAAATGAGGTATTTCGGTGGGTCGGAATTTCAGGTTTTTGACTTCAAATTTGGATTCAGCACCATCGAAAACCTCTTTACTCAAACTTTTTGCCAACACACACATACTATGCCGCGGGCGTGTGTGCGTAGTATTTTGTAGTATCCAAGGCCAAGAGGCGGTCGAGACCGCAGGGGATTAGTGGAATGTCTCGATCCAAGGTCAGCAAGTTAATACGTCACAACAAGTTACTACGTCACATCATTCAAATCTTCAACTTTCATTAGCTTCCCTAATTCCTTCTAAACATTTTCTCGACGAACAGATCCGATTACCGTTATTCCTGACCCATGCTCTTTTGAATTTTTTTTTTTTTTAATTGACTGAAATGACCCATTGGTAAAAATGACTAGATTTTTAGGAATGAAAATTTCAAATAACTATGGGGTACCTAATGAAAAAAATATCATGAATAGTATCTCTGAGATTCTCTCTAAATAGCTATGAGCAAAAAACTTCAAAATCTGTAACAAATACAGTTTTAATGTAAACTGAAACGAATAAGATCTCTCGCGTAAACTGAAAGCTGAATTATTCATTGAAAATCACTGTTTAGAGGAGATCCTCTGCGCTACTATCTTCATACACAATAACCTGCGCGTGGAAGAAAAATCGTCAGGTAGTTGATGGAAAGATACTAGGCCTGATGAGCGACAGGTGCTAGATTTTTGGCACTAAGTTTGCAATCGCCTCACCTCGTATCAACTTCGTTCTTACCTCAAATAGAAGGTTGGCTGGTTGGCTTCTTGGTCTGCATTTAGCCAAAATAAAAAGATGACTAATCAAACCAACAAAAATAATGGGTGGGTACTTGAGATCTAAAACTTCTTAATTATCTTTTTTTCGTTAGAAAAAAAAATCTTTTGGGTTTCATTTTTGTCTACAGAGGTGCTTAAAACTTCACAAATAAAGGTAAGCCCATGACCAAAAGATCCCTTTAAGGCCCAGCTAGGCCCTTCCGGGAGGAAATGAGTTGGAGGCCCGTTTTCGCTTTATGATGTCAAAATATTCCTAAGTTTCCACCTGATTACCATCTAAAGCGTCCGAAGAGGCGCTGCAACCCCTCAATTTAACGTTTGATTAAGCGTCCGGCGGGAAGGCACTCAAAACGCCTTCTAACTGAAAGTCACAATTATTCGTCTCAAGTTACGATCCTCTCCAACTCGTCTTCCACCTAATCATTCAGAGTAGCTTCAAATGATGGGATTAGTAATTCCAGAGAGGTAGATCTCCAAGGGGGAACGTGGGAAGTAACTTTATTGTTTCATTATCTGCAGCTCGATTATCTTCTTACCCTCTGGTCTGGAGGTTGAATAGTTCAATTCAACTGGAAATTTCTATCGACTAACTCTACAGATGATGTAATTTCTCGTATTTCAAACTACATAATCACTCCACATGTAGACACTCACACTGTACTCAAACCGCGAATATTATTTACTTCGTTACCATGTAAATTAGAGGAAATTCCCAATAATATATTATTTTTGGCATTGTTATTTTCGGGGGAAATCAGTGTTTCAACGCGAAAAAACGTGGATTTTTTTCAACGAAATCGACATTTTGACGGGAGGATTCGGGGGGGTCTCCTCCACCTCCTCTCCCCCTCCATCCAACCCCGAATATTCCTGTCAAAACGTCGATTTCGTTGGAAAGAATCCACGTTTTTTCGCGTTCAAACACAGATTTCTTCCCTAAATTCGACTGTAAAATATGTTCTGATTATACCGTAGGAAACCTGAGATTTTGTGGATGTTTTTGCAAAAAACCGCATCGAATTTCCTCTACAGAAAGTGGGTGAAAATCTCTTGAGAATTTCGTCAAAAAACTCGAAAATTGCTTCTAAGTTTGGACTGGAAAAAATCTTACAAGATGCGGTGTTAAACATGTGTGTTGTAGCTCATCTGATGGGAAATTTAATACTCTTTTCAACGGTGTAATCAGATTTGAATTTCCACGTAAAATAAGGGAGATAATATCTCCCTATATTATAGTCATTTTAGTAAATACTCCGATTGTTCATAAAAAATATATTCAACCTCCTATGTATTATTTCTAGAAACGGGACTCGATCATATCGCACATCCGGAGTAAGACTGGTATAAGTCCGAAATTGGCGGTTTTGAGTTATATATTCCACCAGATAGCTCTCGTCGAGCTCTACACGGGGGTAGAACGGGTTTAACGATAACTTAGTTATTGGCCGCTAGAGAGCAGATAAACCAGTATGGTTCTGAGCCATTCTTCTACCATGGCGTCGGAGCAAGACTGGATCACTTCAGTTATGCGCCAGACGCCGAAGTGTGATGAACTCAAGGTATGTGTAATACTGGTATATATCAGATGTACCGCTTTTGATCCAACAATAATTAGAGTTTTAAATTTGCAATACTGGTTTATTTTGAGATGCACCAGTATTTCTCCAAAACAAAATGGAATTTCTCTTTGGTCTGCATGTTGTAACGTTGGTATAATATGAGATGTACCACTTTTGATCCGAAAAGTCATGTATTGGTTCCACTTTTAGAATTACAACTCTGGTTTATTTTGAGATGTTCCACTATTTCTTGGGGTAATAGTGGTACATCATAGGAATTTGATCAATTTAAGCATGCTGGTCGCAAATGAAGAGGTAACGAAGCAATTTTGGTATAGCACATGATAGTTAAATAGTATATGAGTGCCGTAGACCCTTGAGATATTAAAAAAATTCGTTCAGATAACTGTTATAGAACAACAAAGAAGTCGAAAATCTTTAAATGCGATTTCCCATCAGTTGGGTTTTTTGACTTATACCAGTCTTACTCCGGATGTGTACATATTATGTACCCCACGGTACTCAAACTGAATGGCGAATATATAGTAAAGATTTTGAAGTCACCACACTCGAGACTAGCGAGACTATCAGCTGTACATGCCATAAACAGGAAGTTAAGCTGGGTCAAAACGTGGGAAGAGTATGCCGTGAAATATGGGAGCAATACACCCTTTGATTGGGAGAGAATTAATGGATTGACTGCCGTTCTTCCGTGTATTGTGGATGGTATCAAGAGAGCGACCAAGCGAAATTGGATCCAGCGATGTAGTGAAGGCCAGTACCACGATTTATATAGAGAGCTACGCCACGACATTAACATGCTGACACAAGGACTGGAACTAGAGAAAGTAAAATGGATAATTAAGTGTCGATGCGAGCTACTATACCTTAGCTAAATCCCTTGGATACCAGATAGAAACTACCTGTGGAGACTGAAAATATGGAGCATTTCCTGGCAATATGCCCAATATTAGGCCATAAACGAAGGATTCACTTTGGCAAGACCTCTCTAAGTCGCGACGAATTGATCTCGATACTTAATGGAAAAGACTGGGACACCCTGTACGAATTTGCTAAATCTGCTTGGACCTACAGACGATCGCTGATTCAGGAATTTAACTACAACTGAATAAAAATACAAAGCAAGTTAAATTAAATAAATAAATTTAGTTAAATTAAATTGGAGAACAATATTTTGCAGCATTATACAACATATTATTATATGTGAATAAATTCAATAACTAATAGTTCCAATAATTAAAATACATAGATAATAAAAATAATAATAATATTAACATGCATACAAGTAATAATCAAAATTATGATTAACAAGAAGCAAAACAATCAGCAAGTTTATTTAATAACAATAGAAAATAAACTATCAGTTGAACCCATTAAGTGGTGAACTCCGGCTGACGGTGAATTACCAAAGCCCATCATATTGTTAATTTGTAAAGATGATGTTATTGTTGTAAATAAAAAAACGTCTGCCAAGTGGGTGTGGCACATAGCTTCCTCGTATCCATAACCCGATTATATAGATGATCCGATGCATAGTAGTTAATCTCAAAACACCAATCTCTAAGTACCTTCCACTACCCTCATAGGGGACCATCTACACGTTACTCTGGATAATCCTAGAAAATTTCATCAAATTCGGATGAAAAATGTAAGTGAGTCACTACTCAAAAATTTCTTGGTACGGCTGGGAATCGTACCCGAGACCTCCTACTTGGCAAATTGACTCGCTGCACATGTGCTACGGGCGCCAGAGAGTAGATAGTGTAGAATTTGAGGTTTTGACGTACGCACGGCTGTTACACGGATTTTACGTTCGCGCATGCGCATCGGCTACTATAAGTCCGGGGGTGATGATTTTCATAGGGGACCATTTACAATCTAATCCGCATAATCCCTGAGAATTTCATTGAAATCGGATAGAAAATGTAGAAGTTATGGCCGTTTCAAGGAAATTCACGTTTGCGCATGCGCAGTCGCTTCTATCAGTCCGGGGATGATGATTTTCATAGGAGACCATCTAAATACTAATCTGTAACATATCTGAAATTTTCATTGAAATCGGATGGAAAATGTAGCAGTTATGGCCGTTACAAGGAATTCACGTTTGCGCATGCGCAGTCGCTTATATCAGTCCGGGGATGATGATTTTCATAGGGGACCGTCTACACACCAACCCGCACAATCCCTGAAAATTTCATCGAAATCGGACAATAACTTCGTATAGTTATGCGCGTTACAAGGAAATCATGACAGACGGACAGACACACAGACACACAGACACGGAACCAAAATTGTTCAGAAAGGTCTAAAACGCAAAACGCGAGTGAAAATTTTGATTTTGGAGAACTTTTTTTTTTCATCCTTGACAAGTGAAAACAAAGCTTCCGCTACCTTGGTAGACTCGGAAGCAATATGTTTTCATTCATTCATTTTAGTGAGAGAAGGTTCAACATACGAAAAAAAAGTCTGCCAAGTCTGTGTGGCACATAGCTTCCTTGTATCCATAACCCCATTATATAGATGATCTGATGTATAATAGTTATTATCAAAACAACAATCTCTAAGTACCTTTCACTACCCTCATAGGGGACCATCTACACGCTAATCCGGACAATCCTAGAAAATTTCATCAAATTCGGATGAAAAATGTAAGTATTATGACTGTTACAAGGATTTTACGTTTGCGCATGCGCAGAGGCTTCTGTGAATTTTAAGGCCTTGATTTTCATTGGGGACCATCTACAACCTAATCCGCGTAATCCCTGAAAATTTCATCGAAATCAGGTAGAAAATGTGGAAGTTATGGCCGTTACAAGGAAATTCACGTTTGCGCATGCGCAGTGGCTACTGTCATTCCGAAAGTGATGATTTTCGTAGGGGACCATCCAATTACTAATCTGTAACATCCCTGGAAATTTCATTGAAATTGGATGGAAAATGTGGAAGTTATGGCCATTACAAGGAATTCACGTTTGCGCATGCGCAGTCGCTTTTATCAGTCCGGGGATGATGGTTTTCTACACCAGCTCGCACAATCCCTGAAAATTTCATCGAAATCGGACAGTAACTTCGTATAGTTATGCCCGTTACAAGGAATTCATGAAAGCCACACACACATACAGACACACAGACAGACACAAAGACAGACAGACACGGAACCAAAGTTGTTCAGAAAGGTCTAAAACGCGAAACGCGAGTGAAAATTTCGATTTTGGGAACTTTTTTTTCATCCTTGAAAAGTGAAAACAAAGCTTCCACCACCTTGGTAGACTCGGAAGCAATATTATATTGCTGTCTTTGTGTCTGTCTGTCTGTGTGTTTGTCCGTCTGTCATGAATTCCTTGTAACGCGCATAACTATACGAACTTACTGTAATAAGTTGTTAAAAGTCAGATCGGACATTTTTTCTGGTGTAATTTCCGGCGTTATTTACATTATTTTTAATGTTCTTCACGCACTCAATATTTGGGGACATTTACACGTATGGGAGAGGGAAGTTCCGAATTTTGGGCTCAAAAAACCCTTGGCATAATGCAGCAATAAACCAAGAGACCCCCGATGAGGTAGAGCGAGGGGGGTCGAGCTAACCAACTGGGCTCACCTCATATAAATCAGTCACTCCTGCCAGCAGCGTCTGGTGCCACCGGCCCCTTAACTCTACCCCCCCTCCCCTTCGACCGAAATGAGAGGACAAAAGAAATTGCTTCTAATGCCACTTGAGCCCTCCACACTACCCCTCACCACTTCCATACACGATACACACTAACACGTCCACACTATAACGAACCGCCCAACTCCCGAGGCTCTGAAGTTAGTGACCAAATCAGTAGCAGTCTCCACCAACTAAATCACGCCACTGCCCTCAAGACTTTCTCCAACCCATCTTCTCCGCTCATTACGTTCAATTTCAACACTAGAGCGCTGTCGTCACCTGGTAGGCAGACAGAAAATTTATGCAGCATGAATTAATGAGCGAATTTTCAAAGAAATCTCAGTTGAAGGTATGGTTAAGAAAAGCAACAATGGAGGTGAAATTTCTTTTAGAAAGTTTCTTTACACGATTCTTTTTTTTTTTTTTTTTGATTTTTTACCATCCTATTTCAACGAGAGTTTTAAGAGAAAAAGCACTAATTAAAAGACCTGAAAAGTATCAAAATTATGTGATGTCAGCAGAAATTAAAGGAAACCTTTGACATATGAGGAAGCTGTTGGTAGTGAAGGAAAATTGAACTGGCAAAAAGCAATGGAAAGCGAAATTCCATCCCTGAAAGAAAATGGTACAACCATAAAGAAACCAATTCCTCGTAAATGGGTCTATAAAGTGAAGACAAACCCTGATGGAAGCATTGAACGGTTCAAGGCAAAACTGGTAGTCAAAGGTTTCTCTCAAAAGAAAGGAATCGACTATGACCAGACATTTAGCCCTGTAGCCAGAGCAGGAACAGTTAGAGCACTTCTCAGCATCGCAGTTAGCGAAAACATGCATTTGACTCAGTTTAACGTCTCTACTGCTTTTCTGTATGGTGAGTTGGATGAGGAAATTTACGTTCAGCAGCCTAAAGGATTCTCAGACGGAACGAACCAAGTTTGTCGAAAACGTCAAAGCCTTTATGGTCTAAAACAGGCGCCTCGGTGCTGGAACAAAAGATTTTCCCAATACCTCCTCAAACTGGGTTTCCATCAGAGCGACGCAGATCCATACTTATTTATCCGGATGAAAAATAAAGAGCTGATGACAGTAATCGCGCTCTATGTAGATGACGGACTGGTCGCAACCACTGACGAAAATGAATAAAACATGTTCAAAGAACAGTTGAAGAACGAATTCAGAATCACAGCGTCTTACTACTTGGGCATCCAAATTGAAAAAAGTCGATTCATGCAGCATGAATCAATGAGCGAATTTTCAAAGAAATCTTTCAATTGAAAGTACCTATGGTTACGAAAAGGAACAATGGTGTTGCAATTTCTTTTAGAAAGTTTTTTCTACACGATTCTTAGTTTTTCGATTTTCAGTATAGCATACCTACATACTGTATGCACTAGGTACGCCTTGAAGATGTTAGGAGTCCATATTCACGTTCTTATCGTCTACAAAAACTAATAGAGTACCCACACGGCTATTGTTTTTTTTTCGATTTTCAGTATACCATACCAACATACATACTGTATTCACTGGGTATGCTTTGAAGATATGTGTCATTTTCCCAGAAAGAGCCAATCGTTGTCCAGAGAAGATTCCGAATGCCAATTTATGATTTGGGCGTCAAAAAAAATTCTCCATAAACTATCAACTTCGTTCTACATCGGGCAAAATATGCACTTATTCACGCTAAAATATAGAAATTAAAGTTTAAACAGGTAAATGTCTACTAATCTGCCATGTCCGGACCCCTAGGTAGTCAACTTTGCTTGAACACTGTGAATCACCGATCAAAGCAGCGGCCTGAATTTGTAGGGATTCTTTATTGCATATATCTAGATATGAAAAAAACGGGTTTTCAGATTTTTTCAGAAGCAAACAAAGTGAGCAGGAGGATAAAATGTCCTTGTCCGGAGGTTTCTGTCTTTCATCTGCCTTTCTTGTGTTTTCGTATTTTGGCGGCTTATTATCGTTTCCCGCGGTTTCACTACCACTGTAAGAGGTGAGGATACACGTCAGGTTATTAAAGAAAGCGGCTGGAATCGTTTTTCTTTTATGCGGAAGTGTGCACAGGTGGTTTCGGTTGCGGAAACGTGGTGTCACATTCTGTCTGTCTTTCATCTGCCCTCTGTAAAACGGCAAGGAATCGATATTATTTTTTCTTTTTGGTCTCTAGTTCTAGTTTCTACCGAGCTGGTTCCAGGGATATGGTGACACTTCAGCAGAACAGCACCAGAACGCGGGAAAAGCTGAAACACCTAAGCCACCCAGGAACTTGTGTCTTTCATTTGCCGGTGATGGTGGCAGATAAAAGACCTTCTTGACAGATAAAAGACTTTTTTCAAGTTGTGTGTGTGTGTGAGACAAAATCTTGTGTCGTCTGCCTAGTCCTTAGTTTTCAACCGATCTACGTGGTTCTTTTTTCTTCGACACGAAAAACTATCTGATTGTGCACTACGTCGCCGAAATTTCGAATTTTGCCTATTAAAGGGGAAAGGGGGGAGGGGGGGCTCAAGCCTCAATTTCCAACTGATTTGCGTGTTTCTTTTATTGTTCGATTTAGAAATCTTCCGAGTAGCACCCTATTTAACTAGAGTGTCAAAATTAGGGTGGGGAGGGAGCGAGTGGGGGGAAAAAATTCACAAAATATCCGATATTTCAATATTTCGGTCCCTTAATAGCTTACTGATTGTACTCAATGTTGTTTGCTTGTTTGAAATTGAGGATAAATACTCAGTATACCTTTGAATTTGCATGAATTATTCTTTGTCCCATCGTGAAATAAATCAGGGGTGCTGCCATGGTGCCTGGACACCAGAAACCACGTACCTATTTCATTGTGCCAGACTGGTACCCTGGGGGGGGGGGGGTGTACTCGAATTCGCATGTTGGGTATCGTATATCATGAATTTAAAATGCTCTTCAAATTGGAGGCTCCCATGCCCCTAGAAATGTTATGGTGGATAATGGCAAGAGGGGGGGGGGGGAGAGACCACTATTTCTTGCCTAAAGTACAAAACAAATTACACCGAGTGAAACAGTTTTTTTTTCGCTTACCAACTGTTTGAATTGACCAAATGCTTATTAATTAATTAATTATGATTTATTAGATTATTTTGGAATTCAAGTTTTATTGAAAATTAAATCGAGTTGCTCACTAAAAACTTAGTTTTGTTATTTTATTTTACTTTTTCCCATTAGAATATTTGAATTAAGTTTTTTGAACAAAATTATGCATTATTGATGTTTACACTGAATTTTGAAGGGGGAAAGTTTGAATGAAACATGATCACGTCCTTAATCTGTCCATGCTTTACTGCGATTTGGGCACGACAGTCTTTCATCTGCCATGGGTGTCTTTCATCTGCCGATAGGTTTTCGTCTTTAATTTTTAATTAATTAATTAAGCGCCCCACTGTGTGTTCTTCCGTCGAAATTCAATCAGTATGGTGTGAGGTTAATCCCTGATTTTTGGCAGAACTCAAGTCGAACTTTAAGTTTTCTGAAATCTTGGGAAACCGATCGTCCCTTTCTAGGAAAATGAACTCAGTATAAGGTACAACTGCCTTCTATGAGCTCTGAAGGAAGTAATAAATTGACCAAAAACTTGGCGGAAAAGAAGTGAGTTCCTGTTTGACCCTTATATTCAGCTTACATTAGGTAGATTATCCATGATTCAATTCAAATGATACTACAAGATTGAACCCTTATGATTGTAAGGAAGGTCCATAAGGGAGAATAAACATAGAAAGAGGACATCCGCGGTATGGAAGACCCACGAGCAATAATGAAGTAAGACCCATTGTTCGTATATATCACGTGGGTCGGAAAATTCATAATAATTTTGCTCTGAACAATAGTGGATGTCGGAGGGAATGAAGGTGAATGTGAGGGTTTGGGGGGGGGGGGGGGGGTCCTTTCGGTGCTGAGGTCCCAGATTGAGTTTGGTAACAGGATGCGAGGACTTTTATTCCTGTTACCTCTTGGCGTAATACAATTGAAACTCATCTCTCGGCAGCAGGAGTCTTTTGTAACTTTTCAATATTTAACAGAGTCAAAATACAGTGAAAGAGGGAGTCCGGAAGGAACAATAAAGGGTACTGGGGGCAGAAGGTTCCATTGTAATATAAAATGGGTCCAGTTAATACATAAAACACGCCTACCAATTTGGCTCCAACTGTTAGGGCGAATAAAAAATAAATAAATAAATTAAAAAATGGACAGTTTTAAGATTTTAGAAAATTCACACAATGTTCAGCAGTCGTCAAAACTCATCATGAATTTAGTTGAATGAAAGACAACTCGAAATGATATTGAAAAAAAGACTTAATTACGACAAACTACCAAAATTCTGTTCATAGCAATTAGGATTCATTGATCTACTAGAAGTTGATTTGTAGCACCGATAAGTCAAAAGTTCAAACTATGAAAATTTTGGTTTATTATTTTCAATGATAAGCCTTTGGAATCGAGCAAGAAAAAAATGTTAACCCCCCCCCCCCCCCCCCAGAAAATATGATGTTCTACTTATCAAGGTATACGTAGAATCCGAAAATCCGAAAAAAAAATTCTGTCCGTCCGCCGTACGCCGTACGCGGCACTTTTCTTAGCAACACTGGACCGATTTGGTTCAAATTTGGTATATGGGCTCCATTTGGGGTCTAGTTGTGCCGCGAAGCTTTTGGTTGATGTAGGTCACTTCTAAGGGGTGAAAATTAAGGGTTGAAATTTTCAAGAGTGCCCTAGCTCGAAAACTCTCGAAATAAAGGTATTGTTTTTTCACCAATTTTAAATAGTATTGAATTTTAAAAAATTTTTGAGACCTCCCGGAGCTCTGCAGGACAAGCCGTTCGGTCCCTACGAGTACTTAAGACTTTTCCTTCGATAAAACAGAATCACGAGAGTGAATCACAAAAGAGGTCTAATCTCCGTTCAAATTTAATCTGACTAAAATGCGATTGCTGTTCATTTCTTCGATTTGTATTCAGTTTTGCTTTCTGGGCAACCAGAAATCAAATTTCCATGATATGGAAATTTTCATATTATGAAGCTGTCTATTTTTCGAATCGCGTGTGAAGCGTTTAGTTCTTTCTAATAAACTTGATTGTGAAGGTGTGAAGGCATTATGGTGTGGTAGGTAGTACCTACCAACGGTTGGTAGGTAATAAAAGAGTTGGTAGGTAAAAAAATGTTCCCTCCCTACCCAACCACTAACCAAATGGAAATGAAGGGTTGAAATTTTCAAAAATGCCCTAGTACATAGCAAGCACCTACGTTTGGTAGAGAGGGACCTATACAGAAGGGTGATCTATACAGAAAATAATAAACCTTTGCGCAATGATTTGCAGCGTTTTGAAAAACATACGTAATCACAATTATTGTGATTATAGCTTATCACAAGCTATTATAGCTTATAGTTTTCTATGTAATCAGGGGGGATATCCGAAATTTGTTGTCCACTCCTTTGAGTGGAAGACCTCTAGAGGTCAAATGGGCTTGGTTTGTCCTTGGATTCTAGAACTAGTAAACTATGAGTGAGTATGACGGTAATCACTACACAAGACAACCCCTTACTCCCGCCTTCATCCTCTCCTCAACGCAGAGCACGAATCTTTCTAACTTCAGAGAGCGAGCTAGATTGAGAACTCCATCTTCCCAGCTTAGATACCTCGGTGGAACGATAAATCCTTTATGGGTCAGTTTCACCAATGTGGATTAACTTGAATTGATCCTCGACTGAGTATAAAGGAGCACGTTATCACGGTTCAACTAGGCCTTATCACGGCTTTAAACACCCTTCCAGGTTTTTCTCCGATCCGCGGATTATCTTCGTTTCGAAAACTGTCGCCATATTGAAAACGCGTTATGTTTGGCTAATCATCGGATGAAAATCTGTTCGTGAACCAAACAATATCTTGATTTGCGGATTTGATTTTAATCCTGTTTCCGAGCTTTATCAGCCTGTGAAAACTATTTCGATATGCTAGATCTGGAAGTGTGTACACAGCCTCCAGAGCCACGAAATTTTATGAATAACTACTGTACATCAATAAGAGGAAATGATATCAGCTGGATCATAGTAACAGACGTCCTACATTGATCGGAGACGGTTTTGTTTATATCAACAACAAGAGCCCGAGCTACTCACGAAACTGGCCAGTAGTACCGATAAATGGGGTGGTTGAATGATATTTTTATAAAAGTAAATATCTGTAATTAAAACTCCCAAAAACGCTAACAAGAAAAATAGAGTCTTTCGAATAACGGGATTTTGATATTCAGGCGGGATAACCTTCACGTGGCACAGCCCTACGTCACTGGTGTGATTGGTCACGTGATCCATCTCTGTCACAGCAAAAATCTTTATTACTATGAAATAAAAAAAAATAAAAAAATAAAATATTAAGGAGGATGTAGAGGATAAAAATTATTTTTTCATTGTTTTGTCAATCATCATTATTTTGCATCCTCTTTTCAATGTTTTTGACTTCAATCCTACCGCGATTGCAGCGATATCAACGCACTCTATCGAGAGATTCCCATGTGAGGTCATGGGTGTATTTCCCCCTCCCAGCACAAAAATGGGTGGTAGGTATTTCCTTACAGAAATACGGCTAAACTAAATCGATTTTCGAACTGAAAATTGGTAAAGCAATGTGTTCCAGCGCGCTGAATTTGCCTCTGGCGTCTAAAATACGAAATTCCGGCCCATGCAACTACCCAACTGTGTTATAATTTTTCAAAACACAAATGCTAGTTGGGATTTGAATTTTTAAACAGAATAGGTATATCTCTGAAGGGTAAGAAATAAGACGTAGTTCATCGACAGTGGATGAGAAACTTTTCAGAAACTAACTTGATTAACAACAACATAATTACCGCACCTAGGCGGATAGTGGAAAGTTATTTTTCTCAACAAGTTGTCAAGAGTTGTTATTACCCTGTAATTTCATGGAGTAAAATTAAGTTTCTTCTAGTAAAATTAAATTATGGGAAACATCGTCCCTAACTGGGTCATTATTTTTTCATCAGTTGAAAGTCACTCTAGATGAAAGTTAATTCAACGTAAGGAGTAGTAGGTAATTAGATCTCTTCAGATAACCCTGCCTTCGAGGTTTTTTTCATTACCACTTGTCAACTTTCGATACAACGATTCCGCAGGAAAAACTTCGTACTTTCGAGTGCTGTAACTAAAGTTTCTATAACGAATATATTTGAAAAAAAAAAAAAAAAAAATAGGCAGTCTACTACAAAAATTATGATGAAGTTGCAATTTGGATCTATAAAATATATCATAAATTGATTGGTACGAACTTCTGGCATTGAGTACCTATTATTCAAGTGTGTAGCGTGAAAGACAAATTGAGTCCCGCTTTGTTCGTATTTGCGCGGTTTCGGTAAATAGTCTAGAGCGAGCTATCTCTGGATCCTGAACCTCGTCGCATTATTTTCATATCTTAATTTTATTTAATGAACATCATATTCTACAATGTCGTTGGAATGATTTTGGAATTTATCTGCATTAAAAGACGTAAAGGAGAACAAAATTTAATTGAGGTCTGAAGAAGGAAGGAAGCGGCCATACTTTCTTTAATCTCCACTTTTTTCGTTGCTGCCGTCCGGTCGTCTACTGAATCACGTTTTCGTCTATATCTTGTCTCTCTGCGTTTAGAGAAGTTGTTCAAAATATTGCCTTTAAGCAACTGGAAGGACGGTCATCGGCTGATCGGAGAATTGCTGTCTGTGGGCTCTCAAAACTGCTGGAAGAACTAAGGAGAAATCGGTCGTGCTACGAATCCTTTGTTCCTGGCAAGACCTCAAGTCATGTGGAATTCCGAAATAATTTTCTATACCCTGATGTAACTAGGTATTTCACTCATTTCGTCGTTGGTTCTCCAGATTTCTTTCATCGTCCTTGACGTCCTGATTATCGTTGTGGAGTCGAAGACTACGAGCATCGTGCGAGTGCTGAATCAAGGGATCGTTCCATTTATCGTACCGGTAGGTTCCAAAAATTCAAAAAAAAGTACACCTTGAGAAACCTAAACGGCAATTAATTTGCAAGAGATTTATGATACCTACCCTCTTGCTCAGTTTCAGGGTGAGGGCGACATCATACATAGCTGCTCACGAAGTTGGAATTGTCCAGACTCCTCTACCCGTCCTACCCGTATAGACCCTCTGAAAATCCTTGGCTAAGTACTTATTCTTTTGATGTTACTCCACGGCCGTAGGAAATATAAGGTAATATAGTTAGGTACGATTTTAAATGATTTTCTTGAATGTATAAATGTGATACCTGCCCTGAGTAGTTCTGAAAGGACTAGAATCTCCTTTCGAGTAAAGGTTTATTTTATTTTATTCAAAATAAATTTCTGAATCTTGCGATTTCAAATTTTGATTTTTTTTTCTTGGGTTCATCCCCGTTTACCGTCACAAGTGAAAGAATAAAATTGGATGTGTTTTATTTTTGTTATCATGCTTCACAATTTTGTATTTCACGTGATTAATTCTCGGTACGGAGTACCGCAAAGAGTCCACTGATGGGTTAATTAGTAAAACGAGATCCATCAGTTCACGTTCTTACACCATGAAACAGTCATAACTTTTGCATTTTCCTCCTGATTTCGGAGAAATTTTCAGGGATTGTGCGGGTTGGAGTGTAGATGGTACCCTATGAGGGTAGTGGAAGGTATTAAGAGATTGGTGTTTTGAGATTGGCTACAATACATGGATCATCTACACTTGTGGATGCGAGGAAACTTTGTGCCACACCCACTACGCAGACTTTTTAGCGTCTTTCGCGATGAAACAATTTTCTATAAAAGTTGTCGGCGAAAGGGCGGCAGACTCATCTCTGCTTCCCGCTTTCGTTGGACCGAGGGGCGATAGGTAGCTCTGCAGCCTTCAGTACGTGCTGCGCTCTGCTCTCCGGAGTCCCAACTACCCGCTATATTTTATTGAACTGGATCCGGCCCTTCCGACCATCTCCTCCCGAACGGCACAAGGCTCTCGACTCTTGACTCGTATTTATCATCTTTCGAACTTTGATTCTCCCCCCTCCCCCATCATACTCTTTTGAAGCTCTTCGGTCCTTCATTTTTCCTACCGTAAAGCGTTATTTACCATCAATATTCGTTATAGGCTCACTGTCGTGAGACGATTTGTACTCATTGACCGTGTGGGCGGTTGCCTGTGAAAGCGATATAAATTATTCCATTTCCATCAAAGAAAGTGTGATCCACTGATAAAGATGAACGACCCGATCATCCCAATCGTGTCGAGTTCGATCCATTATAATTCGTTGAGATACAATTGAAGTGAATCACAACTTATATGACAATAAATTGCTATCATTATGGGCGTGACTCAGAAACAAAATTTTTATCAGTTCTGCCTGACACCAAGGATTAGAAGTGAAAGTTAAAAACAGATACAGCTATACAGATGTAGCTATAGTTAAGTATCATAACTAAATGCATAAAACGAGATGGTGGTTTCGCTAAGCTACACTAGAGATAGCATCTTGGAGACCTCTTGGCGTGACTGAATGGGTTCTCTCTAGTCCATCCAACTTGAGCACTGATCCTTGATAGAGAGCTTCTTCACGTCCACGGTTAGAGATTGGAAATACGTCTGATCAGCAGTATGATCGATAAATATAACTTTCTACTTGTTAATTTGAGAGCACTAAAACGATCTGGGGTAAATAACCCATGTACACTTTCCGATGGTATAAAAGCACAAAATCGATTTTCCATGTTTTTTGAACGGACTTTTCCATACCAAGGTTACAAAACCCCATGGTAAACTTTTATTCGAAAAATAAAATTTGAGTACAGATGAAAAAAGTGGGTGTGGCACATAGCTTCCTCGTATCCACAACCTGATTGTATAGATGATCCGATGCATAGTAGTTAATCTCAAACCACCAATCTCTAACTACCTTCCACTACCCTCATGGGGGACCATCTCCACGCGATTCTGAACAATTCCGGAAAATTTCATCAAATTCGGATGAAAAATGTAGAAGTTATGGCTGCTACAAGGAAATTCGCATTTCCTTCACTGCAATCCTTCGTTTCCAATTCTGTATGCGCAGAGGATACTTTGAGTCCGAGGGCTATGGATTCCATAGGAGACCATCTATACGCCAACCTGCAGTAACTTAATAACTTCGTATAGTTATGCTCGTTACAAGTGTGGCGATAAGCAATCGAAGAGAGCTAGGTGTATGAAGTTCCATGGCTTCGGAATGACGAGGCTCTCGGAGAAAAAAAACTCAATTGAATTTTGTATGATTCTATTCCGTAATTTTTCCGTCTCGTACCTCTATCATTTTGAGCGAATATAACTTTATCTAGGATCTTGCTATATCCGTGCTTTATGCAGTATAAATCGTCTACATAAGTGACAGTAACTGATCCAAAATTGTTCTTGAAATTTCAGTTAATTAATAATTTAGTTAATCTCAAACCACCAATCTCTAACTACCTTTCATGGGGGACTATCTCCACGCTAATCTAAACAATCCTGAGAAATTTCGTCGAAATCGGATGGAAAATGTACAAGTTACGGCTGTTACAAGGAATTCACGTTTGCGACTGGGGGAGATTATTGTCATAGTGGACCATCCACACGCCAATTTGAACAATCCTAGAGAATGTCATGAAATTCGGATAAAAAATGTAAGTGTTATGGCTGCTACAAGGATTTTACGTTTGCGCATGCGCAGCGGCTACTATCAGTCCGGAGGTGATGATTTCCATAGGGGACTATCTAAAATCTAATCAGCATAATCCCCGAAAATGTCATCGAAATCGGATGAGAAATGTAGAAGTTATAGCTGTGGCAAGGATTTATTGACAGACAGACACACACACAGACACACATTAGACAGACAGACACAGAAAAAAAATTGTTCAGAAAGGTCTGAAACGTAAAACGCGAGTGGAAATGTAGATTTCGAAAATTCGACTTTTTTCTCTACCTTGAAAAGCGAAAAAGCTTCCACTACTTTGGTCGACGGAAGCAATTAGAGTGAAACAGTTTCCTCAAACCCTCCTCTGATCTTGTATACCTATTAGTGAAGGCTAAGATGACTGCTCGAAGTTGATAAAAGCAAGAGATTGGCTTGACAGCATAGTTTTTCTCGTATCCATTCAATAGATCTCAATATGAATAAATTAGTCAACCTCAGAATGGCGTGAATACTCCATTGCTTCCGAGTCTACCAAGGTAGTGGAAGCTTTGTTTTCACTTTTCAATGTTGAAGAAAAAAGTTCTCCAAAATCGAAATTTCCAATCGCGTTTTGCGTTTCAGACCTTTCTGAACAATTTTGATTCCGTGTCTATCTATCTGTGTGTCTGTCATGAAATCCTTGTAACCGGCATTACTATACGAAGTTATGGTCGAATTTCGATGAAATTTTCAGGTATTGTGCGGGTTGGCGTGTAGACAGTCCCCTATAAAAATCATTACCTGACTGATAGTAGCCGCTGCGCATGCGCAAACGTGAATTCCTTATAACAGCCTTAACTTCCACATTTTTCATTCGATTTCAATGAAATTTTCAGGGATTATGTGGACTAAGTTGAAGATGATCCCCTATGAAAATCATTACCCCCGAATCGATAGTAGCCGCTGCGCATGCGCGAACGTGAATTCCTTGTAACAGCCATAATTTCAACATTTTCTATCCGATTTCGACGAAATTTCTCAGGATTGTTCAGATTAGCGTTAAGATGGTCCTCTATGAGGGTAGTGGAAGGTACTTAGAGATTGATGTTTTGAGAATAACTTCTATGCATCGGATCATCTTTACAATCGGGTTGTGGATACGAGGAAGCTATGTGCCACACCCACTTGGCAGACTTTTTTTCTTTTTCGGTACTCCGGAGTATTTCAGCATTTCAAAATCAAATAACGTAAATTCATCGAGACGGATCATTCTGATCCAACTTCAATTCCTCACGCAATACAAACTCCGCCAAACATTAAACACCGTTCTGACTGTTACCGCCTTCCACTCTCCCGTTAACGGTGATCCCGAACAATTTAGCTAAGCTGAGATCGATTCTAAGGAAACACTTGAGACTAAATACCCCTTCAACCGTTCTCAACAGCTCGTCGTTTGAAACAGAACTTTCCTAATCCTCAACGTGTTTCTAACAGTCGTATCCCGAGCGCGGAGCAGGTTTCCTTTCCAGGTTTTCAGCTTTCTTGGGAGTTTGGCGACAATTCGCCACCCGTTTCCTTCATTTCTTACTCGAAGAGAGACAAGAAACAAACTGTAGACAGCTCGAGCAAACTAGACGGACAATTTAATGTGTTTCCTAACCCAGGACGATTAGGTCAATCATAGAACAACTTTAGTAGGTGTAGGGATTAACCCTATTAGAGCAAACATGGACGCTGTTGGATTTTTTAAAGAATAAACATTGGAAGACTGTTATGGCCACAGATATCATTGTCATGAAATTTGAATATTTTACCATAATTAAAATTTGAGTAGAATCAAATAGGTTATTTATGAGTAGATCTTTGTTACTTTGCGTGGAAACAATATTAGTGAATAAAATACTTGATATAATTTCTAGAAAGCGAAAATTCACAGTGTTAGAAGAGGAGAAAACATTGATGAAAGTATAAAAATGTGTTTTAGGTATTTTTACTTCTCAGTCAATTTGGTAAATCAGTCAATCTGTGAACTGCCTAGGCGAAGTTCAACAATTTGCAAGGCCATTTCGTCAAAACATTTTTTTTTCTAGTATTTTTTTTTTTTTACTCGAAAATTGACGGTTTGACTTGGTTGTGTGTGAATTGACTAGAAGTGATGGGCAGAGAGGCAAATCATAAAACATGTGACTTTGGAGTGGTTACATGTTTAACCCTCTAACACTGCGGTGCGGGTCAGATACAACCCAAGGGCTAGTTAGAAGCATCCTAACCCCCCCCCCTCCCACTCTCTTTCTGGCGGCCTAAAAGGCCAGGTACCCTACCGTACTTTGTGGAGTTTTGAGGGATGTATTTTCCGCGTTGGTCGAAACGACTCTGGGCCCTCTTCTTTGGAAAGAAAAAGGCTGCACTTTGTTTTTAGGTTTATTTTAGCAACAGTTTCGCTATTGAAGCTCTGCTAGCTTCATCAGGCTAAAAAGGAATCAATTTTTGAATAAATTAATTTCACATATGAAAAAGTTGATAATTTGAAATATATTCCTAAACCTATCAAAAACCTTTGCATTACTATACCTACAACAACATTACTTACATTTACTAAAATATAACGTTAATTACCTTTGTATTAAATATTGGGTTGTTCCACTGTAATGCCTCTACATTCACTATTTCAGAATGTTCCAAAACGGATTTCAGTGAGAAATGTTTTCGAAAAAGTCCATTCTAAAAATTTTATGGGCATTGCAATAGCTTAATTTTCCTTGAAAAAAAAAAAAGTTCGGCCACAAGGTCCGTCACAATGAATAGATTCTACTACCTCATGTCCCCGACAATTTACAGAAGTCTAGTCAATTCACAAAATACCAAGAAAACTTTCAAATCATTGAGAAGACCTGGATCCCGGGGATCCTTTACTCCAGATCTGTTTGGTCATAGTGATGAATAATTTTTTATCTCCATGACGGTGAAGCACATAGCACGAAGCTTCACCTACAACTTCAGTGGGTAAATCCCCTGTCATCGGAACCACCGATAAACCTACCAAATACGCGGTAAATCGAAGTAGTCTGCCAAGTGGGTGTTGCACATAGCTCATTGGATGCTCACAAAGCACTGTACGTCATCTTCAAGTTGATTGGGTACTTGACCTGGCTAGAGGTTGTAAGAATTAACAAGTTCCCTACCAAATACCCATGTTGTCATCATCAGGGCAACGATATCTAATGCCCTCTTTAGTGGTCCTTTTTGACTAATTATGAATGTGATTATGAGTTGATGAATTACTCACTTAATATTGGTCGTAATCCGCATCCAATATTCCACGAAAATTCCTGTGAGATCACAATAGTCCAGTCGATCCTGTGAGATCACAATACGATCCACCAAATCTCAGTTTCGAAAAGAAAAAATCGGTTCTTGTGGCGCCCAGCGATGCGATATGGCAACGTAAACCCATGAAATTCGACCAGGAGATTTAAAAAAATATTTTCCCCGTGTTCTTAAGACTTATTTGAGGACGGAATTATCAGATTTATTTTCAAAATATGTAGAGAAAAAAAAGTGTAGGGCGTTAATGGGTTAACCCCCTCCTGGCATTTCATAAAATAACTAATCAATTTGCAAAATTCCTAGGTAAACTAATAAAATGCGATCGAACGCAAATATTTGACAAATATTTCGCTAGTGACTGATTTGCCAGATTTATTTCGAAATAATTATGTATACGAGTATACTGCAGGAACTGCGCGCAGATCGAATGAGGTCTGTAGAACTGGAGCTAAATTCAAATGTTTGTTGAGTTATCGAATGCAGTAGTGCTCTGTCCTGCAGCAGCTACATCAGCTAAATTCAGATTCGAACGAAGAACACTATTTGTAATTATTATTACGGCTAACTCTCATCATTCAGCTGCATAGTAAAGTTATACCATATCAAATCTGTACTTTAGTTCAATTATTGTTATCTTGTTGAATTTCACTGGTGAATAATTATTGTACCTCCCATTTTGAAATAGCTCGCCGAGCATGGTTCAACCGATTAACCTATAGGGTTATCCGAAGATTTCACCCTATTACCACGCTCTAATGGAAGAGAGGAAAAAATTTCCGAAACAAGAAGAACAAAATCCCGTTATCAGTTCGTGTTCTTAAAATTCCCTTCTCTCCCTCAGGTCCAGTATAATAATTTGTTGCTAAGACAATAAATTATGAGATTATGGCGTAATAGCTTTAGGCCGACGTTAATTGCTTTTTCGGGAAAGGGGCTCCACGGAAAAGAGGCTTCCAGAGGGAAAATATCATGACAGAAGAAGGGAGGGATGAAAGGGGGATAGTGAGAAGGGGGTACGTTTTTCCCCTTCAAACCCTGGGTGTTCCTTGTTGTATTTTTCTACCTCGGTGTAGTTTGTTTTTGTGACTTTTAGCCTTTTCCACCCATTAATACTCCGTTTTAGATCTTTGCCGCGGACACGTATCTTGATTTATCCAAGTGTAGCAGTTATTTTTTATGAAGAACTGGCGCTCTCGCGGATAGCTATTGGTTTCAAAAGAGGAATGATAGGTCTCAAACGGGATATGAGTAGGCCTTATGAAGATCTTTTAAGATTAGTTATTCAAACCGCTAATTTAGCGGAGAATTATTCTTCATACGTTTTTAAATACATTTTGGGGGGTATTTGCTCCATGTTTTTCAAAATTATCCTTCGATTATTGCCAAATTTTATCGGCTGATGGAATTTAAACGAACCATTATGATGGCGTAAAGAGTCGTTGTATACTCTGAAATTCAGATGATGATATTTATCTGATTCAATATTAACAGTATTATTTTTGAACCTGGAAATCCTTGGTTCTACATGTACCCATTCTATTTATAGTATCTTCCTGGTAAAAATATAAAACTAATGATGATAATAATAAAATGAGCAAAATTTAGTCAAATTGTCAAAAAAGTTATACAAAAAATAACATGAAGCACCTACCTACTTGAGTTCATCAAAGGTAAATGACGGGTATAAGTCATAAAAATAATTATAACTAGTCATTACAACCCAATACTGGACCAAAATGTTCTACCACCACAATTACCCTGACATTTAGAGTACCTAATTATACATTCTTCAGTTCGAATCATAAAATAAACATCTTCATTGAGGAGGTACGAGTATAAAGAAAAGCTCCATAGGTTTGACCAAAACATAACATTTCTGCAGTTGTTCGTAAATTGGGTCCAACAAACTCAAACTTCATTTTGGCACAGTAAACTGTCCTTATCTTCTGTACACACGGGACCTACCCCAACAAGAAGGTACAATTGTTCCCACCTTTGCAGATGATATGGCTATTTTCCGACGATGATGATATCGAAGGTGCAACTAGTAATCTACAGATGTCAATTTCTGAGGTTTCTAAGTGGACCGAGATTTGAAGAATAAAGTTGAATAAACCAAAATCAGTTCACATCAACTTTACTAACCGAAATATTCCAGTCATGGATGTTGAGATCAATTCAAATAAAATGCCCCATGCTTACCGATGCAGTTAAATACTTGGGTATGACCCTCGACTCCTAATTAAACTGGAAAAACGCTGCAAATTATTACACAAAGTTTTACTATTTTTCTGTACAGAACACGGTTTGCCTTAGTCACTAACTACCAACAAAGTTTTAGCTTCATAATCGAGTTAATTCCGAAGAAATAAAGAGTTCCTTCATTCATAAATTTGATTACTGGATGCTAAGGAAATAAATGGTTGCTAAGGAGGCAAAACTGAGTACAACTCGAAGAAAAACGAACAGCGATCGCATTTTGGTCAGCTAAAATATCAACGGAGATTAGACCTCTTTTGCGATTCACACGCGTGTTTCTGATATTAAGTTCTCGTAGGGAGCGAATGGTTTGTCTTGTAGAGCTCCGGGTGGTCTCAAAAATTTTAAAAAATGCAATACTATTTAAAATTGGTGGAAAAACGATACCTTTGTTTCGAGAGTTTTCGAGCTAGGGCACTCTTGAAAATTTCAGCTCTTAATTTTCACCCCTTAGAAGTGACTGACATCAACCAAAAGCCTGAAGAGCCCATATACCAAATTTGAACCAAATTGGTCCAGGGTTGCTAAGAAAAGTGCCGCCTACGGCTTACGGACGGAAAATGTTTTATTCGTTTTTCGGATTCTACGTGTCTTGAAACGTAAACCATCAAATTTTGAGGTGGGGAGGGGGGTTAAATTTTTTTCCTTGCTCGATTCCAATGGCTTATTATTGGAAATAATAAACCAAAATTAATTTGGAAATGGATAACAATGGAAAAAGTTTCTTACTTTCCCATAGCAAACATTTTGAAGGCATTACAATAGCTTATGATTCCCTCCATTCCTGCATACTAGAATACGACACCTTCTACAAGCCACTTTGTACACAAGTAGAATATTAAGTAACTCGAACAGCGAGTATTGTAATTTATTTGATTTCAGGTATTCTGATCTGATCTAGGACTCATTATTTGAAACTTTTCTCTGACTGAAATATCACAATCCCCCCCCCCCCCCCTTTCAGACGTATTTCCGCCGGATTTACCAATTTCGAAAACTCGTCCACTCAGCAACGAACGGTAAATCAGCTTTCGGGAATTAAGACTTGACAGAAAAAAAGTCTGAAAAAATAAATAGAACGTAAGCAAAAAGAGCTAAGATCGAGAGGAAAAAAATATTAGTAGGAAAAAGTCGAAGGAGGTCTGAGGCGATTTGCCGTTAATCGGGAACTCTTCCCTCAATCAAGCTGATCAAGGGAGATCTGTTTGAGGAGGGGAGAGTTGGGTCAGGAGTCGAGGAAAGGAAGGTTACTAGGAGGTTACAGACGAATAACCTTTGTGAAGCCGTGTTCGACCCCTTCGCCACACGGCCCTTTTCCTTCCCTTTTGGCCCTTAACTCCCTGAAACAGTTTCCGATGGTTTTTTCCTTATATACGAAGAACCGGGGAGTTCTAATGTTGGGGTGGTGTGATGGAAGGTCGAGGGGGAGGTTTAAACGCTAAACCAAACTTTTTTCCCCTTCTCTTCTCTTCCGATCTCCAATAGGGGGCAGTACCCCTTCCCTTCACTACCGGGGCACTTTTTCTTGGTAGTAGAAGTTATTCGGTGCTTCCGAATAACCCTCTTGCTTCCTGGCCTCTAGTAGCGGTAATTACCCGGCTTTCAGCTAATTTGAACAAAGGGCAGGTATTGCGGGGAGGTGGAGGAACTGTTTGGAAGCTGGAAGGAGTGCTATTTGAAGGAAGCCAGGAAGCGATGAGAGAGGCTTTTCGTTGTACTGGAATACTGTAGATGAAATAAGAGAACCATTCACCTGTATGATGGCTGATATTTTCAATGCCGTATACATTGATAGTATCAAATAATATATTTATTTATCATTCTAATAAAATGCACATGCCCACATCTATGCTATATTTGGTTTT
This sequence comes from Apolygus lucorum, assembly GCA_009739505.2. Classification (NCBI taxonomy): domain Eukaryota; kingdom Metazoa; phylum Arthropoda; class Insecta; order Hemiptera; family Miridae; genus Apolygus; species Apolygus lucorum. Next base: position 14,485,751 of record CM019171.2, read on the forward strand.
CAACCTGCAGAAATCAACATAGACTGCACTAAAGTCCATCGTCTAAAAAAGAGGGGGTGTTCAACAATTACTCAGCTGATCTGTACTTCTCCCATTCACCACTAGTGGTATCGAAGAATATTCATCAAGAATGATAACCCCTTGATACGATTCAGTATATAAAACCTGAATCCAAAACTTTTTAAATCTAGCTGAGACGAGAAACTCCTGTTATATAGGGTGTAATCCTAACTCTGCCAAGCTGTACAAATCAATTCAACAACTAATTTGCAAAAAAAAAAAATCTCCTAGTAATTTTTTAAAAGGTTTTGTTTTTGAGTTATTTTAATTTTAAATTTTTTTTCGTGAATATGACTTACATCATTAAATTGGTCATAATTCTTTAATTAGCCGTAATAATTACAATTTGGATTTGGATACCATTAGAAAGAGCATTAAATTTCCTATCAGAAGGAAGATGCCTCACCTTTTTTTTTTGAGTCAAGGTTTGAGAAATGAAAAAGCCCTCCGAAAAGAAAATTTTACATATTTCGGGAAACCTCAAATTTTTTTAAATCCCAAACTGAACTAGGAGAAGCAATATTTTTTCAAGATACAATAACGGTAAAAACTGCGCCAAAATTTCAGTTTTTCAATGGTATAATCAAAAAATATTAACATCCTAATTTAGGGGAGGAATTTGTGTTAAAATGCGGAAAAACGTGGATTTTTTCAACGAAATCAGCTTTCCGGCCTCCTGTTTTCGGAAGCCTCGCGGTCTACTGCAGCGCCCACTCACCCACTCCCATCGACGGACCCCCTAGGTAAAATTAGTAGGTAAGCTGTAAAGGAACCGAAATATTGAAAAATCGGATATTTTATGAATATTATCCCCCTCTATTATCCACTCTCTCCCTCCCCATGCTAATTTTAATACCAGTTGACTGGTATTCAAATGGTAACACTGGTTGACACCAGCTTTATGATTGATAATCAAAAAGTGGGACGGAAATAGTATAACTATCACTTTGAAATGAGACACGGCTATTCCACGAATTCAAAAAGGAAAAGTGACAATTTTAATTAGTACTACAAACAACATTGTAACCCAGTTTCCAAAACCACTTGTAGAGATGTGTAAGACAAGGTCATTTGGCGGATTCGAATCCCAAACGGTCACTTATTACAGAGACCAGGTCTTTTGAATCCGTTCACCCGTTCACTCACAACACAAACAACCAACTGGTCAGAAGTCACAAAAACGAGCGAGTCTGTAAACCGAACGAGTCGAAACGTTGGGATCCAGGTCATGACTCGAAAAAACGGTGAGTCGAAAAACCGAACGAGTCGGTTACGATGAGTAGGCATGAATAATTGAAATTGAAATGAGCTAAACGACAAAAACAAATGAAAGATCGATTCGAATCTTATGAATCAGTCTTTGAGTGTGTTTTGTCATTTTAGTCCTCAGTCCATTCTTCACTTGGATGATGGAAGGTTTTGCTTAGAAAACCACTTCCATCTACTTCTTTCTGTTGATACTTCCTTGTCATTTTCACACATTAATGATCCATGTACAAACATGCATGCATTTAAATATGCATTATTAATCCATATTGCGGGCAATTAATTCATTTTGTTGGCCTTCTGCCGTTGTTCTCGTAATTTAACCGGGAAACTCGATTGGGGGTTGATCAACGAATGACCGTGTTCATTTTGATAACCCGTTCAGTTCCGACAAGGTCAATTTGAAGATAAGGTCTTTTCAATACGTTCACTCCTGACCGACACACCTTAACCACTTGCTTAGTTGCTTCACAACATTACTCTGGTGAAAAAGTGTGCAATTTGGAAGATTCCTGAGTCGAAGAAAAAAAGAAACACGCGAATCGGTTGGAAATTGAGGCCTGTGTAGAGTTTACAATATTATGCCCGCAAACACAGTTTTTTGAGCACTAACTCCCTTCCCCCTCTTAAAAGCAAAATTCAAAATTCCGGCGACGTTGTGCACAACTACATAGTTATCCCTGTTGAACAAAAAAGAATCATGAAAATCGGTTAAAAAATAAAGCCTTGGCAGAAGACAAGATTTTGTCACACACACACAGACATATACCTATGGTTTTTCTCCCGTGGATTTGGATTCAGAATGGTCGTTTTAGACCATTCTGAATCCAAAACGGTTTAGTGTGAGGTTTTTTTTCTGTTGTGTTTTTCAACTTTACCCCAGATTAATCGCTTACGGACGCTCGAGTCTTACTGTGGGACGTCCTCAAAAGCTGATGATGAATAATAATATAAATACATAATAATTGTGATTAGAATTAATCAGAAGTAACTCTTCTGTCTGAGACTCTGGAATTGTCATGTAGAACATGAATAAAAACCCAGTATCTGTCAGTGTACCTATAGTGGAATGAATCAGAAGGAAGAATCCTGGAACGTGGCATCATTCAAGACAATTTTCACCTTCTAGAAATCATTGGAGTAGAAAGAGTGAGAAAGTAAGAATTAGCATGCAACTCTTCGTACGGACAGCCATGTCAGGCAGAACAAGACCAGGTTGGTCGCTTTCCATTTCCCATTACACAGCAAGTGTCTAACGACATTTCCTCCCTCGCATTGGCGTAATTTGACATGAAACCAACTATAACTAAATACCTCGTCATACGTCTTGGTCTGAAGGTACCAAACTGCCGTACCTAGCGACTTCCCTTAATCCTCACAATAATCCCAATCTTCGAATAGTTCGTGCGGTCTCACCATTTCCTTCACACTTGCCAAGTAACAACATGGTCTATCTCTTATCCCTCTTCGCGCTCCCCACCTTCCCTCCACATTCAACGCCAAACGCGAGCATAATCTCGGATGGTGAATTATACACTTGCCGCATAATTTATCGCATTTCTCGAAACGGGGTTTGTTTCTCCTCTGAAGGGCGCGAAGCTTCTCTTCCTCTTCCTTACCCCGAGATTCCTAACGGATTTATGACGAATCTCGTCTTACGCTCCAAATCATGCAAATTGCCGGCTTTACATAAATCTATATCCCCGACCGTACCCTATATTTCGAGAGCTTTTTTACGCCAACTACATCCGCTCAGATAAGTGTACGAATGGAAACAATAATTCTGAATCTCATGGTTTAAAATGAGGCATTTAAACTCGAGTTGTTGGGAGTAGAAAGATAGTTAAATAACAGCGAAAAAAATATCTAGATATTCTAAAACTCTCACGGTATATTTAGCAGGGAAGGGCTTTAATTTTGTGAAATTTCCAAATCGGTTACACACTTAAGAATTTCAATCATGATGGAAGAGCCAAGATTACTAATATGGATAAGGTAATTACTAAACACTATCAAGAAGAACAAACCAAATATAACTTCGATTTTTTCCCTCAATATGACACTTTTTGTAACCTCACCAAGCTATGACTTCTTTGGATTACTTGAATGGAGGTTGATGGAGTGCAAAGGTCATTTGGTACTAAAAATTTTGAACGGCGTACCAAGGCTGAGAGGAAACTGGAGAAAACATTGCAGACGCAGTAATCTTCTCACTCTTACGCATGGAGAAAGGTGGTGGCTCTGTCTAGCGGATTATAACAGTCCGATGTATTTTTTGGCGCTAACTAATGAAAAAGCTCCCACAAAGCTCGAAAAGAAATAATTCAGAGCAGTTCTGTGAGCCCTGGAATTTTTACGACTATCATGGCGAATAAAACTCAAGTTCAAAGAAATTTGAATATAGGAGTAAATAGAGGATTTCACGCGTGATTCTGTTGGCTCCAAACGAAACGAAGAGCTGAGACCCCTTTATCGATACAATATTATCTATCTAGGTTCGATCCTCAGGCTGTTCCATGACTGTCCTCTCCTCTCAGCCTCCTACAGTATCATGGCATTCTTCCATGTAGTTCGAGTCTTCCCCATTGACGTCTTCGAAACTCCATTTCTTCGTAGAGAAGACATGAAGATGGCAGTCATCCCTCGCCAAGTTTTGCAGGCTTAGGAAAGCACTGAGAGGACATTTGACTTAAAGGTTCTTAGCTTGGATATTGTTGACCCTCCAAATGCGAATGCTCCTTCAGCTTCAATAATTTTGGATTGAACGCCAAGGTCGGCTTCTCCATTCTTGGTGACTAAACATCCCAGATGAACTGCCTGTCAGGAAGCTCCGTGGAATTACTGCGTAATACGGGAGGTGACAGATCGGGTGCATTCATCCGCACTTCCAAGAACTTCGACTGCTTTATCATTAGGCCATACGTTTTCTCAGCAGCTGATAGGTCATTCACTATAGTCCTTGAATATCCGAGAATCAGTGGGCCAAAAGATATACGTCATGAGCATATGCAAAATGAGATTCCTTCTTTATGGTGAGCCATATTTACCGAAGTTTATCAGTAGGTGTCGATTGACATAGGCAGTTGGCCTATTTGAGAGGTGACTGAGGAAGGATATCCACGACAAGCCCTACGTATGGAGATCAGGTGTGAGAAGGAAAACGAACGGACTACGCCATTAAATACAAAATTAGTGGAAGGTCACTCATTGATAAATAATATTCTCTTTTTGTTCAGCAACTTAGGCTTCAAGGCGATTCGGTTATTATTTGTTGAGTGACATTCCATAACGGAATCGTTAGGAATGAGATCGCTGACTGAAAAGCAAGGGTACCACAGAAGATAACAACTCTCTTGAACGTCCGTTCCCACTACATTTCCATTGTGAGAATTTCTGTGTGGAGTTCAAGGAAATCGGACTAAACAACAAAAAATTTGAGCAATAAAATTAAAAAAAAACATGTTTCCCATAGTCAACATCGAGCAGAACAAGAGTGAAAGAAAATGGATCGATAACACACTCAAGAAAAGAAGCCATCTTGACGGGACTGCGATTGTACACACCCGACTGACTCATGGCTACCTCATGTCCAGGGCACGGATTTTTGCTCAAGTTTGCGACACCTGTGGATGTCAACTGACTGCAAACGGAATGTTCAGTTTTTTGCAGCATCCCACCAGTAATTCCACAGGATCTTGAACTGTTGTTAGAAAACAATTCTACCTACTTATTACCAATTTTCGAAAAATTGGAGGATTTCCTTTTCAATTCTTCTTCCTTCGAAGAAGAAAATGTCCAGTTTTCAAACGGCCGACGACGGAAAGTGTTTGAATCAACGATAAATTTTGGTTCCTTGACCGAATTCGAATTTAAGGAGAGATTCCGCATGTCTTCAGTCAGGGTGCAGCGAATCGTGGAAAAACTCGGACTCTTCCTCGCTCATCGAACTCGAAAAAGTGGAGCATCAGCAAGTTAAAATAGCTTTCCACTGGCTAGGCAGTGGTGGACAGTACCATCTTGGCTATAAAAATTCATGGAATGTTCAGTTTTTTGCAACATCACACCAGTTGTACTTCCACAGGATCTTGAACTGTTGTTAGAAAACAATTATACCTAGTTCATACAATTTTATAAAAATAAAAAATATAACGAAATTTCATTGATAGTTTTTAACGTTTCGTACTCGGCGCCCATGACCAGAAAAGGTTGCAAGTGCCTAAATAAAGTAAATTAAAAATATCAATGATCAGCTAGGCGTGCACTATGGAAATTACTATTCCTGAGTAGGCAGGGAAGGCGTCAGTGCGAGTAGGTATCTATCGTAATTCTATCGAAAACGTTCGAACAACTCTTCAATTTCGAGACAATGGACTGATCTGTAGAAATTATATAAATTCAAGATACGTTGTCACCGAATATTAAAGTTATAAAAATAATTAACGTGAAAGTTGTACGTAGTTGAGACCCAGCCCATATCAAGGTGAAGTAAGCCACGTGCAGCCTGCTCACCGCTAATACTTCCATATTTTGTGCCTTGAATCGATTCCTAAAACACGCGATTTTTAATCACCTTACGATTAATTCGTGCACCAATCAATATCTTTCAGCTAAACAGAGCGTCTAGCTGCTTTCTAAGGTATTTTAAACTCTTTTTAGGTCAGCTCCTTCCCAACTCTGACAAGCCTTAATTAATTCCTGAACTTATATGAGCTCTCGGAGAAATATCGAAGAAAAAAAAAACGAGAGAAAACTTGGCGAAAAAGGAGAGTTTCACGTAATTAACCTGAAAAAGGGGGGTTCTTGAGCTACCAACTTTGTTCTGGGCTGTTTCTTCCTCTTGTTTCGATCTTTTTTTCAATTTTTTCTTCGGTCTTTTCTCAGGTAGGTACCTTTTTTCTTTTTCTGCGAGGGAAACTGCCTCCTGCAGTTCTCCGTGTTTTGTACAAGCCATCAAATCTTGTAGTTACTGGAGGATTTTTTTAATTTGTAAACAATCTCACGTAAGTTGGAAACTTGTCAAATTCATGGGGATACCATAATGGAATAAAGTCAAGAGCTTTTATCATGGTTTAGCCCAAGGTTTAAAGGTTGCTGAAGTATTTTCCTTGGATTATCAACGATAAATCATCATTTTCCTCGTTCGAGAAGAATACTCCAAAATCAAATAGTCGGTAATATGGCGTCATCGTATCGACAATTAATGGCATTTACATGATTATTTTGATTAGTTCAACGTCCTGAAAGTTTCAGTGCCGTTTGTTGAATTGACTGACCTTACGAATGAGTTCTCCAACCATGCCATCCCAGCCTCCTTTCACTTCGGCATTTTCTGCTCCGTATTGTCCATCCTTGACGATGCGAAGCTCATCTGGAACAACAACACCGTACAAATGAATCAAAAACAATTCAGGAACAACTTCAAAATAGGAGAGAAGCCACTCAGTTCTGGCAGTCTGACACGCACAGCGCGACAAAATTATGGTTCAGACACAAACGAATGGTCAATTCTAGGGGGAGTCAGTACTTGGTAGTAATTTAGGGTATTTTCGGTACATTTTTCTCAACCCCTAATGGACCGATCTTCATCATTTTTTTGTATACTGGCGCAACACTCCAAGGCAGAGGCATGCCAAGCAGGTAATCACCATCTCTAAAAAAAGAGCAAAAGCTCTGCTGTCACTAAGGAGGAAGGACCTTCGCACCATAGTGGGTCTCCTGACTGGTCACTGCCCCCTGAGATGCTATCTCAACAAGATGGGCAAGGCCAGGACAGTTGAATGTCGGCTCTGCTGCGAAGGAGTCGAGACAGCAGAACACATCCTCTGTGAGTGTCCTGCTGTAGCATCTACCCGATTCCGGCATTTCGGTAAGGGTACTCTTGTCCCGGCCAAAATTGCTCGGGAAACGCCCAAAAAACTTCTACACATTCTGAAAGAAGAGGGTTTCAAACGGGCACTTGAGTGAAAAGGGAATCCTGTCTAAATAGATCAAACTTATGGTCTAAGTGACTAAGAGCTTGCCCCGTACCAATAACAAAATGAAAATCTTTTTTTTTTTTTTAATTTTGATCAGTCACTCTAAATATTAATAAAATAAACCCGGATACCCGTGCGTTGCATAGTTGCCACACACCCCTTTTTCTGAACTAACAATCAGGGCTCTCCTGAATTCGAGAATATATAATTTACTCATATTATTGGTTGCACGGATAGACCTTGATATCTCAAACAACGAGAAAAAAATCTGAACTTTGGTATCTCTTTTATTTTCCGAGAAAAATGTACCTACATGTCGAAAAACATTGTTTTGAGAAAAACGGGTTTTTATGTCAGGATACGATTTTTTACGTTGCCAATCGTCAAATGTCTTTGGGTTTCCGTATCTATAATTTCTACTATGTGGTTTCAAATGGTTGATAAGAAAAGAAGGTAATTCCTAGTTACCCAGGTTTTCTAGATTTTCTCCGGCTTTTTTTTTTTTTTTTTTTTTTTTTAACAGACTTCACATAGAATATATAGGAGTATCCGACTATTTTTATAGTTACCTACCTATAATGTTGTAGAAAGCAATATTAAGAGTATTACACTACCCAAGTCTTTGTGTTGCCCATTTGTGTCTAACAATACTTTGATCTACAGAAGATTAGTAGGTAGATGATACGTTCAATATACTAATATATTTCTTTAGATAAAATATCAATGATTTTCTGTTTCTTCAGCGAAAAGCAGGAGTTATGAGTAAAAATCTCGGTTGTTACGAAGTTTTTCTGCGAATATGGCAGCTAAATAGGAATTTAGGAATCGGCATATTATGATACACATATAACATGGAAGACTCAAGTATTAGATGGAGTTATTGGATGAATGGAACACAAAAAGAGCTGTTACGGATCAGGTATTACACTTCCAACTCGAGTGGGGAAGTTATTGCGGAAAGGGTTTCTCTTTGGATAATGCTCTCAAAAACTGTAGTCCCTCTTTGGCCTGCCTCAGCAAAAAAAGGATCCTCGAACAGGCAAGTTCTCCTCGAGTGCAAGCAGTTTTTGTACTGGGAATCCCTTCGAATCAATTCGGACTATGGAACTGAAAGGGAGGAAAAACTAGTCGGAAACTTCCCCGCAGTCGGAGGCCCAATATCGCGAAAGGCTTCAATCTCTGGGGTTTCTTGTGACCCCTTGCAGTAGAGATGTTTCCTGTGAGAGAAGGAGTTGGCGAAGAAGAAAAAACCCTATAGAGAATGAGGAGACTAGAAGCGGGGGAAAGAGTTGTAGTTTGTTGGGGCAGGCTGGCAAAGGCTGGAAGACAGTGAATCAAGGAGGTACCAACTTATAATGACAGGTCCTTCAGGTACTCCACTAGAGATGTAAATAAAGGGCTACCATCTCGTCTCTTCCAAAAGTGTAATAAATCACTTGAAAATTCAGGATATTTTGTTCAATATTTTAATAGAATAAAATCATTATACCCATTTAGCTCTTGGTATAATTAAGCATACTTCGATTCACAGTGAAATTACCCTGAAAGAGTTTATTTCCTACGTCGCAATGCACTTACTTACCTACCGAGTAAAGCTTCTTTCGAATTGTTGAAAAAACAACAATTTTTTGAGACCACGCGGAGTCCTGTAAGACAAACCGTTTGCTCCCTACGAGAATGTAAGGGAGAATCTGTCTCTCCAATTCTCTCTTTCGCGTCACATGCGATGGGAGAACTATCACACACTCCAAACGGGACTCGCTGGCTCAGAGGTTGCGCATCATTCTTGGCCTAACATTCCAGGTTCGAATGGTACTCTCGTTGAGAAATTTTTTGATCCCATACCATCGACTGTTGGCTTATTATTTTTATATGTACTTGCGATCGATGTTTTTCTTCATGATGGTTGGTGGTAACAATGTCAGCCGTAAAAATAATAAACCATTGTGTAATAATTTGCAGCGTTTTTTCCTCCGGTGTCATGATGATGTACCTCATTTCTTTTCAACCAATCATCCTGATTTCTGTGCATTCTTGTATATAAAATACTTGGCAGGGTCAGAATTCCAACCCACGGCAGTCATCCTTGTATCCCAGTCCAGACGATATTATAATGGCTCTACTTTGAAGGGCAAACAGGGAATCTGCTGATCATTAACTTCTAATGGCTGAAAAATGAAAAATAAGAACTGAAATTTTCAGAACCAACCTCAAAAATTGTCGATACAAAGGTTCAAAACAGTATTGATTTTATTTATTTAAAAGAAGTGTAGTATCTGTGAGGTGTCAAGAAGAATCCTATGATTGTTAAATACAACTTTTGTAAAATCTTTCGGAAAACATATCAACTTTCAAATTAGTTGTCTACTACTGTTATCACCTTTGAGAAGGTAGACAGACGATATTGAGACATCATAGTCCCAATAATAATCTGTGGAAACAAAGTTTCTGACTATTGGTGTGACGTACGAACGCTCCGCCATAACTCCAAGTCATTTAATTTTATCAAAAATGAAGTTTTCCCAAGTTCTAGTTTCCCTAGTTTCTTTTACATCTAGCTGTCGTGGCCTCAACCAAACCAAACACACTGTAATTGATGCTTCCATATATTGTGTTTTGAGCCGCTTTAATGGTATTCATAGTCAGTGCATCTCAACTAGGTAACAATATTATAATTACCTGATACATTATTAACTTGATGTTTGCTGGTCCGTTATCCAGATGGGTGACCAGCTGGCCTACCTTTCAGTCACCCGCTTCCTACTACGATGCGCATACATCTCATTCTCGCGGATAACTATGTTTCAAACAGTTTCAAAGACAGACAGGACGACCAATAATTGGTAATAATATTATGATATTGATTTTGATAATATTGATTGATTGATGATATTGATATTGATATTGATAATAATTATTATTATTATTGGAGCCACTTTTGAGGCAACAAATATATTATGGGAGTAGCTACATTATTATAACTATCACTTATATTACGGTTTTTGGTGCCTCAGTTAGGGGTTATAGTAACTTAGTAACCTGACTGATAATGTCTAAGGTAACCATAGTGGGAAGACTGATGGTATTAGCGCTCATTAGCACCTCAATCCGTAGGAGTGGTGGTACCACACCTCCTTCTACCAAACACCTCTGCTAAGAAGCGATCACCTGCGAGCTTCCCCATCCTTATCCCTCCGCTTATTAGTCCTCACACATCTCCCCTAAAAAAATCTTTAATTTTCAGTGATGTTTTTGACATTTTCATGTCTTTGCTTTGGCACATACACTGAAAAATCGTCACGAAAACTAAGCAAGTCTTGCTCACGCGACCAATAAATAAAATAGACTCACTGTGTTGCGTAGTGAACAATAAACTGTTGTCTTATTTTGATGCTTGGGTACATGAACTAACAACCTTACTTCACTACCTTGTTGTGTAGTGGTTGACATGAAAATGTCCCAATGTGTTGCAGACTCGTATGGAAGCATTTAAAATTGAGTTTCTGTTTGAGTTTGGAATTTAGTTCATGTGCCATAGCAGAGATTTAGTAACGTTAGTTTTAAATTGTGGTTTTGTCATTAGAGGCATAAAACATGCAGATTTTTGTTTTAATTCTGCATACAGTACATCAACAGACAGACAGATTACACACAACCGTTCAACAGATATCTCGGTCTGACATGTTTGTTGGCATTAAGGGGATCTCACTCGGTTTAGTATTTAGCGAAATTGAAGGCGCAAAAACGTAAAAAATGGGCCGTGCACTAATAAATTTCTAAAATCCTTAAAAATTTAAAATTTAAGTACATCTTTTACGTTCTTGCAACTTCGATTTTGTGGAATACTAACCCGGAACGAGGAACGAACGGCGACCGACTGAGACCCCCGTAACAGACATTCACACAACTAAATTAAAATCCTTCAAAATATTTTTAAAAAATCACTACAAAATACTACTTGGGTACTAACATTTTATTAGCAAACAAAATTGAGAAAAAACTAAAAGGATAGTCCACTCTGTTGAGGTTTTATAAGTATTCCTTGAAAATTTCAGTGATAATACCCGCCAATTTACACCAATTTTTTTCTTACAAAATTGCTTTCAAACAGGTTTATGGTAAGTATTTAGGTGTTTTTTCTTTGCCCGCACATTCATGATGCGGTACACTTTTTTAACCTCAAGCAACCACATTTGAATTTGAAATGTTTTTAAAGTTTATTTAAATTATTTTGAATCATAATTTGTATCTCTTTTTAACTTACAATTTATTTAGATTATTACTTACTGCCAACATTGGATAATTTTGGATTATTATTGTTCATTTTGTTCTCTTGTCTTCGAACACTACCAAAGTTGTATGCATGTTTATTTTCTCTGTTATTGTTCCTCCTGTTGCTTTATCATGTAACTGGGATTGCTCCCTTCAAACATAGTTCCAATCAGATAGGCAAATAAATAAGTGTATCCACCCATTTGGTATATTGTGAATTGTAAATGTACGTTAATTAGCTCATTTCTCGGTCTTCGCTACTCATAGATCTACCACACCATTTCCTTAGTCGAAATCATCATCCTCTTCATCTAGAAAGAGCCATAAAAGATCCCCCCCCCCCCCCGAGACCACTGAGGTCATTCAGCGCACTGCCCACAGTCAACATTATTTACTATCCACATTCCTCTTACTCCTTTATAATTTTTAGAGCTGATACTCGTTTTTCCAGGAATCCTAAAGATAAAAAAAAAGAAAACAGCCTACTCACACCTGCCGCTCAAAATGGCAATTCGATACTCCCACGTGAGCTTTTCGCTGAACACAAACCCAATGTAAGAAAAGATCTAGGTTAATTTTTTTTCAGTAATCTTGTTATTAAATAGTACAGACATTACCTACCCGCAGGACCACAAAGTTTCAGTGATAAATATTTTTTTAGGAATCTCACGGTGCTTCGGAACAAATAACAAAATTTAATACTAACTCCAATGCTAAAAAAAAAAAACTTCGAAACGAGAACGCGATCGATTTAATTAAAAATATATCCACACGAGGCAGGCACGTAATCCGAGGAGTGAGGTTACAGAAGAGGAAGGTTACAAATAGGGAGGTGAAAAGAGGGGTGACGCTAACAAGGAAAAATTTACTTACTTCACGGGAAACGGGCGTGTGGTCTCTCCCTTGAGAACGTAGGCGGCCTCCCAGTTAATTAGCTGTTCATTCCTCTACGTCACTCGTCCTACCACCTACACTCCCCCCCCAGGAGGTACCCACCTCGAACTGTAAGGAAACACATACCCTCACGAACGTTCTCCTGCCACCGCTATATCAACGGGTTACAAATTAGAGGCTGTCATGAAAGTAGGAATTCTTTCCATCGTGAGCTTCGTGTATCAACTGGGGCACGAGCTTTACCTGAAGTCAGCTCTCATTATTTGTTTTGAAACAGAAAATTTAATATTGGTTGTGAAGTGACACACCAAGAACCATCACCCAAGAAAACAATCGCAGTAGAAATCGATTAATAAATAAAAAATTTCAAAAAGAACCAGACAGATTGGTACCGGTGTGATATACTTGGGATTTATTAATAATTAATTGTTTCCGATGGAAAGCCTTTCTGAATAATTTCCTACAAGCCTGATCAACTTGAGGATTTTAACAGGCGGTATTTTCATATCGATGACTCAATAAGAAAAGTAAGTCAGCCTCGTCTATATCTGCTTTTACAAACAAAGTCGCGGTCATTGGTTCCATCTCAATTCTGTACGAATGGGCTGGTATCTTTATCTTGACGTATTTGTCATCAAACTGAAGCTCAAAACCTAGTTCCCTAGGGAATCACATACTATCTTAACCTCCCTTATTGTAAAGCCGTCGGGCCCGAGGAGGTCAAACCAATAGCTCAACTGCCACATCGACCTTTCCTGAAATTATCATTCCACCCCACCACATAATGTACCCCCTCTACGTCTTGATGTCTATAATAGTATGTTGTAGCATAGAATTAAGACAGTCTTGAGTTTCAACTCGTAAAGTGTAATTCTAGTTAATATAAGTTTCTCCTTGAAACTTGAGTGTCTTTTCTTTCTCTCACCTGCACGGGCTTCCAGTGAACACGAATCCATTTTAATTTTCTACGGACTTAGAGTTCTAATTCTTTAGAGTATCACACCAGAATAAAGAAATGCAACAAACTCGAACATACAAAAAAAAAAAAAAAAAAAAAAATCGTCGTCACACGACAACTTGAATTGAGTACCTCCTCTTTCGCGCGCCTTCAGTGCGTTGAAGTCGGTCAAAAATAAAATTCGTTCTGAATACAGTTCATAAATATCTTATTTTCGAATATTTCAGAAGGCGAAAAGTCTTGTCTTGTTTTTTTTTCAATTATTTTTTATTTACGACGTTTCTACCGAGGATCTGGGTCCTAATCATGCGCATCTAAGAGGAACAAAGATTTATATTACGGCTACAGTTATTGGTGATGGTATGGTTGTGAAAGTATTAATCTAAGTTAATCGTACAAAATGGAGTATGTTTACATATCTAGGTATTGTTGATAACGGTACTTCTTGGTTGTTTTATGGCGATGGAGAAATTATTCGTTTCCGAATATTACAGGAAATGTTGTTGGTGAAGCCGTTGGTCAGGCTATGGGGTTGGTGAGGCCGTTGGAAATACCTCAGGATGGATCTTAGCACTAAGATGGAGGGAGGGTGACAGTGATGTAGTTGGGAGGAACTAGCTTTCCCGTTTTCGAAGAGGTACCGTTTTCAACAATACCTGGGTATGTAAACATACTCCATTTTGTATGATCAACTTAGATTAATACTTTCACAACAATACCATCACCAATAGGTAACTGTAGCTGTAATGTAAATCTTTCTTCCTCTTAGATCCCAGATCCTGGGTAGAAACGTCGTACGGAAAAAAAGCAATAATTGATTTTAATAATTTTTCAATTATTGGAAAAACAAGACAAGACTGGTCATTTCGCCTCCTGAAATATTCAAAAATCACTTGTCATTTTCACACCGAAATATCTTATTTCATACGAACATCATTAAAGGACTTTCAAATTACTTTTTAATCGTTCATTTTGAATGCGATTTCGATGACATAAAGTTGCCGTTTACATCAATACATAAATAGCGAACATAATTTGATCGAATTCTTCCTAGACTCTTCTAATCAGAAGAGATCAAAGCTATAATATAGATGTAAAGCAGAAAAAAATTGAACGTCTTTGTAATTATGCTTAAGAGTCTACCAAGGAAGCGGAAGCATTGTTTTCTCTTCTCAAGGTTGAAAAAAAATTCTCCAAAATCAGAATTTCCACTCGCATTTTACGTTTCAGGCCTTCCTGAATAATTTTGTTTCCATGTGTCTGTCATGAAAATAACGGGCAAAACTATTTGGAGTTTCCGATTTTGGTGAAATTTTCAGAGATTTTGTGGGTTGGGGTATAGATGGTTCTCTATGAAAATAATCGATCAATAGCAGCCGCTCTATTTTTTTGTGCAATTCCACTGTGAGCACATGTGATTCATGTTTACGGTTATTAGTTTGGTACTGACTCGAGAAAACGAGCTAGCTCTCTATTGATCACTCAATTCGGATCTCTCTCCACTCAAAAACGATGTTCATTCTGCTGCTCTCCGAGCTGTTATCGATTAAAAAACAACAAACTCAAATCAATAGGCACCTAAAGTGTCGAAAAGTTTGATTAGTATTCAACTTGGAGGCTCAGTAAGTTAAAGTACTGCAGTAACATCAGTGATCTCTTCTCGTCTCCAAATTTTGTCGGAAACGACATACGTATAATGTTCTTTTTGCCGCCAGGTCAATTGAATTCAATGAATTCTTAGCCTTCATCTGCATGTACGGAAATAAATTGAGTGCTATACAGGAAGTGGCCTTCGTAATCTCTCAACCAGCCTCCGGCCAGAGGAGAAAACGAAACACTATAGCCCTGTAGGATCCGTGAAGAAGACGACACCCGAACAAGACACGTAGTTACCAACTACCCGCCGGTTCTGGGATCAACTCCATCTTGTAGGAGGAGTTTGAGGGATGAGGGAGTGGGTTTGGATTACAAAGCAGGTTTAATTAATACCTATGTTGCTAGTCGGGAGACTTGGAGAGAAGATTAGCCGCCGAGGGATCGCATTTTCCCTGGCACAGTCTACTAGAAAACACGCTAATCATTGCTTTCAGGAGTTTATGAGCTTAGATCTCAACTAAAATTATATTTCAATAACGTAATGCTGTTAAAATATGCAATATTTGAGATAAATTTCGTGTTGCTGGATTTCCGTTGATGTTTTTGATTATTGTCGAAAGGTTTCATTATTTCACTGTAACGTAAAATAATATGGGTATTGGCTATTGAGATGTGTTTGCAAATAGAGGTCATTTCACCGTTTATGTTTTTACGTGATGGTTAATTTTCCAATACCAAAATACCTGAATTTTAGGTGGAAGACGAGATTTCGCGCTTGGGACTTCCTAGTTGAGCACGACTTGCCTAACGACCCCTCCTCCCCCTTTCCCCTTAGAAAGGTTGCAACAGCAGGCGAAAATGGAAATAACCTCAAGCTCGGTGAAAATCCAGTTTCCTAGTTTCCCAAGTTCAGTTGTTGAGCGTAGATTAACCGAATGATAGATCTATCGGAGGATCGAACGACCAGAGTGCTCTAAGTAGCTTAGCTCCAATGTGCCCCTGGTGACAACTTCTAGCAAACTCATTCCAGAGTAGAATTTCACTTCGAGTTCTCCCCCAAACCATCGACGATTTCCTGTAGAGAACTTGTAGCGACATCTGTTGTCTTTTTCGGGATTTTCCGATGTACGATGGCCCATTATTAACATTTTGTTGTTTTGGACCCGCTTTTCCAATTAGGACCGAGCGTTTTTCGGCTGTTCCCAAAATGGGTCGTTGTCTGGGGTAAAAGCCGATTAGTCGCAGAGCAATGCAGGCTTATGGGTGCAGACGGGTGGTGGAGAACGAACTTAGTGTCAGCACGACTTTGAGGGGTCGGACAGGATGCAAGGGCGAAGTGAAAAGGAAAAGTTATAATCCCGTGTAACAACAGATTTTAGTCGAGTTGGTCGATTGCACGCAGATGGGAGTCTATGAATATTCATAGAATGCATTGAAACGGCTCTGACCGGAGGGCCACGTGCATCATTAAAAAAAAACGAGATTCAAATACAAGGAGTTAGAAACCTACACGAGGAAAGAGCAGATTTAACCGTGACCCCTATCAACACACACGGACACTTATTTTGGACG
The DNA here is from genome assembly GCA_009739505.2 of Apolygus lucorum. Lineage (NCBI taxonomy): Eukaryota > Metazoa > Arthropoda > Insecta > Hemiptera > Miridae > Apolygus > Apolygus lucorum. Next base: position 14,502,344 of record CM019171.2, read on the forward strand.
AACTAGGATGTTTTCAAATTAATTTAGTCATTTGTAGGGTTTAATGAGCTGTAGGCGGAACGTTCAACAAGTGTGTGATACAACTTTCTCGTGCTCATTACATGATTGTGTAAATTATATGATCACAAAAAGTGAAGAGATCTTCGAAACTCGATCGATTGACCATCAAAGTTGGTAGTGAGAAATCGAAGTTCGGGGGCGCTTAGGTATTCGTGCATTGTAGGGACGGTAGGACGACTTCAAAGCTCAATGCCAAGAAAGGTTAACCAAGTAGTTGCCAAGTAACTGCGTATCATCAAGAAATACAACAGAATTTCAGGAGCCTACTGATCTGAGGATGGAGGATAAAGCCAGCAGCTGTGTAGCTTCACGCAAGAGGAGTATTTTCAGTTGCTGACTTAAACGCTTCTTGTTGGTTAACTTTTAGAGTATGAAGAAGTGTCCTCATTTCCTTCATATGATTTTGAAACCTTCTATGTAATCTACACAGCCTGGAATCACATAACTGCCACAAAAAGGAAGTCCTGTTAAGTACAGGACGTTCCAATAACCAGGTAGAACTTCTTGCAACTTTTGAGGCCCCGATGAAAAGGAAGCTATGTGCTAGATCCACTTCGTAGACTACCCACTCGCCACATAACTGCTCGATATCTCTCATATTTGGTAGCGCACTTTTCATATCTGCGACCTCCTATGCCTTTACCTACCCAACCATGTTATGGATGACGAGGAAGCTATAAAGCCACACCCACATGGTAGACTACCCTCTCCTCTCATCACCTAACTGTTCGATATCCCTCATATTTGGTAGGAAAACTTGTATCAATTACTGAATTCATGTGTCCAGTGTGGCAACGGGCGTTGTTTGGCGGTGGACTTTGGACGACTTCTGCGGGGGTCGTGGGTTCAAGGCTCAGCACCGTCAGCGTGCGTTTCTCGGCGACCGCGGCTCTCATCGCCCTCCTCGTCACAACTCAGGGCGGTGAGGCAATGTGATGCCACGAGCGAAATCATCAGGAAAAATTCTGATCTTCCCTTTAGAAGACAGCTAATGACGTCTGCGGCGCCAGGAATGGCAGTCGAACGAAAATCCAACCTGAAATGGTTGTTCACTTTACTTTACTTGCTCTTTACTGGTGAGGAAACTTACCTACTTGAATATGAACATGTTTAATGAGGCTCATGTAGGTTCCGCGCTAATTACCCTCTATAATTCAACAGTTTTTCTCTTCCTCGATTCCGCTAGTTTATTATTGAATATAATAACCCAAAACACGTTTGCCGGTGTGATCTCATAATCCGCGTAAGTAAACACGTGAACTTTTATTCTCATTATGATAAACACAGCCCGAATTTCATTCTACACATCGCTACCTTAAACTGCAATCAAACTACTTCCAAAACAGAGTTTTGAGAAAAACCCAACAGGAGTTATCACCAGTGCACAATTCCTAAAATAATGGCTTATTACACTAAACTCTTCAATTTCTTCAAGAAATTTTCAAGCTATAACCATTAAGAAGGTGAATAATATTTTTGTTAAATTTGAGTTTTTCTGAAATTAAAACAAAATTGAAAATGTGTAAGATGGATGGACATAGCGCATTTGTGCTTTAAGGTATCGACATGTTACACAGAGAAATTGATTGTAACATGAAAAGTCCCCAGAAATTCACTAGAACAAAATGTTAAAAGAAAAAGTTAAGTTGGCTAGCTACAGAAGGGGGCTTCAGATGGGAGAGGCTATTAAACAGCGCAAATATGTAAGAACTAGATGCTAATAACTAGCGTCCATGTATGTAACCTAAGATTCAAAGAACATAAAATCATTAGATTATGTAGTCACTTACTTATTACTGTAATTTGCACTATCAATTTATTTACCGAAATACAGAGTTTTTACAAATATCCTACCCTACTACACGGGCCAAGACTAACAGTCGGGAAGACTGAGCAAATCGCATCCCTTAATGGATTTTTTTCTTCTTGTACCTAGCATTGTACAAAATGTCATCAAATAAACATATTTATCTATCTATCTATCATAAATAGAATATTTCCACTCTCGGAAAGAATACATTGGACTTACAAAACGTATACGAGTAAATAAATGCACAAACGGGCTCGAATTTTTGCAGTGTTGATCTCGCCTTTAGTGAAAATAGGTGGTTGACCGACAGTTTCTAGTAAAATTATGAAAAACACAAGTTGGATTCCATTAAGAAATAACAAATCCTCAATAAGAAGACGACTATTGGATAGGTACTTGGTGTTTATTCCATGACTTTGGGGAAATTGAAGTCATTCAAGAGCTACAAAATAGCTCCATGAACTGGAACACCGCTCAAGGATTCTATTGAGATACAGCATATGCGGATTGAGGTAAATTCGGCGTTCTAATCAAGTTGTTTCAACTAACTAATGAAGGGAGTGAGATGAAGGTGAGGTCCTTGGAAGGATCCTTTCCGCCGCGGCGCACCTCCTTCTCGGAAACGTGCTTTCCGGAGTGGCACTAACCCGTTTGATCAAGATTGTCTATTAATTTCCCAATCAGGCGGTATTGACGTTGCGTCTAAGTGGGTACATAATCCTAATGACTCGACTGATTGATCCGAAGATTTTGATCCTTCGTTGTCGGGAAGAGCTCGCGGGAGGAACAGTATCGACGGCTTTTCATCATCACGAGGGGAAATAGTGTGGTAAAGCAATGTCGTAACACGATCGAAAAGGAATATAACACACTGACCTTGCACGGTACTAAAAATAGGATGATATCTGATCAAATATGACAAAATACTCGTGGATAAAGATGGCGACTATATGTCGATATATGAATTATAGCTATATAGTACGTTTGATATATCGATGTAGAGAACCAATAATATCGGTCAATATCGATATATTTACCTACATTTTTTTCAACAAGTAAAAATTAATTATCGAAATGAATGTATAAGAAGGGACGCCTGTACAAAAACATCAAGTAAATTTCTTAGGTTGTGAACGAACAAGTTTGAACAGAATTAGCAGATTTTGATTAATTTCCTAGAGAGGAATAGTATCTATTGCTAGAACTTAGTAACAATAATAACCTCTGTACATCTACAAGGGAGTAGTTTTTGAGAGAACTGTTGAAGGTGGATTAAATTAGGTGATAAAATTGTTCAGTTCTTCAATCTCATGCTTACTACGTTCGTATATTAACATGTTTCGTCCCTGATTACTCGTGTAGCGCGTAAAAATTCCCTAAGAAAAACATGGGAAGCACGGAATCTCTGCTTTCTCGCCTCCCTTCTTTATATATACCGGGACAAGTGTTGTTAGTCCTCGGTTGTTTTCCTCTTATCAGGCTCAAACCATCTGCCCCAAGGCACTAAACCCCCTTAAATAACACCCCCTCCCCTTTACATAACCCATTTCCCCTCCCTTCATCCCAGCAACATTACAACACCAACACGCGTATGCCCCACATTTGAATATCTACGTTCTGTACAGAGCACAGGGGATCCGGCAAGCGCGTTTACTCTCTTCATCCTCCGGGGAATTAAATCGTTGCATTTGGTCGGGAATGCGAAAATTATAAGGGTAGATTGTCGACTTTTTCCCTTGAAATTTTCTGTTCTCTGTTTTTTGCGGTGTATCTATGTTGAGAATATTCTTGATTAATAAATACTTTCTAAATTAGGGCGGATGAAAGCGTTAATCGTCTGCAGATTTGTTTAAAACAAATTTTTGAGTAGGTAAATGTGGAGCCAACAGCAATTTCTCACAACTATTGATGAATTGTTTAATAACTGCCACAACAATAGTGTGATTTCATACCGTGCATTCGTATCAGATTTTATTTATATGGAAATTGTTAATATCCAGAAATAAATCCATTCAAATCCTGGTGAAAAAACAAATTTACTGTGGTTTTTTTTGTAGCAAAGGTCAAAATGGCAAAACAATCATCAAACATAAGAGATACAAGACAAATACAAAAATAAAAACGCTGCAAATTATTACACAATGGTTTATTATTTTTCTATATTGATCACTCGTCTGCAAAGCCACCAACCATCCAACATGAAGAAAAACATCGATCGCATTTCGGTCAGCTAACATTTAAACGCAGATTAGGCCTCTTTTGCGATTCACACTCGTGTTTCTGATTTATCATACGTCGAACCCTTAAATTCTCGTAGGGTGCAAACGGTTTGTCCTACAGAGCTCCGCGTGGTCTCAAAAAATTCTATAGAATCTTAAATTGAAGAAAAAAACAATATCTTTACATCAACATTTTTGAGTTAGGGCGTTTACAAAATTTCAACCTTTATTTTTGAACCCTTAAAAGTGACCTAAATCAACAAAAATCTTCGGGACACAACTAGACCCCAAATGGAGCCTACATACCAAATTTCATCAAAATCGGTCAATGCTAAGTGGCAAAAGTGCCGTGTACGGCGTACGGCGTACGACGGACGGCAGATGGATGGCCAAACTATTTATTCGAATTTTGGATTCTACGTACCTTGAAATGTGAACAATCAAATTTTGAGGGGGTGTGGAAAATTTTTTTTCTTGGTCGATTCCAAAAGTTCATTAATGAAAATAATAAACCAAAACGAACACATAACAATTTATGGCTAATTGGATGACGAGGATCCAGACATCCATATTATGGAAAAAATCACTTATTTTGTAGTTCCGCTTTAAATAATAACAGCTTAATACTGCGTTCAAATGATCCAATAGATAGGGAAAGAAAACTGGCAGGAAACTAGTTTAAAAATCTGACACCATCCTGTATTGAGTCACAACGCAAAGATGTGGTGAGGCGTACTGGAGTCGTGCGGAGATCTCTACAAGATATATCTATTCTTCCCTGGAGAGAGCAAGAGGTTTCAAACACCAAGCGCCAGCACGTGTACACGTAAAGCGCTGGAATTGTCAGCTTGAAGCGACCACGACAACTCTCTACGTAATCAAAGCCCAGCATTATTCTGATTGCCGATTTCTGCAATTTGAAAACTACATCCCTCCCATCAGATCATTCCAAAAAACCTATACCAAATGAAGCCCTTCTCATGAACAGTGCGAAGAACACATCGCAGATCACCGGAAGGGAAACGGAGCCATGAAGGCGACGTAGTGGGAAGTTGGCGTTTGCTAACTTAGCAGCAAGTTGATGTGCGACTTCCTGGAGAGCCTGTTCTCTATAATATAGAGACCAGCATTGGAACAGCATTGGAAATGCGGACCAGCTGGTGAGGTCCTGATGTTGTGCACACTCCCGCCATCTCAATGTTGACAAAACGCAGGATCTTCTCTTTTCCCTCAATGGACGTTCTGTGACCTTTTTTATTTCCTGGGACTACATATTATGTAGTCCCAGGAAATAAAAAAGGTCACAGAACGTCCATTGAGGGAAAAGAGAAGATCCTGCGTTTTGTCAACATTGAGATGGCGGGAGTGTGAACAACATCAGGACCTCACCAGCTGGTCCGCATTTCCAATGCTGTTGCCGAGATCAGGGTCAAAACCGCCGAAACCCAAGACCGTCACATCATCGGCAAATAAGAATACCTTTTCTGGGCAATCATCAAACCGATAAGCAAGTCGTTGATATACAACAAGAAAAGCGTCGGACCAAGTACTGACCCCTGCTCGACTTCGCAGGGTACTGGGAATGACCCAGATGCTGAGCCACTGAAAAGAGACCGTTTTACTCCATCCGGATATGAATTTTTCAAAGAAGGAAACTGCAACGTCATCAAAGCCATACCCTGAAAGCTTCAATAGGAGCCTATCATGAGGAACCAAGTCGAACGCCTTGTTGAGATCGTATAGCCTAATATTTTTTACCGAACCAAATTTTTGACTAGGAAAAATGTGGAGCCAACCGCAATTTCTCACAACTATTGATGAATTATTTAATAACGGCCACAACGATTGTGTGATTTCGTACCAATCATTGGTATAAATAAGAAAATTATCAATATTCTAAAATAAATCCATTCAAATCTTGGTTCGCAACTAATCTTTTAGGTACTGTGTACTAATCATGATAGTATACTCATGCATAAATGAATTTATTCATACATGCCACGGAGTGGATATCAACTACTGTTTTCATACTAAACACCGGGTATATAGTTGTGGCCGACTGAGGGGTTCCCTCACTTCATTCATTAGTTAAACAAGCGAGTTGATTAAGGGGGACGGAATTTACCCTGAGACCCCCCCCCCCCCTCTCCGACCGTCACCGTCCTGATCTCCCGGACGTTGCTCCGGACTGTGGCTTGAATCTCTCGAGAGCCGAATGACGTTCGCCTTCCATAATAAAACAGGAAGCTGCGGCCGCGTCCCGGGAATTCGGCCTCGACATCATCAGTTACCTTCCGGTTCGCAAAGGTGTTCTCAATTTTCTTTATAAACTTCGTATCCATGCCCTAACATCCATCCACCACTAATAAGGGTGAGAAATGGTGTCAAAAATTCAATTTTAAAACAACAATCTTTATGAACGTTTTCAGATTCAAACATCCGACATTGAAACCCTTAAGATGTAAAGAGTGCTAAACATTTAAATTTCAAAACTGAAATATTGCCGCTGGAATCATCAAAATTGTATAATAATTGCCGGAAAAAAATGGGAAAAACCGTTAATTCGGTTATGTTTTTCCCATAAAATGTAGCTATACATGAAATTCTCAAGGATTTAAAAAATTTATTAGTGCATGGTCTTAGAGAATTGAAAAACTGAGAGATTGCCGTGGGATCATCAAAATGGAACAATAACTGCCAGAGAAATAAGGGAAAAACTGTTTATTCAGCAGTTTTTCCCATTTTTGGTTTAGTATTTTCAATAAAGAACCTTTGGAATCGACCAAGAAAAGAATTTTTTAACTCCCCCTCAAAATTTATTGGTTTACGTTTCAAGGTACGTAGAATCCGAAAATCGAATAAAAATTTGGCCGTCCGTCCTCCGTACGCCGAAATTTGATAATATCAAATTTCGCCTACATAATATTATTATGTAGGCACCATTTGGGAGCTGACCGAAATGCAATCGACGTTTTTCTTCAAGTTGGTTGGTGTTAACAATGGCAAAGCCGTGTTCTTTGCTGACGAGTGATCTATATAGAAAATTATTAAACCTTTGTGTAATAATTTGCAGCGTTTTCTCTGGCAATTATTGTTCGATTTTGATGATTCCGGCGGCAATATTTCAGTTGTTTAATTCCCTGGTGCACTAATGAATTTCTAAAATCCTTGAAAATTTCAAATTTAGGTACAACTTTTTCATTTTTGCCCCTGCAATTTTGCGAAATACTTACAAGCAACGACGGACGGTGACCAACGGAGACCCTTTTAACCCTTATTTTTCTACCCTTAGAAGTGACTGACATCAACCAAAACCTTCGGAGCCACACTAAACCCCAAATAGCTCTACCAAATTTCATCAAAATCTGTCAATGCCACAAAGTACTGGAGACAAGTTGATGCTAACTGAGGAAAGTGCCACATTCTTACATTTTGAAAGGTAAACCAACAAATTTTGAGGGGGAGTGAGCTTTGTATTTGTTGGTCGATTTCAAAGGTTCAAGACAACAGTTAATGGAGAGGTCGCCCTAGAGCAGCTGTTCGGAGCAGCCGAAACATATCCATCACGTAGTTTTCACTATGAATTGGGTACCGTGGTGGTTCGATAATCTTCACGTATTTAGGTCTAATTCAATTTGCGGAAAGTTTAATTCAATTCGCAAGCATATTCATGTTCCGGAATATGACAGTAATATTCATAGAGGACCATCAAATCGATAAATTCTCGCATACACTGAATAGTTCACTGAATGTAGTGGATTAAGAGAGTAATATCAGACCACTAGGGGGCGTCGAAACGTTTACTAAGGTGACGAAACAATATAATATATTTTTGCCTTCCTAGAGGCTATACATATTATATATAGCCTCTAGGAAGGCAAAAATTAACCCATTGACGCCCGAAACTTTTTTTTTCAATATACATTAAATGTATTTTATATTTTATATGTTTTATTTTTTATTTTTCATTTTTGTTTTATTTTTTTATTTTTTAAATGTTTTTATGTTTGTTTTTTTTTATGTTTTTATGTTTGTTTGTTTTTATGTTTTATATTTTTCATATGTTTTATATTTTGTTTTATTTTTATTTTATGTATTTTATAATTTATTTTTTATTGTTTTATGTTTAATTTTTTTCAATATACATTAAATGTATTTTATATTTTATATGTATTTAATAAAAAAATAAAAAAAATTCCCCGTTTTCTGAACATCATTCGGAGTCGGAATATCAAATTGATTTTTTAAATTTAAAAAAATTAATTTCATATTCCGACTCCGAATGATCTTTAGAAAACGGGAAACATTTTTTTCAAAAATCTCCTGATCGAATTTACATGTGTTTACGTTGGTACATCGCGACGCTGGGCGCCATGAGAACTGATCTTTTTCTTTCAAAATTGAGTTTTTAGTAGATCATGTCGTGATCTCACCGGTTCTACTAGGGACTCACTTGGAATATTGGATGCGGAGTACGTCAATATTAAGTAAGTAATTCTCCAACTAATTTTCACCTTCATAATTAGCCAAAAAAATACCACTAAAGGGGGCATTAGATGAAGTATCATTGCCCTGATGATGACAAAATGGGTTTTTGGTAGAGAACAAAGTACCAAGTACCCAATAAATTTGAAGATGACGCATCGTGCTTTGTGACCCACTTGGCAGACTAATTCGATTTTCCGTTTATTTGGTAGGGTAGTCGGTAGTTGTGATGACATCCCATCAGGCTATTCCCCTTCATTTCTAGATAAAGCTTCGTGCTATGTGCCACACACTCGTGGCTCCTGATAAACCATTATACATCTCTGTGATCGGACAGACCTGGAGAAAAGGATCCCCAGGATCCAGGTCTTCTCAATGATTCTGGAAGGTGCACAGCAGCCTCCAAACAGAAAGGGCTTCTATGATGCCATATGGCAACACTGGGCTTCAATAGGTTAAGAGGTGGGGAAGCGACGTACACAAATTGTATTCATAATGCAAATAATCAGAATGTTGCTCGGAATATTTGGATCGTAAATAGTCGGCGAGATTTCGTTCAGGGAAGAACGCTGTATGGATTTTGCATCCAATCATGTAAATGTGAACTTCGTCTGTGACCTTACGATGGAAATAGGGTTTGAAAATTTACGAACCTTATATGAGTGGAACTCCGGGTGATTTGAGGACGGCAAGTTTGTGATTTTCGTGAGGAGGACGGCGACGCAGCCCTCAGCTTCCTACTTCCGGGGATGGTAACCGGTTAGGGTTCGAGGGGTCCACCCCTTAGATATACATTAAATCAAGTTCCCCGAGCAAGTATGGTGGTGTGGGGGGGGGGGGAAGGGCGGACAGTCGCTTCCCTTGAAAAATATATCCTCCGACTGGACGGGATCCAGTGAAGAGGGACGGACCCCCTTAATATATGTTCTGCTGGAGGTCGCGAGGGAAGGATGAAGTTTTTCCCTGCTCTATTCCCGCCCCAGTTCTATCCCTCTCCGGGGAGAATCTTTCCATCTCTAGAGATCATTTGATGTAGACGAATCAACAGAGATGTTTGATAAATTGAAAGCTTCATGACATTGATCATGTCCGATTTTGGTACCAAACTTAGCTTTTAGCGAATTTTCAAGAAAAATGAAGCTTTTGCAATGGCCTCAAAATTTTTAGAATGGATTTTTTCGAAACATTTTCCAGTGAAATTTTTGGGACATTCTGAAACGATCCCTAAAGCTTTTCCAAAAATCACATATATGTGTGTGTCAATTTGCACGATAACTTGAGTAATTATTTAGAAATAGGTAGTTTTTTTAGTTTTCGCCAAAATGTTCGTAACAACAAACAAAAGGTCAAGTTCGTTAGCAAGAAATTTTGGACAATCCAAAGTGGTACAAATTTCAAAAAGTCCAAAATAACGGGTTTTTTTTGTCGTTATTACCTTCACAATCATGGTAATATAATATATTACCATTTTTCATTTTTCAATTTTCATTTTTTAAAAACGTATTAATATCAGAAATTTTTTCACAAAATTTCTGATATTAATACGTTTTTAAAAAATGTAAATTGTCCAAAAATTAAGAAAAGTATGTATATTTTTACATATATAATGAAAACGTGCGTATATTTGTTGTACCCAGAAATGCAGTCACCGTGTGGGTACTCTATGAGTTTGTGGATACGAGTAGAACGTCAATATGGACTCCTAACATCTTCAAAGCATACAAGGTGCATACAGTGTGCTGTTATGGTATACTGAGAATCGAAAGAACCAAGATTCGTGTAAAAAAAAAACTTTCTAGGAGAAATTGCAACATCATTGTTCTTTTTCTTAACCATACCTTCAACTGAAAGATTTCTTTGAAAATTCACTCATTAATTCATGCTGCATGAATGGACTTTTTAGAAATGAGAAGAGTTCATTTGTACTCCAGCCGAGACTGAGCCCATGCCTTCATAATCCGACCTTATCAAAATGTAAACTGAGCCCAATCTGAAACATATTGTTTAGGAATGCATTCATTCCAGGGGACGTTTCATTGGATAAGCATTAGGTCAATGAATGAAATTCATGATCTACGATACCCAACATGCGAATTCGACCCCCCCCCCCCCCTACCAACACACACGCTATGGAATCCAAAATGGTGAACATCATACCGCCGTTTCGGTAAAACAATTACGTAACTGCCAATTTGCGTCAAAATGACTTCAATGTACCAAGGTGACCGGGAAGAAGTAGCGCATCCAGTAAAATTTCGACCTCATCGGAATTCCGTCCAGTTTCATCGGAGTGAAGATGCGTCTTTGTTTAATTATCATCTGTCTTCGGTGAAACGATGACATATGTGTTAGTAGTTGAGCTGATATCAACGTGTGAACTTATCAGTTCGGGAGAACAACGCCTCAACTGCAAAACATTTGAATTGTGGTCCTTTCATCAGCGAAAAGATGGACAAACAATGCCGTAAGTGTACTTTGTGTCATTGTTTTTTTAAGAATTTTAGTAATAATGCATCGAGCTCTTGAGAGGAACAACGACGTAAGTGTACTTTGTGACATTTTTCTGGGAACTGTTTTAATAATGCATAAAAATTACGGAGGGACAACGTCGTAAATGCACATTACGTCTGTTTGTACCCACTATTGGCCTGAAAACAATATTTTTTATTTTGAATAATTCTGATTACCACACTAATTCGTCTAGTTTTTCTCACATAAGACTCTTCTTGGTTAGCGGACACTCCTGTTATTTTTTTATTTTGACATCCCCCTGATTAATAGTTATTAAATTTCCAGATTTCTCATTGCCATATACCTGTATGCGGTTCAACGCTTGGACATTCACACCATTACCCACAAATACCTGATTCGTGACCACACTCAAAATGAAGGCGATGCCGTCCACAGCATCATCGAGAAATCAGTGACTAGAGCTAAGAAATCTGGGCCGATTTATGTTCCCGAACAGTATGTTACACTAATCCGAAACGCGAAGAAGAAGGGACAGCCTCTAAAAGTTCGAGAGATGAATTTTTCGGACTTCAAGGACCTCAAGGCGTTGTACAACGACATGGGACTCGTCGTGACTAAGGATACAGACGGTGGCGATTTCAAGTTGTCAGAAGTAAAAATTTTACGGTTTGAAAAGGGAAGTGACGAGTTTTCATTCAAAAAAAGTTATAAGCAGTCGGAATGGAGCAAAATTAACATTTTCTCTAAGAGAAGACGTGCAAGGTAGAACACACAACCTGCTGATTTGCTTCTAAGCCCGGCTTACCCCACCAAAATACCAATCTCAGACAATAAAATCCGAGATTTGAACTCTTTGATTCAAAGCAACATGATTCATCCATTTTATAAAACTTTTAGTGATTCCCTTAACTAATAATTTTAAAGTTTCCATTAATGCATGCGTATTACCGTGTTCACATTTTTTATAATGTTTTGTACATCGTTGTTCCTAAGTGGTGATTAAAAAGGCTGATTTAAAAATCTATTGGATAAGCTGCTCGTTTTCCCCTTCAAACACTTTGTCAAGACTTTGAAATTTTGAGCCATCAATTCTGGATGAACAATGACGTAATTGCAATAAATCAGGTGTAGAGAAGGGGGAGAGGGTGAATTTTACCCCCAAAGTATAGGTACTCCATAGCGAACGCTTATAGTAACAAAATGCCCAAATACGAATGTTGAAGGAGCTTGCATTCGTGCCTCACAGGGTTTTTCGTGAAAAAATTTTGGTTTTTTGCTTCTCCTGTAAAATGTGATATTTCGCAGTTAAGTCATTGTTTTACTGAACCGGCTAGTATTACTAGCTGTAGGTTCATACATCATGATACTAATGGAATGATAAACTCGATTATGCCCCCCGCCCCTCCTCTACATCTGTTTACAAGTATTTGCCTCACCATAAATAAATCGAAAACGCCCTCTCCACAACATCCGCTCAAGTACGAGGAGATAGCTTCGCAACACTTCAGTCCATAATCATAATGCGTTGCGAATGAGGATTTTCCAGCCCTTAATGCCTCTTTGACGTACAGCGCGTCAAAAGCGTATTTCTGGGGCAAACAGCATTCCAGCCTCACCTAAAGCACTCCCGAAAAACATCCTCCCTTTTCTTTTTTACCTTGATATTTAGGGTGTTCGCTGAAACTTAGCCATTACGGCTTGTACATCCCATTACGGGTAATAAAGGTCTTACGAGACCTTAATTATTGCCTTTACCAAGACTTAGAGGGAGCTTAGAGGCAGGAAAGTAAGGCACCGCTTATAAGCCAGCGGGAAAAAAGAAGGAGAAGCTTCGCTTCAACCTGATGTTCTCACGTTTCTCATTGTTTCGATGTAATAAGCTCTTATGAACTTATTGTTGACTTTTCAAAATTAAATATGTTGGGAATATGAGAAGTTTTGGTTGAGGGAAGGTTGGAGCCAAGGGCAAATCTTCTAAGTAATGACGGAGAGGCTCGATTCGGTTTATTATTTTTAATAATGAACCTTTGGAATTAAGCCCGAAGAAAAATGTAAACCACCCCTCCCCCCACTCCTCAAAATCTGATGGTAAGTAGAATCCAAAAATCGAATAAAAAACTTTCCTTCCGCACGCGGCACTTTCCTCAGTTCCCGTGAACCAATTTTGATAAAATGTGAAATATCGGCTCCATATAAACCTAATCTCTAGTTCTAGTTGTACCCCGAGGATTTTGGTTATTGTCAGTCGCACGTAAGAGGTAAAAAGTGAGGAAAAACATTTTCAAAACATCCTAGCTCGCGTTCAATTCAACATTAATTTAAAATTTCCTGAATTTTTTTACACCACCCAGAGCTCTGTTACAGAGCTCTGGGTGGTGTAAAAAAATTCAGGAAGCTAGTCCTACAGTAGGACTAACCGTTTTCTTAATAAGGATAATTTATTACCTAAATAATAATGAATGTTCATGGAGTAATTGTCTTACTCACCCCCAGACCCCACCCCCCTCCTGCCCTAAAAAGGTGTGACTTCCAGGTACATTTTCTTGAATTCTGCCACCCAATTTTCATTATACTTTAGCCATTTTGTGCTGCACTTTGTCTTGTTCAATTTGAGTTTGAGGCGCTGTCTTGGAAAAATCTCAATTTTTCTGTGTTTCTAAATTTTCAAAGTAATTTTTTCACTCACCCTTGACTGAAATCCTGCTTCATCTGAACTCATTTTCCAAAAAAAAAAAAAATAATTAGCGCCCAATTTGTCAAGTTGAAGTTACTGCGTTGTTGTGAAGTTAGTGTTTTTGATGGTGTTTCACTGGAATTTTCTTCCTTGTAATCGCTTTTTTAAAAGTTTTCAGAAAACGGAAACTTGTGTTTTGCGTCCGAGAAACTTCAGAATCTCTGGTCACATCCAGTTCAGCTGATGGTGATGAGATGATAGTAGCTATGCTTCCTGTTCCTCCAAATCCTCATCATGTCAAGAGAAAGTGAAGGACAATTCAGCCAACTATGAGTTTACATTTTCTTACAAAGTGAACTTGAAAATATTCCATTTTTTTCTTCTACTGCTTGTTGTCGTGATTGTAGGGATTCAGCCAACTTTGATTTGAAAGGCCCAAGTTTGCGTCGAGATGTCACCCTCATCTAGATGTTTTTTTTTTTTGTTTTGTTTTGTTTTGTCTACAATTTTCTAAAGGTATGGTGTGATATATATAAGATTGAAATTTTGAAATATATATTAGATTAGAATTATTTTGATATATATTAGATTGAAATATATTGAAAACCATAAACAATGTTCTTTCAATTGTTTTGTATTCCAGGTCCCCTTAAATAGAGCGGGGTTCATCAACGGCCCAACCCGGAAAATTATCAAGACCTGCGATAACGCCCTCGAGCGGTCACCAATCCAGATAATCTCCCACGCCTTAACTTCTGTGATCTCAAGGAACCGGTTCATAAACCAGCTAACCGCCTGGTACGAAACATGTAATTTAGATTCCAGGTAACTATTTCGCGTTCATTTCCAGTTTTGAAGAAAAAAGTACCTACATTGAATTTCGAGTTTTTTGGCGATGAGATCAGCCAAGTCCTTGCAGTAGCCTTCAAACTTGTCGTTCCCGGACAGCGTCTCTCCTGGTTCGGCTTTCTTCATCATGATGTACGGCTCCTCCTGCAAAAATAAATAAATAAATAAATAATAATAATAAACTGATCATAAAAACGCGGTGAGTGGTAATAATTGTATTATCAATTAATTAATCGTTTAAACGTAGAAAAATATATCCGATGCCTTTGATAAACATATTGTTTAGTAATGCATGTATTCCAGGGGACGTCCCATTGGATAAGCATTAGTTTATAAAACTGTTTCACTCGATGTAATTTATTTATTACATCGTGAAATGTAATTTCGATGTAATTTATTACAGTAGAAATACTGAACCCCCCTCTCATCACCGTTATCCACCTCAACATTTCGGGCGGCATGGGAGCCTCGAATTTGAAGAGCATTTTAAAATCCATGATATTCGAGTTCAACCGGTCTGGCACCAAAGCGGTAATACTTCGTAACGTTGAACTTTCATCTATTAGTTTTAGTAGGCGGTCCATCGAGGTTCACATCCGTATTCAAGGTGAAACACGAAAAAAAACAAAAAAAAAAAAAAAAACACACGAAATATGCGGTTTACGGTGTCCTGACACCATGGTGGCACCACTATTAGTTCCATGGTGGGACAGAGGATAATTCATGAAAATCCTGAGGTATAATGAGAATTTTCCCACAATTTCAAAGGTTGGGTACAATTGGTAAGCAGTAAAGGAACCGACATATTGAAAAATCGGATATTTTTTGAATATTATCCCCCCACTCAACCCCTCCCCTTGCGAATTTTGGTACTCATGTGAAATCATGTACAACTCGGATATTATTTGAGTCAAACAAAAAAATAAACACACCAGAGCGATTTGATTTGGTTGCACAATGATGACTGATAGTAAATTCACTAGTTAAATACTAAAAAAAATTATTTTAAAAGAAAGGATAACTTTAATTTCAATTTTTGATACTACGATATACTACTTCGTACTAAGTAAACTGATGTGAATTCTGAGAAAATGAAACCTGTCGATTGAGTTACCTACTCTAATCTCTAACCTTCGCTATTCACATGCCGACATGATCGCGTGATGACTTGATGGCGAATGTAGCTATGAAGGTTGACTCGTTGAAACTTGTGTTTCTCATGGACCTATTTCTTTCTCTCATTTCGCTATCGTTTTTAGTTTCATTCTTCGATCGTGACGTCAGGTCATTGATCGAATAGGTACATAAAATAATGAGTTTATTTGTTTCTTTTGCAATAAATGCTAATACGAGTTGTATTTTTTTTATTTTTTATATTGGAAAGAAAAGATGTAACATTAGTTACTTTTATTGTGACGTCAGCCGGACAGCTGACGCGATTGCCTCGCTGTGACAAGGATTTGAAATATACCTTCTTCCCAGTTCAACTGTCTACAAGTGATCATCTCTCTTTCCCCTGAATCCTTAAACATCTAAATTAATTAAACTTAACGATAAACGTTATACCTACTTCACCCCAGATCGATAGCATAAGGACGCCCAAGTCTTACTGTGGGACCTCCTAAAAAGCTAGGAGAGCGGAATAGCCTCTTCCTAGCCTTCTCCTTATTATTTTCAATAATGAACCTTCGAAATCGATCAAGAAAAAAAGTTTAACCCTCCCTCAAAATTGAATTGACTCGAAGAGGTATTGGAGGGGAATCAGGAGGTATAGTTTATTTGACTAAAAGCGACCAAAAGACACGGTAATTAGCAAATGTATGTAAACGTTGATGGTATCGAATGAGTTGAAATTTTCCATCAGACATCGAGTTTTCTGAGAACGAGTTTGGAGCTAACTGGCGAGTTTGGAGGAAAATCTGCGATTTTGAATGGATTAATGGTTCAAGTGGAAACGTGATGACTAACTAACATTCATCAGCAGAACCGGTTCAAAGACCCGAAGAGAACTTGGTTCGAGTGTAAAATCCCGGAATTAATTGACGCCACCTCCCATCTCAAATAGCGAGTCGCTAACCCTTCCAGAACTCTGGGATAAGTTACATGGGCGTGATTATTCATTTGAGCGCCTCCCCCACTCCCGTCGCCTCATATCCAGGAAGCCAGGAAACCTCCAGGAGCATAAATACCCGCCCGCAAAGCATGGTTTCACGGTTACACTAAAGGATAGGCGCAGCCGGGTTGACAGCTAACTAATGGAATGGAGGCTCGGAGAGGAGAGGCAGATAGCAGGCAGCGTTACTGGGAATAGGAGATAAGGTTTCTAAACAGTCATTTGCACGCGTAACCCGTCAATTCGCGAATTAAATCGGCCCTCTGGGAGCCACTCGCAGCACGTATAGGAAGTTTCGACACATAAGATCGTGACCCCTGATCGAGCGAAGTTTTTATCAGTCAATCCGCACATCAAAGGGAGAAAAAACTAAAAAAGGGAAGAGATACAACTGATATCATGTCAAACGAAAAATACAATAACCGATACGAGTCAACATAAAATCATTCATTTCGTGTTTTTTTTTTTAGTTCCAAACGGAGCTTTTACCGAATGAACAATTTTGAGGCATCATTCAGTGAATCGGAACTGCTTTTGTGAGAACCCAAAGGGGGAATTCAATCATTCACCAAGTCACCAGATGTTTCCACAGTTTTTCTTCTTTTATTTAAAAGCTACCTGCACTGCCCGGTTTTTTCGTTCCACCTGTTAGATATTATATTACAATGTAATTTTATAATGTCATTATAAAATGGTTCTCCCTGTGAATAACGTAACGACAAACAACTATATCATATCTTCCACAAAATGCATTATTACGATGGAAGCAAGGCGATAAAGGTTGTTCCCCCAGTTGGTCAGTTGAAACTTGAGTGAGGAACTGAGACCGAGTGGAACTACTTACACACACCAACGCTCAAAGTGTAAATTTGAGGGGCAGTTCGAGCTATCATTTCGGTGTTAGGACACTTTTGAGAAAAAATGGTAGGGTTAAGTATCAATTACTGTGGATTGGTGAATTAGGAATACAATTCAAAACTTTAAAGTGGTCTCCTGTAAAATTCCATTTTTTTGTACTCACTTGAGTCTTCTCCCTTGCCAGCCAAATATGAATTGAGAAGAAAACAAATATCTGAATTTTTTCCTACTTCAACTTCTAAATAATTTAATTTAATTTTTTGGAAATTTTGCTAACTAGTAGAATGTAATTGGTGCATTAAATATTCATTGAGAAGAAAAAATTATCTGAGTTCAACTCCCTACTTCAACTTTTGAATAATTTAATTTAATTTTAAAAATATTTTCAACTAAAAGCCATACGGTTAGGTGGCCATTGGAGCTCCCTGGCAAAAAATAACATGGACTTTAGTAGGTCAGATAGGAAGTTTTCGATCACAAACCATAGACTCATCAATTGGTTAGGTAGAATTTTTGAAAATTAGAAACATCATAGTTAGGAATTTTTATCCATTCAGGCAATTTTGATTGTCGTCAATGCAATGCCAAACGATTGTACTGATAGGCCTCTCCAACAGTTTAGATCAGATAGCCATTAAGGTGTGATCTTGCCTCCTATAATTTCCATTGCCTCCTAAGTAATTGTAGCCCCTGCGCATGCGCATATATTATATACCCATATAACAACCTTGAGTCGTATGAATAAAACAGTGGAATCTGGATAATCGCGAGTGAGTTCCAACGTGATCAGTTTAATGGTAGTCATTGCGCATGAGCAAACGTGAAATCGTGATAATCAGCTTAACTGCCAGATTTCGAGCCCGATTTTGGGAAATTTTTCTGGAATCGTGTTATGGGTACGGGAAACAATAATGCCATACTCGGTCAACAGTTCTTTTCTCCTTCTTTTTCTACCTAAGCTTTAGCTCTGTGGTTATATTCATAGGACCGTCTTTCGACGAAGGAAGTTAGCCACGTTCTCATCTCCCACCTACGTTTTGAGTTATGAGGGAAAACAGACGGGGAAAGTCTTGGAAGGAAAGTTACAGGACCTAGGGAACAGGGAGATACGGCAGGATGGATCACACACGACGGAAACTTCTTTACTGCGGTTCTGCGCGGTGGGACGGGACAGGGGACAGGGCGTTAAATTCGAGCGATAACATTCAAAAGTTGTTGAGGACGAGGAACCGCCCCTTCCGGACAGCCGAGGCGCCAGGTCGTATCTCCCAGAGATTGAAGATTGAAGAGGACGGTCCTCCTATCTGTCGACTGTTCAACACATTAAAATGTATCTGACGTCGGGTATACAGCGTGTACACTCACAACTCCTGAGCAAAGAGAACAAAAAATTGTGTGGAAGTAAAATAACCACCACCTCTGGTTCCCGACAAGAAGGCACTTACAACAAAACCCTTGCTGAATTTCATCGATAATTTTGCTTAATCTGTCATTTTATGAAACTTGATAATCAGCGTTAAATTGGTGATTCAACTTCTGTGACGTTGAGAAAGCGAAGAGGGCATATTGTCGGAATATAATTCGACATGCTCAGCTGTAATGATATCAGAAGGATATTATTTGTTGTTGTTTGTGGGATGTTTACCCCGGATGGATGCCCCTCTTCTTCAAAGATGACCAGGAGGTATAGGTACCCTCTCCTCAAGAGCCCACCGGTTGGGATTCAGTTCGATTGTAGCCACGCCACGTGCGGATCGTCAGCCATCAACAGACACTTCCTCAGTGGAAGAAATTGATTTTTTGAACATTCATTCAAATCATAATTCGTATCTCCCGGATCAAGAAAAGATCGACGGATGTGGAGGATCGGCCACTGGAAGACGCAGTCACCCCACTACGCTCACTTCGAGGTAATTTAACAACATTTCATCACTCCATCATCCAACAGACATTTCGAGGAAGCTGCTTCGCAGAGAAAATTTCTGAGGAAAATTCTAAATTTATTTTATTTTTTTTGCAGCCTCCCGAAGTGCCATCGTTCTTAAATCGGAGGCAACATCTCACCCTTGTGGACGTTCTCCTGCTGAAAAGACCGTTCTGTTCGATGAGTACCTAATAATAACTGATATCTTATTAATTCACTGCTTGTTCAGTTTGACGAGTAATGTAGTAATATTACTAGTCGAGGAAATATTTTTTTTGTAAAGGGGTGTGGCTATTAGGGAATCCTAAAGGTACATACAAATATAAGAGTACCTAGCACAAAATTTGATATAAATCATAATTAAATTTGTACAAGTACAAAAGAAAATTTGCATTAATTTTATTAATTAAATTAATTATTAAATAAATTAATGTTAATTTTTTAAAAAACTGAAATCGATTCGGATGGTTCTTAATATGCTTCATCGGACCCCACCCTTCTCCAACTTGAGCTGAGGAAACAAATTTTCATTATTAGTAGTTTCCAATCTGCTATACAACATTCGTTCACCGTAATACTTTTCAAGCCGAAAAACAAACACCCAGTCCATTTTCTGCAAGCCAGCACTCCCCGAGAATGGCAAGTCCCAAATATGAAGCAATGATCCTAATTTTTAGGTCTTTTATCTATTATTGTAAATAATTTCTTGATTTTTCACACGAAACTGTTTTTAACCATTAGAAGAAGGTATAGATTGAGCCAACGAATCCAACGATACCAGAAAGTCAAAATGTGAGAAAAATCGAGTT
Source organism: Apolygus lucorum (assembly GCA_009739505.2). Lineage (NCBI taxonomy): Eukaryota > Metazoa > Arthropoda > Insecta > Hemiptera > Miridae > Apolygus > Apolygus lucorum. The sequence continues at coordinate 14,522,617 of CM019171.2, forward strand.
ACTGCGTTTCCACTTTGATTGGCAGTATAGCTCTCTCATTCATAACAACAGTCATAGCGGGGTCCGGTCGTTGGGGCGTCATTGTTTGGGGGTGGACTTTGCACCGACTTCCGCGGGAGTCGTGGGTTCAGGGCTCATCGCGCGGCAGCGAGCGTTTTTCGGCGTCCGGGGCACCCTCGTCCCAATCCAAGGCGGTGAGGCAATGGGAGCCATGAGCGAAATCATAAGAACAAATCCTGATCTTCCTTTTGGAAGACAGCTGATGACGTCCGAGACGCCAGGAATGGCAGTCGAACGAAAATCCCACCTGAAATGGTTGATCACTTCACTTTTTGGTTATTATTTTCAACTAGCTGAAAAGCCTACTAAAAGCAGGCAAAGACTATTCCTCCGACTCTCCTCCCGCTACCAACTCCCTCCGACTCCTCCCGCCCCCAACCCCTCCGACTCCTCTCGCCTCCGACTCCTCCCGCCCCCAACCCCTCCAACTCCTCTCGCCCCCGACCCTTCCCGCCCCCAACCCCTCCGACTCCTCTCGCCTCCGACTCCTCCCGCCCCCAACCCCTCCGACTCCTCTCGCCTCCGACTCCTCCCGCCCCCTACCCCTCCGACTCCTCTCGCCTCCGACTCCTCCCGCCCCCAACCCCTCCAGCCTACAACTCTCCCTCTGCCACGACCCCTCCGTGCATACGTACGTACGTACGTACGTACGGTTGGCGTTTTATATAATTAGATAATGAACCTTTGGAATCGACCAAGAAAAAAAAAATTTTTTAACATCCCTCAAAATTTGTTGGTTTACGTTTCAAGGTACGTAGAATCCAAAAATCGAATAAAAATTTGGCCGTCCGTCCGCCGTCCTTCCCCCACTTAGCATTGACCAATTTTGATGAAATTTGGTATGTAGAGGTCTAGTTGTGCCCCGAAGATTTTGGTTGATGTAAATCACTTCTAAACGTTGAAAAATGAATTTTGAAATTTTGAAAACGCCCTAACTCAAAAAATTTTGATATAAAGGTATTGTTTTCCATCAGTATAAGATAGTATAGAATTTTTAGAATCGTTAGAGACCACGCGAAGCCCTGTAGGACAAACCGTTCGCTCCCTACGAGAATTTAAGGGTTAGACGTACGATAAATCAGAAACACGAGTGTGAATCACGAAAGAAGCTTAATATCCTTTCAAATTTTAACTGACCGAAATGCGATCAATGTTTTTCTTCAAGTTGGTTGTTGGTAACACTGGCAAAGCCGTGGTCTTTGCAGACGAGTTATCAATATAGAAAAAAAAATAAACCAATGTGTAATAATGTGCAGCGTTTTATTAGATTTTTGGATTCTACGTACCTTGAAACGTAAACCAACAAATTTTGAGGGGGTTAAATTTATTTTTCTTGGTCGATTCCAAAGGTTCATTATTGAAAATAATCGCAAAATGTGTGAATCGCAAAAGAGGCCTAATCTCCGTTAAAATTTTAGCTGACCAAAATGCGATCGATGTTCTCTTCATGTTGGAAGGTTGGTGGCTTTGCAAACGAGTGATCAATATAGAAAAATAATAAACCATTGTGTAATAATTTGCAGTGTTTTTACTACAGTTCACAACAACGCACGCATAGTTTCAAATGCTGTGAGGTATGGTTGATGGATTGAAGTAAAAAGAGCGGTAGGACTGGTAAATTCTTCTATATGAAGCTTGAGTACCACAATGTGGCTTATTTTATAAGCAGCAACAGCAACACGTTCGAAAACTTGTTTCCGGTTGTACTTATGACTTTTTTTTACCGGCTCTTACTGATATTGTATTTTAGTAATCATCGGGGTGGCTCAAAACCAACCACCAATCCGAACGAAATCAATAAATTAATTTGTGAGTGTTGTGACTTTTAGTGTTTTAGCTTTAATTGGTTGTAACTAATTAAATTGTATATTATACAGTAGATTTTACCGTAATTCGGTTTGTTTTGCCGTAATAACGTAACACGCCGATGAACAAACATACAGTCCATTTTCTGAAAGGCAGCATTTCTGCCAGCATGTCTCATATATGCATTGAACAGGCCCCGAATCAGACGTATTTTCCCTTTTTATTTAGTATTTTAGTAAATCCCCCTTTATTTTAGTAAATGAGAGAAAATTGAAAATCTGGGTCATAGTGACCCGACCACAGTGTTTACGTGAAGAAATTCATCTCAATGCTGGATGGTTAAATAGTCATGTTTTTGGTCTGCAGCAGCAACGGGTAACTCTTCGCCTGCAAAACTCGGCAAACTAACTAATAGGTGGGTCTGTAGAAATACCTTGAGACAATAATATAAAGTTTTGTTTAGTAGGCTCAAGGTAGTGATTTACCCCTTCAGGGTAATATACTACGTACTGACAAGTGGTGGAGATGCCGGGTAGTATCTACCTATACAGAAATAAAATCTATATACTAGACCCTACTTGGATTTGGTTTCATCAAGAACCAAATGGAGTTGAAGCGATTGTTTGGTTCGTCTTCATGAAGACTCATCAATATTATGTAGTTCGATAGAAAACAGTTTGTACGATGTGTGTTAACAAGAAAATGGTTGCATTAAAGGTATTGATCAGTTTTCCCAGAGGGCCGCAACTCGTTCGGAAACCTCTCCCCGGCTCCTTGTAGAGTCAGTTCAGCCGACCGTGGTCGCCACGCGCCATTTCACCTTATGCCTTCATTACATCGGCTATAGAAAAGGGGAGTTTGAAGACACTTTCCACGACCCCCTTTGTGTCGTGGGGCGCGTGTGGGTCGTGAAGGGGGTCAATATGATGGGGAAGGATCCGGGATGGGGCGAACGGGAGTTTACCTCCTATCTTCCGCCCACCGCTGTGGTGCCGCAACATGAATGACAACTGTGGCTCCATTCAAAGGGAAATGAACTGGAACTGAGAAATCACGAGTGGATCCTACAGGCAATAACACGTTCATTAGTCAGAACGGAAATGCGGTCGAGGCATACATTTGATTTTGGTTTAATATTTTCAATAATAAACCTTTGGAATTGGCCAAGAAAAAAAATTTAACCCCCTCAAAATTTGTTGGTTTACATTTCAAGGTACGTAGAATCCGAAAATCGAATAAAACGCTGCAAATTATTACACAAAGATTTTTTCTATAGATCACTATACTAGGTACACTTCTATAGGTCTTTTCTAGATAACTGGTTTGCAAAGAACACGGCTTTGCCATTATTACCAACAACCAACTTGAAGAAAAACATTGAGCGCATTTCGGTCAGCTAAAATTTGAACGGAGATTAAGCCTCTATCGCGTGTTTCTTATTTATCGTAAGTCCAACCCTTATTCTCGTAGGGAGCGAACGGTTTATCCTACAGGACTCCGCGTGGTCTCTAACAATTCAATACTATCTTAAATTGATGGAAAGACAATACCTTTATTCCAAAATTTTATGAGTTAGGAAATTTTCAAAATTTTAACTATTAACTAATTTATTTTTCAACCCTTAGAAGTAACCTACATCAACCAAAATCTTTGGGGCACAACTAGACCCCAAATGGAGCCTACATACCAAATTTCATCAAAATCGGCCAATGCTAAGTGGGGAAAGGACGGCGGACTGAAGACCAAATTTTTATTCGATTTTTGGATTCTACGTACCTTCAAACGCAAACCAACAAATTTTGAGGGAGGGTTAAAATTTTTTTTCTTGGTTGATTCCAAAGGTTTATTATTGATAATGAAAAACCAAAATTAGGCCGTCCGTCCGCAGTACGCAGCACTTTCCTCAGTTAGCATTGACCGATTTTGATGACATTTAGTATGTAGGCTCCATTTGGGGTCTAGATGTGCCCCAAAGATTTTGGTTGATGTGGGTCACTTCTAAGGGTTCAAAAATGAATTTTGAAATTTTGAAAACGCCCTAACTCAAAAAATGTTTGTATAAAGGTATTGTCTTTCCTTCAATTTAAAATTCTATAGAATTTTTTGAGACTGCTTGGAGCCCTGTAGGACAAACCGTTCGCTCCCTACGAGAACTTAAGGGTTGGACTTACGATAATTCAGAAACACGACTGTGAATCGCCAAAGAAGCCTAATCTCCTTCAAATTTCAGCTGAGCAAAATGCGATCGTTATTTTTCTTCAGGTTGGTTGGTGGTAACAATGGCAAAACCGTGTTCTCTGCAGAAGAGTGATCTATATAGAAAATTATTAAACCATTGTGTAATAATTTGCAGCGTTTTTGGTGGAAACCAGACAGCCTATACAGGCTATACCTACACTGCATAAATATGACATGTCTAAGGTTCGGATGGCTGAACGACGCCCAAACCTCGCCAAAAATAGCATAACCACGTCGTAAACGGACGAAACACCACAAAAAGCTGTAACACTCAATATCTAAACCGTTCAACTTCAACTCACAAGGGAATACCCTACAAAACATTGTTATCAGGAAACTTCTTATGAATTTCTTGCTGATCAAATCATCCGAAGCTGTGAGCAAAATCGTTGCCAACCGCATAATTCACACGCTTTTCATCCTATTGTAGTCTTGGATAGACCATAAATGGACAACAATGTCATCCAGAATTGTTGTATTCTCGAGACATGAATATAAAACTATACGCGCGTTATAGAAGTACTACTACTTTTTGAACTATCGTGAACGGTTTCTTTTTTCATCCAAACACTACTTTTTTTGTCCCTATCAAATTTGGATTAGGACTGAATGGACTTGATGGCATCCCTATAATCCTCTCCCACATTTACTATCTAAAATTATGATTAAACATTCTAAGAATGGATAGCACCAAAAAATTATGATCAGAGTTGAATAGTTGAACTATAATTGATTAAGGTACTTTTCTTTTTACTTCTCATTTTTTAATACTTAACTTTTTTAGTTTGCACATTGACCCAGTACCACCTCCTATTCAAACCAAACGAAAAAGGAGACTACATTTCGAACTCCACGAACCATTCTATCATGAGAAGTCAGGAGCACACTTTCTTTCACATTGAAAAAAAAATATGGATCTTAAGTAGACGTAGAGATGTTTCACTAACCACAATCGTGGTCACAATGTAGGTTCGATTCCTCTCGATATCAGTGTGGGGTTTCAGTCTGGTATACTTCGCCGCAACTGGCTGAAAACCAGCTTCATCTGTCCATTCCGCCACCTGAAATTGAAAAAATATATATGTGTATATATTGCATTACAATTAAAATAATGTTAGAGGAGATTAGCCGATTTCAGAGGATATTAAAGGAGATTATCCGATATTAGAGATTTCAACGAGTTCTTATATTGCCGTTTATTGAATAGTTATCAACAGCTTGAAGATGATGTTTGAGATTTCTCTCCATTCAATCAAGGACATCTGTACTTAGTGGTAAGTTCATGACTCATCCGCTCGAGAGCAGCACGATATAGAGGCAATTGTGGGGGGTCTCATATTAGGAATATATCTCATAATGGGACACTTTCCTGTAATACCTACTTATTCATGTATTTTCTATATTTTCAACCTATGATGCCTATAATAAAAATTTAATTTAAAAATTAAATGGAAATAAAAACTCTATAATATCTATAATAAAAAAATCTGTAATACAATCTATAATACCTACTTATAATCTAAAGAGAAATTTATAAAATGACAACATAGTTCCTATAGTATTCCTATAGTTTATATTCATATACCCACGTTCGAATCTACTTTGTTTGACAATAAATAATAATGTTCAGTAATTTTTCTCTATACTCAACTTAAAAAGTAGGTACCTAGCTATTTCCTTCGAAGTACACCATATGTTAGTACACCATACTTCAGTACGCAGTATATCATAGTTTTACTATGAGATAAAAAAACGGTGAATGTGATACTTCTGTGATTTATTGTTGTTATATAATTGTTTAGGTACATCATTATGTAGGTACCTTTCAATGTTAGGTACCCTTTCAATCATTAAGTACCCTTTCAATGTTTTTTTTCTTTTTTTTTCTTTTCACACTCCTCTATAGTCAACAGCAAAGTAAAACCGACCTGGACGACAGAACATTGAAGAAAACATGGTGAAAGTGTAGTTTTCGGAGATAGTCACCGAGATGAGAAGTACATCTTCGTTCAGCGTGATTCAGACTGAAGAAATGGTTCTCGGTAAATGGGATTCCAGACATTGTGCTATCGGACGGAGGAACACAGACACTTCGCAGGAGTTCCAAATGTTTGAGAAGGAGTGGCAATTCAGCCAACGAATTTCAAGCCCTCTATTCTCTCGTTCCAACCAGTGGCGTCTGGTGACAATATTCGTCAGGCAAACACCTTGACTAGTCTTAGAGGAATAAACAATAGTAAAAAACGCAGCAAATTATTACACAAAGGTTTATTATTTTTCTGTACGCCAGCAAAGAGGACAGCTCTGCCATTGTCTCTACCTACCAACCATGTTTTCGCTTCGCAATCGAGCTTATTTAGATGAAATGCTACACACGCCATTCAAAGAAATAAAGAATTCCTTTATTAAGAAAGTTGATTACTGGTTGCTAAGGAAGCGTAACCCATGGCTTAGTATCCATGGCTCATCCTTCAATTTTCTCTGCTTTCAAGGTCACGAAACAGCCGATTGTTTGCCTTTGCTTTTATAGTGGGGGTATAGGAATACTAGACCCCGCGCTGACCCCCTGCTTACCCGTCGATCGTCTTTTCTCATCCATAACAGTCCCGCAAAATTCATTTTGCTTCCGAGTCTACCAAGGTAGCGGAAGCTTTGTTTTCACTTTTCAAGGACGAAAAAAAAAATTTCTCCAAAATCAAAATTTCCACTCGCGTTTTGCGTTTTAGACCTTTCTGAACAATTTTGGTTCCGTGTCTGTCTGTCTGTGTGTCTGTGTGTCTGTCATGATTTCCTTGTAACGTGCATAACTATACGAAGTTATTGTCCGATTTCTATGAAATTTTCAGGAATTGTGCGGGTTGGTGTGTAGACGGTCCCCTATGAAAATCATTATCTCCGGACTGATAGAAGCGACTGCGCATGCGCAAACGTGAATTCCTTGTAACGGCCATAACTTCTACATTTTCCATCCGATTTCAATGAAATTTTCAGGGATTATGTGGATTAGGTTGTAGATGGTCACCTATGAAAATCATTGTCCCCGGACTGATAGAAGGCACTGCGCATGCGCAAACGTGAATTTCCTTGTAACGGCCATAACTTCCACATTTTCCACTCGATTTCGATGAAATTTTCAGGGATTATGTGGATTAGGTTGTAGGTGGTGCCAATGAAAATCATTGCCCCCGGACTGATAGAAGCGACTGCGCATGCGCATACGTGAATTCCTTGTAACGGCCATAACTTCCACATTTCCAATCCAATTTCAATGAAATTTTCAGGGATGTTACAGAGTAGTGTTCAGATGGTCCCCTATGAAAATCATCACCTTCGAACTGATAGTAGCCATTGCGCATGCGCAAACGTGAATTTCCTTGTAACGGCCATAATTTCTACATTTTCCATCCGATTTCAATGAAATTTTCAGGGATGTTACAGAGTAGTGTTTAGATGGTCCCCTACGAAAATCACAGAGAATTTTTTTTCATAGAGGGATTCTTTCATAGAGGAATGGTGTCCTGTGAGAATCTCAAATCCCATCAATTGCAGGTCATCGGTAGCTCAGAGGATAGAGTCTTGATTAGAGCTCCTAAGGTCGTGGGTTCGAAACCCAGCCGAGGCTATGTATTTTTTGATCCAATCACATACACCTACTCACTTAATTTTTCATCCGAATTTGATGAAATTTTCTAGGATTGTCCAGATTAGCATGTAGATGGTCCCCTATGAGGGTAGTGAAAGGTACTTAGAGATTGGTGTTTTGAGATTACTACTATGCATCGGATCATCTATACAATCGGGTTATGGATACGAGGAAGCTATGTGCCACACCCACTTGGCAGACTTTTGTTAACTGCTTGCCTTGCATCGGGCTAGTTCGTGTATCATCCGCAATCCGTCGTAGTTACCGACCTTTTCAACTCGCAGGTGTGTTGCGGGCTAGTATCCAGGGCAAAATACGTACTTATTTCATCTAACTTCCTTGGTAATAATGGAATAGTCTCCAAATATTATAAAAGTTTTCCAAAATCGGCTAAATATTACTCTAAATATTACTTGCAAAAAAATGGAAATATAGGAGAATTTCAATAAAAATTAATTTATTCATTTTTCATATTTTTAGTAAGGCAAACAGTGTTTGCTATGTTTGCCTGGAGGAGGCGCCACTGGTTCCAACGGACTTGCTGGTAGATATGTTCAGGAGGCCAAACTACTCCTCAAGAAATGCCTGGAGGAACGATCCGATCCTCATTTAGCATTGCTCCATCAGCGAAATGTGCCGAGAGGTACATTGGGATCCCCAGTGCGGAGGTTGAGTGCAGAACCCTCTCTTACCAACCGATTCTTCTCTGCTCGAGCCAAGAATAATTGAAAACGTAGTAAAAGAACTGTAGAATATACGAGAGAGGCATAAGTACTATGGAGATTCAGGAAAAACCAAGTGTCTCCATTACGAAGTGGGAGAAGAGGTTCTCTACAGAATTTGAGCCTAGGAATAGGTGGGGGGTGCGCCTTGATTTTTTTTAGATTTTTAATCGAAAGTAGACTACATCCTGAGAACTTTGGCACCAACCGCGACCTTCTAGCGTGAGTAGATCTGTTTCTATGATTTTTCAAAGTTTCGACTGTTTATGACGTCACGCGCCCCTCTCACCTGGGCGGGACCCCCCAGCCAACTGTGACGTCATTTACGGTCGAAACTTTGAAAATTCATAGGAAAAGATTTAAACACGCTAGAAGGTCGCGGTTGGTACCAAAATTCTCAGAATGAGGTCTACCTTAGATTAAAAATAACAATAAACAGTTTTTCCTACCCAGGCGCACACCCTATTGGCAACCAGCAACAATCATAAGGAGAGGATCTGAACCAAGATCGTACATCATTGAAGCCAAGAATGGAAGACATTACAGAAGAAACGCCTGGTTTCTAAGAAGATCGCCGTGACTCAAAAATGTACATTTGAAGAAGGGAGATGACAGGTTACCTACTGCGTCAAGTACCCACCATCTGAGCGCTACACTACAGTAGCTCCTCTGGACATGTGATCCTGTCCAACCAATTCAATGAATGAACAGTATGACAACGTCATACTAATTAGGGGTGTGTCGGTTCAGGTATTTCCCTGGAACGGTTCGAACGGTTACGGTGACAAAGATGTAACCATTCCAAATTACCGGTACAGTTCCATTACTGGTACAGGCGATCAAATCCCACTCACATGACATGGATGAAGCAGGCAGTCAAATCCCTATCGTCCTTCTTCCATGCTTGTGATCTCAACTTGCAATACAATAGCATCATTTTCCTTGACAATTCGCTAAAAGAAAGGAATTTGAACAAGTGTTACAAAAGAGGCAATTTATTAAAAATAATAGTTACCAAACAATTCAAGGAAAGAATAATGACGTTGCAGTTCAAGAACTTAACATGACAATAATAAATTAATAATACTGGAGACAACTTCCATGCTAACCAGTCCAGAAGATAACTTCCCGGTCCAGAGCCATTGAACCATTCTATATGATATCTTATCGGTCCGGTTCCATCCTTACCGGCCCAGTTCCATCCTCACCAATCAGAATGATCATATTGATGAGATGATTGATCAGATCATTCTGATTGGTGAGGATGGAACTGGGCCGATGGAAAAGATTCTCTTCCCAGTCCAGAGCCATTTCAAGATATCTTATCAGTAGAGATGGGTCGCTCATTAAAGATCCGGCTCTTTGAGCCGGGTCTTTCAGAAGAGCGAGTGAACCACGGGTCAGTAAAAAAGAACCGCGGCTCTTCGGATCTTTTGAGGTGAAGATCGGTTCTTCAAAAGAGCGAGTGAACTGCGGATCAGTAAAAATGACAAATGAATCGCGGTTCTTCGATCTTTGGATCTCTTGAGATCCAGTAAAATAAATGAACGGCGGCTCTTCGATCTTCGGTCCTTTTGAGAACGGCGGCTCTTCGTTCTTCGGTTGTTTTGAGATCGGCAGTGTTCGGGAAAATTAGGACCTCCTTTTCGTCAGCTCACTGTTGCCAACCCGTACGATAATTCCGAGGGAAAATACGATATAAGTCGATCAAACAAGACAATTTTGCGGAATTGTATCGTACCACCACATGCACTATTGTATTTTCGGTCGTAAACTTTACCGTATTTTTCCAGTGTTTTCTGTGACCCACTTTCTGATTCTTTCCGTTGTTTTTTCTCCGTTTGATTTTTACATCATGATTTTTTGTGAGGAGCTTTCTGATACAAGTTCAAAAGGCAAGCAAAAGCACAGCCTTATCTTACCAATATTATCAATATTGAAGCTTACGTACTTATTGGTTCGTTTATTCTCTTTCACCTTGGTTACCTTAATTTTCTTTGTTGAATAACATGATATAACATCAAAATGTTATATTATAAAAATGTTATAGGTACCTACTAAGAATTTTTTTTTTTTAATTGTGGTTTGTCGTTAGAGGCATAAAAAATGCAGATTTCATATAAATAAATATTTTACCAAAAAACTGTATTTTCAAGTCTTACTTATTCATTGCTTTAATCGTGTTCATTTATTAATTTTCGTTGATTTTTGTTGAGCATCTTTATTGAACAACAGCGCTTTTTGGGTTATTATTTTCAATAATGAACCATTGGAGTCGAGCAACAGAGAAATTATTCCCTCTCGCCCTCAAAATTTCATGGCTTAGGATTCAAGGTAGTGTAGAATCCAATAATCGAATAAACATTTCCGGGCAGAACTAAAATAAACCGTTGTGTAACAATTTGTAGCGTTTTTCATCGTATTTTCATCTCTACAATAAATACGAGCTCAAAAGAGCCAAAAAGAGCCACTGATCCGTCGAAAAGATCCGGATCTTTTGAATGAGCGGAGCGCTCAGAGCCGTTCTTCTTGGTGAACCGTTTTGCCCATCTCTACTTATCAGTCCTTTGGAACTGGACCTGTAAGGGTCGAGTTTTTGTCACTGCGTGGAACCGTTCCAACCTGATACTCGGTTCCATAGTCCCGGTACAGCTGTACCGACACACCTCTAATACTAATTAATAGTAGTTAATAGTTAATAGTAGACAGAATTGACGAACAGTATGTCATACTGTTCGTCAATTCTGTCTACTATTAACAATAGAGATGGGCAAAACGGTTACATTTGCGTATTAGGTTCCACTGTTACCGCTCTGGGTGGGTAATAGGTTCCAATAACCTGTTATTTATTAAAAGGTTATCTCAGGGACTTTCTCACAAGCTCATTCCGACATACCATTCCAAGGTATCGTTTCTACTTTTCATTCCCAACCTACGTTATTTGTTTATCATGTTATATTGTTATTACATTCCAAAGTATCATTCCGTTGATCTCTAGTTTTCGTTTCTTACCCAAGTTGGGGTTTTTGTCAAGTTATTTCCGACAAATTTTTGTGTTAGTGTATTTCCACTCTTTTTCGATTAAAACAAACCCCAAGCTATTTTTCTGGCTCCTCATATTTCGGAGCTTTCCCTGAAACGTTATTTAATAAAAGGGTTATTTTGGTAATAGGTTCTAAGCGGAATTAACGAAACCTGGTAATAGGTTATTTTTAACTGTTACGTTAATACCGTCCATCTAATTACTTAACAATTGTAATTTCAACATGAAATATACTTCAATAGTTCTCATCAAACTTAGTGGTACACTGATTTAGTTTTAGTACTCTAAAGTACAAAGTTGGAACTGTGGCAAGCGGTATGACATACCGATGGTCAACTTGGCCGCCTAAAAAAAAGATCGTCCCAGCGCAGGGTTAAGCAAACAGAGAGTCTGCTTTAGAAGAATATCGTAAGATAGTAGGTACATAATTTTTTGATTAAAAAAAAAAAATCGTGTCTTTCCTTGTTGGGGTTAAATCATGAATAAACCATGAAACAGACCGACGTAGAAATGAGACGGCGAAATCTCACGGAAAAACATGCATATTTCAATCGATAGTCCCCGGTCGTCATTAGTATGAATGGAGTCGAGGAAATACCACGGTAACATTAAGTCGAGGATATAGGAGGGGAGAGGAGAAACTCGAAAAACCATTAGACGAAGCGAGGGAAAACGGTGGGGGTGTAGCACTAAAGAGCAGTGTATATTACTTGTCAAGAAGGAACAAGGGGTCCCACAAGGATCAACGTTGAGCCCCCCTCTACTCACCATCCAAGAATCTCTCCCTTCTTCGAGGTACGACTTGAATGATTGATTTTATTGTCGTCTTGGGGTCGTGAAGCTCTTACCCTCAACCCCCACTCCTTCGGAAAACGGGCTAATGGCGCTAAAATCTCTTCGACTTTTTTTTTGCCAAATTGCCAACTCTGCTCGAAACGCCCTCTTTTCTGCCCAGGTACATAATGATGTTCTTTCCGATTTTTCTCCCCTTCTCTTCTTGGTTTTTTTTTCCATCTTTTTTCGTATTCGTTGTAGGCCGTGGTTACCTGTAGAATGAAGAACTCTTCCAAGATAAACTGCCATTACCGTTTCTCCAGCTTCCTGCGAAGGGGCCGTCTGGAGTCGTTAAAACGAAGTTCCAAACGTTCGTTTGAATAACTCGCGCGACTTTTCATTTACTTTGCACCTTGTTGGGTTTTTGACTCATACATGTAGAGAATTCGAATTTTGGGATGACTTAGGCAACTGTTTAAATACGAAAATACTGGTGGAGCTAGTATTATTGGACCAAGCTCGGCACAATATACAGGTTGTAATACGAATGGTTCACGACCTTTCTCCCACGTGTTCCACAATTAGTTTCCGACAAAAAGTGCCTCCTAACATTTTTTGGTATCCCCACTCAAAATGCCTTTTTTCACTTTGAAAATGTTTTACGTGTTTTTGATCTTTGCTCAATAAATCTACCATAACCTTCTCAATTCACAAGCTAGCTCAAATCTAAAAACTCCGTTGGAAAGAGCGTTAAATTGTTAATCTTCTTGATGTCCACTAACATTTTTTTATGTGGTGTTGAGATGTACAAACGACGTATGAATAGCAAAATTATCAAAATTATAAAATCGCTTGTTTTTTCAGTCGCCTGGTAACCATATAAATTCTTGACGCAGAATTGTGAAACTTCGCTAAAAAAGTGCGCCAAAATATCAGCTTTTCAACGGTGTAATCAAAAAACATTTACATTCGAATTTAAGGGAGAAATTTCGGTTTGAACGCCGGAAAACGTGCATTTTTTCAACGAATTCGACGGTTTGACGGGAGGACTCTGCTTCGGAGGAACCGCGGCGGTGAAGACCCCGGAGTCCTCCCGTCAAACCGCCGATTTCGTTTAAAAAACGCTGCGAATTATTACACAAAGGATTATTATTTTTCTATATAGATCACTCGTCTGCAAAGAACACGCTTTGCAATTGTTACCACCAACCAACTTGAAGAAAAACATCGATCGCATTTCGGTCTGCTAAATTTTTTTTTTTCTTGGTCGATTCCAAAGGTTCATTATTGAAAATAATAAACCAAAATGACGTTTTGGTACTTTCCGAAGAGAAAAAAAATTAAAAGTTCACTTCACACAAACAAAAGAAGCCTCCCGACCAGGAAGGAAGCTGGACTCCTCTTCATTCCCTTAGATAACCCTGGAAAGGTACTCTTCGAAGCAGGTGCGCTGCTAGTACACTACTTACGTGAAAATGACGTTCGTATTATTGACATGCAAATGATTTGCATTTATTAGCAAATTATGTAAATATGGCGCATAGACTTACGCAGGAAGCGCTGCTACGTAGCAACACACGACCCTGAGATCCTTCCCATGTCACGTGTCACTTCACTATTAGTCCTTCCAGGCACTGATGAGGGCAGAGCCTCCTTGGCCAACAAGGTGCAGCGGAGGAAAGGAAAGTTCCCCAACCACACGTAATACTTACGTTGTGTACCGTTCCAGGGTTAAAAATATAAGCCAATACAGCGGAACTCTATCATTGCAACTTGGTGAGTTGATCACTCCCAATATCTGAATCTATCGAATGTCCTAACGTGGTGATGAATACAAAAGGTTCAATAATAATGAACTAAGTAGAACTCGGAGCAGAGAATTAGCCCATAGCCAAGTTTAAATCCTCTCCGTCTTATTTCAAAAATATTCCTGGAGTGATTATGGAAAATTCCGCCCTATATGAAGGATTATAAGGAATTCCGCAGTCTCTCCGAACTCGCTCTTACTGTGGAAAATATGAATAAAAAAATAGAAAGAGGAAAAAAAAAACAGGCTTAAGTGAGAAAAATTCGGGCCGATTGTACTGCAACTGGGCTAGGTTTTCCGAGAGAGCCGGAGAGATTGTACTGTCATGGACAAAATAAACACGTTTCATATGAATAAACAAAGAGGAGCGAGTAGGGTGAAAATGGTTAAAACCTTCCTTTTTTTTCATCTTCCGAAAAAAACGAGAACGTTACGGGGAATAAAAGAAATAGCTGGAGATAAAAAAGAATATAAAAGTTGCCTAGGGAGAAGGATTGTCATCGGGTTGATAGAGAAGTGTCACGACGAGAATGACACACAAGGACTACGAAATATCGTCAGATCTGGTCATATCGTCTTTCGCACCACTTACGTGATCTATTCATAATAAAAGTATTTGCCTCATAGGAAAGCTGCAAATTATTACACAAAGGTTTTTCCTACATAGATCACTCGTCTGCAAAGAACACGGCTTTACCATAGTCAACATCTATTTTAAAAAAATGAACTCCTCTGAAAGACGCAGGGGGCACGCCATAAATATAAATAAATCAAATATAATGTGGAGGGTGCCCAGGACTCACCCGACGCCAGCTCTAGGTATGAGGGATGATGAGGAAGGTGGTGATGGGAGAGACAGATGAAGGGAATTGGCTCTATAAAACGACCACCAGTTCAAATATGAGCCGAGCAGGACACGGGTGGTGATACCGCGGAGTACGCCTACCGAGATGCCCAATTCGCGCAACTCCGTGGCACTTTTCCCGCTCCACACCTCGCGCCATGACAAGGTTGGAGCCATCACCCTGATGTTGTTGGGTGCCACTCCTTTTAGCTCCGACACCGCTTGCCGTAAATCATTTTTGTGTCAAATTTACTTATTTTAGCCCGCCAGGTCTGCTCCATGTCCATGCTCCCTTTGACAACTTGGACATCCAGGATAATTCAAAACTGTTCCGTCTTGTCGGCAACGATGTCAGGCTTCTTACCTTGGCCACTTGGCATGTGATGCAATCTCTTTCTCTCAACATCCAGGCCGCTAGATGGCAAAGCATCCTTAGATCGGTACTAACTACCCACCACCTACACCTATAAATATTTCACAATCAAGTTTATTTGGGAGAAATAAACGCTCCACTATCAGTTCGAAGAAACAGGGAGTTGACTGACATCAACCAAAAGCTTCGGGGCACAACTAGACCCCAAATGGAGCCCATAAACCCAATTTCATCAAAATCGGTCCATGGTAACTAAGGAATTCGATTTTTGGATTCTACGTCCTTGAAACGTAAATCATCAAATCTTAGGGCGTTAAAAAAAATTCGGTCGATTTCAATGGTTTATCATTGAAAATAATAAACCAAAAGGGTGTCTCAGAGATTTTGTCATAGAAATATCATAGTTCATTCAAATTGAGAATCAAAATTCGTTGTAATTCCTGTTTCCAACTTGTGATGCAGCTTTGCCTAGTTGGTGCCTTTTCCTCCAAGGTTTGGGGTTCACGAAGAGGAAAAATTTGGGGGGCAACATTTTCTTTTTTTTTTTTTTTTTAAGGGGGATCTTCAGTTTGTCCTTAGAATGAGAATTTTGTGACGCTATTTGTTCTCAGCCAGTTTGGACGAGGTTGAATAATAATTAATAACAATCTAGATTAATTTACTTACATGTTTATTTATATACTAAAAACCTCCCTTCGTATCAACATTAATAGGGACCTAGGTATTTTTCTTTCGGCAAGTTTTTTTTTTAGAGGTAGTTGGAGAAATTTTAGCGTTTTTTCCGCGGTTGAGGGGGTTTTATTGGAAGTCAGTTGGCAACACTGTTGTAATCAAATTCAATCGATTATTGATAAATTCAACATTTGACTAAGTATATCTTCTGATAAGTCGATAAATGTCTTCCTAAATGATGTTTGTATTGTTTTAAAACGATTAAATTCACCTACCTACTTCAACACGTTTTTCCAAGTAAATCTTCCGACATATCGAAATATCGATACATTTTCTCCGATATATACCTTATTGATGATATATCATTCGATCAGTATATCGATACATTTCATACGATATGCCATCCCTAATTATCACCTGAACATTTAATACTAATTTAGTAGTTTGTGTCGATGCGTTACTACGTATCAGTTTAGATTGACTACGTGTCAAGTTAATTTGATTCATTCAAGAATAGAATGTCAAGAGCGTTTGAGTAATTATATATTGGCGCTGCGGAAAATGCCAAAAAAGGGGAAAATGCCGTGGAGTGTAGATCTGGAGGAGGGCTCGGAGGACGAAGGAACAAGTAAGTAAGATGAAAGTTTATTTTTAGATAAATTGTTGCAATCTTTCAAGTTTGGTAATTTCGTGGAAGATCAGGAAGATTGGTGTTACTACATTAGTCGATTTGAGGTTGAACTTAGCGATTATCGCCTGAACATAAGTAGTTTGTGTTGATGCGTTACTACGTAACAGTTTACATTGTCTACGTGTCAAGTTAAGCTGGGTTCACATGAGCGCGGTCAACGCGGTTGTGCGACGAGGCGGTTACGCGTTCGGGACGCGGCGGGTGTCTAGAGGTTCACATGGTCGCGGTTGCGCGACAGCTTTTCGACTTCTATTTTCCCGCGCTTCAGTTGAAATCCGATAATTATGTTTTGAATCCTAGCTGGTTTGAATCCTATCATTTTTATCTCACATTGTGATTCAATTCAGCTCGTCCGAATTATATGAATCACTATAAAATCACTAATGTACCTCCTCATCAAGGGTGACTGGAGGGGTACATCAAGTAGGTACATTTTTTTAGTAGGTACAGTTTTTAAATGCATCAAAGAAAACAGTATTTTAATGAATCGAGATAGATACCGTTACCTACCAACTCCAAAAATCGGAATTCTGATATTTTTATTTTATTTGTAATCATTATCATCAATGTGAATTGTGATGTAGAATATTCATATGAAAAGCGTCATTATTAATAATTCCGTTGTAGGTGCTAATTGTGCAAAAAAATCTCGGAAATCACCTCAAGTGGTTGAAATTCTCATCAATTTGAGTATCCATTACATAAATAAATCACAGATCATATTTATTAGTATACGTTTTATTTCATTACGATGCATTCATCAAATGTCTACAAGAGACCAAAATAAACGATAATTATAAAAATAAGTAAAGTAAAAAATACACGTCGACCCCTAACTTAAAATCCCACAGCTGTCTTCTCTCCTTAACTAATCAATTAAAATTTCACTAGAACTTTGATTCATTTTGGATCAAGCTTCCGGAAAAATCACAACACACCAGTTGATACTCGTGCTGGAACAATTGGTGATAACAAGTCGTGATAACAAAAAATGTAAACAAAGGGCGCGCGGTTACGCGTCGAATATCAGAATTTTTGAAACGCGACAGTCCACTCCAAAAGTACTAAGGCGGCTGAGGCGCCGCCAATCAAATGACCGAATGCGTAACCGCCTCGTCGCACAACCGCGTTGACCGCGCTCATGTGAACCCAGCTTAAAGCTGATTGAAAAAGCTTAATTTGATTCATTCAATAAAAGGATGACAAGAGAGTTTGAGTAATTCTACATAAAGGAACATAATAGAGTGATGGTCGCCCAAAAGAGCAAGAAATTTTTCGTACTGCCCATCTACTCATTTCGTCGAACCAGCAAAGATGAACCAGCAGCTCTCATTGTCTCTTTAGAATCTATACCACAATTATAATCTTAACATGGCGCACTGCATGTTCCCAAGTGAAGCATTTAATCCTGATTTCCTGGTCCATCTTTCTGTACAGAACAGAATAATACTGCTCACGTCACTGCTGCAACTTCAATTCAGCGCCACTATACCATTCCGTGCATCATCCAGCTCAGTACGGCTCCCACTATTTTCATTATAAAGTGGAAAAACCATCCATTTCGTCACACAGTAATACCCTCAGTCCTCCACTCGTGCTAGTAGAAACAGACCCTGAGGGCCTACGGCTGCTGCCATCTGGCCACAAATCAGAGGTGAAACCTTACAACAGAATGTGGACGAGTTCAAGCTGATCAATTCCGTTGAGTCTATCTTCTGAGGTGGTGTAGGACAGCCTCTCTTTGATGAGTGAGGACATAGGTTCCCGACAAGTCTGCTCACCCTGGAAAAAATCACTCAAAATCTTCGCTTATTTGCACATGAAGAGAGTCTTTTATGAAACTGAGGCCGTTGTGAATGAATCACATCAACATTCCAATTTCTAGTGACATGAGAGATATCCTTAGCAGGAGTCTCGTGCAGCTAAACTAGATCACATTCTGGAGTGATATTGTTGGTGGGTGAAGGACGTCTCAAACGCTTTACGTGCGAAGACACTTCCAAAAGCACCGAATTAACAATAAGTGACACAAAAACCATTAAAATGTACGCGAGAATAGACATAGTTGAAGAACGACTCTCCACTATGTAACACCGTACGGTTATCGCAATCGAATGAAGTAATTCTATCGCATCAAACGAGTCTTTCATTAGACCACCACAGCTATCTAATCAGGAACACTTGACTGAATCGGTCGGTGGCAGGTTGAAAACAGAGAGAGTCCATGATAACAATTTAGGTAACTGATAACTGGAGCAAATAAATATTCCACCTGCTAAATCTGGTGCGTCAGATACTATTGAAATCGTGATTATTTTCGAGGGCTCTTCGAAGGTTTTTGTGATCCCAACTGAATGATCCGATGGTGGAAACATTTGAGTGCAAAACACATGAACACACACTCGATAGAGAGGAACTGAAATTTCGATATATTTGAACAAATGCGTGTTCACATTGATTGGAAGCTAATGGTACTCACTGTAAGTATTAATTGTAAAAAGGTTGCTGCAGAAAAACAACTATGGAATTCGATAACAAACCAGGCAATTTATTCATACACATTACACCCAACACAAAACTTGAATATTTTCTCGTTTTATTAAAAACCATCTGATTCAATAACT
Source organism: Apolygus lucorum (assembly GCA_009739505.2). NCBI lineage: Eukaryota > Metazoa > Arthropoda > Insecta > Hemiptera > Miridae > Apolygus > Apolygus lucorum. The sequence continues at coordinate 14,541,914 of CM019171.2, forward strand.
GTTCATCAGGAACACTGAAATCAGTATTAGAGAACTTTCCAATACGACCAAAGAACAACTAAGTACTTTTGGTTTATTATTTTCAATTATAAACCTTTGGAATCGACCAAGAGAAAAACATTTAACCCCATCTCAAAATTTGTTAAGTCAGCGTATTGTCGAGTGAAGGCAATGGCCTTCTCGATTGCTTGATGGTTTTTATTGGTCCCTACTCTACAAGGATGCAGGGTGGGGATGCACTTTCTGCCCGGCGCGTTTCCGCCTACCGTTTGCAGGAGTGCATGAGAAATTAGCCGCATACCTCGGCGCGATAGCCGCAGACTGGAAGAAAGCGGTACATTTACCTAGTGGCTAGTTGGGGAATACAACTCCTAGGAGAGAAGGAAGCGGGGGCCGGCGCGATGAGCTGCTGATACCTCCGAGGAACTTGGGCTTCCAAGATGTGACGAAGGAGAGCAAGAAATGATCAAGTCGATTTCTCGTAGTAGAATGCATAAAGGTGAAGCCCTGAGTCTTCCTTTTATATTAATTTAACAAGGTGAAGGGAGAGTGTAAGAGGGTGACGTCAGATGACGTGATGTACCCCCCTACCTCACTCTACCTACCTGCGCGATGAGTCACTCAGGGGTTCTCTTTGTGTCCTTTATTGGAGAACTAACATATACGAGTAAATGGGACATTACAATTTCCTTTTCAAGGTAAGAAGAATCCAAAAATCGAATAAAAATTTGGTCATCATCGGCACTTTCCTTAGTTCCCGTGGACCGATTTTGATGAAATTTGGTATATGAGCTCCAAAAGAGCCAACCTATTTGTTTTCTCATCCCCATTCAAACCATGTTATTTCTTAATCGACGTACTTTCAGTTATTCTGTTCGTTTTGTAGCCTAATTAAGTGTAGAAAAAAAATCTTGTTCCTTTGGTGTCGTCTTTTTTTTTCAGTACAGTGCTTTATGTACCAAGTGTTTGTTCAGTACTCACTTATACAGTATTTACTCGTTTCTCATGTTGTCATTATAATTCGTTTGTTATCTAACTATATAGTGCTATGCACAAAAATGTTACTTTAATAAAAATAAATAAATAAAACCGCACTTTGTGCAACTCCCACCACGGGGTCAATTCGTCTCGTCCCCCACTTGAGTAAAGTTTAAGAAATTTGCTCCCACACTGAACGTGTTAAGTTCTTGTTGGGAGCGAACGGTTGGTTCTACAGAGATTTGGGTGGTTTCATTTGACTCTAAATATCTAGTACTATTTTAAATTGATGAACAATCCGTATATGGTGAGGAAAGTGTCGCGTACGGCGGATGGACGGCAAAATGTTTATACGATTTTCGGATTCTACGGGCCTTGAAACGTAAACCAAATAATTTTGAGGGAGGGAATTTTTTTTGGATTCCAAACGTTCATTTTTGAAAATAATAAACCAAAAACTTTTATTGTGGGACGTCCTAAAAATCAGGAAAAAAACTAGTCTTTTCACCATTCGCAAGTTTCTCGACAAATTGACCCGTTCACCTCTCGTTTCAAAAGTATAGAATAGACGATTATCAAATCGACTGTAGGAATATCCATTGTCCCCTTCACTCATCAACTATTGTCACGCACGGAAGGGTTCTATCTCCCTTCTTATTATCATTCCGCCCCCAGCTGTCGCCCATTCAAGTCGGCCCCGTTCAAAACAGGGCTCTCAAACTGGCGTTCGTCACGTTCAAACAAAACTTCTGTTACCGATCGCCAACTCGCCAAAGTGCAGATACTCCCGCAGAGACCATTATTAACTCGAATCGAACCCTCCAACAGCCACACAATCCAACCAAACTGTGTTTTGGAGCCAATTATTCTAAGCTAACGAATACCTCACTCACTCCACTGTACCAACGAGCTGCGGACGGAATAACACACAGGCTTCTCTGTGTTTGTTTTTACAAACCTTGTTTTCGTTCCCAATCAAAACTTTTTTCCTCGTTTTCTTTTTTTCCTTCAACGGCTCCGCGAAATGCGTTTAGGTAAACCACTTATCGTTAACAAAAACACTAAAGGAACATCAAAGGTTTACTGAAAGAATAACTTGTATGTTATTGAACAACAAAAGCATTATGGCACTGATGAGGAGTTCTGGGCAAGTCCATCTTTCAGTCTGTTACCTTTCCATACATTTTTTGATCGATGAAAAAGACCATCGAGAGAGAAAATGATCAACTAGTCGGAAGGAGATCTCACCAGAATGGAATGAAGGAAGTCGCCGTTCGTTTTTAGTTTTGGGTTAACATTTCACTCTAGAACCGGCGCTCAAAGTTCAGCGCGCGAGTTGTTCTTAATTCATCAGTGCATCTAGATAATTAAAAATTAAAATATTGCCGCTGGAATCATCAAAATTGAACTGAGGAGTTTGATCCCATAAGGTACTATAGACCATTTTCATCGAAATTGAAGACTAAAGGGGGAAAACGGGTTAACTTGGGTATTTCTAATTTTTCAGATAATTTTTTTGTCAGAAAACTCAACAATTTTGAATCTAAGGAACATAACAATTTTCTGGAAATGCCTTCTCATTCTTGGAATTGCATAGAATCTAGAAGTGTGTCGGTCAGGAGTGAACGTATTGAAAAGACCTTATTTTCAAAACGACCGTGTCTGAACTGAACGGGTTGTCAGAATGAACACGGTCATTCGTTCAACACATCAACCCACCAATCGAGATTCCCGGAAAAATTCTGAGAACAACGGCAGGAGGCCAACAAAACAAATTAATTGCCCGCAATAAGGATGCATAATGTATACGGGTCATTTCAAAATTTGGGGTTATTTGGTCCTCGAACTTTTCCATAAATTATTGTTGAAGTTTTTATGATTTTTTCTCCCGTAAACGTCCTTTGTTTTGGCCACTGAGGAAGATCCTGAAGTGGGCGCACACTTTATCAAGTAGTTTCAAATTTATAGAATTTTGATTTTTTCCCCATAATTTCGACTTTGCAGGGAGAGACAAAACCAAGTGTGAGTTGAACTCATGAAACCTTTTTATTCCTTCAAAATGCGAGAATCTTAGTTTAGGAGTCTCTTTTACTTATCGCAATCACAGTCCGAAGCTATAATCTAGGTACATCAGAATTATCAGATTCTTCAAGTCTTTCAATCAGTCTAATCTTTCGTAAAATGTGGGTTAATGAAAAGTCAGAATTATATGACCCAGCGGTGTAAATAGTTCAGGTAACTCTTAAAAATGTAAACGGCTTTGAAAAGAAAAACTTCTCTCCCTGCAATTCCATCTCTCTTCCTACAAACCAGCCTCTTCCCAGAAGTTGTAGGTAGAGAGGTTGTAGGGAGAGAGATTTGTGAGGTTATTTGTGAGGTTGCTCTACTGGCCTAACCATTATTGATTCTGAACGTTAGAAAAAATACATAACACTATGGCATTCATAATTGTAATTTGAGTTTAATTAAACTTAGTTGAACACTTACCCCGATGAGTGAGGTGGTTGTAGGGAGAGAGAAAGTATTTACCTACTCTCAAAGCTTCAACACTTCACAACATAACCCACACAACTGGGAGCTTGGAAATTCAACAAACTTCAGTAGCTTCGGAAGCCATCTTGCAGCAGTGTTCACTTTTGTTTTTCATGACACAAAATAATCGTTTTCCAGGAGTGGGCAGGCATTTCAAAAAAATTGTAGGGAGGGAGATTAAAACCTTGTGACAGCATCAAAACATAGCAAAACCCCTTCCAGTTCATGGAATTTTCGTTCGTTTCTAATTTATTCCTGAAGAGGAGAGTATTCTGGACCAATAACGTTTTTTACTTAAATTAAAATATGAATATAGAGTTCTCCAAAAATTTTCAAAGTTCCCAACCTACCCTCTGTGACAGGTGTAGGGAGAGAGAATTGGGATCATTAATGATTTTTAATTATCTGAATTAATTGATTAGTGAAATTCATTCTATGTGATCTTTGTAGACACCAACCTGCTGTATCTCCCTGAAAAAATTCTGAATTTCCAAGACAAATAGAGTGTTCACAAAAGCTGCGTGACAAGAAATAACCCCAAATTTTGAAATGACCCATACATCCATTTTGTACATAGATCATGAATGTGTGAAAATGACATGGAAGTATCAACAGAAAGAAGGAGATGGAAGTGGTTTTCTAAGCAAAACGTTTCATCATCCAAGTGAAGAATTACGTTAAGAGTTACTCGAGCTTTTCATCATACAACTAGCCTAGTTCATCAAAGCAAGCTGTTTGCCTTCCAAGGCGCCTTCCTCTCTATACCTTAGGGACTAACTAGGAGCCTGGGTAAACGTTCTGCTTAGTAAAGGTTGGCCTGGCTAAAGTTGCCGGCGAAGGCAGATAGCAACCCCTCGGCACTGCCCTTACTGGTGTGAACTCTGCGCCAGAAAGGTAGTACATCCGCCTTGCATAGGGAAGACCATCGAGAAGGCATTCACCTTCCTTGACAACACCCTGACATAACATTCGTAATAGTTATGTGTTAAATGCAGGTAGCTTTTGGATTGTAGTAAAAAAAAATGTCGGCCAAGTGAATGTGGCACGTAGCTCCATCGTATCCATAGTCCGATTATATAGATGATCCTATGCATAGTAGATAATCTCGAAACATCGATCCCTAAGTGCACTCTCTCTAGCACTACCCTCATAGGGGACCACCTGCACGTCATCCCGCACAGTCTCTGAATATTGTTGGAAAATGTAAAAGTTATGGCTGTTACAAGGATTTCACGTTTGCGCATGCGCACAAAATACTTTCATTTTGGTGGCCATGATTTTCATAGGGGACCATCTCCACCTCAACTCGCATAATCACTGAAAATGTCATCGAAATCGGATAAGAAATGTAGAAGTTAAAAGTGAAAACAAAGCTTCCGCTACCACGGTAGAAGCATATCAGCAAAACATCACTTTTTCGCCGATTTTTGCTTCCGAGTCTACCAAGGTAGGGGAAGCATTGTTTTCACTTTTCAAGGATAAAAAACAAAATTTCTCCAAAATCAAAATTTTCACTCGCGTTTTGCGTTATATACCTTCCTGAACAATTTTGGTTCCGTGTCTGTCTGTCTGTCATGAAATCCTTGTAGCGATTTCTTCCTTGTAACGAAGTTATTGTCCGATTTCTATGAAATTTTCAAGGATTGTGCGGATTGGTGTGTAGACGGTCCCCTATGAAAATCATCACCTTCGGACTGATAGTAGCCACTGCGCATGCGCAAACGTGAATTCCTTGTAATAGCCATAACTTCCACATTTTCTACCAGATTTTGATGACATTTTCAGGGATTAAGCGGATTAGGTTGTAGATGGTCCCCAATGAAAATCAAGGCCTTAAAATTTACAGAAGCATCTGCGCATGCGCAAACGTAAAATCCTTGTAACAGCTGTATCACTTACATTTTTCATCAGAATTTGATGAAATTTTCTGGGATTGTTCAGATTAGCGTGTAGATGTTCCCCTATGAGGGTAGTGGAAGGTACTTAGAGATTGGTGTTTTGAGATTAACTACTATGCATCGGATCATCTATGTAATCGGGTTATGGATACGAGGAAGCTATGTGTCACACCCACTTGGCAGACATTTCTTACTTTGGTTTATTATTTCAATAAGTAATGAACCTTTGGAATTAACTAAGAAAAACAGTTTTTAACCCCTCTCAAAATTTGTTGGTACGTGTATTTCAAGATGCGTAGAATCCAAAATTGAATACAAATTTGGCCGTCCGTCCGCCTCATGAGGCACATTCCTCAGTTAGCATGGACCGATTTTGACGAAATTTGGTATGTAGGCTCCATTTGGGGCCTAGTTGTGCCCCGAAGCTTTTGGTTGATGTTGGTTACTTCTAAGGGTTGAAAAATACGGATTGAAATTTTGAAAACGCCCAGACTCAAAAAAAAATTTATATTAAGGTATTGTTATTCCATTATGAATTTTTAGAGATTACGCGGAGCCTTGTGGGACAAACCGTTCGCTCCCCACGAGAACCTAAGGGTTGGACTCACGATAAATCAGAAACACGAGTGTGAGTCGCGAAACATGTCCAATCTCCGTTCAAATTCCTGCTGACCGAAATGCGATCGATGTTTTTCTTCAAGTTGGTTGGTGGTGACAATGGCCAAGCCATGTTCTTTGCAGACGAGTGATCTATATAGAAATATAATGAACCATTGTGTAATAATTTGCAGCGTTTTTTCAACTTTTGTCATACAAATTTTGTAGCAAACCTCAGATTCGTATAAAAAAAAGGAATCAAAGAAATTAGACTACCTTGGTACTTACTACCTTGGTAGACTCGGAAGCAAAATAATAATAATAATTTTATTGCTATTGGATCTTCAAAGGGAAATTTCCTTCTCGGTCTATCCAAAGGAATCGTTAGGAGGTGGTTATTGGCGAGTGGAAGGCGCGGCGGGGGGTTATTGCTGGAAGGGCGGTCCTGCTGGTTATTTATGGTCCGATAAGTAGCGCCACGAAGGTCGCCCCCAGGAGCGGGGAGGCGCAGAGGAGTCCCCAGGTGTTGCTGTAACTAGTATTGATGCCTTTGCCGCCAGGCCGGAGGTAGCTTCCCTTGGCTCCTTGCCATTGTGGCACTCGCCGAGCTGATTCAAGCGCCTCTGGTCGGAGGTCTCGCGTTTGTTACCTTACACGCTGGTTTTACCGCCCCTTTCGTCACATCCCTCGTTCGCTATCTTCCTTTCTCTCACTTGGCCAATTCGGGGACGTCACGTTTGCTCGCCTTTCGGTTCTTCGGAGCTATTCATCCTACCGCTTGACTCCGGACTTTCCCAACACCCACCGACCTCGAATCTATCGTTCTTATAGCAGGTCAAAACTCCCAATCCATTCCGCTTCCTCACTACCGACGGTAGGAATCTTTTAGATCGTTTTCATGAAAAATGACCGTATTGCAATAAACACAACATTTTCAGCTAGAACTCTTTGAAAATTGTATTTTCACTGGAATCTGTTTTGGAATTATTCTATGATTCTCGAAGTTTTTTCAAAAATCATGTGAAAACAATACACGTGTGTGGCAGTCCAGACAATAACTTAGTAATAGTTTGCCATAAATTTCACATTTTGGTTTATTGTTTTCAATATTGAACCATTGGAATCGAGCAAGGGAACAAAAAATTTTAACCCCCTCAAAATTTGTTGTTTTACGTTTCATGGTACGTAGAATCCAAAAATCGAATAATAATTTAGCCGTCCGTCCGCCGTACGCGGCACTTTCCTTTATTACCGTAAAACGGGTTAACTATGTGCCAGGGGGGGTAAACATGTGCCACTTGTGTTTTGTGACCACAAATGGCCCCTAGCGGCCGAAAGAGGAAGTTTCATGTTCAGTAAAAATTCACAGGGGTCGTGGGGGGTTGTAGAATACAAAATCGAAGTGGAAGAACCTCGTGTCTCTTCATCCCTCGTTATCAGAAATCCTCATCAGAAAGTTGGTTTCTGGTGATCTGACGTGTGACCATGTTTGTCTCATCTGGTGTGTAACAATATAGGTTGAATTTCAGATTGAAATTCACCTAATTGTTCATAAGTTAGTCAGAGGAGGGTGACGACCCTACCCCTTCAAACCAGTGATTTGATTAATCAGCCGGCCTGAAGAGGATATCGTTTCATATCTCTATGAATCAAATATCCCCCTAGGCGTAGCTCCAACAAATCGGGAACAAACCAAATCGGTTTGCCCCTTCTCTAAAAGTAGGATCGTCACACGTGAGACCTGAAGACATTGTCTCCTGATCTCGGTAAATATAAATCATGTAGTACATATCCCTAGCAAGAAATTAAGCCCATTACCATTTCTAAATAATATGTTTTGTTGGGGAGATGTTCGATGTTATCAAAAACTCGAAACTTTGGGGTACATCTATGTGCCACTTGATTTTTGTCAGTTTTTGCCAGAAATAGCTACCTATGTGTTTTTTCATTGTTAATTGATGCATCATCTGTGTTTTGAACGTGGCCAGCTGCTTCAGACATCGTCTGGTATCGCCAGAGTCAGATTAAAAAAAAAATCCTCCGAAGAAAATTGCCGAAAATGTATTTCAAGTTTCATGGTAAAATTACTATTCTGATTCCTGAATAACTTCATTTTTAATGCATATTTTTTTAGGTACCTTTTTTTATATTTTTTATAGTACGTTCCTCATTCTATGTCATTTAGGGACCAAACGTAAGTTCCTCGTTTTAAGTCATTAGGGACAAAAGTGTCAAATCGTTTTAAGTGTTTTTAAGTCGTTTTAAGTGTTAAATTGCCAAAGTGCCTTTATCCTTGTTAATTCCATTTGGTCCGAATAAAAGCATTTGTTGGAATTAGTGTGGATTAAAGTTTTCAATGCCTTTCAATAGAAACCAACCAGTTGGTCAAAGAAACCAACTTGTAAATAAATGAAAATTGGATAGTACAATTTTTTTTACAGTTTAAAGAAGGTGAAGGCCCAAAGATGAGATGCCTAGGTACAACAATGTTCCAGATTGAATTTTTAATGTGTTTTAGAGCCAGGAGATTGGGTGGCCCATAGTTGTACCTCCCATGGGTACAAGAATGTGCCACGAAGAAAAAAATCCCCCACCTCACCTATTCATCATAGATTTTTTTTCAAAGCAGAGTTTGAAAGCTGAGATGTGTAGGTATGATGGCTAAAATCCGCAAGGGGTTAGCAGTTTTTCCCCCGGAGTTATTAAACAAAAACCTTAAAAAGTGGCACATAGGTGACCCGTTTTACGGTAGCATTGATCGATTTTGATGAAATTTGGTATGAAGGCTCCATTTGGGGTCTAGTTGTGCCGTGAAGCTTTTGGTTGATGTAGATCACTTCTAAGGGTTGAAAAATAAGGTTTGAATTTTTGAAAACGCCCTAACTCACAAAATTTTGATATAAAGATACCTATTGTTTTTTCCGTCAATTAAAGATGGTATAGAATTTTTGAGACCACGCGGAGCTCTGTAGGACAAACCGTTCGCTCCGTACGAGAATTTAAGGGATGGACTTACGATAAATCAGAAACACGAGTGTGAATCGCAAAATAGGCCTAATCTCCGTTCAAATTTTAGCTGACCGAAATGCGATCGATGTATTTCTTCGAGTTGGTTGGTGGTGACAATGGCAAAGCCGTGTTCTTTGCAGACGAGTGATCTATACAGGGTGTAAGCCTAACTGGTCTGCCATACGGTACCAGTCGATTCTACAACTAATTTGCAACAAAAAATGTCTCGTAGCGATTTTTTTTGAAACCCTTCGTTTTCGAGTTATTTTAACTTTAAACTTTTTTTTCACGTTATTTTGACCTTATGTCATTAAATCGGTCATAACTCCTTTAATTTGCTGTGTAAATTACAATTTGAGGATACCGTTGAAAAGAGCATCAAATTTCCAATCGGATAGATGCCTTAACTTTTTTTTTGAATCAAGGTTTGAGACATGAAAACGTCCTCTAAAAAGAGAATTTTACGTAATTCTGGAATCCTCGCATTTTTTCAATCTCAAATTGAACTACGAGAACCCATACTTTTTCAAGATGCAAGAACAGTGAAAACTGCGCTAGAATCTCAGCTTTCCAATCGTATAATCAGAACATATTCTACAACCGTATTTAGGGGAGAAATTTGTGTTTGAACGCGGAAAAACGTGCATTTTTTCAACAAAATCGGCGCTCCGCCTAGTCGATTTGAGGGGTCGGCGCCGCAGTAGACCGGAAACAGGAGGCTAGAGCGCCGATATCGTTGAAAAAATGCACGTTTTTCCGCGTTCAAACACAAATTTCTCCCCTAAATACGGTTGTAGAATATGTTCTGATTATACGATTGGAAAGCTGAGATTCTAGCGCAGTTTTCACTGTTCTTGCATCTTGAAAAAGTATGGGTTTTCGTAGTTCAATTTGAGATTGAAAAAATGCGAGGATTCCAGAATTACGTAAAATTCTCTTGTTAGAGGACGTTTTCATGTCTCAAACCTTGATTCAAAAAAAAGTTAAGGCATCTATCCGTTTGGAAATTTGATGCTCTTTTCAACGGTATCCTCAAATTGTAATTTACACAGCAAATTAAAGGAGTTTTGACCGATTTAATGACATAAGGTCAAAATAACGTGAAAAAAAAAGTTTAAAGTTAAAATAACTCGAAAACGAAGGGTTTAAAAAAAAAATCGCTACGGGACATTTTTTGTTGCAAATCAGTTGTGAAATCGACTGGTACCGTATGGCAGAACAGTTAGGCTTACACCCTGTATAGAAAAATAATAAACCGTTGTGTAATAATTTGCAGCGTTTTTGACACAAAGTCATACTCCACCGAATGAACCGAAACTATTAGTAGAAATAACCTCTGTATTTTCGGGACTAGACTGAACAATCACCAAGTTCACTCACATGTCGAATAGGATTCTTACCTTAACCATCGCACTGTTCACCGTCATCTCTACAACGTGTAACGTGTAGTTCTGCCTGCGTCCGTCGTCACTGAATCTGATTTCGCCAGTCAGTCCTTCCAGCTCCACCTGGAATAAGTAAAAACAAGTTATAAACCAATTTGAGTTTAATGATTCATGTTGACAAAAAATAAGGACTTGAACAGCTACATTTTTCAATAGGGAATTCGCCTTACATTTTTTTAATTTTATGTCGAATGAGGGTTCACTGATATGAAATAAAACCATAGTGTGCCGCTCGAAAAAGCATTCAAAGAATTCAGAGAATTTAAGGAAGATGCAAATTTGATGTTTAGCGGCAGTTTGTCAATAGGGGAAAGCCATTTCGTGATGTATCCGCCTGGCTACGTATCCCTGCCTAGTTGTCAGGAGATCTAACACCTAGACAGTATGGTTTCAGCTACCGAAAAGGTAGCTCCACTGTCCATGCACTAACAGATGTAGTAACTGCATTAAGAAGATCACAGGAAGGCAGTTGGTATTCAAGAAACCTTGCACTACTGGTGACCCTCGACGTGAAAAATGCCTTTAACTCTGCAAGATGGACTGATATGTTGGAGGCTCTGAGCAATACTTTCAGGTCTTATCTATTTGCAGTGATGGTGATTTGATGATTACAGTTACCTTAAGAACATAACACTGTCATATGAGACTGCTCAAGGGGTACGAACGAAAGAGATCACATCAGGAGCTGCTCAGGGATCAGTGCTGGGTCCTTAACTGTGGAACGCTTCATATGATGGTGTCCTAAGATTGGAAATGCCTGAGGACTGTTTCCTTTCAAGATATGCTTATGATGAGGCAGGAGTAATACTGGCAAGGACAATGGATTTAGCCCAAGTCAAGCTGGAGCAGATAATGTCACGAGTAATGGAGTGGATGGAAGACCATAGCCTTGGACTAGTTACAGCAAAGACTGAGGTAGTCATCTTTACGCGTAAGCGCATACCTACCATCATCCCATTGCGGATTGCAAATACTGAAATAACAACTAAACCAGCAGTCAGATATTTAGGAGTCATGTTGGACACCAAAATCACTTTTGGTGAACATATAAGAAGAAGTTGGTATCATTTCAAAAATGTTTCAACATCGTTCCAATGAACCGTTACATCAGCTTCACAACAAAGACAGTTTATGAAAGAAGCCTCGTGTTAGTAACCACCATTTTTCACTACTTTCCTCCTGGTCTTTCTTACTCTACTTCAGTGAAAGAAGAGGCAAGGCGTCGGAAAGACATGGAAGGAAATCAAGATTCTGCCCAGAGCAAGAGAACGATTTATCGTTGTTTCACTCAGGCTCTTTGCTTCTGAATTACAGTTAGGTGCTGGAATAAATCATGAATCAAATAATCCTATAGAACTGGAGAGCTAGGAGGAATATTCACGTCAAGTAAGAACACCGTCCAAGTCCTAAGGCCATCCGTTCTAAGTTGAAGCCTTGCTTGAAGTTCGTGTTTCCATCAAGATACGAATCATTATTTTGCTCGTTACCTCAAAAACACTTTTCACCCTTCAAAGTACTAAGAGAAATGTATTTTTTTTCTCGACACGAGTTGACATCATTTCACAATAATGGAGTGACTCCACCAACCTTACTGGGACGTTTCGAAAGTTCTAATTAATTGGTCACAATCAACTTGAGTGACATCAACCAAACTGTCGGAGATGATCTGCAAATGAAACCTGGGCTCGTGCAATTTCACCTTCGTACTCAATCCTCGTGAAAGACCCAGCAAGTAGTACAATGAGTAACACTGTACCAGTGACATTGGCGTTTTCCAGTTCAATTTTGAGACTTCACTACAATGAAATAAAATATTTCCGATATAAATGACACACAATTTTCTCCCAACGGTAAATTTAGCACAAGTCCATCCTATGACTGATGCGATCAGATTGTATTGTGAATAAAAACGGTTTAGGAACCGAGACACCTTTACAAATTATGTTTAGTTTATGAAAATTCTCCAAGAGAAGACGACCTTAAGAGGTCGAAGAGACACCAGTGCTCCTTACTGGATGTCCCCAGTCCCAAGTTCGCTCCAAGAACTGCTGGGTGGACTTCTTCTTCGTCTTCAGGTGCCTCCTAAAATGTTGACGACTACTTGCATGAATTGAAACTCATCCAAGGCTGCTTCAAATAAAGAAGTGGGTTCAAGCCGAACTACTGCAAAAGACCACGCAAAAGGATGAAGCTAACAGATAGGCACAGAATAGGCGCAATAAAGGCATTGAGAGTTCTTCTTTCATATTTCAATATTTCTTTTTTTCTCTAAGCTTCGGGAGAGGCCTCTTCTCTAATTTCTTAGTAGGGGTAAGGGTGCCCCATTCCGAGGCATCTGATGCTCTTCCTCGATCCTCGAAGACGTCGGGAGACTGCACGGATGATGGATATCTGGAGTTTCGTTCTTACCCAGCCTGCAATGGCAGATCTTGGTTTACTCCATTCATCAGCGAGCACATTCACGAGCCTCTTCTGGAAGGCTAGGAAATCCATTCGCAACACCACTTCACACGAGCACACTAATGGAGTAAATGAAGCTCTCAGATCTTCAGCCGCCTGATCGTACTTCCTGTGCTTGTCTTGGGCTGCCTGGTTGGCTGTTGCAGTCCAGCTTTGAGACTGGTAAGAGGAGGCATCAGCATTAACAATGTGATTATCCAAAAACGTCTTCCTCTCCCTGTCCCATAGGTCGTGGACTCTAATATCAGCTACCAATGCAGGGGATCCATCATAATTTTCCTTCAAAACGGGTTCGACATCCACTTCTCTCCATGCTAGGTTTGCCATTCCTGCAACTTCGTCTCGTACCTTGTCGTGGCCTTGTTTTACCAGCCCACCATGCTTGCAGTTTAGGGCGTGTGCCTTAGTCATTTGTGCCCCACATCCTTCGCACCTCAATGGCAGGCCTTGCACCTCAACACCATACATGGTGAGATATATCTCAGTGCTAAGGCATCAATGAAATGAGAGCGTGAGAGGTCTAAGCTATCGGAACAGAGACGCAAAAGGATGTTCTACGTCTCCCAAGTCCTCCCTTCCCAACTATAACTCCCTACATAATTATTTGAAGCAGATTATCCTTATTGTTGTGCAACACGTGGCAAAATCACTCTAATTTCTTGCGCTTCGCACTGAGCTTAACTTCTATTTCTTTGTTTAGATGGCGTGGCACTGAGAGACTCGTTTCCTTGGTTGTCCATGGCATCTCAGGTATGCGACGATAGACCCACGTCTCGAACACTTCAATTACCTTAACCCGGAAATACTAGTATGCGTCAAAATGACTCACGAAAAAAAATCATTTAGCTCTTCATCCACGAGAGTTCGTCTGAGGCGCTTTCTCCTCCCTCCCAACTTAGGTTAGTTGCTGTCCATGAAGACTCCTCTGAAGGTGCCAACTTCAACGTTCTTTGTTATTCAGGATCTAGTGAGTCAGTTTGTAAATTTTTGTAGGTCTCCCTGATGCATTCAAGTGATGAACGCATATACAGCAAATGTACCTAAGTTAGTAAAAATTACCAAAATGAGCTAATTTCAAGTGATTTGTCATTATAAGTTCGAGACTAAAAGGCAATTTTCATGTGACATGAAATTGTAGGTATATTATTTTTTCCTCCTGAATTACAACTCAAGTTGCTTTACACAAAAAGAATGTTACCTCTAAGTCGATTTATGCACTTGATATTTTGTATAATTGAATTTATATTTTTGAAAAGATTATCCAAGCCCACTAGTCTAGAGACCACTAGTCTCTAGTTTGTATTTTCTAGTGGCCTCTAGTCAAGGGGTGTCAGTTAAATTACGAATATATTGGCCTCATAGTCAATTATGTACACAGAAGAGTACATCGATTACTTCAAGTAATCTTCGTTTCCACCGGAAAAAACCCCATGTGAGTCAAAATGGCACACTACTCATAACAAGCGCTTAACAAACTAGACTATTGTTCCTCGGTTGAAAGGCATGTCATGGAATGCCCAGGCATCCATTCCATAATACAGAATGCTGAACACGTATCCATATTCGGAGTGGGACAATACAATGCTTTCCTTGCCAATACGACCGTATTTCTGGCGGCGGACAGTTCTCAGTTCTCATTCCGTGGTACTTGTAATACCCTCTCCCTACACACTCCCGACCAATCTGGAGCATCAGCCTTCTTGGACACTAAGTACCACCAATTTGGTCGGACTTACATTGAACCGAAGTCCCATTTGAGAGCTCTCTTTCTCAATCCCAGTCATCAGGTGTTGAAAGTCCTCGAGACTGGTGGCCGACGAAACGTTACCTCTCTTCTTACCCCCTACGGTGGACTTCATACTGTATTCTAATCTCGAAACTTCAACACTCAATAAGACATCAACCAGTCACCAACACTCCTCTCTTTTTCCCAACTTGGTGAACACAACATCTCCAATAAAAATCATTGCAGCCTGTCTTGGAAACACAATTAACCCATTTCAAGCCGATGGAAGATGAACTGTTTTACAGAATGCCGGCCGAAATAAGGCATCATTTGCTCACCAATTGAGAGCAAAAACGCTCCAAATTTTATGAATTTAACATTTTATAAGATTTGATAGGTCTCAATTTTCCAACTCGGCATGATTTAAACATTTCATTGTTAAAAATCTTTAAAATCTAGGTAAAATGTAAAAATCTATTAAATAGATTTCATGGATTCTATGAATTTTATGGACCGGAATCTGATTCGATTTATGGCCCAGAACGGTCACTAGCCCAGGACCAAATTTGAGCTATCATAATCACGCTTTCGGCCAAAAGGCCTCTTTAAAAAAAAATTCCCAAATCTCATTGAGCTCCCGAATGTCGAAGAAATCTTTTTTTGAAAAGTTTAGGAACTGCATGAACGAGAAAAAATTCGTTTACAAAGATTTTCCACTATTTCAATATTCAAAAAATTCATTATTAGGACGATGCAAAAATGCATCAGTGGCCGGAAATGGGTTAATATGGCTGGGAGCCATTCCACTTCTTCTGGTGGTAATAATTATTTCGTTCTTCCCTTACAAAAAAATGTCTTCCAACTGATCTGTTGTTTCAACAACCAAACATTGGTACCTGGAGTCAGAACTAGCCTATTTTATATCTGAATTTTCAAAAGTCGACACAAATCACCACAAAATCATATCTAAGTACTTCGATACTTGCGCCATTCAGATTTACAGCTCTTATCAGCAGATCAGAAAACGGAATGGAAGTCTGCTGCTACTCAAAGTGGCCTCTGCGCCTGGTTTATACCTTCCCAGAAAGCCTGAAACCAGTGGCCCTCCACAGTTCATTCACAATATTCCTCAATAATTGAAGGGAATTCGCTCCAAACGTGCCTCCCCCCAACACGATCGGAGTCCTAAGACGCTCTCCAAATTCACCGACAAAGACGTCCTAAACTCTCCGAAGGTGTCCAAAATTTGATTAATGTCAATCGACTGAAGTCAAGGAAACAGGTCCGAAACGCGGGTGCCCTTCTCTGCGGCTCTAATCCAGGAGGGACGATAATTCATCGTTGCCTCTAAGAATACCCACCCTCTCTCCCACCAAGGTTGTGATTTATCGCAATACATTGCTCCAATAACAGCAATAACTCAGGAGGCGGTTGTGAAGCAGATTGCGGTGGAAGGAGTGATTGGAGGTAGGGGAAGTGATGAATCGGTCGCTTGTCTCGGTCTATGTTCACCGTGCGAAAATCAGTGAAGTTCAGACTTTGCTGTCAATTAGTCCTGAATAGGCGTAAGAGAGTTTCAATCATCCAGCATAATTGAAAAGACCGAATTTCCGTGGAGACTAGCTAGAACTAAGTAATTATTGAGTTGTGATGTTCATAGCCAAAATGAATCTCACCTACGAGTGTATTCAATTGTGAATGTCCATCAGAGGCTCACTCTCATACATCAAAGACATTCACCTCTGAGGTTCATCTCTCATCTGCCAGGCTTCGAAAAAATTGCTGCCCAAGTCGGCGGGCTGTGGAGCTTCCTCATGTGTGTGTGAATTAGGGATGGGTATCGATACTCGATATTTCAAAATATCGATACTTTTGTACCAATACTCGATATTTTAGTATCGATACTGCACTATCCAATATTTTTGGATATCGATACTTTGGATCCGATATTTCTAAATATCGAATATCGATACAGTTCTCGCAGAAAAATCAACATAATGGCTAAAAAATGTAGAAAGTGGAGAGGTTTTTGGGTCATTACTCTTTGGTTGGACAAATAATGTTTATATCATGAAGAAAATCACCCTGCTTGGACTCTTGATAGTGAAAAATGATTAAAAATTGTTGAAAAAATTATTTTTCTTGATAATTTCGGATAATATTGCTAGTTTGTGACACTAAAGTATCGATACTCGATACTTTAAAATATCGATACTCATGCCCAACGATATTTGGGATATCGATACTCAGATACGATACAGTATCGATACGAAATATCGATACTTTTATAACGATACCCATTCCTAGTGTGAATGAATTCATTAATACAGCGCGTAAAGGGGGTCTCAGTCGGTCGCCGTTCATTCCTCCTTCCGGGTTTGTATTTCCATAAATCGCAGAGGCTCACACTTTACAAATTGTACCTAACTTTGAAATTTTCAAGGATTTTCGAAATTCAACAGTGCAGCAGCCTAGAGAATTTAAAAACTGAAAGATTGCTGCTGGAATAATCTAAATTGAACAGTAATTGCCAAAGAAAAATGTGAATAACCGTTAATTCAGTCAGGTTTTTCCCATTTTGGTTTATTATTTTCAATAATGAACCTTTGGAATCGACCAAGAAAAAAAAATTTAACACCCCCTCAAAATTTGATAGTTTACGTTTCAAGGTAAGTAGAATCCAAAAATCGAATAAAAATTTGGCCGTCCGTCCGCCTTCCGCGGCACTTTTGTCACTTAGCATTGACCGATTTTGATGAAATTTGGTATGTAGGCTCCGTTTGGGGTCTAGTTGTGCCCCAAAGATTTTGGTTGATGTAGGTCACTTCTAAGGGTTCCAAAATGAATTTTGAAATTTTGAAAACGCCCTAACTCAAAAAATTTTGATATAAAGGTATTGTTTTTGATATAAGGGTATTTAAGATTCTATGGAATTTTTAGAATTTTTTGAGACCACCCGGAGCTCTGTAGGGCAAACCGTTCGCTCACTACGAGAATTTAAAGTTCGGACGTACGATGAATCAGAAACACGAGTGTGAATCGCAAAAGAGGCCTAATCTCTCTTCAAATTAGAGCTGACCGAAATGCGATCGATGTTTTTCTTCATGTTGGATGGTTGGTTGCTTTGCAGACGAGTGATCTATATAGAAAAATAAAAAATAATAAACCATTGTGTAATAATTTGCAGCGTTTTTCGCCGGCAATTATTGTTCGATTTTGATGATTCTAGAAGCAATTTTCCAATTCCCTAGACTGCTGCACTAATGAATTTCGAAAATCCTTGAAAACATCAAATTTAGGTACAATTTTTAGACGTTAAGCGCCTGTGGTTTAGGGAGATACTAACCCGGAATGAGGATCGAGCGGCGACCGACTGAGATCCCCTTAATACACATGAGTAATTCTTTATGATGTTTTTCATTATGTAATACATGGTATGCATGATATTGAAGCAACTGACAAACTTCTACATGAGAGAAACATTGTTATCGATTTTCTCCATGTGTTCCAGATTTCACTGGTAAAATATTAAACATATTGTTAAGTAATGCGAGAATTCCAGGAGACGTCCTATTGGATAAGCATTAGGTAAATTTAAACCAGTCGGTAAGTGATGAAAATCCCCCCCCCCTCACCCTTATCCACCATAACATTTCTCGAGCCTCGAATTTGAAGAGCATTTTAAAATCCATGATCTACGATACCCAACATGCTAATTCGAGTACAACCCCCCCCCCCCACCCAGGGCAAGAGTGCCAATGAGGCATCAAAGCGAAAACACGTCGTAACGTTGAATTTTCATCTCTTTGTTTTGGTAGGCTATCCATCGACGTTCACATCCGTGTTCAAGGTGAAACACAAAATAACCCACGAAATATGCGGTTTATGGTGTCCTGGCACCATGGTGGCACCACTATTAGTTCCATGGTGGTACAGAGAATAATTCATGAAAATCCGTAGGTATAATGAGAATTTTTTCTACAACTAGTATTTCTACAATTAGGGTAGGTACAATTAGTAAGCTGTAAAGGAACAGAAATATTGAAAAATCGGATATTTTGTGAATATTATCCCCCACTCGCCCCCTCTCTTGCGAATTTTGATACTCCGGTGAAATAGTGTGCAATTTGGAAGATTTCTGAGTCGAAAAAAAAACACAAAACACGCAAATCGGTTGGAAATTGAGGCCTGGGCAGAGTTTTGTAAACTCTCTTGTAGATTATGCCCAAAAACGCACGTTTTTTGAACATTAACCCCCCTTTCACCCCCTTAAAAGGAAAAAATTCAAAATTCCAATGACGTAGTGCAGAACTAGATAGATTTCCGCGTCCAATAAAACAAGAACCACGAAAATCGGTTGGAAATTGAGGCCTGTGCAGGGTACACAAGAATATGCCCAAAAACGCACGTTTTTGAGCATTGAATCCCCCTCAAAAGGCAAAGGCAAAGGCGAAAATCGGTTGAAAACCAAGGCCTGGGTAGAGTACAGTAGATTATGCCCCAAAACGCGTGTTTTTTTTTTTTTTAAGCAATTACCCTCTTTTTCCCCACTAACCCTTAATGTCCTGAGGTATCTTTTGGAAGTACGATTTTCAACCTTTCTGCAGCACTATTTATCAACTTTTAAGACGATTTGTTTTACCTACCTATACATCGACCGTTTGAACTATCCTAAATGTCTGCTTTGAATAATAATTATTGGATATCATAATTGAATATCAATTATTGATTTTTGAGAAAACGCAGGAAAATCATCAATCCTTGGGATATTATCGTGGCATCAAATAAGTATACACAATAAGTCTTGTTCATTTTATGAATAATTCATTGCTTTCAAGTTATTTCTCCGATCCTGAAGAATTTTTTTGGTAAATACTGACACCCAACCCCTTTTATAGTATCTTTGCAGAACCTCACTACAAGCACCCCTCCTGAGTATCCACAAAGATACCACGCAGTTTTCATCGAAATATATCACTCAAAATCATATATCATATATCACTCGATTAAATACAGACTCTTCACGCCTCTTAATTAGTCAAAATACACCAAAACATGGGGAAAATTCTGAAAAAAAAAACAAAGAACGAATGATTTGAACAAGTGGGAAATTAAGGGTTAAAAAGCAAAATTCGAAATTATGGCAACGTAGTGCACACTAGATAGTTTTCCGCGTCGAACAAAAAAAAAGATCCACGAAAATCGGTTGAGAACTAAGGCCTGTGCAGGCGACACAAGATTTTGTCACACACACATACAGACATACACCTATGGTTTTTTCGCGGATTTGGATTCAGAATGGTCTAAAACGGATTAATGTGTGGTTATTTATTTATTTATTTTCTGTTGAGTGATGTCCAACTTCACCCCAGATCGATCGCATAAAGACGCCCAAGTCTTACTGTGAGACGTCCTACAAAATAGGAGAAGCCAGATTTGATTGATTTAAACAGGACTGGGATGCGATTTATGGCCTGATTCAGGCTAAAACATGTTTTTAAGAAGAAGACTTAGACGTTTATGTTCTCATCAACCTCCGACTAATTACATGGGGAGCATGCGGTAGAGTGAATCATTCTAAAATCTTAAGACTACATTTTAATATTTCCCGAGAGTTTTATGGGGGGTCCTATCCCGGAGGAATCTCGTAACCCGGCGAGCCACTCTGAGTCGAGTTCTTCCGGTTCATAATCCCCTAAAGGCGTATTACAGCGTAGTGGAAGAGTATGTGTGCATTTGGGTGTGTCACAGGAACTTGTATGTGCAAGGGTGTGTGTTGCTGTATAAAACGTGTATTCCTGCACAGGCAGTTATGGAGTAAAGGGGTATGGGTTATGACTCAAAGCGCAAACCTTTGCCCTCTTCCTACCCACGAGGTGTTGATAACATTCACTGTTTTATAGTTCAAGGGAGAAAAACGTGTTCGTACTAGGAGAAAAAGAGAGAAAAAACGCGTTAAGAACTGAGAAAAGAAGAAAAGGGAACGGGTAATTCGCTGGAGAAAGGTATTCCATTACCACCAACAGCGGAAAGAAAAGGAAAAAAGTGAGGAATCCTGGATGTGAGTGCGAGTGGAGCTATAGAGTTGACTGGGGGAAAAGCGTTGGGGAAAAGGGGAGGGGAAAAGGGATTTGGCACGGTGGAGGGGGAAAAGGGGGATAAAGCTCTTTTCTAAACCTTCCCGATGGTTTACCTGGCCTTTCCATCTTTTGGTAGGTTAGTGAGACACACGGTTGTAAGGACACATAGGTGTGAGGGTTTTTGATCGGGGTGTCTTGGGCAACCAGCCAACTTCTATTCCATTCTACCTCTCTCCCCCTCTCACCCATCCGCGATCGTTAGTTTTCCCCTCAGAAAAAGGAAGAGAAAAGAGAGTAAAATATTCGAGTTTTGCCGGAGATCCGAAGGTTTTTCTCTGGTATAGTTTTCAACTCGGTGTTCTCGAGAACCTACCAGCGAGGTCGACCAAGAAAAAATTTGTTTAACACCCCCTTAAAATTTGTTGGTTTACGTTTCAAGGTAAGTACGTAGAATCCAAAAATCGAATAAAAATTTGGCCGTCCGTCCGCCGTCCGCGGCACTTTCCTCTCTTAGTATTGACCGATTTTGATGAATTTAATATGAAGGCTCCATTAGGGGTCTAGTTGTGCCACGAACATTTTGGTTGATGTAGGTAACTTCCAAGGGGTGAAAAATTAGGTTGAAATTTTGAAAAATTAGGTTGAAATTTTGAAACGCCCTAACTCAAAAAATTTTGATATAAAGGTATTGATTTACATCAATTTAAGTTAGTATACCACGCGGAGTCCTGTAGGACAAACCGTTCGTTCCCTACGAGAATTTACGTGATAATTGATATAATATTACATAGGTACGGGGTATGTTTGGAAGATGTTAAGAGCCCAAATTCTTATATACGAAGATATACGCTGGTTTAACCTTCATTGGACCATGGAATCACTAGTGTAACCGAAAACGAGTCAGGAACTCCACAGAAGTACTAAAAAGTCACCGGAGTAACCAAAATTAAATTGCAATTTTAAATTTCATGGAGACCAGAATTTTTGTGGGCTATTGGAAGACTGAAGATGGAGATGTGACAAAAAAGTCCAAAAAAATTGATGAAGAAATGTCCAACATTTTTGTCATAACATATGTTTTTGACTTCTAATAACTTACATAAATTGGTTCAGAAAATTCAGCTCTATCTATTAATTTTGGTTTATTATTTTCAATAATAAGCCTTTGGAATCGAGCAAGAAAAAAAATTTTAACCCCCCCCCCCCCTCAAAATTTGATGTTTTACGTTTCAAGGTACGTAGAATCAGAAAATCGAATAAAAAAAATTTCCGTCCGTCCGCCGTATTTAGATTGCAATTGAACTTTAGTTAGTCTGGTGACACCTTGGGGCAGCCGTGGAATTTCCTAGATGTTGTCGGTGACACAAGTGACATCATGGTATAGTTACGGTTAAATTACAGATACATGTATATAAATTGAATATATATTCTCAGTTTTTAATTGAAAACTTTGAACTTTTTTTCAATTTCAGAAATTGTATTTACAGGTATCGGCAATTTTGTGCTGAATCGTGATATACTACATTACCTACTATGATAATTGTGTTTCGATTATGATGATGGTAACATCCACAAAAAGCCGTCATAACACGTTTTTAGGCATATTTTTCGAAATTTGGAACCCTTTTAGTGGTCCAAAATCCTTGGCAAACGAACCCTTTTAGTGGTCCAAAATCCTTGGCAAACGAACTCTTCTTTTTGTTTGTTGTACATTAAGAAAAACCTTGACATTTTTTGCGAAACTCAAGTTATTGTCGAAATGACGCATAAACATATACACTCCTGCTCAAAATTAGCGCTCCACCATCCATTTTTGGTTTATCGCTTTCCTTCTTCCCCTATAAATTTTGTATCCTGGACTGGCCACCAAGGAGCCTAAACATGAATCCGATAGAGCATGTTTGGGACATGCTGAAAAGAAGAATTCAAGCCAGAGATCCACCATCAGACAATCTTCAGCAGCTGGAAACAGCAGCGAAAGAGGAATGGGACTGTATCCCCAGGAAGATATCCAAAACTTGATTAGAGGCATCGTTCGATAGCTCCAAGCCCTCATCCTAGCTAGAGGAGGTAATACCAAGTATTGAAAAGCTAAACTGTCATAATTCAAACCCTTTTTTCACATTTTCAATTTTTATAATTTTACCACAAGAAGTACATTTATCTATGATTCATTAAAAACATATTTTTTTCTCGAATTTGTGCCTACTTTGGTTACATTTTTTCTTCTGAGTTTGCAAACAATGTGTGCAAATAGATAAAAACTTGATAAAGGAAAAAATAAGGGGGCTAACGAGGAAATGGATGGTAGTGCGCTAATTTTGAGCAGGAGAATATTTTAGGTACATACAAATGTTGGAAAAACTTCAGGAATCGTTTTAGAATGTTGCAAAACGGATTTCAATGGAAAAAAAATCAAAATATTTCATGATGAAAATTTTGAGTGTTACGCAAAAGCTTCATTATTCTTAAAAATGCACTAAAAGCTGTACTCGTGAGTATTTGTGCACTTGCGCTTTGTTTTTAAAAAATATGTACTCCGAAATCAAAATTTTTGCTCAAAGTTCACCATTTAGGACTTTTTCTCCTTTTTCGAAATCAGACTCAATACTGGTGCTTCTACTTCTTTGGCGGCCGAGGGAACAAAAATAATTCTTTGGGGACTACATCATCGGAGTAGGTAAGTGTTATGTCTGCGTGTCGTCGAGTGAAGGAGATGACCTTCTCGAAGTGGCGTTTGTGTTTTCTTTAACCTCAACTCAACGAAGAGAGAGAAGTCCCTATCCTAGCGACTGCAATATCGCACCGGCGGCTATCAACCCGACCGACGTGCAGAGTGCAGGGAGATCAGGCTAGCCCAGCAACCCCAGCGTTTCATAAGAAACCTACTGACGGGAGGCAGGAGATTTACCTAGTGAGCCTATTACCTACTTCGAGGAGATCCCTTATCGGAGGAGAAAGTAGAGAGTGAAATGAATAAGATGGTTGACTGGACTAAATTGCATACTGGAGCATCCCTGAGTGAGCTTGTATACTCAGAGAGATTAGTTGTGGGAGAGAGAGGTGGAAGGGTCATGTTGACGTGCTCTTCCCGTACCTCGTCCTTCCCTTGTGGGTGGTGGCTCACTCAGGGATCCTCTTGTACTTCTTTATTTAAGAACCATTTGAATGTTGAAATGTGGGTCATAACAGTAAGCATAACCCATTCCAGCTGTAAAACGGATCCTGGAGGAAGTCCCATGCTTGATCATGAACCAAAAATAATAAAAGCCTAGGAAACAAACTACGGTTAGGTGCGAGGAGAACGAAGTTTCACGTGCAAAGAAAGGGATGGATGGAACTAACAGTAAAGGACGGGGAAGAGAGGAATGAAAGGGGGGACCCCAGCTCGAAAGAATATTTACATTTCAATCTCCCCCTCTCGTGAAAAGACCCGCCTTTAAAACAAGTAAAGCTTTTTCTCTCGTAACAGAATATCATTTTCGGGAAAGTTGATCTCGGAAAACTTACAATTGAATAACAGATAAAGGGGAGAGACTGGACGGAGGAGGGTGCAGCGCAAGGGAGGAGGGCGATTTTTTTCCCGTATAGCCAGAACAACGATGTAGAAAAGAAACAGTGTTTACTAAAAAGAAGAATAAACTCACAGATAAGATAAAAATGATAAACTGAGACGAAAAGGAGTGGAGAGGAAAAACTGGTACAGCACTGAAGGAAAAACTGTTTTTTCAAGGCGCTGGACGAAATTGGGAGTTAGCAAATTAGTTCTCCTGTTTCATTTTTCCGTTGATGCTAATATCAAGCGAAATACTCTTGGGGGGGGGGGGGGGGGCTCTGTTGCTATTTATAAAGGCTCCTGAAGGATATCCGATAACAAGTTGTTTTCCTTTACCTTAGAGCCCGTAATGTGTTTTTTTTCTATCTCCTTCAGATAGAAGAACTTGGGCGGATTATTAAAAGTTGTTCAAATGTTAGATTGAGAAGAAACAGTTGGAAATACATTCCGTATCGCACAACATGATTCATGATTATACTGTTTGAAAAAAGAGCTGAGTTATCACTCTCAAATTCCCAAATATGAACATGGATTCATACGATCATGTTGATGATTTTTGAGTTGAGGAGAAAAAAAGTTAAAATCGGAAAAACAATAAATGAAGGGTACAGGGAAAAAACCATCTTTGTCAGTTTTTTTCGAAAATGAGTTATTTATCTCATTGGACTCAGAATGAGTAGATCTTTGTAATGGTAGATCGAAACTGGCAAAAAACCACCTTTATCAGAGAGTAAAGCCGTCTGCAAGTTTCATCAGTGTGCAGGGAAAAACGCTGCAAATTATTACTACAATGATTTATTATTTTTCTACATTGATAACTATTGAGCCCTGCCTGGACTGAGTGTTGTGGAATATTAATGAAAGGCGTTTTGGAAAGATGGGACCTCAGGCCATCTCTCCATGGTATCAAAATTGAAAAACGAGGTATTAACGGAAGGTATTAATATGGAGTTTCTACTAGAACCAGGTTGCTACCTCGACATCAGCTCTCCTGGTGACCCTATTCATAACTTTTTTCGAGAAGTCTCAACTCTTCCCTCAAGTCCCAAGTCTCCCCAACTGATGGTAATTAAGTAATCGACCATTTCAGGTTGGATTTTCGTCCGACTGCGATTCCAAAGGGAAGATCAGAATTTGTTCTGATGATTTCCCTCATGGCTTCCCATTGCCTCACCGCCCGGGGTCGAGATAAGGGGGGGGGGGGGGTTAGCCAGTACGAAAATGCACCCCCGCGGTGAGATTCGAACTCATGACTTCCCCGCAGTAGCCGGTCCGAGACTCGTCGCTAAAAGACGCGTGCCGTAGCGAGCACGGCCACATCTGACCCAGTATGTACAGAAATCAATGAATGTGTGGAAGTCTGAAAAATATTCCTCATTTGTGTGTGAATGAATTTGTAAATGTTCAGGTGAATGTGTGGTTGTTGTGTTAATCAGATTGTTAATGAATTTTACTGTTTCGCATTTACTGAGGTTCAAATTTTCATCGATTCATGATCAAGGTGATATTTATGCTATTCTGGAGCTGTGGAGTTTCATATTTCGAAAAATGAAAAAGAATCGAAATGTATATTTTTTTCCAATTTTTTCGAAAGTAGATCGTGAGAAATTTATGTTCAAGTAGAATTCATGTTTGTGCGTTCAATTTAGATATAATTCAGAAGGAACCATGAATAGACGAATTAATCACAGATATACAGAGCGACGGAGAGGCATGGAACCATAACTGTTGAGAAAGTTCCGAAATGCTTAATGAGATGGATGAATAAGAAGCTTTTTCAACTACGATGGTGAGCGAACAAAAATAATATTACAAAAATCGCGGATACTTTCCACATGCTGAAATAAGGTAACCCCGATCATGAATACCCTCGAAGGACGAATTATTCCCGAAAGACCCTGGAAAAAGAGAAAAATTCATCGGGGAAAAAAACCTTCTACCAAGCTAGACGGGTTTAATAGAGCGAAACGAGATGAGGGTGAAATAGCGTTGAACCGGGTTCGGGTGAGGGTTAAGCTCTGAATAGTTAACTAAACCAACTTACTCCAATATTGAGGTGGGTGCACCCCTTCAACTCCTTTCCATCTTTTCTAGTTCTTGTTTTTCCTCTCTCTAAAATTTCAGTGTTTTTGTTAGTTTTCCGTCGTCTCGCGGAATTTCGTACTATGGAAAAGAGAAGTTTTTCACCGCCCTTGGGAAGGTTATATAGAGGTTTCTACACTGTTTTTTTCGGAATGAAGGGAGGGGCTTTGCGAGATTTAATAAACGTCTCTCAAAAACCCGCTGTTCCCATGCTAGTCATGACGTTCTATAGAAGGTATATGTTCCCATAATGAAGGGACCTTCACTATAACTGGATTCATAGCATAATCCTATATCAACATCGCAGCACGCTGCGTTGCCTGAGAGATTAGGCTGTCCGAATGAAATTGTAGATGGGGATGAAAATTCAGGTACCTAGTCGTCCAGAGTAAGATTCTTCGGAGAATCCTGGGCCCACTGTTTGACCATGGACAATAGAGACGCGAGAAAAATTAAGAACTGTACCAGCTCTACGAGGATCACGATGTAGTCAAGTTCGTGAAGCTGGAACGGTTGAGATGGGCTGGAAATGTTCTCCAAATGGATGACGACGACCCATCCAAACAGCTGCAGCTCTCCAGATCAAATGGTACAAGAAGGAGAGGAAGACCGAGACAGAGATGGAGTGACAACTTAGAGCAGTGGTCCGCAACCGGGGTGCCACGGCTCCCTGGGGTGCCGCAAGATTTTGAGATCGGAATAACTTTTTGTATAATAAGAAAGGAGAAACTGCAATTTATTGGGACAAACCCCAACATGGTTAAAACTCACTGTTTTATTCATAGGGAAGCCCTCATGACAAAAACCTTAAGTCGGGAATTCGAAGTTGTTTAGAGCAATGCAGTCAAAATTGTTAACTACATAAAAGCAAAACCACTGAAAAATAGGATTTTCAAACAGCTTGTGAATCTATGGGCGTAGAGTTCACAGGGTTGTTGTTCCACACTGAGGTAAGATGGTTATCGAGAGGAAAGGTCTCACACGTCTTTATGAGCTCAAAGAAGAACTTCTGCTCTTTCTCATGCGAGAAAATCATGACGATTTTGTGCTCTCTTGACAGACGATGACTGGAGGACGAGACTAGCCTACCTGGCTGACATTTTTCAGCACCTCAACACTGTCAATTCTGGTCTACAAGGTCCTTCTGACAGTATTCTATCGTCCACAGACAAACTTTCTGCGTTTGGAGAGAAAATCGGTATATGGCTGAACAATTTGGAACAAGGGCACACTGATATGTTTCCACTGTTTTCTGGTGAGGAAAACTCGAACCCTCCTATTTTACAAGGCATTGCAAGCCACCTAATGAACTTGAAACTGGCTCTCGACAAATACTTCCCGGACCTGGACATCAAGAAGCATGACTGGATTCGAAATCCGTTTTCCACCATGGTGCAAGTAGAAGGCATGCCTCTTCAAACCGAATTTATTGATTTGAGAAACGACCGAACTCTACAACTCAAGTTCAATGACGTCCCACTGAACACCTTTTGGATTGACGTTGCAGCAGAATATCCTCAGCTATCGAAGAAAGCAATTGACATCCTTCTCCAGTTCTCAACTTCGTGGATGTGCGAACATGGATTTTCGACACTTGCGACCATGAAAACGAAAAAAACGGCAAAGAATGTTGGAAAGCACATTAGAGGACGACATGAGGTTTTGCCTTTCCCAACTGCCTCCTAGAATCCCAGAAATTTGCTGAAAACATCAGGGACAAATTTCACATTGATTTGAGTTACCTACCACTATAAAAAAGAATTAACATTTTACTTACCTACCTACCTATTAATTATTAATTAAAGTTTTTGTGCTCTTTACTGAAAACTTAATCTATTCCGAAATTATTACACTGCGAAATTTTGTGTTTGTATGGTGGGGTGCCACAGGGTGAGGCCGTGGGGGCCAAAGGGGTGCCGTGACTCAAAGAAGGTTGCGGACCACTGACTTAGAGGAAGACACAGCACGACTTGGGTGCTATGAAATGGATGGCAACGGCAGTAGTATGATATACTACTACGCATATTATGCGGCACTTGGGGCCACAGTACTGCCAACAAACTGACACAAAAGCAGGTGTTTGTGACGTCATATAACGTATTAAATTAGTACTTGATGTTGGATTAGTTTAATCCCCCCCCCTCCAAAACTTCTAAATCCCGTAGTACTGATAATCTAGGTACACATTTTCGTTTAAATGTGGGTGACATGCACAATATTTCTGTAGGTACCTAAGATAATGTTCCTCTAGAAGTAATTTAGTGGTTGAAAATAATGACTGCCCCCCCCCCCCCCTTGTAATCAAATTATGGGGATTATATTATAATTTCCTCCTCCCCGTTACAAATCTAAGGGCATATTATGCGGGGTGATGAAGGATTGAGTATTGGAAGACTGAATCAATAGGAGCTTTTTACTTGAAACAATGAGGGGATAGAAGGCACTCAGATGACTCCAAGGTCATTTTTCCCGTCTGGAACTCATCACTTGATCCCTATCATTAACCTGCTGATCATTCATTCCGGCCTCGTTTGGTGATGGTTTTATCTTCTCTCTAACAATTAGTTTTACCTAATACATGAAGTTTCCACTTGGAATCTGACTGATCAACTGAGCTAGAAGCCTCGTATCACCCCATTTTATAGCCCTAGGATCGGACAAGCTCGAGAGGTGTCTTATTGGGGGCCGAGGCTCACCATGGGCGAGTAACAGGAAGGTATCTTTAGGGTGGACACATTCAAATATATTCAATATAGTTGAAAGTGCCTTTTTGGGCATTTTGTTGGAGAGTCTGACGATTTTACCACATCACTAAAAAACGCTGCAAATCATTACACATTGGTTTATTATTTCTATATAGATCACTCGTCTGCAAATAACACGGCTTTGCCGTTGTCACTACCTTCCTACTTCACAATCAAGTTTTCTTGGAAGAAAGGAATATTTACACTTAGTTCGAAGAAATAAAGAGTTAGGGGTGCCTTGGCATTTGGAAATTTGATTACTCGTTGCTAATGAAGCAACTGATGGCAACTCGAAGAAACGAACAATTCTATTTTGATCAGCTAAAATTTCAACGGAGATTAGACCTCTTTTGCGATCCAAATCGTGTTTCTGATTTTTCACAAGTCCAACCCTTATGTTCTCATAGGGAGCGAACAGTTTGTCTCCGTGTGGTATCATTCGATTCCAAAAATTCAATACTATTTCAAATTGATAAAAAAATAATACCTTTATATCTACATTTTTTGAGCTAGGGCGTTTCGAGATTTTCAACCCTTAGAAGTGACTGACATCTACCGAAATCTTTGGCACACAACCAGACCCCAAATTTCAGAGCCCATCTTCCAAACTTCATCAAAATCGGCCCTTGGGAACTAAGGAAAGTCCAGCGTACGGCGGACGGAAGGCACAATTTTTATTCGATTTTGGGATTCTACGTACTTTGAAACGTAAACCAACAAATTTTGAGGCAAGTTAAAATTTTCTCGGTCGATTCCAAAGGTTCATTATTGCAGATAATAAACCAAAAGTGCAGGGTCTATAAACTGGTAACCTCAATGTGTGGTCGAACAGTCCACATTTGTTCCTGAAGTTTATACAAGTTCTGCTATTGCTTTGATTAGATGGATATGAACTAGCAGACACTAGGCATTACCGACCGATACCTCAATAATTGCCGGCAAAAAGTGGGAAAATCCGTTTATTCACTAACGGATTTTCCGAGTTTTCACCGGCAATTATTGTTCGATTTTGATCATTCCTGCGGCAATCTTTTAGTTTTTCTATTCACTAGGTATATATACCTAGTGCATAGATGCACTATTAGATTTCGAAAATCCTTAAACATGTCAAATTTAGGTTCAACTTTTAAACTTTGAGCACCGGTTCTTGAAAGATATACTAACCCGGAACGAGAAAAGAAACGCCCACCGACTGAGACCCCCTTAACAAGATCTTCTTATCATGTACGATAGGTATATCTGTCCTAGGATGGAAAAACGTGACATGTCACTTTTTTCCCAAAATCGGTATTTTTGCGTCCTCTAGTATAATATGGTATATTCAATTCAAAATTCATGGTATTCTGATGTTTTCGTATCTTTTACAAAATTCAAATATCATATAATTTTATTGTAAATAAAAAATTGAATTGATGATAAGATTTTTGTTGTTGTTGTTCTATTCCTATATCTTATTATTGAGTACCTAACTAGGTACTCAATTTTATCAAAATTATTCTATTTACGCAGAACTTCAAGTCTGGAAACTGCTAATTTGAGGAATGAGTGATAGACGTCAACGGCTCAAATGGTAAACTCGAGTAATTTGGAAGGTGCAAAAACGTATATGTTAGCAGTGTTTTTCGAAAATTCGTTTGAATGACAATAGATTTGATATCGAAAACCACACGACTACTTCAACAATTAGTCACTTTAAACAACTGTAGAAAAAACAATAATTTTAGAAAGGATTTCCCGATTTATGACTGGTAGGTAAACTTTAAAATTTTTGCCCAGAAAAATCATATTTGCCAACTTAGCACACATATAATAGTGCTCCTCTACTCTTAGTGTAAAAATTCCACTAGTAGTATTTAAGAGTATTGAAGGCTGAAAAACGTCATCTTTATTTGACACTGCCAAAAATCCATTGCATTTCCAACCAATCCTTCATTGTCAGACATCAGTAACTCGATAATAGTTAAGAAAAATACGATGAGTGGGGTTTAATAGCAGAAAACCAGATGGTCAGGAGGGGAGACGGTATCTCGATATTTCCAGTCCATTATTCGTGACAGAAGGGAGCAGATACATGCTGGTGTATGAAGTGCAAACCGTAGGGTCGGAGTGGCCCTGGGAGGAAGAGATTCCTCAGCAAATGAGGAACTGCGTTTGTTTACCAACCCGGAAACGAAGTTAGGACCGACGGTTCAGTGAGTTTGCGGCCGCAAAAGGCATTCGAGGGGTTGAAGAGGAGATAAGGTGGGGACCAGATGGTCGACTACTGCCTTGGGGGCTAATCGTTAAAATTAATTACTAACGGTGAAATATGGAAGGGGCTGCTGGTAGGACGAAACGTGATGATTGGGTGTAGGATTTGGCAGGTTCCGAGTAGTTGATGGAGTAACCACTTTGGATCAGACTGAATCTCAGTAATAGCTCAAACGAAACATGAAGAAGAAGGCGGAAAAAATGCATCTTGCTGCAAAAAAGCAAAAAAGCTACTTAATGAATTGAGAGGTTATTCTGGATTTCACGATTCGAGAGACCTCAGAAACAGTTCATTGTAGATAAGTGTACGACAACGGGATCACCTCCATGGCACATCACACTTAGGGCTGCCTATTTCCCGCGTCCAGGAAATCCGGCTTTCCCGCGCAACACCTATAGCTTGTTAAAAAAAAAAAAAAAAAAAAACGCAGCAAATTATTACACAATGGTTTATTATTTTTTTTTTTTCATTTTTCTATAGATCACTCGTCTGCAAAGCCATCAACAATCCAACATGGAGAAAAAATCGATCGCAATTCGGTCAGCTAAAATTTGGACGGAGATTAAGTCTCTTTTGCGATTCACACTCGTGTTTCTTATTTATCGTAAGTCCAACCCATAAATTCTCGTAGGGAACAAACGGTTTGTCCTACAGGGCTCCGCGTGGTCTCAAAAAATTTAAAAATTCTATACTATCTTAAATTGATGGGAAAACAATACCTTTGTATGCAAATTTTATGAGTTAGGGCATTTTCAAAATTTCAAACCTTATTTTCCAACCCTTAGAAGTGACCTACATCAACCAAAATCTTCGGGGCACAACTATACCCCAAATGGAGCCTACATACTAAATTTCATCAAAATTGGTCAATGCTAAGTGGGGAAAGGGCCGCGTACGGCGGACGGCCGTATTGTTATTCGATTTTTGGATTCAATGTACCTTGAAACGTAAAACAACAAATTTTTAGGGGGGTTAAAAAATTTTTTTTCTTGGTCGATTCCAAAGGTTCATTATTGAAAATAATAAACCAAAATGAGTTAGTTCGTCACATTTCTTCTTTGTGATGACTTGTGATAACCCATCAGTTTGAAACCTATCTGACGTGAGTGTAAAACCTGTAGATTAGTGATGATTGAGTGGTCGATGTATTTTCAACATACAAGGTTGTGTTTTTACACAGTCAAAATGTTGCCGTAATCATCTCGTAGGTATCCTAAACGAGCGTGTTCTTCGATGGAGCTACCACAAAAAAAGAGAGAGTAAATATGGTAATTTTATGCAGTTGAAGGTAAACAGTTAGTGGCCTCAGGTGGAAGGACTGGGTAGCTTCGGAGAAACTGATTTGTACGAGCAAATGAAATAATAGTTACCTGTGTTTTAAGGGATTGGAATGGAGTGGAA
Source organism: Apolygus lucorum (assembly GCA_009739505.2). Lineage (NCBI taxonomy): Eukaryota > Metazoa > Arthropoda > Insecta > Hemiptera > Miridae > Apolygus > Apolygus lucorum. Next base: position 14,574,673 of record CM019171.2, read on the forward strand.
GGTGTACTACTCACTCTCGCAATTACTTCCCCACAGAGAGCATTGAGTGTACTCAGTTCAGAGAGCGATCACTACAGGGACGCTCCAGCTTCAAGAAAGACGCTCCGAAGGTAAATTCTGGGAGCAATCAAGTTAATTAATTCCCAGACGAACGAGGAGGCAATTTCGTGGCAAAATCCTTCGGAAGAAATTAATCGGGCGTGCCGCAGAGCTAAGGAAGACTGGAGGGCGCCTCACCCTGGCTGTAAACAGGGCAAACGAGTTTGTTTGTTGTACTTGAAGGGATGGCTGGAGTCTCTTTGAAAGGGCGAACTGGGAGGTCTCAACTTTGCTTCACCACGACATCCAATGCGGTTCAGGATGATGATGGGGAGAGCTCATACTGAGGACTTCTCGCGAATCGGGAATTCAACCAGGACAAAGTTACTGGATCGTTTTACTCGGCTCATATGTAAGAATGGAACAACAATAACCTGTAGACAGTAATTTATTGTTCGTTGTAACAACATATTTTGTTGCATGGGTTCATTAAATTGAAGTAGATTTCAAGAAAAACTTCTAACCCGAACTGTGGTGAGTGAAATTAAAATTTGTTGTATTGATTTTGTCCAACTTTATGACCGCATTCATTATCCTAGATAGTTCCCCTAGAGTTTCTATAAGCTTTTATTCGTTCCCATGATGTCGCCTGTGTTCAAATCGCTGATAAAGACGAGTGTGCCATATTTGGGTCCCTCATGGGGTCTTTTTTGGAACTTCCTCAAATCGCGGTAATTTTTCCCGCTTCAGCTGTAACTCTTTTTTTCCTTATAATTATAACTATATCTTCTTTCCTCCCGATACCCTCAACAAATTCAACCCTCAAACCGGAATTCAAGTGGCAAAGTGCTCTGACTTATTTGATACGCCACAAGAACCAGTTCAAAAGTTCGAGCTTTTCTCCAGGTGGTACTGCCGTGAAAGGGAAAAGATCTCAGCAAGTCCTTTCAGACATCAGGTTCGACGGGAAAAATCACCGTTTAGGCCCGATTGAAAAATGAGGATAGTGAGCCAACGAAGGATGCGCCAGGAGACTTGTTGCTTGCGAAAAGTTAAACGCAAGTAAAGGCAAGTGCGTCCAATGCAATATCGCGTATCACACTAAGTAAGCGAATCAATAGGAGTTTCGATAGCCAGCATTGTGTTATTGTTAGGAAGAAACCTCAACATTTTCTCATGGAGTTGATTATTCGAATATTATTTCAGTCTTGGTTAGTCTGAACTTTTTTCATGAGATGATAATTTTATGCGGATTTCAACTATTCTCGTCTGTAGGTACTAATAGCATCATTTCGATTTTTCTATGTTTTCAATGAATTTCTAGAATTTTTGATTCGGCGTTCTAGTGTCAATTTTCCCTTCCGCATTTTCGCTGAGTTGAAGGTTGACTGGCTAGCATTTTTTGATTATTTTTTTTTTTTTTTGGATACCGTAAAACCGTCAAACTTTACCCCAAGATTTACTCCAAAACATTTCCAAATACAATTTCTCCCCACTCGAAATGGGTTAAATTGATTTTTTTAATAAGTGAATTGATCTTCAGGGCTTCCTGAACATTTTGAGTGGTCGAGCTCATTGATCAGATAATATCAAGTATTTATAATATTATTATAAATACATTCTGAAAAATTGAACTTTTTAGCTTGAAAAATACAAGTTATACCTAAGAAAAATATGAATTCCAATGATCATTTATTCATCATTTATTTCAACGAATTTGCTTGAAATGCAATATTTCTGGTTAAAAGATCACAATTTCAGTCTTCCAGTATAGACAGACTTATGTAGGTAATCGAGCAAACCTTTCTACAAGTAAAGAAATATTGAAGGACAATAAACGATAAACGAATGACTTAACAAAATCACAGAAAAAGTCTGTTTCACATTCGATAACTTTCGAATGAATTGCAATGTTAAATTTCAAAGTTAACCCACGAGTAAATAATATTGTAAATCACAACTTATGAGACCAAACCACGTTTATGTTCATATCATAATGCAGGTGTTCAGTTGTAAAGTTTCGGTAGGGGCGCGTAACAAGCTTTTTCTCATTTCTTCTCCCCATCTCTTACTTCTGACATGAGATACACTAGAAACCTTACATTCAACACTGCGAAAATTATAAAACTCAAATATTTTTCGAGATTAAATAAGAAAAATATGAGTGAGGCTACCTTTACCCCAACCTTTATAGTGGAGTAAAGATACCCGGTTTTTGGAGTAAAGTTACCATCAAATTTTTGGTAAACAAAGGCATAACTAAGAAAACACTTTTTTGAGAATTTGATTAGTGTATTTTGTTCAGAATAAGATATTGAAAGTGATATGATGAGGGCTTGCCTGGTAAATCCACTCCTAACTACTGATATGGAAGAAATTTTGGAGCACAAAAAACAGGACAAAAACAGCTGAACAGGAAACTATGACTGATAACAGCTGATAACATGGATAAAGGCGCCATCACAAGCCACATCGATTCTCTGGGATGTGGAGAATAACGAAAACACAATAGATAACTTTTATCTAAGTCCTACCACGTTTACGCCACAATTGAAGATTCTCACTTTTTGGGGTAAAGTTACCCCTGGTGGGGTAAAGTTTGACGGTTTTACGGTACTTCAAAGACCCAGTGATGAGAAAACAAAAAAAAATATTCCATTAAAAACGATATATATTTTTTTCCGTGCTTGGTGGGTTAAGTTTTTATCGACTGGTCAACGGCTCATCTATTGAGACATTTTACGCTCTTTCCAACGGTATTGTTATTTTTAAATTTTGAGTGTAATTTAAGGGAGTTAAGACCGTTTTATTGGTGTAAGGTCGAAAACACGAAAAAATCTCAAATGTCAAAAAAGTCGGATTTTAAGGGGGTTACAAAAGAACTCCATGAGGTTTTTTTGTTTTGTTTTGCAAAACAGTAGTAGAAACTACTCTCGAAGATAGGTAGATAACTTATGGGACACCCTGTATACGAGGCCTCATTTTATCATAACTATATCAAGGCGCATCAGAATTTGAAATAATCCAAAGTTTTACCTTTCTGAGGAGTCTGGAAATCTTGTCGCCGTGCTCCCAAGGGGTGACCCAACCGCGACTTGTGTTGCAATCGATCCCTTTGCTCCCGTTATTGAAGATCTGACCTCTCCGGAAGTTTGTCCGGAAGAGATCCGGTTTCTTCCTCAGGAGCTTGTTGAAGGCCTCTACGAGAACGAACACGGCGTCGTACATCAGAGCCGCTTGAGCCTGTGCAAACACAACAGGAACACATCAATATATTGAGTTACTATATAATTGATTAACTAGATAGGAAGTTACCTATATATTGTTGAGCTGAGATAGATTTCATTGAACTAATGCTGATCGTTATATAAAAATGATGGATACGACCGTGACAAATAATTAGGTGAGAGTACATAATATGAAGTGCAGAAGAATTGGCATGAGTACTCCATATTATGAAGTGCAGAATGCCACCAACCTCACCGTCCTGACTCAACCCCTTGCCAAGATATTATGACTTTTTACAATTTATTCTAAAAACCATGTTTCGCCCCAAAATTCAATATTAGGTTTTCGCCCCTCTCTCCTCTTTCATTCATTTCTCCTCTTATAATTAATAGTTGGTTGAGTATTAGAGGTGTGTCGGTACAGCTGTACCGGGATTGTGGAACCGAGTATCAACTTGGAACGGTTCCACGCAGTGACAAAAACTCGACCCTTACCGGTCCACTTCCACGGACCGATAAGATATGGCTCTAGACTGGGAAGGGATTATTCGGACCCTTAGTATCCTAGGGATACTAGGTCCATGTTTGGACTGGTAAGGATGGAACCGGACCGATAAGATATCATAGAGAATGGTTCAATGGCTCTGGACCGGTAAGCATGGATCTTGTTCTCAGTTCTGTTCCATGTTGTACCTGGATGAGCCCTTACCTGCTACTTCCATGGACTGAGAATGTAATAGTTTCATGGAATGGCTCTTGAGCGGGAAGTGATCTTCTGGACTGGTTAGCATGGAAGTTGTCTCCAGTATTATTAATTTATTATTGCCTTGTTAAGTTCTTAAATTGCAACGTCATTATTCTTTACTTGAATAGTTTGGTCACTATCATTTATAATAAATTGTCTCTTTTGTAACACTTGTTCAAATTCCTTCCTTTTAGCGAATTTTCAAGGAAAATGGTGCTATTGTATTGAAAGTTGAGATCATAAGCATGGAAGAAGGACGATAGGGATTTGACTGTCTGCTTCATCCATGTCATGTGAGTGGGATTTGACTTTAATGGAACAGTATCGGTAATTTGGAACGGTTACATCTTTGTCACTGTAACCTTTGGAACCGTTCCAGGGAAATACCTGGACTGACACACCCCTATTAAGTAGTTGCCCATGAGTCCAATAGAGATGATTGGTTGCTAAGGACGTAAAATACTCAAGCAGTTTTACATCGCGTTTTTAATTTATTGTAAATTTTTATCTTAATTTTAATTGTAAATTTTCATCTCGATTTTAGTTTTAAATTTTCATCTCGATTTAATTTTGTAAATTTTCATCTCGATTTTAATTGTAAATTTTCATCTCGCTTTTGATAGTAGTTGATACGATCACGCAAAGGTAATTTTAATCATAACACTCTATTGGACGTACCAGAAACTACTTTTACAACCAGCGCGCCTAGCGGCAGTTGCCACTTCTTTTACAGATACCGCCTAGTGTTTTACATAAGGGGTACTCACGGTTGAGCTTATCGTGGTAAAAGTGTTAAGTGGTAAGCTTGTTAAAGAAAACAAGCGTGAACAACCCAAATCGACTCGTGTTAAACGTGCTAAAGTTGTTTAAGTCTCCTCACTCCTTCTTTTTCGATTAGGTAGCTAGACCGCAGCCATGAGGGTCATATGGATGTTGTGTGGCATTATTCGGTGGAGGAAGTGTGAATAAGTTACTTTTTACACTGAAAATTTGAGAATTACTCACTGCAGTCATGCCGAAGAAAATATATGAACATGAACTTGTTGATGAACTAGTCAAGAAAACAGTTTTTCGAAATTTTCCTTCAATTTTATCACCATCTGGAAGAATAGCTCGGTTCCCGACTTGTCCAATTGCTCCTCCCAACCACTTTTCTTTTCTTTTTGGGACCTCCATACCTTCAACTCCAACTCAAATAACTCACAAAATAACCGAGACCAACAAACGAACTCCAACTCAACAAACTCCAACTCAAAAAACTAATGACGAAACTAACTCACAAGTAAACTTACAAAGAAACAGCTGGCAAGTTGTCGGCCATTTTCTTTCTGATGATGCGACGGATAACACGTTTAGCACCGACCGTTTAGCACAGACCATTCGGGTGTGTTAACTAAGTTAACACTACGTTAACTTAACTTACGACGACTGATATCACACTTTGATAACATGTTTACGACACATTCGTTCGGTGTTTATCACGTTATCGACGTATAACACGTTAACACGTCGAGAACAGCCCGACCGTGAATACCCTTAGTGAATGTAAAATTTAAGGAAATCGACATACACGGTTTTGCAGGTACTGTCGATTTGCGCGGGTGCGATTCAATCCCTGAAAGTTTCATTGAAATCGGACTGTAACTTTGTATAGATTCGTCCAGTACAAGGATTTTTGGACTGATCGACTGGATGCACAGATTGACGGCCAAGAAACCAAAACTGTTCAAAAAGGACTAAATGGTGAAACATTCATGGGAATATTGATTTTAGTGAACATTTTCTGTTCTACTCAAAAATTGGAACCAATGCTCCCACTTCCTTCATATTCGGAAAAAAAATCAAACAGAGAAAGTGAACGGGCCATCATTCTTATTCGGAAATTCAATGATTTTGCTCTAGGTAGAGAATCTGAAATGAGTTAGATGCTCATGAATAAACAAATTGCTTGCATCAAATTCTTCTGGAAACTGTTTTTGGATTCCAATTCCAAGCAACATCATTACTATGAACTTTTCCACACTAATACGCGTTAATTGAGCTCCAAACAGCTTTGCCAACAGTTTTCCCCAACAGTCAGTCGGTCTGGCAAGTGACGTGAACAGTCTTCAGGCGAAATTAACGAAACAAGTAGAAAAGCGCGAACGAGGACGAAGTTGGTATGTTAATAGATTTACAACCGACCTCGCTCTCCTAACTGAGACGCAAGTTTCACCGTTGAAAAGGACGGGAATGCGAAACGAAAAAAAAAGGATTGCGGGGTGACGAAGGAAGTGAGGGAGTAGGGAGAAAATGGGGGAATGAAGAAAAAAGAAGAATTCCTTTTCATTCCGCCGTTTCGCAAAGAAGACACGAGAGAAGGGAGAATTCGAAAGTATTTTTGCTCTCCTGGAATGAGGTTCACAAGCGGAGTTTCATCACTTCTGCATTGGAATCAGGTAGAGGGAAGATGGGGAAGGGCCCATCGGAGTGATCAATGAAAAACCATTGTAAGTTGACTACAGGGTTCGAAGCACATGACGATCTTCAAGAGGGAAAAGTTGGCTTGAAAAGCTGGTGTTAGATAGGGCACTTTCTGACGTGAAGGGACAGGAAAAGGTCTTAAATTCGAGTCACGGATTCCCCGAAGTGGCTCCCACCTTCCCCCCACCAACCAACACCCTTAAATTATTTTATTGTCCCCGAGAAACCGACTTGGAGGAATTTTTGTTTTATTTCCACTTATTCTTTTTTTAAGGATTTTTCCCTCCCCAACTCTCATTTTTTACGGTTTTTTTTAGGTTGAACCCCGGGGGTGTCGTAAAGGTCTTTTGCCGGTCTCAAGTCCCGCAGGGTTAGAAAATGGATAATAAAAAGTGACAGGTGAGAAAATGGTGGGTGGCTGAGAAGGAAGGGTTGACGTTTGAAGGAAAGTAAATTACCTTCAATTTGGACGTGATTCACCAAATCAACGTGCGGTGTAAACAACTATTTCAGGTTGGATTTTCGTCCGACTGCCATTGATCAACAGTCTTCCAAAGGGAAGATCAGAATTTGTTCTGATGGTTTCTCTTCCCATTGCCTCACCTGTGTTGGGACGAGGAGGGCGATGAGAGCCCCAGACGCCAAAACATTCACGCTGCCGGTGATGAGCCTTGAACCCACGACCTCCGCAGAAGTCGGTCCAAAGTCCACCGCCAAACAACGACGTCCCAACGCCCATAGCCACACTGGACCCAACGTGCAGTGTACGGCTTTCATCAAATTTAATAGCCTCGTAAAGACAGATCAGGCACAAGAGCAATACAGACGATATTCAGTGTTGTGTTTCGGATCTGTGTTGTAGGGAAAATTTATGGACCCAGCTAATACGAGGTGTTTAGGTAAGGTCTGAGTGAACACACGGCGGAGTATCAGCATGACTGCCAAGTTTAGTGGCTCCTCGAGGCTCCAGTTGACGTTTGATATCATTGAGTGGGTGAAGGTGTGAATCCCTCTTTGCCATTGGGAAATTGAATGTGAGACGCAGTGACGGCTAGGAAGGTCAAACTCTATGTTTCTTTCCTTGAGAAGTGATCTCGACTATCAGTAAATCTATTTGACAATCATGAGACCTATACGGTAGTACGGAATTCAAATGTGGGGTGGTGCAACTAACTCGCCGATACGGAGTATCCATACTTTTCAATACTGGGCTCTCAGGGTGATAACAAATGCGCCTTGGTATATAGCATTTTTAGTGAAATTCAACCTTTTCACCATTATTAGGGAAATTACGGAACATACGCACAAGCCCTAAATAGGCTGAAAACAATACTCCAAACGCAGTAGTTACCTATACATAAAGCAAAATCTTGTTTTATTGAAAAATAAATCAACAAAAAATATAATTTATAGTATTTCCAAGTCAAATTCAACCTTTTTCTAGAAGCAGTTTTTTAAATTTAATCTATTGATTCAAATTTTTAAACTTTAGGAATAATTGGCGAAAGTGTCCTTTAAAAATTTGAATCAATAGATTAAATTAGAAAAAAAACTGCTTTTTACAGACAAGCATTCATCAATGCCAATCACAGGCAAGCATTTGGTACTACATTTAGGGCTTGTGAGTATTTTTCGTCATCCCCCTAATAATGGTGAAAAGGTCGAATTTGACTTGGAAAAGGATGGATTTGTTTTGGAAAAGGTTGAATTTGTTTTGGAAAAGGTGGAATTTGTTTTGGAAAAGGTGGAATTTGACTTGGTAAAAGTTGAATTTGACTTGGAAAAGGTTGGATTTGTTTTGGAAAAGGTGGAATTTGACTTGGTAAAAGTTGAATTTGAATTGGGGAAGGTTGGATTTGACTTAGAAAAGGTTGGATTTAACTTGGAAAAGAAAATAATTTTTTTTTTCAGATTTTGATTAACTCATTTGATTACTTGAACTAGTTTGGTCCTGTGCCAATTTAGTAAAATTTTAATTATCTTCCAAAATCTTTTGGAGTTACTTAATTAATAATTACAACTTTTTATATAGCTTATCAATCTTGTACCAGAGAAGTACCCACTAAAGCTTATAATTATATGATGTCAATTGTGTATTGGGGTTTCTGAAAATGGTTGTGAATCACGACCTATCGTATAGACGTTAAGACCAATAAAGAACCGAACAAAAAATATTGTGTTGATCTGAAAGATGGGCGAAGTATCGGATCAAATGGATTTTTCTTCTGTTCTATGAATCTATAGAGAACGGATTGCGTTAAAAACTCCATTTTCAACCACTCATCGAAAAAAAAGTGAACGAAAAAAAGATATGGAATAGGTGGTTGGAATTTTCCACCGTGAACGCGGAGAAGAGATGCGATAGAACGATGGGAAGGCAGGTAAAGCTTACGTAACAACATAAAAAAGTAATGGGGCCGCCAACGGTAGGAGACCGAATGGGGGGAAAGGCACTATAAGTGAAAGAGAGATAAAATTTTATTTGGATTGATCGATCCCCGGGCGGACGAGACGGTGGTGCCATCTAATGTTGTCACACTTCATTTTGTCGGAGGGGGATCAGCTATTTCATGGGTCACTCTCTCTATCTCCCTCGGTTCTCCATCCCTCACTTTCTATCTATTCTCCCTTCCCGCTCTTTATCTTTTTTGTCCCCACCTCTCTCCACCCCACGTGACCTATCCAGTCGTAAATTATCCCTGGGAAAGGGTTTCGGGGGGATAAGCCTCGGTTTTCGTGTCGGGAACGGATAACGTAACCTGTACCTCATGGATTTGGTTCGAGGCCATCTTCAAATCGAAAGACAAAATGTCAATATTCCTGCAACCACATTTCAATTCGTTACATTAATTCATCGAGAACCGAACATTTGAATGATTTGATAAACCTCCCTATTTTATTTTTTATAGCCATCATTCATCAGATAAAATTTGGTATATAATAGATGGAATAATATGTGAAATTCGTACATTGTTTTAATTTTGACTTCGTTCTATATTGAAATAGATTTCCACGCGATTTCATCCAAGTTCAACAAACTTTTCCTCTTTGAACCGACAGAAATAACTGGGAGGGAGCCCTGTCATCGTTGACAGAGGAAAAACCTTCTTTTGAGTTCGTCAAGAGAACAGAAACTTGTTAGGTACAGGTTGGAAGTAAAGATTGGAAGGAGATGAGATCTGTGTAGTGTGAACTGTGGGAGACACTTTTCTTCTGTTCATCCTGAAGCCAATAAGTGTTGAACTCAGTTCCCCAGGGATCTCTGATATGAATTCGCAAGAAATTCTTCAATAATCTAACTTCCCAATAATTCATCATGTTGTGAAACATAGTGTCAACTACTGAATGGTAACGGAATAACTAGAGACAATCAAGAAGTCAAATCAGTACTTTGTACAATACAGTTAACTCCACTTTTGTTCTCCTAGGAGTATTTTTCATTAATTTCCCACTGGTTCAAAACATTTTTTTGGAATTTTTTTATCAAATTTAGATGTATTTTGGCAAATCGATAGAATATTTGAGCATAAGGTATCTTAAGAGGTCTTACAATTGCAGGCCCTATTACAGTCATAATTTATTCAAGGGCCACACTAGCGCTATCTGCGTCAGCAGAATCCATCTATAAGCCCAATTTTAGAGTAGATGAAGGAAACTTGGAAAAATCCTCGGTGAGTTCACTTCATGAAGGGATTTGTGCAAGCGCGATGGGCAAGCAAAGTCTGCTATCGCAGCTACGCCTGTGGGGCAGATGGTCCACGCTGAGATGGCAAAGGAGAGTTGTGGCCTCCTGGAATCACAGGGAGTGCCCAAACTGCAATCTGGACGAGCCAGGCAACCTCCATCATTTCCTCTTCACATGCCCTCACTTTTTTCAAATTCAAATTCAAAAGTTTTTATTTGCAAATCCTAAAAATAGGCAATACAAACGTCAAATACAGTACAATTACGGATTACAAATTCAATAAGGGCAGTGCCGATCACAGTGGCTGGAGGGAGCTCAGGCAAGAGCCCCCCCCCCCCCCCCCCCATCGCCGGCCGGCGACACCCGACCGGCCCCAGACCCCACCCACCATGACGGCTCCCCGCATAAGGACACCCACGAGGGAAACGACTGCCACGCCAGTGACCAGCCGCTCCCAACACAGGACATCGCCACGGATCCCATTCCCAACAGGAAAAAGAGAACAATAGTGCCGCCCCGGGACCGATAGGGCGACCACCGACCAACAGCAGAGGAGAACCCACCCATACACTCATTCATTCAATAAATACATTCACACCACTAATAATTAATTTTTAAATATAACAAATAAACACGAACACAAAAAGTACCACAGATCAGATACACTTCACTCATCACTAAACTAGACAGAGTGCTTACAAAACAATTCCTCTGCTAGACAATTAAAGTCAACTAAATCTAAATGAACATTATTATTATTATTCATTAAATTCTTTTGCGTCGTCATATACACATTAAAAAAAGTAAATATGCCATTGAATATTTAAAAAGTCACTAACTGAATATAGTTCAGCCTGTAAAAGTTTCGTTTTCAGTATCCGTGTAAATGGTTTCTCCGAGAGGTTGCGGATATCGGTGGGTAAAGCATTGAATAATCTCGATCCGATCTGGTAGGGATCACATCGCTGGACCACGCAGAGGCGGGTGAACAGGATAACAATATCTTTGCCAGTTCATAATTAGTCAAATTAATCTGTAGCTCACCAGGTCCAGACCCAACTGCCAAATTTGTTATGTCGTCTGTTAATAAGAACCACCACTTCTAGCCACAAAGGTATCGACACCTGCGCTCTTACATGGGAAGGTTTGAGGGAGCCCTATTCAGGAGTTCATCTGTTTTTCTCTAAAATTAAAAACCGGGTTTTCGGTAGGAAACATTTTTTTACCACACTCTCCACATCAAAATTATTGAATTGATTATTTTTCGAGCTATTTAATGCATGTTGTCTTTGCTATCTCTGTTACTGGTTGTTATAATATAACAACCGGGTGCTTGCAAAAAGTGACCTAGTGACATTTTCTCGAAATCGAGGTTTTGATGTCAGGTGATAGAAAATAACGTTGCCTACGTAATTCTATGAGTTTAAAATGATTATTTTCATTATTTAAAAGAATATGAGGGTAATTCAATTTTTACTGCCGAAAAATGTAGCAAATCGTGACCAAGTGGCACTTGAGCACGATTACCTGGGAAAACTTAGTCATCGGAATGAGTAAATGCGTGCTGCAAAAACTGACCATTTTCCAGAAGATATTTTCTATGGGCAAGCAAAGACGTAAAAGGAGTTGTTTTCCATACCGGTAAAATTGACCAAATGCCAACCGATCAGTTTTTCCAGGGAAGAAAAGTGATGCCATTTAAGAAGTCGATCTTGGAAAAAGTGACCAAGTACCAGAAAGGCGAAGGTTATGGTTGAAACAAATGCTTGGTGCGTGAATATGTTCACTGGAAAAACTGACCAAGTGGGAGATAGTCACTATTTTTAAAATTTGAACTAGGAAAAACAATGGCTTCAAGCTGGGAACAGTTGAACAAATACCACATGATCAAATAATTCCAGGCTGCAGGTTTACCATCAGCAGTGAAAACCAAGGAACGCGCCCCAGAGCCAAGTTTTTCCGAAAATGACGAAGACATGGAAGAGTAAAGCTCCAATTTTACAATAATTGTTCAACTTCAAAATTGAATTATTCAACTTCAAAAAATAATCATTTTTCCTTGATTCTCAAAGAACTCAAACTTTTTTTTAAAATAAGTTTTTGTACAGTAAAGTTTATATTCGAATTTCTATCATTCAACTGCTCAGTTTTTTTCAGTTGTTAGGACGTCCCACTGTAAGACTTTGGCGTCCTTATGCGATCGATCTGGGGTGGAGGAGGACAACACTCAACAGAAAAGAAAAATAACCACACAGTAATCCGTTTTAGACCATTCTGAATCCAAATCCACAAAAAAAAACGTCTGCCAAGTTGGGTGGGCAGTATAGCTTCCTTACTCATTGTAACATGGACGTATAGAATCAGTTGGGGAAAAGATCAATGGAGTGTAAATTCGCATTGTAAAATCCTAGTTCGGCGCATTCAAAAAACGCGAAGTGCCAATTTTCATCTCAAAACTGACCTGTGGACCACTAACTCGATGACAGAAAGAAAGACGCAAAAGAGACTGTTATGAGGGGTCAATTTGGTTTCAACATTAATTGACCTGCAGACCACAACATTTGATCACACAATAAAAGAAACAATTTACACTGGAACCTGGAAGTAAGTTTGGGCACGAGTAGTATGATATTTGTATTTTCAACGTGGAATTTTATTTAGCGGTCCACCGTCTAGGACCTAACCCACACAATCCCTGAAAATTTCATCGAAATTGGTTGAATAGTTGCGGAGTTTTGGTTGTAACAATAAATTTAAAGTTCGCGCATGCGCAGCGGCTATATACTAACCTCCAAATTTGAGCAAAATCGGTTCATTAGAAACCGAGGTTCCAGGAAATTCACGTTTGCGCATGCGCACTCGCTCCTATTGGTCCGAAGGTGCTGAAATTGATAGGGGACCGTCTAGGACCTAACCCGCACAATCCCTGAAAATTTCATCAAAACCGGACCACAGGTTAGTATAGTTTTGCCCGGGACAAGGATTGACCACAGACAGGCCGACAGACAGACAGACACGGAACCAAAATTGTTCGGGAAGCTCTAAAACGCAAAAAGCAAGTGGAAATTTTGATTTTGGAGGACATTTTTTTTTTCACTTCTTTCACGAATACAAAGCTTCCCTACCTTCGGTAGTGAGGAAGCAAAAACCATAGGTGAATGTTTGTGTATGTGTGTGACAAAATCTTGTGTCGTCTGCCCAGGCCTCAATTTTCAACCGATTTTCGTGGTTCTTTTTTTGTTCGACGCTGAAAACTATCTAGTTGTGCACTACGTCGCCAGAATTTCGAATTTTTCTTTTTAAGGGGGGAGGAAGGGGGGGGGTTAATGCTAAAAAAACGTGCGTTATTGGGCCTAATTTTGTGTACTCTACCCAGGCCTCAATTTCCAACCGATTTTCGTGGTTCTTTTTTTATTCGACGCGGAAACCTATCTTATTGTGCAATACTCACCGGAATTTCAAATTTTGAATTTTAAGGGGGGTAAAGGGGGGTTAATACTAAAAAAAACATGCGTTTGCGGGCATAATCCTGTAAAGTTTGCCCAAGCCTCTATTTCCAACCGTTTTGAGTGTTTCTTTTGTTCGACTCATAAATCATCCAAATTGCACACTATTTCACCAGAGTATCAAAATTCGCAAGGGGAGGGGGTGAGTGGGGGGATGATACTCACAAAATATCCGATTTTTCAATATTTCGGTTCCTTTATAGCTTACCTACTAATTGTATCTAAGCTTTGAAATTGAGAAAAAATTCTCATTATACCTCCGGATTATACCAGGGCACCATAAACCGCATATTTCATGGGTTTTTAAAAGTTTTTTTCGTGTTTCACCTTGAATACGGAATTGAACTTCAAGGGACTGCCTACCAAAACAAGTAGATGAATGTTCAACGTTACGAAGTATTACTGCTTTGGTGCCAGACTGGCACCATTGCCGGAGGGGGGCGGGGATTCGAATTTGCATGTTGGGTGTCGTAGATCATGGTATTTAAAATGCTCTACAAATTCGAGGCTCCCATGCCGCTAGAAATGATATGGTGGATAAGGGTGAGGGGGGGGATCACTATTTCTTGCCTAAAATACCTAATAAATTACATAGAGTGAACCGTTTTTCCCCTAACCAAATGGTATTAATTGACCCAATGCTTATCGAATGGGACGTCCCCTGGAATGCATGCATTACTAAACAATATGTTTTTTAATGTTGACGTACAAATTTTAGTAAAAACCTAAGATAGGATTCAAGCCTGCGATGGTGAGTGTTCTACGAAAAAACGAGAGGGCTGAAAGTTGCACTCTCAAGAGAAGCCACTCATTCCACTTCAATTTCATGTTGTTGTTGTTGTCGTCGATTTTTTTCTCTCCTTAGATTGGCACCCCAAGTTATGAACCTACAGTCTAGCATCGTTTTGATAGAGTTTTCCACCGTTTTTCCTCAAAATACAAAGTTTTCTCAAACGCTGATCAAGTGCTTTTCTGAGGCCAGAGTTTCCCGGTAAAACTGACCAAGTAAAATTTCGAGAATTTCAGGGCTTTCTATAGTAATTTCTAGCCAATAACAATAACCACGCCTCGATGAGACTTCAATTTGACGAAGTATAAAAAATCATGATGATTATTATTGAATAATCACCATACGACCCGATTTGCAGGAATGATCAAGTGAACCGTTTTCCTGAAAATTTCCTGGAAAAAATGACCAAGTCGTAATGTTCTAGAAAAAGAACTATTATGACGAAATGACGTGAAAAATTCATTAATTTCGAGTACAATAAGCATTTAGAGGTCCCTAGGAATATGGTATAATAGTTTTTGAAGTTACAGACTGTTTTTTATATGCTAATTTTCTGACTGGAAAAAGTAGTAAACTTCAGACGGCTCTCCTGAAAACTAGCGAAATGTCACTTGGTCACTTTTTGCAATCACCCGAACATATTATGTTCTTCTAGGTTGAGATCCTACTCCTTGTATAGGGCTAAGCCCTTAAACCAAATAAACGAATTGAATTGAATTGAATTGAACTCAAATTTTCCTGTCCAAGATCACTAAAATTATGGCCCATCATGGGTGGCGAATAAGCATGGAAAGCGTTGAAACTAACTCAGCTTGAATTCATTAAAGACCACCGAGAGTGAGGATACAGCATCAAAAGGGACACGATTGGGAAAAAGTAAGATCAGTGTTCAGAGAGATAAATTGCCTAGTTCTATCTCTTTCATCCTGTTCTATTGTTTTCATAGCAACAAAGTTACTACTTGTCCTCGAATTAATTAAAATGGTTAGGGGAAACCCGTTCTCAAGTGTCTGAGGTAGACTTGATTCCTCTTATATTCATCTCAGTGCACTGAGAGTGGTTACGTAGCTTCAAGGGTCGCCAGAAAGTGAGCAGGAGGAATTTGGATCAATAGCGTGAGAGGTAGAGGTAACTCATCATCTATTCAATCATGAGCACTAATAGCAAACGTTAGCGAACTATAAAGCATCATAGTGAGCTTCTTCGTGAAACACGAGTAGTGTAATGCAAAGAAACGTACTTCAAACTTGGACGAAGAGAATTCTTTAAAAATTCTAAATTTTGAGAGTTGGAGCTTTGAGGGTGGCTTGTGGTACATCAATAGCTTCCAATATCTGACTTACCAGAAACTGAAGAACTTCTCCAGAAGAAGCCCGTATTAAACGCCGTATTAGCCTCCAAGAAGCCCGTATTAGCCTCCATCTCGCTGGCCCGTATTAAACGCCGGCAACTCCATCTCGCGGCTCTGGACGTCGCTAAGGCCTTTGACACAGTCAGTCACCTTGCCCTGACCGATTGCCTTCGTGGTGTCGGGGCCCCATCTCGATTAATTGATTATGTGGCCTGTCTGTACCATGAAGGCGTGACGGTCCTCGAGGCAGGGGGCGAGGTATCAAGGGATATACGGATCGGGCGTGGGGTACGCCAGGGGGATCCCCTATCGCCACTCCTCTTCAACCTGGTCGTGGATACGGCCTTGGGTAAGCTGCCTACTGAAGTAGGGTTTGATCTCGCCCCTGGGGTGCGAGTAGGAGCATTGGCTTTTGCCGATGATGTTATCCTACTCGCAGAAACCCGTGAGGGCTTGCAGATTGCCCTCAATGCATTTGCTAAGCAGCTAGCCAGGTGTGGACTCGTGGTTAACCCCGATAAGTGTGGGTCGGTCTCCTTGGTCCCGTCAGGTCGCCAGCATAAGGTGAAAGTTGTGGATGGGGGTTTTGTCGTAGGACAATCCCCCATTCCATCTCGATCCATGCTGGAGGTTTGGCGGTACCTTGGAGTCGACTTCATGGGGGTGGCCACCATTACTACCAGCCGTGTGGACCTTGGTAGAGCGCTAGCTCGCGTTACCAAGGCTCCATTGAAGCCACAGCAGAAGCTGCGCCTCCTCCGCGCGTACTTACTGCCAAAGCTGACCTATGGGTTAGTCTTTGGCAGGCTTACGGCGGGGAGGCTGCAAGAATTAGATCGAGAAATCCGCTCTGCTGTGCGCTCTTGGCTGAGGTTCCCACCTGGTGTCCCAAGTGCCTATTTTCACGCACCGGTCAAATCTGGTGGGCTTGGTATTGTGTCTCTCTCAGCAAGCATCCCTTCTCTGCGCCGCCAGCGCCTGCTAGCCCTTCAAGGGTCGAGCTGGGAGGTCGCCCGTGCGGCTGCTGATCTTGATTTTGTCAGGCAGCAGTTAGCATGGTGCGACCGAGCAACACCATCTGCTCCAAAACCCAGTTCGTCTGCTGAGTTTGCTGCTGCCCTGCATGAGTCAGTAGATGGTAAAGAACTCCGACAGTGCTCCGAAAGCCAATGGGTAGTCTCATCCCAATGGGTAGATTGGGCTTCGGAGGGTATTGGGGCCCGCGACTACCGACACTTTCACGCCGTCCGCATGGCAACTCTGTCAACTGCGGTACGGTGTTCGAGAGGTAGTCGCGGGACAACCCTACCCCTTTGCCGTGCCTGTCGGAGTGGAAATTAACATCTTTATCATGTAGTGCAGCAGTGTCCTCGGACTCATGGGGGCCGCATTCTACGTCATGATGCGGTCGCCAAGCAGATAGCAGGTGCTTTGTCATCTAGCGGCTGGGATGTTGAGAGGGAGAGATTGTATCACATGCCAAGTGACCAAGGTAAGAAGCCCGACATCGTTGCCGTCAAGCCCGACCAGTCTTGCATTATCCTGGATGTCCAAGTTGTCAATGGCAGCTTGGACATGGAGCAGACTTGGCGGGCTAAGATAAGAAAGTATGATAGAGATGATTTACGGCAAGCGGTGTCGGAGCTAAAAGGAGTGGCACCCAACAACATCAGGGTGATGGCTGCAACCTTGTCATGGCGCGGGGTGTGGTGCGGGAAAAGTGCCACGGAGTTGCGCGAGTTGGGCATCTCGGTAGGCGTACTCCGTGGTATCACCACCCGTGTCCTGCTCGGCTCGTATTTGAACTGGTGGTCGTTTTACAGAGGCACTTCCCTTCATCCCTCCCTCCCACCCCCACCTTCCTCATCTTCCCTCATCCCTAGGGCCGGCGTCGGGTGAGTCCTGGGCGTCCTCCCCATTATATTTGATTTATTTATTTATTTTCATTTATGGCGTGCCCCCTCCGTCAAAAAAGACATTTTGTCTTTGAGGGGAGTTTGAAAAAAAAAAAAAAAAAAAAAAAAAAAATACCCTCGCTACGTTTGCGGATGATACTGCAATCAATTCACTGTTAGAATGAATTAGTTATAATGAATGTTATAAACCTTCCCCACTAGCTTTATAACAACTAAGTTAAGAATATGTTTATTAGTGAATAAGATCAGCCATTATGTAAATTAACAAGTATCATAAATGTAAAATTATAAATATTCAGATAAGAATAAAATTCAGCACAGAAGGTCAGTAACCTGGGTTTTCCCCGACAGCCTAGGCCATTCCCCTGGGACCCTCGGGAAATTCCCGGGATACCGAGAAGGGGAACCCTAGGTCTGCTTAAATAGGGAGCGGGCCCAATTCTAGTGACCCATTCTATTCCTGACCTTCTGTCTGACCACTCCACCTAAAAAGCTCTTTTACTTTCAAAACCCTAAAAAACTCCTTGCCAAAACCTATTGAGTGTAGCTGTTACCTTACTTGGTAAGGTGTACTTGTCTCCTCAATAATCTGATCAGTTGGGCTGTTGCCTCCCTTCAGGGGGCGTACTTGCTCCTGATTAATACAGTAGTGTAGCTGTAGGTCCCCTTCAGGGATCTCACTTGCTCCTACTAAATTATTGGTGAAGCTGTTGGCCCTCTTCAAGGACCGTACTTGCTCCCAATAAAAATCTATGGTGTAGCTGTTGAGCCTCCTTCAGAGCCTCGTACTTGCTCCCATAAAATTTAGTGTAGCTGTTGATCTCCCTTCAGGAGATCGTACTTGCTCCTAAATTTATAGTGGTGTAGCTGTTGGATCTTTCCAAGATCCGTACTTGCTCCCACTACTGGTGAAGCTGTTGTCCCCTTCAGGGACGTACTTGCTCCCACAGAAGTGAAGCTGTTCCTCTTTAATACGAGGGTACTTGCTCCTTCACAATAGGGACACCTCCTTCAGAGGTGGACAAGGTGATGTCACTTTAACACCAAAATTCAATACAGTCGAGCCATTTGCCTAATCATAAAATAATAACATAAAAAACCTTTAGCAAGAAACTTTTAGTTATTTGAGCAAAAACTCATAACACTGGTGACCACCGACATTTGAACCCGCTCCTCTGCCGTTGTCCGCCTCGTTTGTCTCACTCTCTTCCCGTCATCACTCAACTCACCCCATCATGACGCAAGACACCCAGACATTGGACACCCTCTCGTCCACAACGAGGCTCCCGGCATTTCTCAGCGCGGATACCAAACTCTGGTTCCTTCAAGCAGAAGCGATTTTTTCAAATGAGCGAATCACTTCACAAACAACCCGATTCAACAGGGTCATCGCCGTCCTTCCACCCGAAGCCTTACGCCAAGTCGCTGATTTACTTACGGACCCAGGAGAAAAGCCATACTCATTATTAAAGGACAGGCTAAACTCCACATATAGCCGATCAGAGTCGAAATCACTTCAATTACTACTCGACAACCCGCCGATATCAGACCAAACCCCATCTCAGCTCCTTAATGACATGAGGTACGTCGCGGGAACCGAAATACCATCCACCTTACTATGTAGATTATGGATGAATCGACTACCCCTTGCCTGCCGCAACATTCTCGCAGCATCCACGGAATCGGATCCCACGAAGCTCGCACTAATCGCAGATAGAATCATGGAGTCATCAACAACTCACGACACCCCTACAAGTTCGCTGCACCAACAAATCGCCGAGCTAACCAACAAAATTGAACAGTTATCGTCACAACGTCCTCGAGAGGCGCGCTCACGATCCCGATCTCGAGATAGGGGACGACGCAACCCGCAAATCCAGAATCGCTCCCGAAACAGAGATCAGTCCCGATCACCATCCAGATCTAGGACAAGAACGAATTGTTGGTACCACGAGAAATGGGGGAGGGACGCGAAGAAATGCGAAAAACCCTGCCGATTCCAGTCGGAAAACTAATTTTTGCAGCCGTATCGGCGGGACGCCCTGCAAATACAACATCAAACCGCCTTTTTATCTACTGTCAGAAACAAGGCATACCATTCCTCGTAGATTCCGGTGCATCAATCTCGGTTCTACCTAATAAGCTCGTCAGGAGACAACATCGCTCACGAACCTCCTTATACGCGGCAAACGGATCCTCCATCTCATCATATGGCAACCTCACCGCCAAAATACAACTCAACGCCCGACATTATACTTGGGACTTCACCGTCGCAGATATACCTAAAGCCATCATAGGGGCAGACTTCCTAAGCTACTACCACCTCCTAGTAGACCTGAAAAAAGGAAGATTAATAAACTCCGAAAATGGCGAAATTATCTCTGGACGGATAAACTCTATCTCAGCTACAAAACCAATCGCCTCCATCACACATATCCCGCCAAACGCAAAATATAAACGACTTTTGGAAAAATACATACAGATATCCCGACCAAACGGAAATCCTGTGTATAAAGACGTCGGAGTTTACCATTACATCGAAACTAAGGGACCTCCAGTATATGCGAAAGCCCGACGATTGGCACCGGACAAACTCAAATTGGCGAAAAACGAATTCACACGCCTACAAGACATGGGAGTCATACGACCGTCTAAATCCCCATGGTCCTCACCATTACACATAGTCACCAAGCCCGACGGATCCATTCGACCCTGTGGAGACTATAGGCAGCTAAATTCGCGCACCGTTCCGGACAAATACTCGGTACCCAATTTACGAGACTGCAACACCCTCCTCGAAGGTACAACCATCTACAGCACGCTAGATATTACAAAAGCATTTCACCACATACCTATCGCCCCGGAAGACGTACCAAAAACAGCCGTAATTACGCCTTTTGGACTCTTCGAATATACAAGAATGGGATTCGGATTACGCAACGCCGCCCAGTCTTTTCAACGATTCATGGACCACTTACTAAGAGGCATGAATTTCGTATTCATCTACATTGATGATATTCTAATCGCATCAAGAGACGAACAAGAACACGAAGTACATCTACAAACGGTACTAGAAAAACTTGCATCACATGGGCTCCAGTTAAATATCGACAAATGCGTACTAGGACAACCGAGCGTAACCTTCCTCGGACACACTATTTCAAAAAACGGAATCAAACCACTCAACTCAAAGGTCCAACAAATCAAGGACTACCCAAAACCTACAAACGTCTCCCAACTTCGCCGATACCTAGGGATGATTAACTTCTACCGACGTGGGATAAAAAACATAGCGAAAGTCCAGAGACCACTCAACCAATTTCTTCACAACTCCAAGAAAAACGATAAAACTCCTATTGACTGGACCCCTGCAGCATCTGAATCTTTCGACAAACTAAAACAAATGCTAGCTGAAGCTACCCTACTGGCTCACCCCCGTCAACACGCAACACTCCAGCTCGCATGTGACGCCAGTGACGTCTCCATCGGAGCAGCTCTCAGTCAATATAACGGAAATAACGTTGAGCCACTAGGATTCTACTCCAAAACCCTCTCAGACACACAACAACGATATTCTACGTTTGACAGGGAATTGTTAGCCATTTTTGAAGCAGTAAGACACTTCAGAGACATATTGGAAGGTAGACACTTTCACATCCTCACGGACCACAAACCTTTGACATATGCACTCAACCAACTACCAAAAACCGCGTGCCCAAGAAGGATTAGGCAACTTAATTTCATATCCCAATTTACAACGGATATACGTTATCAAAAAGGAGAAGACAACGTAGTTGCCGACGCATGGTCCAGGATAGAGGAGATATATACACCAGATGATACACTCAAACTCATCGAGGAACAACGAAAAGATCCCCAAATTGAAATCTACTTCTCAAAACATCCCAACCGCAGGCGTGTGGAACAAACCCCACATGGCCCACTACTCTGCAACTTCCAGGATAACAAAATACGGCCCTACGTACCTTCCAACATGAGGAAGGAAACGTTTGACCGAATACACAAATTATGTCACCCTGGTATACGAACATCCAGAAAGCTTATAACAGACAGATTCTTCTGGCCCGCAATGAACACAGAAATCAAGAGAATGGTCCTACAATGCCAACCATGCCAGCTCAACAAAATACACAAACATACCAAGGCACCTTTACAAACGTTTCCAAAAACGCCACCGTTCGGTCATTTACATGTAGACATAGTAGGACCATTACCTATGTCACAAGGAAAGAAATTCTGCCTCACATTTATTGATAGAGCCACCAATTGGATAGAATGCATACCCCTCGCAAAAATAGATGCAGATACAGTATCAGAAGCAATCCTGACTACTTGGATCAGCAGATACGGGGTACCACACACAATAACAACAGACCAAGGAAGGCAATTTGAATCACACATATTCAAAAATATGTGCGACACCTTCGGTATACAACACCGCCATACCAACGCCTATCATCCTCAAAGCAACGGTAAAATAGAACGTTGGCACCGTTCGCTTAAATCCAGTTTGGCAGCCCAAACAAAAAAACATCGATTGGGTACGCAACTTACCCCTAGTTATGCTAGGGCTACGAAACTGTGTCACAGCGGACGAATCTTCCCCGGCATCTCGGACGTTCGGATACCCCCTACGACTACCCGGAGACATATTTTCACCGCAACAAACCACCAACAATCCAACTGTCAAGAAAATACAAACTCTAAAGAAAAACTATCTACCATCAACACTATTACAAGCAAAGTGGGTATACGTAAAAATACCTGTCCAAACAACTTCCCTACAACCTTTGTATGAAGGACCATTTAAAGTCTTAGTCAACAATGGCAAAACAATCACAATAGAACGAGAAGGATCCCCTCACAACGTGTCAATTGACCGCTGCAAAGCCGGATTAATAATCCCTTCACCAAATGAGAAAGGCAACAATAATCCGTCAGGTACCGCGACCGCAGGTCAAGCACCCCAACGGTACAACCTGAGGGTCAGATTTTCCCCTTCTCCAACCGATATCGACCCACATAAAAACCCTTCGGTATCTCAAATTAATCACCACTTGCAAAATGGATCTCGCACGAATCACTTACGAAATGTCGAGACTTCGTTTCATGATCGAAAATCCCGTGACACCGATCCCGCCGTCTATGACGGACATAAAGGAGCTTATATTGGAGACAGTCCAAACCGCACTACCACCGGCTCCTGTCGAGCAGAAGAGACAATCAACACTTCACTCGATGATCAAAAACCCGGTCACTCCAATACCACCATCCATCACGGATATAAAGGAGATGATCGCGGAAACGATACATCCTACCACCGAACCAGCACTCCCAGAAAAGCAGAAGCCGGCCCCCGAACATACGCCCAAGCAACAAAAGGGGAAAGAGAACAGAGCACCCCTCAAGGAGTACTTCACCAAAGAATTCTTACAACAACGAAAGGCGGAACAGATAGATGTTCGTCGGACAGCGATGCTCAACGCAGCCAACCAACGAGGCCCCGCTACAACCAGCGACCAAGAAATCAAGGAGAACATCTGGGAGAACCAACCTTCAAAGTTCGGCCCGACTCGCCACACCCGACGAAGAGGGAAAAAAACATAATAGACCCTCCAATCCTTATTCTAAGTTAGAAAATAAGTAAAAAAAAAAAAAAAAAAAAAAAAAAAAAAAAAAAAAAAAAAAAAAAATTTACTTTGTAACAAACATATTGGGGGAGGTATGTTATAAACCTTCCCCACTAGCTTTATAACAACTAAGTTAAGAATATGTTTATTAGTGAATAAGATCAGCCATTATGTAAATTAACAAGTATCATAAATGTAAAATTATAAATATTCAGATAAGAATAAAATTCAGCACAGAAGGTCAGTAACCTGGGTTTTCCCCGACAGCCTAGGCCATTCCCCTGGGACCCTCGGGAAATTCCCGGGATACCGAGAAGGGGAACCCTAGGTCTGCTTAAATAGGGAGCGGGCCCAATTCTAGTGACCCATTCTATTCCTGACCTTCTGTCTGACCACTCCACCTAAAAAGCTCTTTTACTTTCAAAACCCTAAAAAACTCCTTGCCAAAACCTATTGAGTGTAGCTGTTACCTTACTTGGTAAGGTGTACTTGTCTCCTCAATAATCTGATCAGTTGGGCTGTTGCCTCCCTTCAGGGGGCGTACTTGCTCCTGATTAATACAGTAGTGTAGCTGTAGGTCCCCTTCAGGGATCTCACTTGCTCCTACTAAATTATTGGTGAAGCTGTTGGCCCTCTTCAAGGACCGTACTTGCTCCCAATAAAAATCTATGGTGTAGCTGTTGAGCCTCCTTCAGAGCCTCGTACTTGCTCCCATAAAATTTAGTGTAGCTGTTGATCTCCCTTCAGGAGATCGTACTTGCTCCTAAATTTATAGTGGTGTAGCTGTTGGATCTTTCCAAGATCCGTACTTGCTCCCACTACTGGTGAAGCTGTTGTCCCCTTCAGGGACGTACTTGCTCCCACAGAAGTGAAGCTGTTCCTCTTTAATACGAGGGTACTTGCTCCTTCACAATAGGGACACCTCCTTCAGAGGTGGACAAGGTGATGTCACTTTAACACCAAAATTCAATACAGTCGAGCCATTTGCCTAATCATAAAATAATAACATAAAAAACCTTTAGCAAGAAACTTTTAGTTATTTGAGCAAAAACTCATAACAATGAATGATACAAAGTCAGTGCATGTTGATTTCACGAATAAAAGGATCAACTATGTGCCAGCCTTTCTCGATAACAAGGCGACACCGTATGCCTATGAAGCGAAATATCTTGGAATTACGCAGGTTGCCAAACTAACTTGGAAGTCCCACGTCAAGAAGAAAAGAGCTGAGCCTTTGATTAAATTCAGAAAAATGTACTGGCTGATGGTCCGGCGGTCAAAATTGTCTCTCCACAATAAGCTCATACTGTGCAAGAAGTCCTAAAGCCTGACTAGGCTTACGGTGCACAACTGTGGGGGTTTACAGCCCAGAGCAATCAAGAAATAATTCAGAGCTTCCAGAATAATGTACTACGATTCTGGTTGATGCTCACAGATACTTTAGCAATAACAGACTTTACTACGAGCTAAAGATTGAACCTGTCATGAGGTCATTCGCAGCCAAGCCATGAATCAACTTTTGAGGCTCAAAGATCATGTGAATGAGGATGTCATCCAGCTTCTCAAGACAGATGATCTGCTTAGAAGACTTAAGAGAACCATGCCACACGATCTAATCCACGTAGTGTGACCATCATGAAGTGCAAATTTCAGAACAATAAGAACTAAGTGGAGGGTGTAATACACGAACCGGCCAAGCATCATGTTATCGTTTTCGAGAAAAATTGAATCAAAAAATTTTCGGGACCTTTTAAAACTCTCTAGTGATACTTGGAGTGATGAAAACTCGTAATCCCACGTTTTTTGGTGCGTAGAATCCATTGGTGATGTCAAAACAAGAGTAACTTGGGTAGTTTCTGAGTTATGGCGCATAGCTGGTTTGTGCGGATCAAAAATATCAACAACTATATTCTGCACAGCCCGGCCAAGAGGAAAAATCAGCACAAACCGGCCAAGCGCCGGTGCATGGCCGGTTTGTGCCAATCAATCGTTGGATGTTTAGCAGGAATTACTCAGATTGCCCAGTCTTTGATGCATTTTATGAAACTGCGATAGGTAAGGCAGTGCAAAAAAGTCTGCCAAGTTGGTGTGGCACATAGCTTCCTCGTATCCATGACCCGATTGTACAGATGATCCGATGATTAAAGCTTATCTCAAAACATCAATCTCTAAGTACACACCCCAATCTACATTATCCTTGAAAATTTTATCGAAATCAGAAGAGAAATGTAGAAGTTTTGGCTGTGACAAGGAATTCACGTCTGGGCATGTGCATTGTTCATCTGTCTGGGGGCAATGTTTTTAATAGGGGCCCATCTACACGCCAACCCGACAATCTCTGAAAATGTGATCGAAATCGGACAATAACTTCGTATATTTTTGCCTTTACAAGGATTTCATGACAGACACAGATTTCATGGCTCGGTTTGTGCTAATTATGGAACTTTGAAAAGACGTTTTGCACATAGTCTATCAACGCTAGTTCGTCAATAAGTCGATAGATGGCGTTATGATGCACAAAATCTAAAAGCATTCGTCGGGATGAATCGCTTGATACCAAGAACTCGAATTTTGACATTTTGGCGCTTGGCCGGTTTGTGTATAACACCGTCCAAGTGAAGTATCTTAGTTTTCTTGACGTACACCAACTATGAATCAGAGAAATGTTGCTTGTACACTTACAGTTGTAACTTGGTGCAATAAAACAAGTTTAAAAAAAAAGTAGTTTCCACTCATTACTCCAAGTAGGATGACATTTGAAGGACTTCCTTTGGATCTTGGTAACCTTAAGCATGATATTCAGAGCAGCAAACACTAGCAGAATGAAAGCGTACCAACTGCTCGGAGGAGGTTGTCCATACAATACACAGATATGTAGATTCTTTGTGATGATTGATGAAGTCGACAAATCTTCCATCGAGGTAGAGAGCAGAGATGAATGTCCTCTAGCCTACCTGTGATAACTCCAACGACTGCCTAATTCGCCGTTACATTATTTTAAAAAGGAGCGTAGCATTCCGACACCCCTACATTTCAAACCTCAGAGCAGACCTCTCACAAGTGGTTACCCCTTCGCGGTAAGTGATTTACTTCTAACCCTGAGAAAAGTCTTCTTTTTTCTTGCAGCCCTCAGACCAACTCGCGTCGTCATTCCTCCTTCCTGACCCTATCTTTCTGTTTTACCATTCCCCACTCCGAGGATCTTTGTGGAGTCAACCCCTTCTCTTCTCCTCTCTTCCTAGAGGGCTATTATTCACCCTCAAGTCACCTCCGCCCCTCTGGTGCTCAGTCAACCCCAGTCGCGTCCCCTCAAGTCAACCCGCTTTTTTTTCCTTTCTTGAGAGAATAAGAGGGATTCCTTCTGAGTGAGATTGAGAAAATATGAGCCGATCAATGTACCCTTGCAAGTCCGTGGTACAATATGTAACCGAAAAAATATCCTATCGAACACAGTGAATATCTCATAGGGCAGAGCCAGTTAAAATTATGTTCGATGATGAGTGATATGTTCACCATTCCTGTTCTATAAATGTTGAATATTAGGGATGTCCCGAAAGTATCGATACTTTTAAGTATAGATACATATCGATATTTCTTTTTGACCGACTTCAACGCGCCGAAGGCGCGCGAAAGAGGAGGTACTCAATTCGGGTTGTCGTGGGACGATTTTTTTTTTTTTTTTTTTTTTTTTTTTTTTTTTTGTATGTCTGAACACCTTGCATTTCTTTATTCTGGTACCAATCTGTCTGGTTCTTTTTGAAATTTGTTCTACCAGTATCCGTGGTGGTCCCATTTCAAACAGATTTCATTTCGCTTTGTTAGAAGTATCGAAAATTTGTGAAAGAAGTTGAAAAACGTGGTTCCCGTTTTCGGGAATATCGGTCCGCATTCACTCTTCTTCCCCTGTGACTTCCGACTGTGCCGATGACGGACTTTTTGTGTATAGTCAAATTGAAGGTCTGATTGTAAGCTTCAAAATGGTATGCTATATGAGGGGGGTTCCGATAACTAAAAGGTGCTGCGGGGGATGAGAAAGGGGTAAATTATAGTGGGCTATTCGCTCAGAACCTGCATGAGCCGTATCAAACGTGTTTATCAATGCTCGAATATGTGAGTTTTCCTACCATATACGTATGAGCGATAATTATAGTACTGTTAGTTAGGTATTCACCAAGTGGGTATAGCACATAGCTCCCTCGTCATCCTTAACATGGTTCGGTAGGTAATGGTATAGAAGATCGTCGTAACTGCATAGTGCCGTACCAAATATGAGGGATTATAAGACAACTAGGTGATGAGAGGGTATTCTACCAAGTGGGTGTAGCACATAGCTTCCTCGTCATCATAATATAGTTGGGTAGGTAATCGTATAGGAGATTGTCGGAACTGAATAGTGCCTAACCAAATATGAGGGATTTTAGGACAACTAGGTGATGAGAGGGTATTCTACCAAGTGGGTGTAGCACATAGCTTCCTCGTCATCCATAATATAGTTGGGTAGGTAATCGTATAGGAGATTGTCGGAAGTGAATAGTGCCCAACCAAATATGAGGGATTATAGGACAACTAGGTGATGACAGGTATTCTACCAAGTGGGTGTAGCACATAGCTTCCTCGTCATCCATAATACAGTTGGGTAGGTAATCGTATAGGAGATTGTCGGAACTGAATAGTGCCTAACCAAATATGAGGGATTTTAGGACAACTAGGTGATGAGAGGGTATTCTACCAAGTGGGTGTAGGACATAGCTTCCTCATCGTCCATAATATAGTTGGGTAGGTAATCGTATAGGAGATTGTCGGAATTGAATAGTGCCCAACCAAACATGAGGGATTATAGGACAACTAGGTGATGACAGGTATTCTACCAAGTGGGTGTAGCACATAGCTTCCTCGTCATCCATAAAACAGTTGGGTAGGTAATGGTATAGGAGATTGTCGGAACTGAATAGTGCTGTACCAAATATGAGGGATTTTAGGACAACTAGGTGATGAGAGGGTATTCTACCAAGTGGGTGTAGCACATAGCTTCCTCATCATCCATAATATAGTTGGGCAGGTAATGGTATAGAAGATTGTCGGAATTGAATAGTGCCCTACCAAATATGAGGGATTATAGGACAAATAGGTGATGAGAGGGTATTCTACCAAGTGGGTGTAGCACATAGCTACCTCGTCATTCATAAATAGTTGGGTGGGTAATGGTATAGGAGATTGTCGGAGCTGAATAGTGCTGTACCAAATATGAGGGATTTTAGGACAACTAGGTGATGAGAGGGTATTCTACCAAGTGGGTGTAGCACATAGCTTCCTCATCATCCATAATATAGTTGGGCAGGTAATGGTATCGAAGATTGTCGGAATTGAATAGTGCCCTACCAAATATGAGGGATTATAGGACAACTAGGTGATGAGAGGGTATTCTACCAAGTGGGTGTAGCACATAGCTTCCTCGTCATTCATAAATAGTTGGGTAGGTAATGGTACAGGTGATCGTCAGAACTGAATTGTGCCGTACCAAATATGAGGTATATAGTACAGTTAGGTGATAAGTCCTCGTCAATCATGTCATGGTTGAGTTGTTGAATTGTGTTGTCAGAACTACCAAGTACCTATCAAATATGAGGGACGTCGAACAGTTAGGGGATATGAGAGTAGATTGCTAAGTAGCAAAGTGAACCAAATACCTCCTGAAACTGATCCAAAAACGGAAAGTCATCTATACATATGGAAACTGATCCGGATTACAGAATGTGGTCCACCCTACGGCGTCTGGTTCACCTTACTGAAATGATTCACAGTATGGAAACAGATCCACATTAACAGATCGATAAACTGCGGGTAAATTAATTTCAGATTTAAATTGAAGACCACTAAAAAGTGAAAAATAAAAAATAATATAAAATGGAAAAATAATAAAATAAAAACCTTTTTAACAAAAAAATGGACCGACCTCAAAAATTATGTCCGTAAACACCAAAAAGGGAAAAATAATAATCTCAGTGAAAACGTACTTGATGTAGTAGGTTGTTGGACATAAATATCTAGTCAACAGATGGTATGTTGGAATAGATACTCATCTATAGATTCTATCACCTAGATGCTATCTAGATAGATAGGTAGGTAGGTACGCATTGAAGTCGCCGCCGTGCCCATCTGTAGACACAAACGTCTTCAAGATCTTCTACTCACCAACATATTATTCTTTTTCGCAAATGTACATACCTCCCATACTACAAACATGCTTCCACACCGAGTATGAACGTAAATATTTGTAAAATTGTGGGAGATGTTAAATGTTAATTTGGTAACAACGCTTCCGACGGTACGTAGCTACATTAAAATATGTCCACCAATATAATAAACTGTCTCCTATAATAATAAAGTCTCAAATACTCGTCACAACCATTCCTAGGGAGGTTCACATTTACTATCATACTCATATGGGAGCAGAGATGTACCAGGTACCTGATAGTTTGGGGAGCACATTGTAACTCAATGGTATTCACTTTTGTAATGGTAACCAGATCATCGAGTAAGGAAGGTGGTTAGTTTGTGTCTGCAGATGGGCACGGCGGCGACTTCAATGCGTACCTACCTACCTATCTATCTAGATAGCATCTAGATGATAGAATCTATAGATGAGTATCTATTCCAACATACCATCTGTTGACTAGATATTTATGTCCAACAACCTACTACATCAAGTACGTTTTCACTGAGATTATTGTTTTTCCCTTTTTGGTGTTTACGGACATAATTTTTGAGGTCGGTCCATTTTTTTGTCTCTAATATATATCAAAAATCTAATTTTTCTATTTCTTTTGTTTTCTTTTGACATTTTATGTCTTTACTATGGCACATAAATGAAAAATCGTCACGCGGGGAGCGTTATGAGGGGAGCGTTACGCGGAAATTTCTGATGATTTTCACGTACAACCAATCGTTCCGAGGGAAAACTAACTTCCTCATTTTCCACCCCACAAAAATCGTTCACCACTCATTGGAAAGCTCTCAATTTATTAAACATAAGACATAAAATGTCTCTCGTGGTTGCGTAATTGAACGAAAGCTGTATCCACCGTTTGTGTTTAGGAATAAACGTTTGTTTCAGAAATTTATTTTCTTCAATTTAAGATTCTATAGAATGTTTATCATTCAATTCGTGGAGAGTTACTAATGTTTTTTACCTACCAACTTTTTTTTACCTACCGACTATTTTTTCTAATTTTTTCTTATTTTTCTATTTTTTAATTTTTTTTTTCTATCTAATTTTGTCTCTATACTTTTTTTCCAGGACCTGAGGCAATACCTTCTTTTCTTTCACATTTTGACAGTACCTCTTCTTTTCTACTTGACAGTACCTCTATCTCTACGTAGATTGTTGGGAGACCAACCACTTCAACAAATTAAACAGAGATGATGTAGGTACCACCACCTCCAGCTCTCAATGATAACCTGTTGTCCTCCATCATCTAGGAAGGACCACCAAAATGTCAACCTAACCAAGTGCAATATGAAAACAAAAACCAACAAAAAATGAAATAAAAAAGAGTGATTTATTGTTTTGTTCATTCTATACTAATTATTATCCTCGCGATGGAGAGATGTCACACTGATAGAGAGAAAAATAAACGAAATTTTCACCCATTTTTGTGAAAGTATCGGAAAGTATCGATACTTCAAAATATCGATACTTTTTGATACTTTCTAGATGTATCGATACGATATTGTATTGATACTTTTGAAGTATCGGACATCCCTATTGAATATTTAATTTTATTTGGTGAATGTTGAAGAAGCAAACTTCCTTGTTTTCGCAGCTGATCTGACATTCCGCTCCACCTAGTTAGAGTTATAAGTACTGCTGCGCAATTGTCACCTTGCTGCAGATTGCCATCTCGCAGCCAGCTAGCTTTTTGAACGGCGGCTTTTGGTTTATTATTTTCAATAACAAGCCATTGGAATCGAGCAAGAAAAAACATTTTTAATCCCCCCTCAAAGTTTGATGTTTTACGTTTCAAGGTACGTATAATCCGAACATCGAATAAAAAATTTTCCGTCCGTCCGCCGTACGCGGCACTTTTCTCAGCAACACCGATTTGGCTCAAATTTGGTATGTGGGCTCCATTTGGGGTCTAGTTGTGTCGCGAAGCTTTAGGTTGATGTCAGTCAATTCTAAGGGGTGAAAATTGAGGGTTGAAATGTTCAACAGTGCCCTAGCTCGAAAACTCTCGAAATGAAGGTATCGTTTTTTCACCAATTTTAGATAGTATTGAATTTAAAAAAATTTTTGAGACCACGTGGAGCTCTGTAGGACAATCCGTTCGCTCCCTGCGAGTACTTTAGGGTTTTCCTTCGATAAAACAGAATCACGAGTGTGAATGACAAAAGAGGTCTAGTCGCCGTTCAAATTTTATCTCACTACTTTTTTTGCGATCGCTGTTCATTTCTTCGAATTGTATTCAGTTTTGCTTTCTGAGCAACCAGTAATCAAATTTCCATATGAAGCTCCTTATTTTTCGTATTGAGTGTGAAGCGTTTAGTTCTTACTAATAAACGCTGCAAATCACTGCCCAAAGGTTTATTACTTTCTGTATAGATCACCCTTCTGTATAGATTCCTCCCTATCAACCATAGGAACCTACTACCTACTGGGACATTTTTGAAAATTTCAACCCTTCATTTCCATTTGGTTGGTCGTTGGGGTTGATATTCTTACAAAGGCCTTAGTAGGTAGTAGGTACCTATGGTTGGTTGGGAGGGATCTATATAGAAGGGTGATCTATACAGAAAATAATAAACCTTTGGGCAACGATTTGCAGCGTTTTTGTTCTTTGTTGTTGTTATTTGTTATTAAATTCAACTCAGATTTTTTTTTTTAATTCTGTAAGACCATTTTTGTTTGTGAAGATTTTAGGTTCAGCATTTCAAACTGATCAATTTTGCCGAAAGACCGACTTCGAGCTACATGCGATGTTTCACGAATTGAAAACTCTCGACTAGATAGTAGTTGTTGAGCATTGAAATCTCGAACAGTTTTACATCAACAAAGCGAAACATAAAACCGAGACGTGGCTCAAGGGTGATTCTACTTCCCTTGGAAACGCCGCTTTGTATCCCATTTGCAGTATTATGATGGAAGATAAAACAGACACGTAGCCTCGAGGGTTAATAGAAGATGTGAAAGGCGAGGGGTGGTTATTGCCAGGGCTGTAAAAACCTGCGGAGATGTTTCCTGGGAAGTCTGGGAGAGGGAGGGGACTCATCGATAAGGAGATGGAAGAAAATCTCGAGCCAACAGGATGAAACCGGGAGATTACAAGCGGGTCTTCAGCGGAATTTAATTCTTCCCTACGAGAATAAACATTTGGGTGATGAGGGGAAATGTGGCGAAGATAACGATATTATATCCTAAGACCATGTACCTTACTTATTACATAGTATTCATGTTGAAGATATGTAAATCTAAGTTCAGTTACTATTTTTGTTAGTTATAATATTAAAGGAACTAGGATTATAATTATTTCAACAAATGTGTAGATCAAACCTATAAAATACACGACGTAAACTGATTGGTCAACTGGGGTCAACTTGAATTCAATTAATGATTGAACGAGACGTTGTCAGTCACACATAGTTTTATTTCGTATTTCTACAGGGGACCGGTTTTGGACGTTATGCCATCATCAGCCTCTGCAAGTAACAAATGAGGCTGTCAAAATACTTATGGTAATAATGGTAACAATAAATTATTTACAGTGGTAGAAAAGAAACAATTGTGATGCACGTAAATAGTGGTTAAAATGAATGTTATAAATGTTATGAATGTTTAAATTGCAAGATATGGTAGCAGGAGGCTATGAAAATGTATGGTAAAGAAAGACTATGGTAAAAAGGTGTGAATACAAATTTTTGAATTAGAAGAACCGAAACAATTGTTATACAAGTAAATAGTGATTAACATGAATGAATATGAATGTTTAAATTGCAAGGTATGGTAGCAGAAGGCTATGAAAAATGTATGGTAAACTAAGGCTATGGTAAAAAGGGCGTGAATACAAATTTTTGAGTGTTAGAAAAGTACAATAGGTAGATAATGAATTTGCTTACTGGGAGAAAATTGACGAATCGCACGTTCGCACTGTGTATGATGTTCGCACTGAATATGTACTGTGAGAGGCAGTCTTATGACAGTGGGTTTTTAAGCGAAACAGCCAGACGGGGAGAAAGGAGCTTTGGAAGAACTGGGAATTTTCGCGGGGCCGCGGTGTCTTTGAGGTCTTAAGGGTTGAAAGCTAGGGGTTTTCTTTGTTCGAACGGTGGTGAATGAACTTGGTGGTGAATGAACTCAGGTGGTGAATGAACTTGGTGGTGAATGAACTCAGGTGGTGAATGAACTTGGGAGGCGGTGGACTGGCCATGGGGGTTCGGTGGAGCTTGAGTGAATTTAGTGAATTTTGCGGAAATTTTTTATCGGGAATGAGTCCATAATTATTATGGTAAGAGGTAGTGGCTTGATTAGTTAAATAAGTTAAGAAGGGTGGAATGGGTGACATCAGTCTGTTTGTTGAGGGAGTTTTGTGCTTTGAACGAACTATTTATTTCTATATTTTCTAGGTAATTTAGTGCCAGGCCTTTGTTTTGAAATGTAAAATTTTGAAGTTGGTTAAATCAAATTGGGAGTTTTTAGAAATCAGGTGTTGTGAGTATGAGGATTTGTCAGTTTGAAGCCTGAAGTCCCGTTCGTGTTCCTTTGATCTTATTGAAAATGACCTGTATGTGCGACCTACATAGTGCTTCTGGTGGCAGGGCCAATATTAAATATAGAATAAATATAGAAATATAAATAAATAGGTAATACATATAATAATATATATATTGACATATTAATATATATTATTAATTATAATATTAATATTAATATATAATATTAACATCAATTAATTAATATTAATTAATATTAATATTAATATATAATATTAATATTAATAATATATTAATATATATTGTATATATTAATATAGAGTTAATATAAATAAATAGAAATATAAATAATATAGAAATATACATAAATAGAAATATATATCAATAAATATAGAAATAAATAGTTCGTTCAAAGCACAAAACTCCCTCAACAAACAGACTGATGTCACCCATTCCACCCTTCTTAACTTATTTAACTAATCAAGCCACTACCTCTTACCATAATAATTATGGACTCATTCCCGATAAAAAATTTCCGCAAAATTCACTAAATTCACTCAAGCTCCACCGAACCCCCATGGCCAGTCCACCGCCTCCCAAGTTCATTCACCACCAAGTTCATTCACCACCTGAGTTCATTCACCACCAAGTTCATTCACCACTGTTCGAACAAAGAAAACCCCTAGCTTTCAACCCTTAAGACCTCAAAGACACCGCGGCCCCGCGAAAATTCCCAATTCTTCCAAAGCTCCTTTCTCCCCGTCTGGCTGTTTCGCTTAAAAACCCACTGTCATAAGACTGCCTCTCACAGTACATATTCAGTGCGAACATCATACACAGTGCGAACGTGCGATTCGTCAATTTTCTCCAAGTAAGCAAATTCATTATCTACCTATTGTACTTTTCTAACACTCAAAAATTTGTATTCAAGCCCTTTTTACCATAGCCTTAGTTTACCATACATTTTTCATAGCCTTCTGCTACCATACCTTGCAATTTAAACATTCATATTCATTCATGTTAATCACTATTTACTTGCATAACAATTTTTTCGGTTCTTCTAATTCAAAAATTTGTATTCACACCTTTTTACCATAGTCTTTCTTTACCATACATTTTCATAGCCTCCTGCTACCATATCTTGCAATTTAAACATTCATAATATTTATAACATTCATTTTAACCACTATTTACGTGCATCACAATTGTTTCTTTTCTACCACTGTAAACAATATATTGTTACCATTATTACCATAAGTATTTTGACAGCCTCATTTGTTACATGCAGAGGCTGATGATGGCATAACGTCCGAAACCGGTCCCCTGTAGAAATACGAAATAAAACTATGTGTGACTGACAACGTCTCGTTCAATCATTGATCCAAAATCACACAACGTCTGGACATCTCAACTTAATTGAATTAAATTTCTCATCTGCTGAGCTTTCGTTAAATTCATTATCTTCTTCAGGGCTCGAAGGACATTTTGTTCAGTGAGCATACCAAGCGTCAACACGAAATGAGGTGGCGGAGACGCCACCATAATTATTGAAGAATTAATTGCATGATATTGAATTTAGAAATAAATTTATTCACACACCAGCTGTCGGGGAACAATTAGACAAATATAATGTAAAGACGTATAGCAGCTTGGAGATATTCACTATTATACAATAATTTTACTCTCCATCTCTCCAAGTCGTGGTGGTGTATGGTTACATTTGTCTAATTGCTCCCCAAAATTTGGTGTTTAATTTAATTCATATCTTCATTTAATACCAAAAAATTTGGTCTTCAATAATAATTATTACTGTAGGTATTATGGTAGTTGTATTGACGCTTGGTATGCTCACTGAGCAAACCAAGCGAAGAAGAAGGTAATGAATAATTACTCAACCAAAACTTGGCAAAAGAAGGATTTGAATTCCTTCACTCCTCATTCCCAATCAGTTTATTTTTTTTATTTTTTTTTATTTTTTTTTTTTTTTAAATCTCCCCTCAAAGACAAAATGTCTTTTGTGACGGAGGGGGCACGCCATAAAACAAAATAAATAAA
Organism: Apolygus lucorum; assembly: GCA_009739505.2. Lineage (NCBI taxonomy): Eukaryota > Metazoa > Arthropoda > Insecta > Hemiptera > Miridae > Apolygus > Apolygus lucorum. Next base: position 14,610,808 of record CM019171.2, read on the forward strand.
TAAATCAAATATAATGGGGAGGACGCCCAGGACTCACCCGACGCCGGCCCTAGGGATGAGGGATGATGAGGAAGGTGGGGGTGGGAGAGAGGGATGAAGGGAAGTGCCTCTATAAAATGACCACCAGTTTAAATATGAGCCGAGCAGTACGCGGCGGGTGATACCACGGAGTACACCTACTGAGATGCCCAACTCGCGCAACTCCGTGGCACTTTTCCCGCACCACACTCCGCGCCACGACAAGGTTGCAGCCATCACCCTGATGTTGTTGGGCTCCACTCCTTTTAGCTCTGACACTGCTTGCCGCAAATCATCTCTATCATACTTTCTTATCTTAGCCCGCCAGGTCTGCTCCATGTCCATGCTGCCATTAACAACCTGGACATCCAGGATAATGCAAGACCTGTCGGGCTTGACAGCAACAATGTCAGGCTTCTTGCCCTGGTCACTTGGCAGGTGATACAATCTCTCTCTCTCAACATCCCAGCCGCTAGATGACAAAGCACCTGCTATCTGCTTGGCGACCGCATCATGACGTAGAATGCGGCCCCCATGAGTTCGTGGACACTGCTGCACCACATGATACAGGTGTTCATTTCCACTCCGACAGGCACGGCAAAGGGTATCTGTCATCCCACGACTACCCCTTGAACACCGTACCGCTGTTGGCAGTGTTGCCACGCGGACGGCGTGGAAGTTCCGGTAGTCGCGGGCCCCAATGCCCTCCGAAGCCCAATCCACCCATTGAGATGAGATAAGGCTTTCGGAGCACTGTCGGAGTTCTTTACCATCTACTGACTCATGCAGGGCAGCAGCGAACTCAGCAGACGAACTGGGTTTTGGAGCAGATGGTGTTGCTCGGTCGCACCATGCTAACTGCTGCCTGACAAAATCAAGACCAGCAGCAACACGGGCGACCTCCCAGCTCGACCCTTGAAGGGCTAGCAGGCGCTGGCGGCGCAGAGAAGGGATACATGCAGAGAGAGACACAATGCCAAGCCCACCGGATTTGACCGGTGCATGGATATAGGCACTTGGGACACCAGGTGGGAACCTCAGCCAAGAGCGCACAGCAGAGCGAACTTCTCGATCTAATTCCTGCAGCCTCCCCGCCGTAAGCCTACCGAAGACTAACCCGTAGGTTAGCTTCGGCAGTAAGTACGTGCGGAGGAGGCGCAGCCTCTGCTGTGGCTTCAGTGGAGCCTTGGTGATGCGGGCTAGCGCCCTACCAAGATCCACACGGCTGGCAGTAATAGTGGCCACCCCCATGAAGTCGACTCCAAGGTACCGCCAGACCTCCAACACAGATCGAGAAGGAATGGGGGCTTGACATATTATAATTATTACAACCTACATGCTCCATCTAGAGACCGGTCTGAGCACTGTTTGTTAGTGCTGGTATTTCGTAACGCATGCCGACTATACAGGGTGTTTACACTTAAGATGGGCATAACTTCAGGGTTCGATTTAACAAGGTATATCCAACAAAAAATGTCTCCTAGCAATTTTCTTTTAACCCACTCAAAATTACTTTTTTTCACTTTAAAGTTTTTTTCGCGTTTTCGACCTTACAGCACTGATTTGGTCATCACTTCCTTATTTCACCAGAAAATTAAAATCTGACTACACCGTTAGAAAAAGCGTTAAATTTCCAAGCTACCCAGTGCAGAATCAATATCTTTCAGCAATAAAATAGTTTCACAAAATCAAGTCAAAAAGCAAACTTTAAAATTTTCTTCGAAACTTGACTTTCTTCGACCAAAGTTTTCACTGTGAATCCCTACCCATTTCGATAGGCGCTCTTCAGGGAAAACATGCTCAAATTGTCAGCTTTTCAACGGTCTATCAATTTTTCTTTTTAACTTCAAATTGGAAGAGTAAATGAAGTTGGAATGTCAAAAAACGTGTGTTTTACATGAAAATCTAGTGTTTCAAGCGGTTTGTGATATCCCTGGATCTCAAGACGTCTTGGCGAGTTTGGTATCAATTTCTATGTAATTTTTACGCTGAATCCAATAGTGATACTCCCGAATAATTTCGACTGCTAAAAAGGGAATTTTTCGAAGAAAAAATTCGTTTTTCGTACATAAAATACGCATTATTCGAAGATATGGTAGTGAGCATGAAGTAACACCTGCCTACCCAACAAAACTTCAATCAGCTAGAAATTCGGTGTTTTTATTAGGCAGAAAGGTGTTTCTTCAAAATTATGTTACATCGAAATGGGAAGGGATTTAGAGTGAAAACTTTGGTCAAAGAAAGTCCAGTTTCGAAAAAATTTTAAAGTTTGCTTTTTGACTTGATTTTCTGAAACTATTTCAATGTTGAATGATTTTGATTTTGCACTAGGTAGATTAGGAATTTAACGTTCTTTCTAACGGTGTAGTCAGATTTGATTTTTCAGGTGAAATAAGGAAGTTATGACCAAATCAGTGCCGTAAGGTCGGAAAGGCAAAAAAACATTAAAGTGAAAAAAAGGAATTTTGATTGGGTTAAAAGAAAGTTGCTATGAGACATTTTTTGTTGGAAATACCTTGTAGAATCGAAGTTAACCCTGAAGTTATGCCCATCTTGAGTGTGGACACCCTGTACAGGGTGTCCACAAAACAGGTCTCATTCCTTCAAGAGATCAATTCTACAACTAATTTTCTACAAAAAATGTCCTCTAGCAATTTTCATTTAAAGCCTTCTTTTCCGAATTATTTTAATTCTAAAGTTTTTTCCGTGATTTTGACTTCATGTCATTAAATTGGTAATAACTCCATAAATTTGGTGTAATAATTACAATTTGAGGATACCATTGGAAAGAGCATCGAATTTCCTATCTTCCTGGTACCAAATACATTTATTTCAGTTGAATTTTACGGGGGATAAAGTGAATTTAGTAACTTTTCGAAACTTTTCGTTTTTCGACGCCCATAATTTCCAAATAATTCGAAATAATAAACTGTTGCTGGAAAAACTAAAAACTGGGCCAGAATCTGAGCTTTCCAACGGTGTAATCAAAAAATTTTGTCAAAATCAAAGAATTTGAGAGAGAAATGTCTATTTGAACGCGAAAAAACGTGCATTTTTCTCAACGAAATCGACGGTTTAACGGGGAGACTCGGTGTTCTGGAGGAGCGGCGGTGGTGAAGACCCCGGAGTCTCCCTCTAAAAACTTGAAGGTGCTAATGATCACTAACTAACAAATAGAAGTTGTGATAGCTTAAGTCTGTATCGCCGCCATTTTTAGTAAGCCTCCAGTTCTGTCGCTCTAGATGCAGTGGATACTACAACATCCGTATGTCGATATCTCCTAGTAACTCTCCGGTGTTGCACATTTCTTGCAGTTGTACGGTATCCGATGTCCCCCACCAAGCGAGTTTACTGTATGTAGCTAGAGAAACCCATCCTATAACTTTCACGTAATTTTTTACTTTTCAGTAATTTAACAGAAAACGCTGTAGAATTGAACATTGGCCCTGACGTCGGTGCCCATCACTAATTCTATTGTAAAATAAGATGTAAAATCTATAGCCCCAAGTACAGTTGGTGGCCTGGACCCCAATATCCCTAAATGGGCTAAAAATCAACTAAAGACATGGTTCATTGGCTGAGAATAATTTCCATAATATGGTCCAGGTCATATTTGTACGATTCGTTGGTGAGAGGATGGAAGGGTACTCTGACCCTTCAGTGAGTTGGACCCCAACTTCCCACCGTTGGCGAGACCTCTACTCCCCTTCGTGTGCATCCAAGTCCCTTTGAGCTTCCGTGAACTTGTACAATACTATTTATAATACACATAATGACCATAGAATTAAATTTTGTGACTTACAGAGATTGTATCGCGGCCTGCTCCTGGAGATGATGCTGGATCCAATCGTTTCCAGCCTTCGCAGAACTCCTTCACGTATCTGAAAAATCATTCAATCCAATCATTATTTAGCCAGGAGTTTGACTCTTACTACGCATAATTCACGACGAATGTTTTTCAAATAATAAATGATTTTATTTGATCAAACGAGGTTTAACTATTGTGGCTAACGTACCTTCTACTCGAGTCCACTATCCGAAAACCAGTGATGTTGATTGCGCCAAATTCAATCACTTCGGATTCCCATCTATCGTCCATTATCTGTAACACAAACCATTTCTATAGAGACAAGACTTCAGACTTTTAACATGTTGAACGAAAATTTCATGAGAGGGAAAATTTTTTGCTAAAACCCTTTGATTTGACCTTTTTACAAGCTTCTATTTAATTTCACCCGTCCTGTTGTCTGTCTGTCTGTCAATCAAATCTTGCAAGTTAAATTTGATCCACTTCCCGGTATCCGATTGAGCTGAAATTTTGCATGCATGATAAATTGGATGACAATGCAATATTATCCACTTTTTGAGACCATCTCCCAATTCATAGGGGACCATCTTCTATTTTATTATACCTAATGGACTTTCTTCAATTCGTAGGAGACTGTCTTCTAATTCATAAAGGACATCCTTCAATTCATAGGGAACGATCTTCCAATTCATAGGGGACCATCCTCCATTTCATCATAATGGACATTCTTCAATTCGTGGGACCGTCTTCTTATTCATAAAGGACATCCTTCAATTCATTGGGAACGATCTTCCAATTCATAGGGGACCATACTCCATTTCATTATAATGGACATTCTTCAATTCGTGGGACCGTCTTCTAATTCTTAAAGGACATCCTTCAATTTATAGGGAACGATCATCCAATTCGTAGGGGACCATCCTTTATTTTATAATGGACAAACTCAAATTCGTTTAACTCCTTCAATTCTTATGCGTGTTTGTACAGAATGATCAGCTAGTTCCGGATGCAAATTTACTCTATTAATTTTCCTTAGTCGTCCTTCTTAGTTGTAATACAGGTTTTCCAAGTCAGATTGAGAATTTTCCAAATCAAATTTAGAATCTTCCAAATCAAATTGAGAATTTTCAATTTCTAACGACGAAACTACGAACAGTGATTATCCGTTAGTATAGCACAATCCAAAAGTTGCTGAACAATTAAAAACAATTTTTTTAAAAATCCGTCCAGCCGTTTAGGCCTTAACTTGGTACCCACATATAGGTTATCCATCCTATTTCACTTAGCCTGTCTGCAGCCCCTTCCCTCACATTGTCGCTACCTACCTTCGTCCAGACGGCTGGAAACAATAAACAACACGTTCCTTTTTGAAGGGGATTCGCAAACATCTTCGGTCGTTGACCCATTTATTAGCTGCGATCTGTATTTCAACGATGAACGATCCCGGGAGAGAAAGTGACAGTGACCTTGTTCGAGAAAACCGCCAGCGAGGTATTAATCGTCCTATAGATTCATCAATTTAGAGTAGGGATGGGTATCGATACTCGATATTTCAAAATATCGATACTTTCGTACCGATACTCGATATTTTAGTATCGATACTGCACTATCCGATATTTATGGATATCGATACTTTGGATCCGATATTTCTCAATATCGAACATCGATACTGTTCTCGGGGAAAATTCAACATAATGGCTAAAAAATGAAGAAAGTAGAGAGGCTTTTGGGTCATTACTCTTCGGTTGCACAAATAACGTTTATATCATGGAAAAAATCACTCTGCTTGGACTCTTAATAGTTAAAAATGAATAAAAGTTGTTGAAAAATTATTTCTCTTGAGAAAATTGGGTGATATTGATAGTTTGTGACACTGAAGTATCGATACTCGATATTTTAAAATATCGATACTCATGCCCAACGATACTTGGGATATCGATACTAGGATACGATACAGTATCGATACTTTTATAACGATACCCATCCCTAAAGGTGCGATTTCCCTGGCGCGTCTGCGGCGGGCGGCCGCGGCTCGCGACCAGACGCTCCCCACTGCTTCAGTGTTTTTAGATGAAACCGATTTCCCTGGCGCGGCCGCGGCCGGCGGCTCGTCTCGGCGGCTACATGGCCCATTCTGGGCGGCTACATGACAGCCGCCGCGGCTGCGACCCGACTGGTCTAGTGAGCAGTCCAGCCGCGCTGCCTTCGCGACCAGGGTATGCAAACCCGCAATGTTTCTACATTTTACTGTGAGTTATAGTATTGAGCCTGGTGTGTGTGGCAAATTCAAACTCACAAGAAGATCGAAACAAACATTTCGAAACAAACGAACATTTTCTCTTCTCATAAATACAACACAGACAATGTCTCTGTCTATATTTATGTGCAACATCCACTTTAGTTGTTTTAGTAGACTTTTCAGGTGTGAAAATTTCACTGCGACCCCGGTGAATAAGTGGTCAAATCAAATTTGCCCATTTTACAGGGGAGCATTATTAAAATTTGAACCTTCAACTAAAATCCGGATTTTGTCGTAGAAGGTTGAAATTTCGAATGAATGATGTAGTCATTCATTCCAAATTTCAACTTTCTACGACAAAATGATGTAGTCATTCATTCCAAATTTCAACTTTCTACGACAAAATCCGGATTTTAGGTGAAGGTTCAAATTTTAATAATGCTCCCCTGTAAAATGGGCAAATCTGACTTGACCACTTATTCACCGGGGTCACAGAAATAATAGGTAGTTATATACATTTCTTAATGTATAAACATGACATGTTTATACATTAAGAAATGTATATACCTACCTATTATTTCACACCTGAAAAGTCCACTAAATGGATGTTGCACATAAATATGAGGAGTTTGATTCCAGAAGGTACTAACGACCATTTCTATCGATATTGAGTTAACACTTGCCCAGAGTTTGGGGGGGGGGGGGGGGGTAGTTCTTCGCAAAAATGCTATCGTTTTGAAGCAAAAGATAATTTATTCCCTTGAAACCGAGGGTGAATATTCCGTTTAGTTTCAAAAGGTACTGTATCCAGCACAATGGCGGTCTCTTATCCTTTTTGTTTCAAAAAGTGCTTTATCCACTTCGTATGTTTTTAAAAAGTACTATATCCACTTCTTTTGATTCCAAAAATTACTAAACGCCACGTTTTGCTAAAAGTACTATATTCATAAACCTGATATTTCAAATCTCGTTCAAAATTATTTTAAACTTTGAACTAATTTACCTTTCTTTCCAAAAATATTTATTTTAATTTAGAAATATATAAAGAATAACATCATTGGTTTACAGCACGTTTTTCAGGTCGTTATGTTTTTTTGCGTTTTTCTCACGTTTGACCAAAATGGATATAGTACCTACCTTATGAAATCAAACTCCTCATATCTACTTCGCATCCATAACCCGATTGTTATAGATGATCCGATGCATAATATTTATTCTCAAAAATTCACTCATTTAAATTTATACGGAACCAACCAGAGTTTCAACCCCACAATCCCTGAAAGTACCATCGAAATCGAACGGAAACTGTGGACCATATGATCGTTATTTTTCACCATCTAGTGTCCTGAACCCACGATTCCTGAAAATGTCATCGAATTCGGATGGATAATGTGAATTTGGAAAGTAACTACACAGTCAAACTATTTGAAGTTCAACAGAAAGAACGATCTGAAAAGTTGTTCATAATTTCTCAGTCGATGAGAATATTGTAAAATCCCTCTTCTGTTCTTGCCAAAAACATGGGTGAGTGAGGCTTCCTATCCATCAACAATAGTTCCGCCTCAGCCAGTGAATGGGCAACAACAATAATCTCGCGCAACATTATCGAAACGGGTGGGGGGGACGACCGCGCCGCGCCACGCCGCTGAGAAAACGTTGTTCTACAGCGCGACGCGGCGCGGCGCGGCCGGCGGCTGAGTAGGTACATGACAAAATCGCCAGCCGCCGGCCGCCCGCCGCAGACGCGCCAGGGAAATCGCACCTTAAGTCAGAGCGGTGATACGCAAGAATCACGGAACGATGTTGAATACACTGGAAATGATGCACCTCAGAGACAGAGACGTGGAAGAAGGGGCAAATATGCAAGGTACCTACCTGTGTCAAAAAATTCTGAGTTTTCAATTTGATTTGGAAAGTTCTCAATTTGATTTGGAAGATTCTAAATTTGGTTTGGAAAATTCTCAATTTGATGTGGAAAATTCTCAATCTGACTTGGAAAACCTATATACGGTTAGGTAGGTCGGATGAACAGTTCCAACGACAAACGTATCTGTTAATTATAACGATCATTGTCAGGATTGTACGATATCTCAGTCTGAATAAATACATTATAATTACATTAAATATACATAATACATTAAACATTAAATTATCTCTGCGTGTCAATTTTTCTGGGCGTTTTGCCCATTTTGCAGTCCAGTGAAACGGGTCTGGGCAACGTTATCGACTAGTTCAATCCAATTTGGAAAAGTGATATCTCCCATGCGAACAGAAGTCTAACTGGAAAGTCTCGGCACGTGACAAGTTGACAAGTTCCGATCTCACGTGGCGCCCACACAAGTTTTCGGCCACAACAGAAATACGACGGTAACTCCGAGGAATGTGGGAGATCGAAGACGAGAGAGGAGAGAGAGAAGATGCCAGTCTGTTTTCGCTCGAAAGAACAGAAAAGTTGACTTCTCGAAGGGAGAGAGAGAAAATTGACGAGATCGCGTGATGGTGAATGTCAATGTGAAATTGAATGAGAGTGGTGGTGATTGTTCGTCGTGGCAATTGATCCGAGCGAGGCCCTGTTTACCAGTAGGTACGTGAATAAACATTACGCTAATAGTGATTGGCTCCCTGAATTACACAAGGCATAGAAATGAATTAGAAAAGCACTGCAAATAACTACTCGACGGTTTATTTATCACGTGTTTTATGCGCAAGGGAATCTAGTTGTAGGAGCCATTTCATTCATCATGAAATTTTGATCTTGGTATAACTCACGAAATACAGAAATGAGTGACACGAAATTCATTTCAAAGAGATTTGTATAAGCTCCCAAAGTAAATTCCGTATCCCGGTGAGCAAACTGTAAACTACAACCTTTTACTCATAATTTATATACCACTTTTTGGTTTATTGACATTTTCATGTCTTTCATATGGCACATAAAAAAAACTCGGCGCTTTGCGCCTCGGCGGGGGGCTCCGCCCCCCTGCACCCCCCGGTTTATTTCTTTTTCCATACTCTGTATGAAATCATAGGAACACAGAATGTGTTTTTGCGATACTAGTCATCCGTTAAATAAAAAACAACAATAATAAATGTGGAGTTGACATTAACATGACAACCAATAAACATATCACCAGATGTTTTTTCTGTCGCTTTTTCGTGACGATTTTTTTTCGGTAGGTCATCGCAAAAACACATTCTGTGTTAAAATCGTCACGAGATTTGATGCGACGAAATTTGTTGCAACGAAATTTGCTAACGAAATTTGTCCCAAGTCGCCACAATGATGATTATGACCATCAGAAGTGAAGTTGTTAGGTACTTTACAGGTAGGTACTTTACAGTTAGGTAGGTACTTTACAGTTTGATATTACCAGATCAGCTGAGTCGAAAATTGAGCTCCCAGATCAGCTGAGTCGAAAATCGAGCTCCCAGATCAGCTGAGTCGAAAATCGAGCTCCCAGATCAGCTGAGTCGAAAATCAAGCTCCCAGATCAGCTGAGTCGAAAATCTAGCTCCCAGATCAGCTGAGTCGAAAATCGAGCTCCCAGATCAGCTGAGTCGAAAATCGAGCTCCCAGATCAGCATGAAAATGTTTCAATGTTTATTTTCAATAATGAACCTTTGGAATCGACTAAGAAAAAAACATTTTAACCCACCCTCAAAATTTGTTGGTTTACGTTTCAAGGTTGAAAAAAAAGTTCTCTAAAATTGAAATTTCCACTCGCGTTTTACGTTTCAGACCTTCCTGAACAATTTTGGTTCCGTGTCTGTCTGTGTGTCTGTCTGTCATGAGATCCTTGCCACACCCGTAACTTCTACAAATCTCATCCGATTTCGATGAAATTGTCAGGGATTATGCAGATTAGGTTGTAGACGGTCCCCAATGAAAATCAGGGCCTTAAAATTGACAGTAGCTTCTGCGTTACGAGGAAGCTATGTGCCAAACCCACTTGGCAGACTTCTCATGTTTTTACAACGCAAGTTATTGATGCGACGTGCAGGAGAAATCGCATTGGATGGCTCTCATTATCTGTTTATATTTAATTTCTAAATTGATGCTGAAATTTCAAACTCATTTTGTATGTAACCTAGTCCTTTAGTATTGTATTAAATACAACAAATTTACAAATTTTGTAAGTAACTCATTCTGTATACATTTAGTTCTCAGAGGACAGGCTCGTCCACTACGTCCTAGGACTTATTTATTACCACGTGCAAATTGTATTTTCCTTATATTTCTCTCTCTCTCTCTATCTCTCTCTCTCTATTGTCTCTACCGCTCTCTCTATTATGACCTATCCTTAGCCATGCTGTATTCGGTCGGACTCTCGGGAAGGCTTATTTCTTGGTTTCAATCATATTTAACGGGGAGAAGTCAGTGTGTACGTGCTCCAGATGAACGCCTCAAGGGAGTATCCTATCGTCCTCTATTTTTTTTTTTTTTTTTTTTTTTTTTTTTTTTAGCTATACCTAAATCCAATGCCACTGGTCTTCAAAAAATGTTCATACGTGATTTACGCTGACGATTTGCAAATTTATGAAGAATGTACAAAAAACAAAATTGAGAATACAGTGAATGAAATAAATTGTGAAATTTCCGAAATGGTTAAATGGTGCGAAAAAAATGCGATGAAAATTAATGTGGTAAAATGTGAAGCCATGGTACTTGGCTACAATAGAATTTAAAAAGCTTACCCAAGATAATAATCTACCAAGTGAATTTAGATTATGTAGAATAAGCAAAAAACCTGGGGGTAATTATGGTAAATGATCCACCTTGGTCATCTCATGTATCATCTATTTGTAAAAATGTTTATAAAATTTTATACCAATTGATTTGAATAGCCATATTTTTCCCAATCCAATGTCGATTGCAACTAGTATAAGCCTTGGTGATGCACAATTTTGAATATGCACTCACCACTTTTGGAGATCTCAACAATGAAAAAGTTACGGTACTCCAAAAAGCTCAAAACGTTGTTATCAGATTTGTATAAAGACTGAAATTGGATGAGCACGTCACGCCATATTATTACATTACCATATTACCTGCCCCACCTCCTTCTAACTAACTAACTAACTAACTAAATAGCGCTACAGCCCAGGGTGGGCCTTGGCCTCCTCTAGGACATCTTTCCAGCTTGAACGATCTTTTGCCGTTGTCATCCAGTCGTAGCACCCGAGCCGTGCTGTGTCTCCTTCTAAATTGTCACTCCATCTTAATCGTGGCCTTCCTCTCTTCCTTGTACCATTCGGGCGAGTTAACAGGAGCTGCTTAGCCGGATCGTTATCATCCATTCGGAGAACATGGCCGGCCCATCTTAATCTCCCCAACTTCACGAATTTGACAACGTCGAAATCATCGTACAGCTGGTAGAGCTCTTCATTGTGGCGCCGTCTCCATTGTCCATGGTCGAACACTGGGCCCAGTATTCTCCGAAGAATTTTTCTCTCAAAAATTCTAAGGGCATTCTCAGATTGCTTTGTCAAGACCCACGTTTCTGAAGCATATGTCAGGACGGGGTGAAGCAGCGCCTTGTACAAGGTGAGTTTAACCCTCCTGGAGAGTACTCGGGATTTCAGGAGCGGCAATAGTCCAAAATAGCATCGATTAGCAGCTAGTGTTCTTGATTTTATTTCGATCGTACAATCATTATTTTCGTGGACAGAGGAACCAAGGTATTTAAAAACATCAACCCTTTCGAAGCAGTACGGGCCCAGGAGAATGTCTGGCGTTCTTATTTCATTATAGTTTTTACTGGAGACCATGTACTTTGTTTTGCCTTGATTAATGGTTAGCCCCATATTTGCCGCTGCCAACATTAGCGATGAGAGAGCACGCTTCAGATCCCACACAGTTCTAGCCATGAGATTGATGTCATCTGCATAAGCCAGAAGCTTTACGGGACCATGGAATATATTATCATTACTTTGCAAATGTGCGTCTCTCACTACTTTTTCGAGAGCTATGTTGAAGAGCAGGCAAGCAAGGGCATCACCTTGTCTCAGTCCAACCTTTGTTTCAAACAGCTCAGACAGTTTCCCCCGGATTCGCACTCGGCAATGGGTGCTTCTCATGGTAAGCTCCACCATCCTACAGAGTTTATCGGGCACTCCGAACTCCCTCATGGCAGTGTAGAGCTTTTCCCTGATGATAGTATCGTAGGCAGATTTAAAATCTATGAAGAGATAGTGAATTGTAACCTGGAATTCGACGCTCTTCTCCAGTACTTGCCTCAGGGAGGAAACCTGGTTTATTGTCTAACTTCCAGGCATGAAACCCCGTTGATAGCTTCCAACTATGTTGATAGCATGTGGCTGGAGGCGAGCAAACAGTACGTTGGACAATATCTTGTAAGCGAGGTTAAGCAAAGTTATTCCTCTGTGATTGCCCCACCTTCTTCACATGCCCAAAATGGGAGGGTATGAGGAGGAGTGCGGAAGAGGTCATTGGAACGTTGCGTCTCATACATGAAATGATTAAGAACAAGTCGAGCTGGGACGCAATGGAAGTATTTGTCACAGCAGTCCTCAAAGCAAAAAAGCTGGATGGAAGGTGGGAGGAAGAAGATGAGAAATAGAATTGAAGGAGACACCAAAAGTAGGAGCATCCTTTTGACACAAAAAAAAGGGCTCACCTTGAAGTAAAACTGTAAAAGTGGTTCCGGGGTGAGTCCTAAGCAGAGGGAGTTAGGTTTTAGTTCGTAGGCCCAATGCCGGGGAGTTCAACACTGTTAGGGTGAACTTCTCATTCGCTCTTAAAGAGTTTCCCCACTTCCGTAACCAAAAAAAAAAAAAAAAAAATGTCTCACCGCTTTTGGAATTCTCAACAATGAACAAGTTACGGCACTCCGAACAGCGTTTTGAGCAGTTTGTATACTGAAATTGGATGAGCACGTCACGCCATATTACCTTAAATTGAAATTGCTGAAAATTAAGGAAAAAAACGTCTGCCAAGTGGATGTGGCACATAGCTTCCTCGTATCCATAACCCGATTGTATAGATGATCCGATGCTGGTAGTTAATCTCAAAACATCAAAACAAGTTAATCTGTAACATCCCTGATAATTTCATTGAAATCGGATGGAAAATGTAGAAGTTATGGCCGGTAGAAGGAATTCACGTTTGCGCATGCGCAGTGGCTACTATCAGTCCGAAAGTGGCGATTTTCATAGGGGACCATCTAAATACTAATCTGTAAAATCCCTGAAAATTTCATCGAAATCGGGTAGAAAAAGTGGAAGTTATGGCCGTTACAAGGAAATTCACGTTTGCGCATGCGCAGTGGCTACTATCAGTCCGAAGGTGATGATTTTCATAGGGGACCATCTAAATACTAATCTGTAACATTCCTGAAAATTTCATTGAAATCGGATGGAAAATGTAGAAGTTATGGCCGTTACAAGGAATTCACGTTTGCGCATGCGCAGTCGCTTCTTTCAGTCCGGGGATGATGATTTTCATAGGGGACCGTCTACACACCAACCCGCACAATCCCTGAAAATTTCATTGAAATCGGACAATAACTTCGTATAGTTATGCGCGTTACAAGGAATTCATGACAGACAGACAGACAGACAGACACACAGACACACAGACACACAGACACTGAACAAAAATTGTTCAGAAAGGTCTAAAACGTAAAACGCGAGTGAAAATTTTGATTTTGGAGAACTTTTTTTTTTCGACCTTGAAAAGTGAAAACAAAGCTTCCGCTACCTTGGTAGACTCGGAAGCAATAAATCTCGCCGATGCAGTGGTGTTATTCAAAATATTGAAATTTTCAACACCTGCCTATAAATTTTATAGTTAGGAGTACCTATCAGAAGCTATAACGAAAATGTATGTCAAGAACCATTTCAAGGAACATTTATTCTCCCAATATTTATGTAAAAAATGGTAAGTAGAAAATCAACAATGTTGAAGAAAAAATCTTCATTTAGAAAGGAAGAAGATTAGATGTAAGTTTTTATAATTTAATTATTATAAAAAAAAGTATTATGAATTCGGCCGAATGAATGAGGAATTAGGAATAGGCCGAATTATTGTAATAACCTGTTCAGGGTTAAGGGGGGCTCTAAACCTTATGTAACCCTGATTCATTAAATAAATCAAAAATCAAATCTCTCTCTCTTTAATTTGTTCCTGACACCGTGAATTGATTATCACGACGTTTTGTGATGTGCTGGAATATTGTTGATGTTTAAACAGACTTCCGAAGTTTCCCCGAATCACAGGAAAGGGTGATTTTCGGTGGGAAAGCGAAGAAAGGGCCGGGAGGAGCCAATCGGCGCTGGATTTCACCCGGTGTCCAATTGGCTGAGCTGGAAGAGGTGAAGGGGAGATGAGGAGGGGGGACTACTTAGGGTCATAACGAATAGTGAACGATTGAGATCGTTCTGAACGGAGGGAATTGTCGGGAGGGGCGCCGCGGGGGGTCCAGCCGAATTGCGTACGTGCCGAGCATATCCGTGCGCGGTCGGCACAGCCGCGGAATGAGGCTCCCCAACACGGCTCATATCCTTCCGCCTCGATTTCGAGTTGTAGTTTTTTCCTTCTTTTATATCTTTCACCGTCCACGCAGTCCTTTCGAAATCTTTCACGTGCCTTTCCTCCACAGCCACGGGAAAGTAGAGCATCTGCTGCGACTACTTTCCTTACAAGTTGGACCAAAAAACAGGCCATTTCCGAATGTTTTAACGCTAATTTATACCCTTGAGAAAATGACTGAGATGGACTGAACCAGGTACCATTTCCCATCATGGGCTAAACCCCAACGTCCTTCGAGACAGATTTGGGCAAAATCATACTCAGGAATATGATTAAGTTTTTTTTAATCACAAGAATACGTTTCTTAACCACAGCAGGGTTAAGCTCAAAATGATCTATCGAAGGCGGAGCCGGGAATGAGAATGTCTCACTGTGTTGCGGACTTTTAAGCAAGCTGTTTTTTCACGTAGTTTTTAATAAAACGTTGTTTTTAAAGAACACACGATAGAATAGTTTGAAAAATTGAAAACCTGAGAAGATTTGGTGAATCTGCATAGATGATGGTTCAGATACAACATCTTGGTTTATTATTTTCAATAATGAACGTTTGGAATCGACCAAAAAAAACAAATTTTTTAACATCCCTCAAAATTTGATGATTTACGTTTCTAAGTACGTAGAATCCAAAAATCGAATAAAAATTTGGCCGTCCGTCCGCCGTACGCGGCACTTTTGCCACTTAGCATTGACCGATTTTGATGAAAATTGGTATGTAGGCTCCATTTAGGGTTTAGTTGTGCCCCGAAGATTTTGGTTGATGTAGGTCAGTTCTTCAAAAATGAATTTTGAAATTTTGAAAACGCCCTAGCTCAAAAAATTTCTGTTCCCGAGCAGTATCTCTGTTTGTGAATTGTAAATAAAGTGTTTTTAAAAACTTCAATTTGGAATTTTTGAGACCACGCGGAGCTTTGAAGGACAAACCGTTCGCTCCCTACGAGAATTTAAGGGTTGGACGTACGATAAATCAGAAACACGTGTGTGAATCGCAAAAGAGGCCTAATCTCCGTTTAAATTTTAGTTGACCGAAATGCGATCGATGTTTTTCTTCATGTTGGATGGTTGGTGGCTTTGCAGACGACTGTTCTATTTAGAAAAATAATAAACCATTGTGTAATAATTTGCAGCGTTTTTGTATTTTTTAAATCGTGTTTGAAGTCTCCATTTTCTCGAATCCAGCTTTGAGCCAATGACGGACTTTTCCCCTGTTCTCTTTAATTTAAATTAGGACATATTCCACTTCTTTTAAACGTCCATTCGATTAACCCTAATTGGAACATGGTGTGTCAGCATGTGTCAGCAGATTACCTAGATTTAAATTGCAATTTAAAACTTAATGGACAGAGTTGAATTCTTCAAACCAATTATTGTAATTATTGTAAGTGATTAGAAGTCAAAAAATGAAATGACAAAAATTTTTGATTTTTCTTGTCATAGGTCCATCAAGACTTCCAATAACCCACAAAAAATTCGGCTGTCCATTAAATTTGAAATTTCAATTTGATTTTGCTCACTCCGATGACACTTTGGGATATCTGAGGAGTTCCTGAGATGTTTCCGGTGATACTAGTGACACCATGGTCCGATTAGGGTTAAACAATGTTAGTCACACCTCAGCGTGTATCACAAACGTGTGAAAGGAGTCAGGTCCAGGATTCGTTCGGGTAAAGCGAACCAAGTCCGTACTTTCATGCACTTTTATATAAAATAGAGATGATATACAGAAGCAGCTTCTAGCAATGAAACGCTGCAAATTATTGCACAAAAGTTCATTATAGATACATCAATCGCCCGCAAAGAACACAGCTTTGCCATTGTCCCTTCCTACCAACCTAATTTCGCTTCACATTCGAGTTTAATTTGATAAAATAAACGCATCACATTCATTTTTTCAAGTTGTTGCTAAGGACGCAAACCTGAGTGCAACTCGAAGAAACGAACAACGATCGCATTTCGGTCAGATAAAATTTGAAAGGATGTTAGGCCTTTTTTACGATTCACACTTGTGTTACTGATATATCGTAAGTCCAACCTTTATGTTTTCATAGGGAGCGAACGGTTGGTCCTACAGAGCTCCGAGTGGTCTCATTCGATTCTAACCAATCAATACCATCTTAAATTGATGGAAAATAATACATACATATCAAAATTTTCCGAGCTAGGGCGTTTTCAAAATTTCAACCCTTAGCTGTGACCTACATAAACCAAAAGCTTTGGGGCACAACTAGACCCCAAATTGAGCCCCTATATCAAATTGAATCAAAATCGATCATTGGAAACTAAGGAAAGTGCCGCGTACGGCGGACGGACGGCCAAATTTTTAATCGATTTTTGGATTCTACGTATTTTGAATCGTAAACCAACAAATTTTGAGAGGGAGTTGAAAAAAAAAATTCTTGGTCGATTCCAAAGAGATATTATTGAAAATAATAAACCAAAATAGGCTGTTGGTAGTTATAGTCATACATATCTATCGAAAAGAAGAAGCTCCAAATATAAACCAACGATTTATGGTACCTAGGATTTATAAGAAAATTCCAATATTCAACAGCGAATATCTCAAAACTATGATTTTGGTAATTAACCCCCTTCCCACAACTAGCGCACAAATATGCACTCAGTTGTTCCAACTACATTGCAAACTTCTCGAAATGTAGTCTAGTTGTAAGACGTTTTGGAGGACCGGAATTATGATTCTTGGCACTCGAAGCACTCGAAGTCTTAAAAATATACGAAAAATAGCTTAATATCTCCAACCAACGTATAGGAGATGCGATGGAAGAGTTTTACACCCGCTCACTTGGCTCGCCATGTTCGATGCTCTTCATAATAATGGAAGAGGATTTTTATTTTAAATAATACTCAGTGTCCGCCATTATCGATCCACGCGTCGTCAACTATCTTCGTTGAATGGAAACTGGAGCAGGGAAAACTTAGCGAGGGATGAGATAACGCGGAAGTTTTCGGGATCAGAAGTTTTATCTAGTTTTTACCCTCGAGCTTTTCTACAAAGACTAGTTTGTTGTTGTGAAGGAAGGAAAGACCAAAAGCAGGATGACAGAGGAAACTGAGAAACTAAAAGGTAAAGAAACCAGATAGTTGTTGCAGACATGGAGCGTTCTTGGTGAAATATTATTAAGAACAGTGAAGAATTCAGTTCTGCCTTGTCTTGCTTCCAAGTGTACCAAAGTAGCGGAAGCATTTTTTTCACTTTTCATGGTTAAAATAATTTTTCCATAATCAAAATTTCTGCTTGCGTTTTACGTTTTGGGCCTTCCTGTACATTCTTAATTCCGTTTCTGGTTGTCTGTGTGTCTATCAGGAATGGAATCCGGACAAAACTATAGAAGTTGAAATATTACTATTATGTTGTATTCACTATATGTGAGGCGGAAAGCGAAAAGGGACCTCTTGTCGGCAAAGCTGATTTCGAAGAAAAGGCTAAAAACTGGAAGAAGATCGAAAGTATCAATTTTTCACTTTCTATCGATTATTGATCCTTGGACCCTTTAGAACCCAAGTGTATAGGCCTGAAAGATCGAACCGAATCGAAAGTAACCTAAATAAGAAAATATCCATTATAAGAATCTAAGAATTTAAGGTAGCATTTTGAAGTTCATGGTCGTTTTTCTCAAAATCCATTTTTCTGTTATAAAACACTGAAATACTGCAGCTCCGTCATTTTTTGAGCTACAAAGATGCTTTTGGTCTTAAATTCTTCATAAATCTATACAGATTGAGAAAATAGCAATAACTCCATTTCGACGAACGCCGACAAGATGTCCCTTTCCGCTTTCCGCCTCACGTATTATATTCAACCCTATAAAAGCATACAGGGGTGTTCAACACCACACCAGAAGTTTATCAGCCTCTCATTTTCCATTAAGGGGGTATCAGTCCGTCGCCGTTCGTTCCTAATATTTCACAAAATTGAAGGCGCAAAAACTTGAAGTTGTACCTAAATTTGAAATTTTGAAGGATTTTAGAAATTCATTAGCTTACGGCCTTTGGGAATTTTGAAAAACTGAAATATTGCCGCCGAAAAAAAGGAAAACGCTGCAAATTATTACACAATGGTTAATTATTTTTCTATATTGACCACTCGTCTACAAAATCACCAACCATCCGATATAAAAAAAAAAATAAATCTAAATCACCAACCAATGATCGCATTTCGGTCAGCTTTAATTTGAACGGAGATTAGGCCTCTTTTGCGATTCACGCTCGTGTTTCTGATTTATCGTACGTCCAAACTTTAAATTCTCGTAGTGAGCGAACGGTTTGTCCAACAGAGCTCCAGGTAGTCTGAAAAAATTCTAAAAATTCTATAGAATCTTAAATTGAAGGAAAAACAATACCTTTATATCAAATTTTTTTGAGTTAGGGCGTTTTCAAAATTTCAAAATTGATTTTGGAACCCTTAGAAGTGACCTACATCAACCAAAAGCTTCGGGGCACAACTAGACCCCAAATGGAGCCTACATACCAAATTTCATCAAAATCGGTCAATGCTAAGTGGCAAGAGTTCCGCGTACGGCGTACGGCGGACGGACGGCCAAATTTTTATTCGATTTTTGGATTCTACGTACCTTGAAACGTAAACCATCAAATTTTGAGGGGTGTTAATTTTTTTTTTCTTGGTCGATTCCAAAGGTTCATTATTGAAAATAATAAACCAAAATGGAAAAAACTACTGAATTATCGGGTTTTCCCATGTTTTCCCATATTTCTCTGGAAAATATTGTTCGATTTTGATGATTAATTAATTATTAATTTTAATTTTTAATGTTTAATTATTACCTAATTATTATTAATTAATTATTAATTATTATTAATTAATTAACTAATTAATCTCTAAAATCCTTTAACATTTCAAATTTAGGTACAAATTTTCAAGTTTTTGAGCCTTCAATTTCGTGAAATACTGACCCGGAATGAGGATCGAACGGCGACCGACTGAGACCCCCTTAATTTCTTTTTTGTGCCCCCACACCCATTCAAATCTTCTTGCACTCTTCCTTTACAAGATCTAGCTTTTCACAGGGTCATTCACTGTTTTGATACCCCACCAGAATCAAGTAAAGGGTGTGTGGGGTGTCCCCACACCCCACTGCGCCGAAATCCACTCCAGTGTTTTGATTGATTGATTTGCTGCTTCAATGGTGTCTAGAGAGTTATATACCACTCCTGAAGAAATAACAAACCTTCTCCACCTCTTGGAACAGGAGGAAGATGTCTTAGAGAATTATCACGTGTCCTGGGAATAGGAATTAGAGGACAACCCGCCTCAAAACCAGAGTCTTTACGATGATCAAGGGCCCTCAGATTCAGTCCTAACTTGAGAAGACCTGGCTAGGACATCAACCGACGATCAGCCTCCAAGATAGATGAGTCGTTGGCAAGCCATTAGTGGAAGAAAAATCCACCATGAGTGGCTACATGTGGGAGGAAAATGTCCTTTCGACTTGTAAGAGTCAAAAACCCAGAAATAATTGGTTGAATTATTAGAGAGTTCCTAGTAGGTTTATTTCAGCTAAGATACGGCGCGTTCTTATCACAATAATGCGCAGGATTGAGAGTGTTTGTGTGGTACGTCACGCCGTATCTAAGCCGAACCATACTCACTAGGAACTCTCTATTATCTACGTACCGTATTGGAGAATCCGTCGTAACCAGCAAGTCGAGTACAGGAGGCTTCCTGTGACCTACTGGTACGTAGATAATGCTTACCTAGTGTAGCGAGGAATATTAAATATTCCTCGAATTCAAATTTTGAATTCACCCACCAGTCGAGCGAATCGTGGTTTCGGTGACAGCTGACCGTCACTGCTGCCAACCTACGACTTGACCCGCAGTTGAGGCTGAGTCAATTAATTAATTTTTCCTCTTCATTGTAATTCTTTCTTGCACCGGAAAATCATAATATTGGATTTCTGACGCAGAAACAAACGTATTTCTTTGATTTAAATCGGAAAAGTTTGCAATGTGGAACTTTTCTCGCCAACAGAGAGGATCCGTTGGAAGGCGACACTGAGCCATCTCCATTTTGCTCTTTTCCCGTTCTACTGTTCTTCCGTCGCTACGGTATCTTTTCTTTTTTCGGAATTTCCTCTATCTTCCGTTTCGAAATTCGAAAAATCATAATTGTAAATTCCTGTTGGAAGACTCTTCAGGACCTGGATTCAATCAGCGTTTTCTGCTGATCGACCAGGATCTCACGGTCAGCTCCTGTGTTATCCGACTTGGGTAAGCACCTCGAAAACCACGTTTCTGCAAAACTTCCCTCCACATATTTGGGACGATGTCAGTCAAAACTCTTTGAATTTTGTCTCAGATCTCATGAATCTTCGTCGCTCTGGTGTGTCTGCGCCTCGTATTCGCAATTTCATTCCTTGGACTCCTCTGGAAAGACTTGAGAAGCCCACACAAAGTACCGTACCGGTAAGCCTGTATAATAACGACTCAACTTCTCTATTTAATCTCCCGAGTTCTGTTTTCCAGAGTTTCTGTCCTACCGTCACTAACCAAAATTACTTTTGGTTGGTCAGTTTCAGGTTTCGGATTTACGAAACACGAATATCTACATGCCTTCTGGGGAAGCCTTTCTACTCGTCTCAAAGAAGTCTCTTTCCCTTCCTGAAAGCTCTTGGAAAATAGCGATAAGTAATAGATTGAATTGTTTATTGCATGACGGCCGTCAAAATTAGCGAGGTAACGGAAACAATAATTAAGGTATTAGTTAGGTACCTACCTACCTATTTTGGTATTTTCGATCTTTACCTTTAACAAAATTATACCTGTGACGTCCCTGAGAAGTACCTATGCAGGACTCAAATTGAATTTGAATTAAATTCAATTCAACAACAACAACAGAGAACAAATTTTGTTCTCTAATCTTTATTTCGCTTTTATCACTGAGTAAAAGATTCTACTCATTTAAAACTTGATTTATTTCATTATAATTTTTTTTTCTCTTCTTACAAAATTATCTGAAGGTAATCTCGTTTCGTGGGTTAATCCCCAAATTTAGTTCCTACGTCACACTAGGTATAAGTTACTGGTACGTAGGCATGCTTATAACTAGCAGAACTAGCCCCATACATTTAATATCACCGGTTTGGTTCTTGAACATACTGATTTGTTTCTTTCCAAAAGGACAATGATAAAATTTTTATCATTGCCTTTTTGGAAAGACCGACATTAACATAATAAATCAATAATTTCGAGATAGCTACTCACAGAAAACTAAAATTGACTGAATATAGTCAAATTTGAACGTGGCCAAATACAACGTCATTTTGGAGAATATAGTGATTGTGGAAACGTACAGATTCAAGAACGCAACTAGCGATGTTACCTCATATCCGAAGGGTATGGCTGAGAGGAGGTTCTAGAGCTGATGAATAAATCCTATTCTATCCCTCCTGTATAATATTATGTGACAGACCATACGCAATATTTTTCCTGTTCAAAACATTCGTCCACTCTGTATCGATCCTTCCTTCGGCCATAGACCTCACTCAGTTCCTCTCCCTGAGGTCCCTCTCACCGGATGGGGTCAGCAGTGCCTCGGGCAAGCTGAAAAGAGAAAGATCTCCGAGTATGAATAAAACAAACGGAACGTTACTGCCTGAATGGCCGACCAGCCCTATACAGTTGAAGGAACTCGGAGGTTCTCCAGGTTTCTCGGATTTTTCATCCTTTTGACATTTCTGCCTCGGGGCTATGAGAAGAAATTTGTACTTCATATTTCATGGAATGAGAGTACGAAGGTCGCCAATATTCTCGACTTGATAACGTTTCACCAAGTCACATCATTGGCGTGACAAACTCCCCAACTTTTATCGACGGTTGAGTTTTATTATTTTCAATGAATAACTCCTAGCGATCTGACGTAAAAACTTCTAGTTCTAGAGAGTTTTGCTGGTTCAAAATACGTTTGAGTACCGAGCTAACCCAAAATCTTGATACGGCTTAAAGGAGTCTCTGTCAGTCTCCGTTCGTTCCTCATTCCGGGTTACTATTTTCCTAAATTATAGGGGCGAAACCTTGTTGTAGCGAAATTGGAAATTTTCAAGGATGTTAGAAATTCATTAGTGCATGGGCCTTGGGAATTGAGAAACTGAAAGATTGTCGCTGGAATCATCAAAATCGAACAATAACTGCCAGAGAAAAACATATTGTTTAGTAATGCATGCATTCCAGGGGACGCCCCATTGGATAAGCATTGGGTCAATTAAGACCAGTTGGTAAGCGAAAAAACTGTTCACTCGATGTAATTAATTTAGTATTTTAGGCAAGAAACAGTGCTCCCCTTCCATTATCAACCATAACATTTTTAGCGGCATGGGAGCCTCGAATCTGAAGAGCATTTTGGAAACCATGATCTACGACACCCAACATGCGAATTAGAGTTCGCCCCCCCCCCCGCCAATGGTGCCAGTCTGGCACCAACGCGGTAATACTTCGTAACTTTGAACTTTCATCTATTTGTTTTGGTAGGCAGTCCGTTGAAGTTCAATTACGTATTCAAGGTTGTTTAGCCCTGAACGATTTTTAGCGAAAAATTGGACCGGCTATTGTCCGAATAGTTTACAAAACCCCGGACTCGGAACTGAACAGAACGAACACACTTTTATCAAACTGGTGTAAAGGATCTTGTATTAAAACTTGTTTACAAGAACGTAACACTTTACTTGAACTTCACAAGTAAGAACGAATGATTTGGAGCCTTCCAAATTGATCGAATTTAATGGTTTTTGGGAGAACAATAAGACGGTACTTTTTCATAGAAAAACGGAAAAAGCGGAATGAATAAGATGGCGACAGACACAGGACGGGAAAAATGCCATCTCAAGAAAATTATAATTTTCTCACCAAGAACGATCTCACTCAAAAGAGAGTGACAAAAAACGCGTTCCGATCAAGAATAAATTTAAATAATTATCTACGATAAGAACTTAATGTCGGATCAAAAGATTAATTTATTTAATCAAAGAACAGAACAACGATCCTAGCGCTCAAGCGAGCAGCGGAGATGAGAGAAGTTTGTAGCGGGAAGTTCAAACTGAACGCGGCGGTTAATTCAAACCTTCGGCTGAGGCCGAACACACTCCCCCCCGGAATGACTTCATTCTTCTTTAGGTAACGGACATAGCTTCACGACAGGGCGCCGCAAGGAACCTGTGGACGTGCGCACATCAGCCACGCGCTGAACGCCATCTTCCCCAGGACAGAGCTGAACTATTCTGCCCATGAGCCATTGGAGGGGAGGAATATTGTCCTCCATGATGAGTACGACGTCTCCAATCTGAGCAGGTTTGGAAGGAGTGTCCCATTTGGCTCTGGCTTGAAGATCAAGAAGGTATTCCTTTCGCCATTTACGCCAAAAACTCTTGACCAATTGATTAACAAAGTTCCATTTAGGGACAAGGCGAGGACTGACGTCAGTGATCGAGGATTCTGGAAGTGCAGTAAGCGGACGCTGAACGAGGAAATGACCAGGGGTGATCACTTCAATGTCATCAGGCGACCCAGACTGGTGCACAAGTGGTCGGCTGTTGAGTATAGCCTCAACTTTCACAATGACCGTGGAGAACGCTTGAAGGGTGGGTGTGTGGTCTCGAAAATGAACTCGAAGCAGACGCTTTGCAGACTTCACTGCAGACTCCCATAGGCCTCCAAAATGTGGAGCTCTTGGTGGAATGAACCTCCATTCTACTCCTCTCATTGCCAGGCGAGCAGCAAGCTCATCAGCGACTCCATCTTCCATTGCAACTCTGAGCTTACGTAGCAAATTGGCTGCTCCCACAAAATTCTTACCATTGTCGGACCATATGGATGATGGCACACCCCGTCGGCCCATAAATCTTTCTAGGCACTGTAGAAAGGCATCCGTGGTCAGATCCATTACCACTTCGAGGTGAACGGCTTTTGTAGCGAAACAAACAAATATGGCAAGATATACCTCAATGGCGCGAGCACCGCGTAATCCAGCAACTGAAACTTTGAACGGACCTCCAAAGTCAAGACCAACTTGCTCGAACGGGTAAGCAATTTCAACTCTGTCTTTAGGGAGTTGTCCCATGGGAGGTTGGAATGGTTTGGGTTTGATCGAAAAGCAGCGGTTGCAGCCAGCAAGGGTTTGTGTGACGACGTTGCGACCATTGACAATCCAATATTGGCTACGCAAATGAGCAAGAGTGGCACGGGGCCCCACATGCATACAGCTCTCATGGGCATGTCTTATTAACATCCTGGTAAGAACATCATTTTGAGGAACGAGAGCAGGGTGTTTAGTCTCATATCGGAGAGTGCTATTTTGCAAGCGACCTCCAACCCGTATAACTCCATCAGATGATTGGAACACTGCTAGCTGCTTCATGAGCTTAGTGAATGGTCGGCGTTTATTCAAAGCGTCCTTAATCTCAGTAAACTGTCGGTGTTGAGATCGACGAACAAGGACTAGATCAGCAGAACGTAATTCTTCAGACTTGAGACTACCGGAGAAATGACGTGGAGATCGAGAATTTCTTATGAATCGAAGAATCCATGCAGTGACTCTACGTAACCTTGAGTAGGAACTGTAGCGTTCCTCAAGTGACAGATCGGCACTGACAATAGTGCTATTGTGAACTTGAGACTTGCGAATTTCATCACTCACTAGCGGAGAACTGATATCAGGGCGAACGCGTCGAATGGGCCATTCAGAACGAGGCATCTTAAGCCACATGGGGCCTTGCCACCAAATCGGGTCTACAACCAACTGCTTAGGAAGAGCTCCTCGTGATGCAACATCAGCAGGATTATCCTTTGTGTTCACATAATACCAATTCTGTGGTGGTAATTCTTTGATCGTTTTGGAGACTCTGTTGCCCACAAAGACCTTCCACAAGGGGGCTGGATCAGCTGTCAACCAGGATAGAACAATGGTACTATCCGAGCACGCAACAATACGTTCAATGGGTATGTGAGCGAATTGGGGGCGAATTTTTTTGAACGTTTTAGCTAGTAATTCTGAAGCTAGGAGCTCCATTCTTGGAATGGACTCAGTCTTCATAGGAGCGATTCTTGCTCTTGATATAATGAGCCGAACGATGTATTGCTCCTCAACTAGGCTGACATGATACAAAACAGCTGCATAAGCCTTCTCAGAGGCATCAGCGAACCCCACAAGCCACTGATCAGAAACTGAAAACTCCAAGTGCCTGGGCAGCGCAATTTCTGAAAGAGAGCTCATAGACTCAGCCAGATGTGACCATTCCTGTGCAAGATATGAAGGAAGTGGATCATCCCACTCGAACTTTGCTTGACAAACCTGCCGTTGAATACCACGAGCGTGAACAGAAACAGGCATTACCCAGCCCAATGGGTCATAGATTCGCCCCACCTGACTTGCCAGCTCCCGCTTGGTCTTAACTATCAAGGTAGAGGGAACCTTAAAGAAGAACGAGTCAAGTTGGGGATTCCAAGCAATCCCCAACATTTTCAGTGGTTTTTGATCGTCAGAACCCAGATCGACACTTTGAGCCAGAGACAGACAGTGCTCTTTAGGGATACCTCTCAGGACAGCAGAACAATTAGAGGCCCACTTTCTCAGCTCTAGGTTAGCTGTTGCTAATAGATCAATGAGCTGATTTCTAACCTCAATAGCTTCCCTACGGTGTTGTCCTCCGCCATGGACATCATCAACATAAGTATGATCATTTAAAAGTACCGAGGCTCTGGGAAACTTTTGAGCGCCTTGTTGTGCCAAGTGCTTAATGACCTTGTTGGCTAAGAATGGAGCGCAAGTAGTACCATAAGTAACAGTCTGAAGAGCGAAGTCTCGTATTGGTTCGTGTGGAGAATTGCGCCAAACAATTCTGAGCATGTTGTGATCTGGAGCTGGATGCCTAATCTGTCTGAACATCTGCCTTATATCTGCAATGAACACGTACTTAAATGCTCGAAATCGAGTAATCATGTTAGCTATGTCAGGCTGGAGCTTTGGACCTGGATGCAAGATCTCATTGAGCAAACGACCATTGGAACTGCGCTGCGAGGCATTAAATACCACTCTAATTTTCTCTGGAGGATCTTCTGATCTATGAACAGCATGATGGGGGATGTAGTAATTCGGCTCGTTTTCTACAGGTGGAAGAACTGGACGCATGTGATCTAGCATCAGATATTCATTCATGAAATCAATGTAGGCCTTTGCAAGAACAGGATTTTTTGACAGCTTGCTCTCCAGTCGATAGAGCTGCCTCATGGCAATGTGTCGTGAGTGACCCAAGGAACGGCGATCTTCCGAGAACAAAAGAGGAACAGTATAGCGACCATTGGGGTCACGATGGACTTGATCGTTGAACATGCTGTCAGCTTCAATTTCTGCAGGCGTCCAGGGCAAGACCTCTTCAACTGATTCGATTTCAAATAGCTTCCTAAGAAGTTCTTCAGTACTATGATCAGACGAATGAATGGTATTGACTGTGGAAATTGGAACTTCAGGAGTGCTGATTTTGTCAGATACAAGGTGAACTTGTGTGGGTCGCTGCATGGAGTAACTGGTGAACGATTTTAAGAGAATGAACAGCTTATGAGTTGGCGCATCCAGAACTTGAGGGGGAACGACTGAAAAGAGATTACGAATGACAGGCTGAACGGGAACTGGTGCTTCTTTCTGCAAATGCCTGCTATGTCGACGTTCATAGTCTGAACGAGGAGGCTTAGGAGGGTTAACGATAGGGACATTCATAATTGAATTCCTTGGAACAGAATGTATGGTCTCGAGTACTTGCAGTATTTCATTCAAGACTGAGCGTCGATATGCGGATCCAAAGAGGGGTTTGAACTGATTGTTTGTGGCAGGTGGAGAACTCATGGCACTGCTGGTAATATTGAATCTTCCGATACAAGTGAGCGGACAATTGGAATGAAAGTGACGTACATGAACTGTTTCCTTAAATGTGACTCGAGCAGGGTTGTTCACAGCGGCTCTTCCAAGAACAAGCCATCCCAATTCAGACTCTAGAAGCCACGGCGAGTTGCCCACAGGTTGAATAATTTTTCCATGAACGAGCTGCATGTATAAATCTACACCTATGATCAGATCAACTGACCGACGTTGATGGAATGCCACATCCGCAAGTTGACCTCGACATTTCTCAATATGAGGCCAACGATCGACACCTAGCGAGACTGAAGGCAATTTATCAATAAGGTGATCCATTACGTGAACGGTGAAAGGCAGAACTCGTCCTGTTCTAGTGTGCAGAAAGGCTGTAGCAGCGTGGTTGGTGGATTGTGAATTATTACCTACTCCAACTATTGAGGAGCCAACAGGAGCCAGATGCAACAGTGCTTCCTTAGCTGTGGCTGACGAGATCACATTGACTTCGGATCCAGAGTCAAGGAGAGCGCGAACATGAGTAATCTGACGGCCATCAGGTGATATACGAACGAGGGCAGTGGGCAACAGACCAGTAGAGCAGGAGAACTTCAAACAGGAACGTCCGAATGATCTGTGTTGTCCATTCTGGAGAACAGTACCAGGGCGGTAAGTAGCTCGCTTACTATGGGTGACATGCATTGGTTTCAACTCCAAGGAACATTGATCAGTCGCAGTCTTAGGTCTCGTAGACATGATACGTGGGCAACCTCCTACATTTGATCCAACATTAAGCCCTATCACCGACCTAGAATGATCCCAAGAATTACACATCCTAACAGAAGAGGTATGAGTGCTTTGGTGACTCGCTACCTCCGCGTACGATGAGAGCTCTTCTGAACGACAGCACTTACTGGTGACTGATCTAAAACCTAGAGATGGAATGAACTTAGCAGAAGTTATACCCTTACGTGCTAAATTAAAACTAGGGGCCGTAGAGCTTGAACGGCTAGATCGTAAAGCTAACATCCTACCTGTGGGATCGGAATTATAATGAATTTGATCGTACTTGGTGAGATTTTTCCTACTGCTGTGGACACCCTCACTGAAAGATGTCCTTAGTCTTTTACCTGAACGAGTGAAATTATTAGTGTGAGGGTAATCCACAGCTAGACACCTTCAATCTGAGAAGGATTTCTCCTCAGACTCCCGCCTAATTTGCCGCGAACGCGAAGGGGAACCTCCAAGATCGCGGGAAGAACGTCTCTCAGGATCGCGGATGAGTTTCCCATTTTTGCCTAACGGAAAATCCCCCAAACTACACGTGGAACGAGACACCCAACCACACAGTGAGGGTGCTGAAGGGCTGCGTCCTATTTTCTCCACCACACTGGAGAACCTATGATCGGCACGCAAGTCTAAGTTGTCGTGGAGGCTAGACGACTGGGGACACTTGCGATGTTTGGTTAGAACAAGGGCCCCTGAACTAGACTCTGTCGGGGACGGGGAGCGCGACACGTTTACCGGATCAGATTGGGCTCTTTCATCCCCTGAACCTAACTTAGATACTTCATATTTTTGAATATGTACTTGGCGAGACTGATCAGAATGGAGAAGCTGGTGATGACGTAGACCGCAGAAACAGGAACGAGGGGACTTGCAATCCTTGGTATTGTGCTTGTAGGATAGGCAGTTACGGCACAACTTGGAGTGATCGACAAACGCGCGCCGTGATTCAACAGATTGTGCCTTGAATACACCACAATGATATAGGTAATGGTGATCATTGCAGTAATGACAGGACAGCTCGAGCAAGTTTGAAGATCGAGGAGCAGAAGAATCCAGGATGGCGCGAGAAACATTCGGGTGTTGGCGAGTACTAAAGACTTGAGTGTGTCTTGGTTTGGACACTTTCTGGGAAGTGGATCGGACATTAGATGAACGAGAGTCAATAGGTAGCATCTGCGCTATTCGAAGCTCCTTCTTGATGAACGTGAACAGATCGTTGGAAGTGGGGATAAGATTAACATCTTCCATCTCGTCTCGGTTGAACTTATCTCTCAATTCCGAGGACAGTTTGGGAAATAGTACTTCAAAGCGAAGGTACCCAGCAGGATCGTTAGTGGGCAAATTTTGCATCGCCCGATCCCAATTCTCTGCCGCGAAAAGGAACTTTTCAAGATCAATTGCCTGTGAGCTAACAATAGCCGGTATGTGATGGCGATTTGAGAACGTGCGTCCAGCGACGCGATACCTTCCAGTGTTTTCTGCACAAAGGGTGTCGTAGCACCGCTGATAGTCTTTACTTGAGGCGCCTGCTATGACCGAGCGAGCATCACCAACCAGCTTGGACGCAAGAGACTGAAATTTTATCTCATCTGGGAGCATAGGAACGAGGTGAACAGCGGCGTCAAATAATTTTTGGAAGGTAGGGAATTCAGTGACGTCGCCCTCATATTCAGGAACTGTGGATAACATTATATTCATCAGCTTAACTGCATCCAGAACGGACTTGGGAGATTGGGATACAGGTGGAGCGGTAATATCACCTAAGAACGTAGATTGATCGTTATTAGGTATGATTTTGAGTAAATTGGTGCTCATCTGAACGATAGGAACGGTGAGGAGAGTGGAAATTGAGTCGTCCATGTCACTCTCATCAATTTTGGACAATAGAGCAGTTCCAGATTCAACAACCTCCTTCACTTTCAGGATCATTTCTGCGTTAAATGATTCAACTTCCAAAAGGGAACAGGCCCGAATCGACCATGTTCTGACAGAACGATAGAGCTTTTTATCTTCAGCAGACAAAAGAAGAATAACATCTTTGGACAATGAAATTGTGTTTTGAAGTGCAACGGCCATACTGATCGAATCAAGGAACAATAACTCCACGGTGAAAGGTGAATCAAATCGAACGAATACCCTGAACAAAACTAGGATCAAATAAGTTGGAACCCAAGGAGAAATTGGTTGACTTAACTGAGCAAACGAACGAATGATACGGTACGAACGGAGTACTCACCAAGTTATGCAAGGTTATAGTTAGCATGCACATACAATAGTAGGCAAATGAAATGGTTTTCCAACACCTAAAACCGCCGTTTTTAGGCAGGTGTTGGAGAAAAAAGTGATCGACCGCACTGATCACATTAAACTGTCTTCACAAACGTAAAAGAATACTGGAATTTCTCAGCTATTCTTTTAAACTCCCGGGTTTCGGCACCAAATGTTTAGCCCTGAACGATTTTTAGCGAAAAATTGGACCGGCTATTGTCCGAATAGTTTACAAAACCCCGGACTCGGAACTGAACAGAACGAACACACTTTTATCAAACTGGTGTAAAGGATCTTGTATTAAAACTTGTTTACAAGAACGTAACACTTTACTTGAACTTCACAAGTAAGAACGAATGATTTGGAGCCTTCCAAATTGATCGAATTTAATGGTTTTTGGGAGAACAATAAGACGGTACTTTTTCATAGAAAAACGGAAAAAGCGGAATGAATAAGATGGCGACAGACACAGGACGGGAAAAATGCCATCTCAAGAAAATTATAATTTTCTCACCAAGAACGATCTCACTCAAAAGAGAGTGACAAAAAACGCGTTCCGATCAAGAATAAATTTAAATAATTATCTACGATAAGAACTTAATGTCGGATCAAAAGATTAATTTATTTAATCAAAGAACAGAACAACGATCCTAGCGCTCAAGCGAGCAGCGGAGCTGAGAGAAGTTTGTAGCGGGAAGTTCAAACTGAACGCGGCGGTTAATTCAAACCTTCGGCTGAGGCCGAACAAAGGTGAAACACAAAAAAAAAAAAAAACTTTAAAAATACCCGTGAAATATGCGGTTTATGGTGCCCTGGCACCATGGTGGCACCACTATTAGTTCCATGGAGGGACAGAGAAAATTAATGAAAATCCGGAGGTATAATGTAAATTTTTCCTCAATTTCAAAGCTTGGGGATAGTTAGTAAGCTATAAAGGAACCGAAATATTGAAAAATCGGATATTTTGTGAATAGTATCCCCCACTCCCTCCCTCCTCTAGCGAATTTTGATACTCTGGTGAAATAGTGTGCAATTTGGAAGATTTATGAGTCGAACAAAAGAAACACTCAAAACGGTAAAAAATTGAGGCCTGGGCAAATTTTACAGGATTATGCCCGCAAACGCACGTTTTTTGAGCATTAAACCCCCCTTTCCCCCTCTTAAAATTCAAAATTCGAAATTCCGGCGACGTAGTGCACAACTAGATAGGTTTCCGCGTCGAATAAATAAAGAACCACGAATATCGGTTGGAAATTGAAGCCTGGGCAAAGCACACAAAATTAGGCCCAAAAACACACGTTTTTTTTTAGCATTAACCCCCTCTTTCCCCCCTTAAAAAGTAAAATTCGAAATTCTGGCGACGTAGTGCACAACTAGATAGTTTTCCGCGTAAAACAAAAAAAAAGAACCACGAAAATCAGTTGAGAACTAAGGCCGGGCAGACGACACAAGATTTTGCCACACACACACACACACAACACCCACACACACACACAGACATACACCTATGGTTTTTTTTTGCAGATTTGGATTCAGAATGGTCTAAAACGGATTACTGTGAGGTTATTTTTTTTCTGTTGAGTGTTGTCCTCCTCCACCCCAGATCGATCGCATAAGGACGCCCAAGTCTTACTGTGGGACGTCCTAAAAAGGGAAAAAACTCGTTTTTTCAGTTATGTTTTTCCCAAATTTCTCTGGCGATTATTTTTTCGATTTTGATGATACCAGCGACAATCTCACAGGCTTTTAATTCCGTGAGCCCATACACTAATAAATTTCTAAATTCCTCAAACATTTCAAATTTAGCTACAACTTTTTAAGTTTTTGGCCCTACAATTTTGGTAAATACTATGAGGAACGAACGGTGATCGATTGACACCCGTCGATATATGACCTTGATCAAAGAGGTTAAAAGGAAACTAAAAAGGGTCATCAGACAAATGGGTCTAATATCGGTTTATGAATCCACAATGGTTCTTTTACTTTTATTGTTTTGGTTCAACTTCATTTTCGATTGTTAGGCACCACATGACCCATTCCATCTTAGTTACTTTTTTGTAAACAATAAAAATTCATTCTTCTAACATTTGTACCAGTATCATAGTTTATTTCTATAATTCGTAAGTCGGTACACATATTTATGAACTGCAATGCCAAACGGAGGGCATTTTCGAAAATACGAGTTTATTCTGAACAGAAAGAGGCCAAAACGGACTCTGCTGGACTACCAGAGTCCAGCTGGACTAGATTTGTTAAACACTGAAGAAATAAATCAAAATTTAAACACTAGATTTCGCTGTTGCAGGATCTCCACATTGGATCCATCAGCCTCCGGCGTTCCAGTCAGCACGGAACGTTTTAAATTACAGAATCAACAATGATCTTGTCAAATATGATGGTTTGAGTCTATTGATGACTACAATTTTTGTTTAGCTGCACGTCACATAGTTGAACTTAAAAACTTAGTTTTTAAATTGAATCATTCAAAAATGGTGCACTTCTGACAGTCTAAGAATGTTGACAGTTCTTTAAAATTATTTTATTTTGTGTGTGTTAAATTTTAAAACGAAGAATTGCTCTTTCACTCAATTACTAAATGATTTAAAAAATCACCTTCAAATAATAATATTATTGTAATGTTTAATTATAATTGGATTGAGAGGAGCGCTGGGCGGAGAAAATAAGATCTTGGTAACAATTTACGAGAGAATTAAATTATTATGATACAAATGGACGGGAGAGAAGAAGACAGAGAGAAAAGGGAGTGAAAAGAGAACGAAGGAAAGCAATGCCTTTGAAGGGTTGGAAGAGCATTACACGGGTATTTCGCTTTTTGCCCCTCAGCTCCCTCTAGTGGTCGAAAACACCGTTCTCGGCTCCACGCTCACGTGCACACACCTTCGACACGCACGATCATTCACCAGCACACTCACATGCACATCGGGACAGACGAAGGGATTAAAAAACCGGAAAGCTCCACGTTAATACGACTCTCGTAATGGTTTTCTGGCCTCCCCGTCTTTTTTATCTCTGTTATTACGGTATGGAGGGCGAAGGGGTGATGAGGAGGTAAAAAACTTGGAAAAGCTCTAGTTGTGCTCAGTAAACTCTCCTTCGTGTCTTCTTTCTCGTTGTTCTTTCATTTCCTTCGACTTTATTTGTCCCCTCTCAACTTTTCCCCTTGAATCTCACATGGATACAATGTATCCATGTCATGTACTCGTACATGCAAAAAAAAAAAAAAAAAAACTACGGAAGTTATCATCATTTCTATCTCCAACAATCTACCCAAAAAGTAAATGAAAATAGGTACATCCCTGATCATATTATGTTATCCAAGTCTAAATAACCATTTTTTAAAATTTAAAAATTGTACCTGTTTGTTCATGGTAGAACATGAGATTAAGATTGTTTCCATTACGTTATTTTAGCTGTAGGAATACACTCAAAAGACATCAACAGGATCTTTCGAAGCCACCATTGTATGGAAGTCTGATTAATTCAGACATGACTTCACTCACCTTCCGAATCTCACCTTCAAGAAACTTTGAACTCCTGCAAATGTCTTCAATTACGATGTTTCAGCTGTTAGTCACCTCAGATCTTTGGAAGCACCAGTTTTAACCCCGCAGTGGTAGGGAACTCTACTAGGCGAGTTGAGGTAACGCTACGTCAGGTTGACGTTTTTTACTTCAGGACTCACTCCTGCTACAAATTTTAGTTGGAAATTATATAGCATACGGAATAATTCATCGTACTTCCATATATAAGTATTACATATCATATTTGTTTCATTAAATCTTCATTTAAGTAGTACATTATTATTTATTATCAAATTAGGTAACTAAGTTCAGAAAAATAAAATAATTGCCTCAAATAAAGATCAACAGCGTAAATAATCAATTCGTTTTCAAACTCATTCGAGAAAATTTTGATTAGGATTAGATGCCTATATGTGATCCATTTTTTATTAATTTTGTAACTAATTTTTTCAGGTTAGCCTACTTTACTGCAAATTTTCACATAGTCAATCACTGAGCTTCAGCTGGTACAGCTTACCTACGTATTCCAAACGTGAAAGTGGTACTACACCTCCCTTTCTTGAAAAATTATCATCACACTCATACACACACGGCACAGGCTTACATCAAATAAACTTCGGAATATACAGGGTCCGGCAGGGAGGTATGGATGATTTGAAATTATAGCTGCACACTCATTTTCAAATGAAACTAAAATTTTATTATTTCAGTGTGTACCTTGGATGATGCCATTATGAAAATTAAAGAGGAAAAAAATAAAGCATTGATGGAATTTCTTAGGCAGACGTTTCCTGGGCGCCTCATTTCGTTGCGTGAAGATGTGGAGTGGTCTCCTCGGTCACCAGACCTGACACCTTGTGACTATTTTTTATGGGGCTACCTCAAATCACGTGTATACATACACAAACACTTGAAGCCCTGAATGAAGCAATAACTCAAGAAAATCGAGCAATACCACGTCCAATACTACAGAAGAGCATGGACAACTTCTCACAACGTCTACAGGAGTGTGTGGACAAAACACACGGACACCACTTATCAGATGTTATTTTTCGTAAATAATCAATGTTTAATTTTTTCCTCTTTAATTTTCATAATGGCATCATCCAAGGTACACACTGAAATAATAAAATTTTAGTTTCATTTGGAAATGAGTGTGTAGCTATTATTTCAAATCATCCATACCTCCCTGCCGGACCCTGTATTTACATGACGAGGCCAGGTAGCGCTACGTAAGACTGACGTTGAGCTAGTTGAGTGGCCAGGGAGGGCTACGTAAGCCTGACGAGAAGGGTTCCAACAATTAACGGATAACCATTGGGAGGCGTAGAAATAGGATAAAGAGAATAATGGAAGTCCAGGACAACTAGCTCAACGACCCTTGAGAGGATTAGAATGAGCAACCACATGAATCATTCCGAAAGAAAATTAGTGGAGAGAGGGTCTACCTTGACAACTCGTAAGGTTTTCGTGCCCTACCACTGCAGGGTTAAGAAGTTTCGGGTGACTGAGACATGACCTTACTAACCTTCAGAATCCCTATCATACAAAATGGAGCATCTGCTACGTTTTTTTCAGCAGGAAAGTAAGTAAACTCCAGGTTCCGCTATTTTTGTAAGCACCTATAGTGGAGTCTTGTAGTAGGGCAGTTTCCAAACTGAAAATCCGGAGTTTTGGGAACAGTTGAACAAAAAAACAGTCCAATATTATTTTGAATATCAGAATCCTAACATTATTCAGTGTTCCTCCTTTTTCTGTAACAATGATTACCAGGGGGACAAAAGATTCCACATGTCATACGCCAAAGTGTATTCAATCTTCACATTTGAACTCTGGCATTGCTCGTCTACTCGTACGTCTTTCGTGATTCTGAATAACCTAGAGATCACAACTAGGAGGTTAATATGGAATAATACATTTTCGTCAAATCTTAGCTGACATTCAATCCTACACCTTCTCAGTATCATCATTCGTAGTATTTCTCCCACAAGAGGGTGTTGCCGAGTCAGGAAACGTTAATTTTCAAGGAGGGTCTGATGAACTATCCAAGACCGCCACTCAAGTTGACCGCAAGCTGCGGGCTCTTGCGACTTCCCTTTAGTACTTTCTCCAACATTAATTTGCGGCTAGAAGCTCCCCTTCCTCTGCCTCCATTCACCCTTTCGGCGTCTTCACCCGCGTGACTAATGTCTCAGAAACTACCACCTGTTCTTGGTGGATCCGTGGAACAGTTGAACTCCCATGCTAACCTTCCTTGCCTTCGTTGGTTGTAACATCTATCAATTGCATTTTGGCTTGGTATTATCCTGATATGAAACTTGCATGTAAAGACAGTTTACAAGCAGAGGCTGAACGGAGTTGATTATAACCGCAATCAGTCTTGGATTCGAGCCTAAGTAGTGATACATTCAGCATTTATGATTTTTGAAACATATCACAACATAACTCTCATAGGTATCTACTGTAGAAACTGACGAGCTGGGCTCCTTCTGTGGTAGATATTGTTTCTCACTGCAAATATTTCTATAGGAATAGCAAATCTCGGAACGATTGAATTGTAACTGGTTATTGGGACGCTTGTGCACGAGTTCGAACTGATTTGTATTATTATTGTTGAAACAGTCAATAAACCAAGGAGGTAGTGGTTGGGGACTTTTAAATAAAAATAAAAATTGTATTTAAATTTAAATTTTAAAATAATAGTTATAATTTAAAATTTACAATTGGTATTTTAAAGTTAGGTAAATTTTAAATACAATATTTTAAACTTTGTATTCATTTTGAATTTGTACATTTGAATAAAACAAAAAACATCAAAATTTTCATTATTATTGGTCCAGTGCAAGGCTGGACTATCTCCAAAAAATTAGATTTTGGATTTTCCATCTTAGAACGAGCTTCAGCAATGGACTAACCAGCTGCCCTATATAACCTTATGAGAAACATAAATGGTCCCAAACGATGCAAGAGACGACTGATGATGACTGTTGTGCAATCAATTCTCTTGTATGGGGGGGAGGTGTGGGCGGATGCCATGGAGGTAGGATATTTCCGATAGCGAATGGTCGCAGTTCAACGTCGAGGAGCACTTCGCATCGCCTGTGCCAACAGAACAGTCACCGAACCAACCATACTAGTCCTTGCAGAAGTGATCCCCATTCATTTCATGACCACAGAAAGAAAGAGAATGTTCAACAGGAGAGAGGAAGGAGAGCGATCCCGTATTGCCAAATAAAAGAGAGAGCTCACCAAGGAGAGGATGAACCAGGAGAAACCAGAGGCAGATTTACTGCGAGGCTGATCCCTCAAATCGAGGCTACAGAGGAAGCATGGAGACGTAAGTTTCTTCCTAACCCAGTTCCTTTCAGGGCACGGACTTTTCTACGCCTACCTACATAAGATGGGGAAGGTGAGGTCCCCAAAATGTCCCAACTGCCAGGAGAACAAGGATGATGACGCATTCCATGCATTCTTTGAATGCGTGCGATGGACAGGGGAGAGGAACTGCCTAAGGGAGAAGTTGTATCTCGCAGCAAAGGAAAGATAATGTAAGGCGAGAAAAACTGGACCACTGTGGTAGATAAAGTGGAAAAAATAGTGAGCAAAAAAATCCTTCAAGAACGGGAGAGAAAGCGAAGGGGAACCATGGACATATCCCTAGGAGAATTGAGAAGACTTCCAGCGCTCAGCCTCAAGTCATGTGTTGAACAGTTCCAGGCTGAGATCAAACGTGGGATAGTAAGGAGGTTTCAGTGGGTTTGAATCCCACGTAACCCGTCCGAGCGGTTCCCTCGGGTATCTTTCGAGATCCAATTTCCACCCCTGGATCTTAAAGATTTCCTCACCCCCTACTGAAAAAAAGCATCGGGCTAACTATTCGAAAAACGTTACACACCCAAGTGTAGAACGCGAGGCTATCACGAAATTTCGAAGGCAAACTATTCGCACCTGGTGGCCCCACGAAGTGGATTTACGGATTAGCAGAAATAGTGCTATTATCCACACAAACTGTAGAGGACTACCCCGAGGGTGTAGTCGCCAAAAGATGGGGACTCATGTAATATGAAGTAGAGGTAGATGGTGACGGGAGAAAATTCAGAAAGCACGTGGGTCAAATGAGGTAGAAGACTTGGAGTTCGAAGGTAGAGGGAAGAAGATGTAGAGGACTATTTTATTATTACTATCATGATACCATTACTTAGAAATGACACAACAATGTTTCGATGTCATGAATGAAAGTTCACTTCGTTATTTAACCTTAAACTGTCAAGTTATTAAACGAGCGTCTAAACCACACCTGCAGCATTAGTTCCTGTATCCTCCGCTAGGGATAATAAAGCGTTTTTCATATGAATCATACGAGATAAACTCAGTTAAATATTTTGGTAAAGCTTGATATAATTCGATGGAGCTGGAAAAAATGCTCTACTGTCCCTAGCGAAGGAAAGATGAACTAATGCTGTCGGTGTGATTTAGACGATTGTGTAATTTAATTACTTATTTAGCGTCTTTATACAAAAGGAGATGGGAAGCAATCCAGAGACAAAGGCGAGAGGAAGGTTGGACTGGTGCGATTAGCGGTGGAAGTTAACATGATCAATGTTCAGTTCTAGTTCACCCCCCTTCAGACAACAAGTTTTTTGGCAAATAGTCATTCATTGTGCCCAATGGGCTCTCCCTAATTCCTTGATGGCGACTTTAGCTGACACGGTTTTACTCAAAGGAAAACAAGTGGTATTAAAATCGTACGAGCGTTACTTATTTATTTATATTTAAAAAAATACTATTGACGTTTTTGACAGAGTTTTGCGAGTATATCCCAATTTATGACCTCTCACGGATTTTCCACTGATTAATTTCAGGCTCTTAGCGTTATCGCGCAAAAAGTTATAATGGAACTGTTCTTTTACGCTCTCTTTTATCACGTACTTACCTGCTTTCTTATTTGGGGGAAGGACGCGAAAAAAAAGAAACGAGGGCAATTTCACGAAAGATTCTCTCGAGCCCCGCCATTGTAGTCAAAGGAGGGAGGGAATGGCGTTGGTGTGGCCTAATCCTTGAATAAATGCTTTAATTTACCTAGAAAAGGGAACGCCGTTAAATGAGACAATGATTCGGTTATTAGAGAAGACTGCTTGGCGCCATTACGGAAGGTGACTTCCCCAATGCCCGCCTTTGTTAAGGACGAAGCACCTACCCCTGGTGCCCTATTAAGGAATAATATTGTCGATTATTACGATCCGAGAAAGTGGTTTGGGTTTTTCATTAGGTTTCAATACCGATGCATAGGATCGCGCTGAGAGTGTGATTAATATTGCTATTCAAGGAATAATTCATTTTGATTAATGGATGGGAAAAGAAAGTCTGCAGTTTGGGTAGATCCTTGTGATTATAGACGGTGACATTCCGATTTTTGGGTAAAATTAAATCCTGATAAAACAGTTTTTCACTAAAAATAGGTTAAGATGAAAAACATACTTGAGCTGGGTTCACATAGGTGCGTAATGTCCGTAGTCCGTACTTAGTGCTTTATTGGAAGATATAGCATTTCCAAGCCGAATGAAACTTTTTCCAAATCAAATGAAACCTATTGAGAAAATGAGTGAAATGAAGTACCTAGATAGGTGGATACTCTGCAAATTTCAGATCGATTCAATTGTACCTATCGTAAAAAGAAGTTGCCAAAATGAAAATTCAATGAATTTTAGACATAGGATTATCGAAGAAGATCTCACCTTAGTAGAATAGGAAACAAGTAAGTTTGAGAAATTTCTGACTGTTGAATGTGAGTGGGTATAATTAAGTAAATAAAATAAATATATTTAAATAAATAAATTATAAAATCGGGAAACCGATAATTAAAGGGAGTCACCAATACTTACATTGACTGATTGAACCTCTAAGACTGAATTTCTGAAATTTTGTAATACATCATTCATCTACGATTGTTTACTTTACAGAAATACACTATGTTTGGAAAACGTTTCATTTGATTTGGAAAAGGTTTTATTTGACTTGGACAAGGTATCATTTGACTTGGAAAAGGTTTTATTTGGCTTGAAAATGCTATATTGGCTGTTATATTATAACATACACTGTGTTGTAGTTGTTAGTGGTTTCAAAATTTTTAGTAAAAATTTTAATTATTCATTATCAGTTTCATTTTGACTTTGATCTTTTTCAAATCTGA
Source organism: Apolygus lucorum (assembly GCA_009739505.2). Lineage (NCBI taxonomy): Eukaryota > Metazoa > Arthropoda > Insecta > Hemiptera > Miridae > Apolygus > Apolygus lucorum. The sequence continues at coordinate 14,651,081 of CM019171.2, forward strand.
CCCCCCCCCCCCCACACCATCGCCAACTCTTGTCCTCGCCGGAAACTATTTTCATAATGTGGCAGTTGAAAATAATTAATCTTTTCCAAGTATTTTGTAACATGTTTGTGAAATTAGTTGTGTAAGGAATAAAGCCAGTACCTCTCTGGTACATTCAGAGCGGTACACAGTCTGAGACCAATGAGAGGTATACGGAGGAGGTAAAACTGGCTAGATGTATCATACCTAGAATCTAGTCTACACCCACGCTAGGTTAGAATCCTGAGAGGGAACAAATTTGTAATGACGGTGGAATATATTGGATTCGGCTCGTCATATCGGCCCTCCGTCCGTATAATATAGATATCGCATGTATCGCAGAGAAGATAACCACCACGCCCAGTGATCGAGAAACCGGCTTTGGCATTGGAGAACTCAATTGCATGAAGCTGAATTGCAATTACCCTCTTGAGTTTGTGGGTCAAATGAGGCTTACGCTCCTAATGGAGTTTCGAGGTTACGTAAAGGAATTCTAGTTCAGAACTCTGGAAATAATAGTCTACTGGATAGGTTAAACGGCCTTTACTGCCCATGTATGATTCATATAGATTTGATCGTATACCTAATGCCTGAACTATTAAACGTCTGCCTTTTTGTCAGCTAAGGATATTATCTGGATACTTCCCAGCAAATATTCAGGATATTACTCAGCTCTAACGTTACGAGAATGATAATGCTAGTTTCTTAATAATATTTACTTTTATTATTTTTTGTCTTTGGTTCAATGTTTTCAAAAATTAAGCTTTGTAATCAAGAAAAAAATTTTAAACCCCCCTCAAAATTTGTTGGTTTACGATTAAAGGTACGTGGAATCGGACAATCGAACACAATTTTTTCCGTCCGTCCGCAGCACTTTCCTCAGTTACCAAGGACTGATTGTGATGCATTTTGATAAAAATAAGGGTTGTAATTTTCAAAACGCTCTAGCTCGAAAACTCTCGATATTAAAGTATTGTTTTTTCATATGATTAAAATAGAATTGAATTTTTAGAATCGAATGGGACCGTTCTGAACTCTGTAGGACCAACCGTTCGCTCCCTATGTGAACCTTAGGGTTGGACTTACGATAAATTAAGACCATGACTTACGACCTCCAATAGAAAAACTTGTGCTGGGGGTCGGAATTTGAAAAAAAGTCTGCCAAGTGCGTGTGGCACATAGCTTCCTAGTATCCATAACCCGATCGTATAGATTATCCGATGCAGAGTAGTTAGTTAACCCTGAAAACATTAATCACTATGTACCTTCCACTACCCTCATAGGAGACCACCTACACGCCAATCTGAATCAGAAAATTTAATTTTGGAGAACTTTTTTTTAACCTTGAAAAGTGAAAACAAAGCTTTCGCTACCTTGGTAGACTCGGTAGAAAAAAAAATTGCACACATAATTATGCCAACATAGACAATTATAGTCGTACTATACTTAATTTAAATTTACAATCATGGCGTATGAATCCTCATGCATCCACATTAAGATTGACAACTGAATGCATGATCGTACGAGTTATTCATATAAACTTGATATGACGACCTTCTACATGTGAATGAATTTATCCTAACATTTATTGTAAAACATAATAATAACAAGGCAAAAATAAAAATTTCCCTCCGGGGGTACACACCAAAACAAATGAATGCGTTGGAAATGGTTTTCCTTACCCATCATGTTTTATTAAAGTATTGAGATGGGATGTTTTTTCAATTTATTTATAAAAGCTAGCAGAGTTTCTGACCTAAATGGGAAGGCGGATGGGGAAGAGTAAAACTTCAAGGCCCCCCAAAACGAATACAATCTCTTTTCCGTGGAGACAAACACAACAATCTCTGTCTGTACAATCTCTGTCTCCAAGTATTGTAACCCCATCAGCTGCCATTGTGGCATTGCGGTATCTTTTCAGATTCTCAACACAATATAATCCTTGTAAGTAATTATCAACGTAGTTAAACGAACGACCGTTTGCTGGTTTAATGAACCGGCTCCCATGAGATCGCCATACAAAACATTACTGCACAAACGGTTCCAGTAAGTAAATGTAATTTAGTAAGTATTGAGTCTGAAATAGTGAACTCACTCCCCTCACATCACCCTGAGCTACCATAATATTTCTATCGGCATGCGAGCCTCGAATTCGAATAGCATTTCGAGGGTGAAAACCAACACAGCCACTTTTTTTCGGTTCCGAGATAAGGTCATAACCTTATAGAACGTCGTCAGTGGAACAAATATAATGGTTCTTTTTGTCGAACCTCGCATCATGGACTACTAGAGTTTGACTCGATAGACTTCGAATTTCGGCCCTGAAGTATATTTCTTGTTCCGTACATTTTCAAGTAGGAGTTGACAACATTTCTCCGGAAGTCCAATTGTGAGATTGGGTGGTACCGCTTGTAAGTGATCCTGGCGATTGTCATAAGGACGTCCAAAATCCAGGTGAAAATTGGCCACCACCATTTCTTACCTCTAATCCCAATTCGGTAACTGCACAATCCGTTGTCCATCAAGTCAGTACCACCCGTTGACTCGTTATATTTCCTCATAAAATTCAACGAAAATCAACTGAGAAAAAAAAGAAATTTGAGAAAAACGTACTCTTAGGGACCACGGTTGCCATATGGCAACCGACGTCAAAATGCACCTCTTATCCCCCCTAACCTTGGAAAATTACGTATTCGCGATTTTTAACTTTTCACTACATTCATCAAGGAGAGATAAACGAGAAACTGACTTACTAAAAGTATTCTATCGGGTGTAAACAGTACTCACTGTAGTAGCGTCTGAAGCGCCTCCATGTCAGCTTTTTCAAATCCGTACAACGTGAGCACAATCTACCAACGGCACCGAATACTAATTTCAAAGTTTGATGTAGGTATTACTGAAGAGAATCCACCTCATCTCAACCCTCTTAGCAGTTCGTGAACGAGCCTATACCCGTTTAAACCCTCCTGCTCTCGCGGTTGCCATATGGCAATCGTGGGTTAATGGGTTGGTGCAATTTTTACTTCTATTTTTTCGGCAGGCAGGTGAGAAAATCTTTAGGATCCATAGGTGGAGTTGGATCTCGTAAGATACTTGGAAGGATCCGCATCTTCCGGTTATGTGGGATTCAAACCCACTAAAAGCAAATTTTGAGGAAGAAGGGGAGGGATAGATTTTTTTCTAGCCCGTTTCCGAAGGTTCATTATTGAAAAAAACACAAACGGTGGATACAGCTTTCGTACAAGTACGCAACCACGAGAGACATTTGATGTCTTATGTTTAATAAATTGAGAGCTTTCCAATGAGTGGTGAACGATTTTTGTGGGGTGGAAAATGATGAAGTTAGTTTTCCCTAGGAACGATTGGTTGTACGTGAAAATAATCAGAAATTTCCGCGTAACGCTCCCCTCATAACGCTCCCCACGTAACGATCCCCGCGTGACGATTTTTCATTTATGTGCCATAGTAAAGACATAAAATGTCAAAAAAGTGTGCTGAATCCAATAATGAGGTCAGATAACCAGTTCAGCTAACGGAAACAGGAGACAAATCGTTTAAGGCAACAGTTGAGCACTGTTGCTCAAAGTAGAAGATCACAAGTGTTTTCCCTGTCATCGGGTATGGTCGCCCAGCCTCCTCCATGGAATTGTGAGTTATTTATAGTGATTTTTGTGTTCTGAGCAAGTGGAAATTATTGTTATTGGAGTCAGTAAACCCATCGCACACATTAATATTGAAAAGGGATAGATCGTGATCATTTCACCAAGGTAAATGATGCCAGAAATTCTTGCTTGACTTGGGTCATTATTTTTCTGCACCAATCTGTGACAGGCTATTATTGCTTGGTATTGGGGTTTTGACCAGCGTGGAATTTGTTTCTGCCCAAGTTCTGATGCCTGAATTTGTTTATTGTATTTTTCAGGCCCTGATGAAGGAAATATATTTTCCGACAGCTAGGCGACAACAGTGTTTCCATCTTTTTCTGGACGACCCGTCTCTATATTTGACAAGTTCTTCTCACACACAACATCTTATTGTCTGGATTGGTGACCGCGTGAACGAGCAGCAGTTGCTCTGATACCTGAGTGGTGATTTGATGGAACAGTTCCTTTGTCCCCCAAATCACAACTCAGGGATTGCTCTCCAGTCTCATTCCAGACATCGATCTGTAAGTACCATACTTTCATACAAGATCACTTCCCTTACCCTCGTGGTTCAAATCCGAAGATCTAATAGGTAAACTCTATTAATACTTATCCCCCTGATATACAGATACAAGCCTCATCGATTAAATTATAATATTTCTATCAACTTTCTTGATTCAATTAATATCTTTCATTCATCATCCCCAGTCCTAGGTTGATCTCCACCTGGGAATAAATATTCTAAGGGAACGTACAGTTCTCTAGGGGTAGAATACAGCAACGATTAAATTATTCTCATTAAATAATAAGATTCTCCAGATCCCCTAGAACAATACTGCTTCAACCGCACGTGAGAGGTGTGACAGATCTTGATAATTTTTCGGCTTGGGTCGTTGGTGAAGCCCGCTCTACTTAAACGGGTGAGGTGAGGCGAAATCATCAAAATCAATCCCGATCTTACCTTTGAAAGACAGCTGATGACCCCCATGCCACCACACCGTACACCAACAAGTAATAGACCACTTCGTTGCGAAATATTTCTTGAGCTTCAAGCACATAAAGTTGCGCACTTCGAAGCAAATTACGTTACCTACGTAATTTCGCATAGATAATTTTACTGACATTCCAAAATCAAGTTTTGGTCAACAGTTTCTCCAAAATGATGCATAATCCCAGAGATAATACTGCCTGATCCCGAAGGTAGAATCACCATAGGCAAATCGACGATTCTTTCCAGGAATAACATTGACCTGTGGACAACATTAAGGATTACTCACTGAGATATTTAATCGTTCCAAGAGATACGGATGAAGGGCACAGAAATGAAGTAAAATCGATCGTGAAGATTTTAATTTGACGTCGGTTGGATCCGATTTCAAACGGAACGCCGTCAGTGGAAAACCCGCATTTTCCTGAATCGTCGAAAAGCGTTCATTGCTCAGTAAAAGTATTTGACTTCGGCAAACATTAATATAGTACTAAATGAGAGGGATTGAAACGTTGGAGAGTGAAGAAATCCTGGCCAGAAGTGACCTTTGGTGTTCGCCTCGCTGATGAGAGAGTTTAAAGCAGATGAGGTTTTGGGTTTTGGTGGAGGGGGAAAGCTTTTGGAAAAGGATCATAGGAAACACAAAAGACATTTAGTTGCCGGGAGGGGTCGTGGGCGGCAGGTCGGAGCGTGGAGGGTTAATTACCGAGTTGGGTCTGAAAGGGGGTATTTGCTCATGGTCTCTATATACGCATATATCCTGATTAGAAGGACTTCTCTCTCCCTTCCCGTCTAATGTGCCCACCGTTTCACTTGTGCGTTGAATAGACTCCCTTGAATTGCTGCGGGGCGTTAACTATTACCTCTAACTGGAGGTCATTAATTTCGGAGTTGGTTTCTGGCGGCGGAGAGGGGAGAGAGGATATTAATTCAACGTTCGCCGTGGCAGTTCTTCTGGTATTTAACGTGCTTGGTTCTCATTGCGGCCACCTTATTTCCAATGTTTGATGCATTTCATTATGTCGTAGTGTTGTTAACTCTCAGAACTGAAATGTTTAAATCAGTCGAGAAAAGTTGGTCAAGAGATAAGATTGATGTCACGACTCTATTTCTGATTTTGTTGACATTTTTGAATTCAGATATTTTGACTGAAACTGTTTTTTTTCGGAACCAACACAGGTGAGATTAATGAAAGGAAGGAAAGACGGAGGAGTTCATCGGCCATCACGCAGAACCGTTAATAGATGCGGGTGAGGTGGTTAGGAGAGATCACCCGGCACGTAGAACCGATAGCAATCGTAAGGTGAAGATGACATCTTGTGTTTGACTTAGAGAGGAGAAAGCGTAATGATCAATTCAGATTTTGGGGGGAAAATGGATTTGGAGGTTTTATTTTCATACAACAGGCTCAGAGTGGAGAGAGGTGGAGGGCCAGGTGTTCCCAGTTCGGCCATTCACTAGTCGCACTTCACGAACAGATCAGATAGAACTCGTCAGCTTCTGCGGGGAGACGGGGAGATTCTGTGCTTCGGAGGATCTGCGGCGGTGAACACCCCGGAGTTCTCCCGTCAAACCGTCGATTCCGTTGGAAAAATTTACGTTTATCCGCGTTCAAACAGATTTTTCTCACTCAAATTCGATTGTACAATATTTTTTGACTACACCGTTAGAAAGCTGACATTTTGCCGCACTATTTAGGAAAGTTTCGCAATCCTGCGTCAAGAATTGATATGGTTACCAGGTGACTGAAAAAACAAACGATTTCAATAGTTTAGCGAAATTTACTTTTCATACGTCGTTTGCACATCTCAACTTCTCTTAAAAAACGCTGCAAATCATTGCTCAAAGGTTTATTATTTTCTGTATAGATCACCCTTCTGTATAGATCACTGGTTCTCCATCAATAGCACCTATCACCATCTGTATTCTCCCTTGACCTTCCCTCTCAAATTTCAGCTTCCTGCGTTCAATAGGATTGAAAATGACTTCGGAGCTCACTCAGCTGATCAGTGATCTGAAGAGTGAAGAAGATCTCCTCGAATGCTGAAGACGCCTGGAAGAGCACTTCCATTCAATAGGATTGAAAATGGCTTCGGAGCTCACTCAGCTGATCAGTGATCTGAAGAATGAAGACGCTTTTGAGCAAAGATTTGCAGCGTTTTTTACCCACCAACATTTTTTTTTACCTACCAACTTTTTTTTACCTACCACCTAGGTACTACCTACCACACCATACTGGCTTCACACCTTCACAATCAAGTTTATTAGAATGAACTAAACGCTTCACACTCGATTCGAAAAATAGAAAGCTTGATATGGAAATTTGTTTACTGGTTACGCAGAAGGCAAAACTGTATACAAATCGAAGAAATGAACAGCGATCGCATTTTAGTCAGATAAAATTTGAACGGCGATTAGACCTCTTTTGCGATTCACACTCATGATTCTGTTTTATCGAAGGAAAACCTTCAAATACTCGTAGGGACCGAACGGTTCGTCCTACAGAGCTCCGGGTGGTCTCAAAAATTTTTAAAAATTCTGTACTATTTAAAATTGGTGAAAAACGATACCTTTATTTCAAGAGTTTTCGAGCTAGGGCACTCTTGAAAATTTCAACCCTTAATTGTCACCCCTTAGAAGTGACCTACATCAACCAAAAGCTTCGCGGCACAACTAGACCCCAAATGGAGCCCATATACCAAATTTGAACCAAATCGGTCCAGTGTTGCTAAGAAAAGTGCCGCGGACGGCGGACGGCGGACGGACATTGCAAATTTGGATTCTACGCACCTTGAAACGTAAAGTGACAAAGTTTGAGGGGGGGTTATACAAATTTTTTGCGATACGATCACATAGGCTTATTATTAGAAATAATAAACCAAAAAGGTTATTGAGCATCAAACAGATTGAAAATTTAACGCTATTTCCAACGATTTTTTTAGACTTGAACTAACTCTTGAATTGAAGGAGTTATGGTAGATTTATTGAGCAGAGATCAAAAACACGAAAAACATTTCGATGTGAAAAAAAGGCATTTTGAGTAAGGATGCCAATAAATCACCAAGAGGCACTTTTTGTCAGAAATCAGTTGTAGAACACGTGAGAGAAAGATAGTGAACCACTCGCGTTACTCCCTGTATACGTCTAATAGTTCGAAGAAAACTCGGGAAATTTCACCTAAATTGGAACTTGAATTGAAAACTCTCCTTCTTTTGAGGGTAAGGTACTTCCATATCCACAGACACAACAGCACGAATGACTCTGTGTTATCAAATTTAACATGAGAATACTAAGACGGACCCCAATATAAATTATTCGTAAATTGTATTTCTTCCTCCACATTGAGTTGAATGTAGAAAAAATAATTTCGAAGTTTCTGAAATCTGCTTTCTATGTGGCTGAGTTCCTTCTATAACTCGATGCAATTTGAAGGAAACAATCCATGAGTCCAATTTTGGTTTATTATTTTCAATGATGAACCTCTAGAATCGACCAAGAAAAAAAAAATTTTAACACCCCCTCAAAATTTGATGGTTTACGTTTCAAGGTACGTAGAATAAGAAAATCGAATAAAAATTTGGCCGTCCGTCCACCGTACGCGGCACTTTTCTTAGCAACACTGGACCGATTTGGTTCAAATTTGGTATATGGGCTCCATTTGGGGTCTAGTTGTGCCCGAAGATTTTGGTTGAGGTCGGTCACTTCTAAGGGTTCAAAAATGAATTTTGAAATATCGAAAACGCCCTAACTCGAAAAATTTTGATATAAAGGTATTGTTTTTCTTTTAATTTAAGATTCTATAGAATTTTTAGAATTATTTGAGACCACGCGGAGCTCTGTAGGACAAACCGTTCGCTCCCTATGAGAATTTAAGGGTTGGACGTACGATAAATCAGAAACACGAGTGTGAATCGCAAAAGAGGCCTAATCTTCGTTCAAATTTTAGCTGACCGAAATGCGATCGATATTTTTCTTCATGTTGGATGGTTGGTGGCTTTACAGACGAGTGATCAATATAGAAAAATAATAAACCATTGTGTAATAATTTGCAGCGTTTTAGTATCGAATGTTTGCCAAGGCAATACTTCTGAACCGTGAGAAATGAGAGATCAAAAACTACTACTCATCGTAATACTAAAGAAGGACTGATGTTTTCTACAGAAATATCTTGAGAGTTCAAGTGACAACCAAATCCTTGAGAAAAGCATCAAGCTAAGAATATAAATTCAGATCTCATCCGATGAATTTATATTCAAAATAATGATGGAATTATTATTTTGGAATATTATGCTTACCTCGGTGGGCGAGAGGGTCCTTTAGAAACTGGAATGAGTTACATAATAAATTCTCACCCGGTCCTCGGGGAAATCAAGGGAGATCAAACAAATCTTCAAGGGAATGATAGTTCGCCCTCGAGACATTATTCAAACGAGGTAAAAGCGAAAATTGAGAGACGTCGCATCGTACCGCGGATATTTCTAGGGCGCAGATAAGACAGATTCAGATGAAAATGGAATGATGGCAACAGGAGTATTGAGTTTTGCAAGAGACAAAGTACAGCTAATTGGCTCTAGCAAGAGTAGAGTGAGAATAATAACGAAAGGAATATTGGTGATGGGTAAAAAATTTCGAACGCAGGTTTTCAGACTTTTGATATGTGTACGAATTTCCTTGTTTTTTTTTCACTAAAGATGGCATTATCAAAGGAAGGTTCGAAGGAAACACGCTCAACCACAACAGCAGTGACAGCAATAAAGTCCTCTGGTGAGTAGACCAGTTAACTCATTGTCTTGCTTGAACCTAAATAAACAGGAATACAACACGTTTCCTCGTAGAGCGACGAATGAGCAACCAGACAGGCGGGAACGGAAGACATCACAAAAAGACGTTCAAGTCCTGGGAAGGCGAAGGAAGAGAACTTCTGATTATCCTATCACTCCACTGTCGAACTTGGTAGGTACCGCGAATTCCCACACCCTCCGCCTCTCCAGAAGAGCCATCACCCTAAATGACAAACCACTTTCCTTCTTCCCCTTTTTCCCAATAAAGGCTCGAGAACTTTTTAATTGCTTCCTCACTAAAGCAGCCGAGGAGTTTGCTGTTATAAAACAATTATTTAAATTGTTTGTTGGTACGCCTTCATTTTCTCTTTTTTCGTTCCTTCTCTTTTTCAGATGGGATTCTTTTTATGGTAATTATTTATTGCTCTTCCGGGGAAAGGATTTAAATGGAAGTTCGAACGGAGTATCTTTAATGAATATGGTGCGCCAATGTTGCGGATAATATTAAACGGAAATACTTGGAACTGGTTTCAAATTTGTAGATTCTTTCAATTTCAGTCGCATTTCGTATATTGGATATCATCCAATAGTGAGCACTTGTAAGATCCACACGAATCAATGGGAAATTGAAGCCTGGGAAGAGTACACAACATTATGCTCTAAACACAAGTTTTTTAAAAACGCTGCAAATTATTACACAATGGTTCATTATTTTTCTATATAGATCACTCGTCTACAAAATCACCAACCATCCAATATGAAAAAAAAATAATAACAATAATAATATTGAAAAAATCAAAATCCCCAGCCATCGATCGCATCTCGGTCAGCTCTAATTTGAACGGAGATTAGGCCTCTTTCGCGATTCACACTCGTGCTTCGGATTTATCGTAAGTTCGACCCTTAAATTCTGTGTAAACCGTATTTAGGGGAGAAATTCGTGTTTGAACGCGGAAAAACGTGCATTTTTTTCGGCAACGATTTCGGCGCTCCGCCTAGTCGATCTGGGGGGTCGGACGATGGGAGTGGGAGAGCGGGCGCCGCAGTTGACTGCGAGGCCCCCGGAAACAGGAGACCAGTTGAAAGACCTTCGTCGAAAAAATGCACGTTTTTCCGCGTTCAAACACGAATTTCTCCCCTAAATACGGTTGTAGAATATGTTTTGATTATACCATTGGAAAGCTGAGATTCTGGCACAGTTTTCACCGTTCTTGCATCTTGAAAAAGTATGGGTTCTTGTAGTTCAATTTGAGATTGAAAAAATGCGAGGTTGACTTTAATTTGACTCAAAAAAAAGTTAAGGCATCTATCCGATAGGAAATTTAATGCTCTTTCCAACGGTATCCTCAAATTGTAATTTACACAGCAAATTAGGTAGAGGAGTTATGACCAATTTAATGACATAAGGTCAAAATCACGAAAAAAAGTTTACATTTGAAATAACTCGAAAACGAAGGGTTTAAAAAAATTGCTATGAAACATTTTTTGTTGCAAATTAGTTGTAGAATTGACTGGTACCGTATGGCAGACCAGTTAGGCTTACACCCTGTATAGGGCCCCTGGCCTCAACGACCAGGGATTCGGTGGTTGGACGATCTAGAGTCAGTATCTTTGACGAAAATCTCGCCTTCCTTCTTTAAAACCCTGCGAAAACCTATAATCAAAACTTGTTCAGTTTTTAAGCCTTCCAAAATTTCCTTACCCGATCCAATATTCAACTTGACGGGCTGTCATAAGCATAGTAACATGCACCAAGCGGAGTATACTCTTCTCAAATTCTCCAATATACCTTCTTTGATGGCTGCTAGTTTATGGAGGCTAATTTAATAGCTGCCAGATACAAAGTAGAATTATTCTACTTCTATATTACTCTACTATATTACTTCTATATTATTTACTCTTCTATTATAGAAGAGATTACATATGTATAGTTATAAGAATTAGGTCTTAAGAACTAGGAAAGAAAAGGCAAGTTTTAAGTGAGAACGAGGTCTGTTTAATTCGGCCCTCCGGTCCCATTTTATACCCCCTAGCTGGGATGGGAAAACATTCCCACTATCCCAGTTTGGAGGCAATGAAAGGAAGTCCCAAGGACGTTCACCACACCTTTTTTTCTGACGTGCTGGCATAAGCTTATAAGCATAGTGCCAAGGATGGATTTTTTTACCAAGGATGAATTTTATTTATCTCAAACCTTAGGCGACACGGTCCAGGAATTTCCTCGTACCGCTAACTAAACTCCTCTCACACACTTCAACCTACTTTAAAGTAAGAAGTACCTATTTAAATTCAAATATAGGGAAATTAAAAACGTAAGTCCAATCACAAGCTCTTACACCCCTTTTTTTTCACATTCATAGATAAAATTCAAAATTTCCAGTTACGTAGAGCACAACTAATTGCTAACAAGAGGAGAACTACTCAAATCGGTTGAAAACTAAGTCCTGCGCAGAGTACAGGATTATGTCACATACACACACAGACATAATACTTTTTCGTGAATTTAAATTCAGAATGTTCTAGAATCGATTGAACAAATTTGTTTACAAACCCAGGAAGGGATTAGTGCCAAGTGGCCCTCTCTTCCATCCCCCCTGGCTAACGTTAGTTATTACATCCTCGATTTTGGTGTAGGTACATCATAAAATAAAATAATTAATCAATTCTCAACCCATTTTTACCCGGTGCCGCGTACGGCGGACGGACGGAAAATTTTTCATTCGATTTTCGGATTCTACGTACCTTGATACGTAAACCAACCAATTTTGAGGGTGAGTTGAAATAAAATTTTCTTGGTTGATTCCAAAGGTTTATTATTGAAAATAATGAACCAAGATAGCTAAAATTCCGTTTGTGCAAGTTTGGACATAAAACGCTGCAAATTATTACACAAAGGTTTTCATTTTTCTATATAGATCACTCGTCTGCAAAGAAGCTTTGCCATTGTTACCACCATTCAACCTGAAGAAAAACATCGATCGCATTTCGGTCAGCTAAAATTAGAACGGAGATTAAGCTCTCTTTTGCGATTCACACTTGTGCTTCCGATTTATCGTAAGTTCAACCATTAGATTCTCGTAGGGAACGAACGGTTTGTCCTACAGTGCTCCCTGTGGTCTCAAAAAATTCTAGAAATTCTATACTATCTTAAATTGATGGAAAAACAATACCTCTATATCAAAATCTTTTGGGTTGAGGCGTTTTAAAAATTTCAAACCTTATTTTTCAACCCTTAGAAGTGACCGACACCACCCAAAAGCTTCGCGGCACAACTAGACCCGAAATTGAGCCCCCATACCAAATTTGATCAAAATCGGTGAATGCTAACTGAAGAAAGTGCCGCGTACGGCGGACGGACGGCCAAATTTTTATTCGATTTTTGGAATTCACGTACCTTGAAACGTAAACCATCAAATTTTGAGGGGAGAGTTAAAAAATTTATTTTCTTGTTCGATTCCAAAGGTTCATTATTGAAAATAATAAACCAAAATGTGTTGTTTCCTGCACACTGAAGAATTTTGTTTTAAATAATGAACCAAATGAGGCCAATTTAACCGTTATTTTTACTATTTTACAAGTTTTATCTCACAAAATAATTTTCGGTCCAGAACTTTTCACGTTTTTGATTCACTTACTCCGAGTATCAATTTAAGTAAAGTGAGACAAACCACACACCGTTTCATGGATTACACAACACGTTTCGAAAATGTTGAACAATTAGCCTAATAAAGACAAAGGCAGTATACAAATTGGACCGTCCAAATTACTCGTCAAGCTCACACATCCTGTTGTACAATGAGGTTATCGAAGCTGGATAATCAATGTTCCTGAAATAGGCAGATTCGCACGGGATAAATTATTCACTCGGTATTTGAAATGCTTGCAAAGTGTCGAGGCAAATTCGCCTTCTGATTAACACGTTGAGTGTTCACTGAACCTGTTGTTTACGAGTAATTAAACTGAATTCTGGTTAATCAACGTCCGCGACTCCCGAAGATTTTCATCAACGAGTACTACGTCAAATGATATAATCGAATTTGGAATATTGCCCTCGTCAAATCGGAAGGGCGTTATTCTCTCATACATAACAATGTATAAACAGTTTCAAATGCTTTGTTGTGTGTTTGATGGATTGAACTAAATACAGCATTACTGATGGTGAATTGTTCCATTTGAAGCCTGAGTTCCGCAGTCATGTTTATGGGTTTCTAATTTTATAAACAGCAACATGTTCGAAAAAAGTATCCGTTTGTGTTGATTACTTTTTCCCACGAACCGGTTCTTACTGATTTGATATTTTAGTAACCATCGTAACTAACCACCCATCAATCTGAGCGAAATAGTAATCTGAGAAATGTAATAGTGAGTTTAATCGAACACAGGTGTCTTCTTCTCATTGTTAAAAAATTCACTTTTCATTACCTACCATTATTTCAAGTAAGGCTCATTTCTTCACAAATAGGAAGGTGATAGAAATACAATTTCGGAAAATTTCCGATTTTGCAGGATAATTCCATAACAACGTCGCAGTTGATCGAACAGCTATGTTTTCCTTTAGATTCTTGAGATTTTCAAATTTTAGTTCCTGGCACACATTATTCTCGATATTATTGTCTGGTGTAATTAGTTATGTTGGTCAACACAGTTAGTAATACTGAAGAAGAAGAAGAAGAAGAAAACATGTTTATTCAACATAATCTCTTGTTTACCAATTAGTGTAATAATTACACATAATAATTAGTATAACATTTTTTGGTCAACCTATTTTTTGACTGGTTGTGGCTTTCAAGCGTGGTGTTGCTGTGATAAATGAAAGGTGGAAATTCTAGAAATTTAGGGTTAAGCAATGTGGAAGCACAGTGTGATGGTGATGAAAATTGGTCAAAAAAGAAGCCTGTTAATCTTTATTGGAAGTGAGTGTGCACCGTAATTTTTAAGTTCTACGAAATTTGTTCCTATAGAATTCAACCCCCATTTCTCCTAATAAAATGTATGTATTAATTGATGTAGACTTACTCCTCTCAGTATAGACCTCATTCTTCCCTGGAGGGCTGTGGTACAGTCAAGTTTCAAAGTTTTGGTTTATTATTTTCAAGAATGAACCTTTGGAATCGACCTAGAAAAAAATTTTAACACCCCCTCAAAATTTGATGGTTTACGTTTCTAGGTACGTAGAATCCAAAAATCGAATAAAAATTTGGCCGTCCGTCCACCGTCCGCCGTACGCGGCACTTTTGCCACTTAGCATTGACCGATTTTGATGAAATTTGGTATGTAGGCTTCATTTGGGGTCTTGTTGTGCCCCGAAGATTTTGGTTGATGTAGGTCACTTCTAAGGGTTCCAAAATAAATTTTGAAATTTTGAAAACGCCCTAACTCAAAAAATTTCAATATAAAGGTATTGTTTTTCCTTCAATTTAAGATTCTATAGAATTTTTAGAATTTTATGAGACCACCCGAAGCTCTGTAGGACAAACCGTTCGCTCACTACGAGAATTTGAAGTTTGGACGTACGATAAATCAGAAACACGAGTGTGAATCGCAAAAGAGGCCTAATCTCCGTTCAAATTAAAGCCGACCGAAATGCGATCGATGTTTTTCTTCATGTTGGATGGTTGGTGGCATTGCAGGCGTGTGATCTGCATAGAAAAATAGTTAACCATTGTGTAATAATTTGCAGCGTTTTTGGGTTATGCCGATTCGTATCATTATTTTGGAGGGAAGAGTTGTGCCGAAACGTAAATTGTGCCGAATCGAGGACCACCGACATGGATGAGAGTTCTGCCTTGAGAAAGTACTTTCTGTTCGTCATACTCACCGCATTCGTATGTTTATCGCGAGGAGGGGGGGGGGTCCAGGTCTGACGAGCTGACTTAATCAATGCCAATTCAATGAGAAGCCTCTTAATATTAATCCCAGACAAAAGTGTACAACTACAGCTCGAATTAAAGAATTACGATTACTCGAATACTCCTTCATCATTCGAGTCCTGAAGAAGGAGAAATTCAGGGAAATCAACCTTATCCGCAGTCATACAATTGCGGAAAAATGCTAGAAATTCAAAATTTACAGGAAATTTAAGCGCAATATTTCGTGTTTCTAGCAATTACAACTATTTCACTACTCGTATTGTAGAACACAAAAGAATGAATATTTTATAAAGTCAACAAGAATTTCTGACTCCTAGTAACAATTTTTGAAACCGTAGTGAAACACTACAAAATATGTACAGGAAATGAGGGAGAGCAAGATCTGGCACACCCGATATCTTCGTCTGGTGTAATTAGCTATGTTGGTCTTAATATTGTATTCAGTTGGCAACATATCCATGTGTGCTGAAAACCGGGGAAAACCGATTACAGAAGAATTCAGGACATTTACGAAGATGCCAGTCGACTGAGTTGAGGTGAAAGCAATTGAATCGAAATCGAAGTGATAGTTTGGGAGAGCTGCTAAGCGTTGTGGAGTTCTAACAGCGGTGGCTCCACTTCGCGAAGGGCCATTAGCGCAGGAAGTCTGCCATCCCCGTGAGAGGAAGCCAGGAGGCTCCAGGCGAGCCTCGATAAAGGCTATAAACACGTCTGACCCGCCGTCTGGAGCTCACAGGAGACGCAATTTACCAGAGGAACCCTGCAGAGACGCACATTCGAGATTCTTCGGAGAGTTTCAATCGATTTTGCTGTCGAATACAATCCAGTTGTAGTTCTGTTAATTGACCACCAAGTAACTGTGTAAGTAAGTATTCTCGTTATTCTACGTGGCTATACATTTGGAAGGAGTAAACCCTCCTAACGCTTATTTTTCTCAAATTAATTTTCCAATCATCAAATGTCCAGATAATCCACCTCACTACAATGATGATACTCGGTGTTCACCGGATCTTGATAACAGATGGCACTCGATCAGCAAGATACGAAACTGGGAATTTGTGCTGTGAGTATGGTTTTATACTATTGGGAATCCAAAATATGGTATGATTTTGACAATTATTTGAGATGACTTGATGATTATTGCGGAATATTCGGCTCCTGGTCTTGACAAAACCATCTTACTGAAGGAATTTATGTGAATTCGTGAATATGGTTTCTGGTCAGCACAAAACAGCATACTTAAGTGAGATTTTACTATCAGTAGAGTTGGAAGTTGAGAAAGAGGTAGACAAGTTGAAAATTTGAAGAGTGATAGCGGCGGACGCTTGAAGCGGTAAATACGGTGCTTGTCTCGCAACCGAATCTGTTCTGGTACTAGCGTGAGAGACATTTAAGGAGAGACTTGAGATTAACCTCATCAAATGAACCCAAGAACAATGTGAAGACAAACCTTTGAAGTTGTCCTGTCTCTCGAAAAAAAACAACTAGTTTTGACGATTTCGACCGTGCTTCTCGTGTTTTCAGTCAACTGAAGATGAAAACTTGCCTTTGAAGTTGTCTTGTCTCTCGAGTAAACCAACTTGTTTTGACGATTTTGACCTTGCTTCTCGAGTTTTCAGTCAATTGAAGATGAAAACTTGCCTTTGAAGTTGTCTTGTCTCTCGAGTAAACCAACTTGTTTTGACGATGTTGACCTTGCTTCTCGAGTTTTCAGTCAATTGAAGATGAAAACTTGCCTTTGAAGTTGTCTTGTCTCTCGAGTAAACCATCTAGTTTTGACGATTTTGACCTTGCTTCTCGAGTTTTCAGTCAATTGAAGATGAAAACTTGCCTTCGAAGTTGTCTTGTCTCGAGTAAACCAACTAGTTTTGACGATTTCGACCATGCTTCTCGAGTTTTCAGTCAACTGAAGATGAAAACTTGCCTTTGAAGTTGTCTTGTCTCTCGAGTAAACCAACTAGTTTTGACGATTTCGACCATGCTTCTCGAGTTTTCAGTCAACTGAAGATGAAAACTTGCCTTTGAAGTTGTCTTGTCTCTCGAGTAAACCAACTAGTTTTGACGATTTCGACCATGCTTCTCGAGTTTTCAGTCAACTGAAGATGAAAACTCGCCTTTGAAGTTGTCTTGTCTCTCGAGTAAACCAACTAGTTTCGACGATTTCGACTTTATTTCTCTTGTTTTCAATTTAACGTGAAGACTACCCATTCATGTTGTCTTTTCTTCCGATTCGACGATTTCGATGTTTTTGTCCAGCCTTCAGTCAATTGAAGTAAAAACTAGTCCTTGGAGTAAATAATTCAAATAAAAAATAAATAATTCAATTTGCAGTTCAATTCTGTTTGATCATTAGCATAATTCAGCTCAGTTTGAAAATGGACACTTCGATTTCCCCAGATGGACTTTTGAATGAAAACAATCGGTCCTGTAAAGGATACGTCGCGGTTTGGTTGATTTCCATTCCCCGCGCCCCGCGATGCCTTTCGAATCGACTAATTCGTAGATTAGGTCGGCTCCCTGAATTCTGATTATAAGAGAGAGGGAGGCAATTTGATTTTCATTACCGCTCATTCAGGAGGAAACGCAGCCGTGCACGCACACGTAGAATATACACTTTTGAGCTATGCACACTGTGGACACGCTACGAATGCAATTACCGTATTTTAATGAGAGCTTTTCCGTTGTACTTGTGGCATAGGCGGAGGAGGGGGTTTCCCTTTGTCCCCACCCCTTCCTATTTGTTTATCCAGCTCTCGACGATTGGTCATTTCAATTTATTCACGGCTATTCATAGCTTCCACCCGTCGCCGTCATATTTTCCTCTTTTATAGCCCGAACGACATTTTCAGTCGATCGGAACGAGGGGGGTACCTTTCGACCTTCGAAATTTTCGACGCCGATCGGGTCTATGCGGCACCCCTTTTGAAAAATAAAACGACAAAACACGCCGTGACAGAGAACCCCACATCCGACAGGGAATCAGTTGAAATATGATACAGCGGTTCCAGGGGTTATAATTTTAATGAAAACCTCTCCCTGTCTCTCCATTCTCTCCCTGTTTTTTGGATTAATTTTCTCCCATCAATATTTTGCGTATACCAACGAGAAGGCCGTGCAGTTTTCAGCGTAATTTATAGGCAGGTTTATTTTTCAGAAGCCAGATGTCTCTAACAAAATAATGGAAGTGGGGAAACTATTTTTGAATAAACGCTTTTCACTTTAATTTAACGAACTTTAATCGATAAATAGGTACTATTTCATGAATCACATTTCATATCTCACTAAAAGGCATATGATTGTGGAAACCACTCCAATAGTATTAGTCGAGTCTCATTTTGGAGGAACTGGAGAGAAAATGAGCGTTTAAGGGGACCAAGTAACCCCCATTCAGGATAGGCAATTTATCGATTCCCATGTCCCTTTTTCTGGGTTGCTGTTCATTCAGTTCCGTTCAAATTTTTATGACATCTACAGCTCGTTGTGTCCTTCAAATAAGTCGGATAGTTTTTTGATATGAGTATTAAAATGTTTTTATATTGTGTTTTTTGAGCCCGATTTTCCATCATTCAGAAATTCCTACCAGCCAAGGAAAGCCAGATTTGATGAAACTATCGGACTTATTTGAAGCTCTTTTGTTACTCTACTAGTAAAAATTTGGATCACGTCGCTACGATGAACCATTCACAAAAAAAAGGTACATGAAGTTGAAAAATTGCAATTTTTCAGACCAGTTTTTGTGAAAACGTCACCTCCACGCATCACATCGCAACTGTTAATGGCCGACATGACTCGCAATGACGCATAATATAAAAAAGAATAATTGAACATGAACAATATGGATGTTACAGCGGAAGAAGTTGTTTTTTTTAGAGTTTCCATGCGACAATATCGTTGTTTGTTTACTTCACTTTACTACTCTCATCGTGTTTTTTTTTTTTTTTTTTTTTTTGCTGGTTTCGCAGTTTTTGTGTGGCAAACTCTTCAGAATGGAAAGATATAATAGAATTAAAAAAACCAGAGAGAAGTCAACCTAAGGGCTCAACTAGTTGAGTCGGGATCTGATTCCAGCTCAGCAGTTGTGACTCCTTCAAACAGCCGTTGTACTTTGGTTTGTTCTGCATCTACGAGTGGTTCTGTATCAGGTTCTCGAGAGAAACTCGGAGGAAAACGTCCAGAAAGAAAGAAATAAAGAAGCCAGGACAAGGATGAGAGTCGCCAGAAAAAGAAATGAGGACGTTTCGGGGATCGCACTGTGTCAGCATGCATTAGTTGATGACTTTATTGATTTATGTAACACACTTTGGATTCGAATATCACACTTTTGATTGTGCAATTTTATTCGACCCTTTGTCTAGTTTTATTAGTAAGACTGTTATGTCAGCGTGTTGTCGAGTGAAGGCGATAGCCTACTCGATGGCTTGTTGGTTTCTATTGGTCCCTACTCAACAAGGATGCAGGATGGAGATGCACTGTCTGCCCGGCGCGTTACCGCCTACCGTTTGCAGGAGTGCATAAGAATTCAGCTCAGCCGCTTTCCTCGGCGCGATAGCCGCAGACTGGAAGGAGGCGGTACATTTACCTAGTGGCTAGTTGGGGAAGACAACTCCTGGGTGAGATGAGAGCAGAGGTCGGTGCAATGAGCCTACTGATACCTCTGAGGAACTTGGACTTCCAAGATGTGATGAAGGAGAGAGAGAAATGATCAAGTCGATTTATTGTAGTAGGATGCATGAGGAAGAAGCCCTGAGTTGTCCTTTTATTTTACTGTTGACAAGGTAAAGGGAGAGTGGAGGAGGGTGACGTCAGTATGACGTGTTCAATCGCCTTACCTCACTCTGCCAACCTGCACGATGAGTCACTCAAGGGTTCCCCTTTATGTCCTTTATTAGAGAACTAGAATATACAAGTAAATGGAACATTACAACAACAAAAAAGATTTTTAAATTTTTTTAGTCTACCCGGTGCCCTTAAACCACGCCCTAACGGTTGAACCATGTAATGGCTTATGAGAGGGGACGAACTTCTAACCACGGATCAGAAGAACGTCAGGAAACCCTTAGTAAAGCCCGAGTATAAGACTAGCCTATCTTAAAAATTTAAGTATATCCGTCCGATCAGAATGCAAGAACCCAAGCCAATCAGAATGCAGGAACCTCTACTCAATCGCATTGGACGAACATTCATTCGAACAGAATACAAAAGTAATATGTAGTATATAATATAGAATAGTGTTTCAGATTACTTCTGTATTCTTCTAACATATTATCAGGAAGATTTTTTTAAATTTTTTTAATTATCATTTTGAATTGAGAATTCTGATTTATGAGAAGAGGTCTAGAAATTGATGCAGGAGGATGATGTCGATTTTTTTACAATATCGATGGATAAGTATTGATTGCGGCAAAGAATGAAATGGGTGAGTATGTAATGTATACTATGTATGTGTGGGAGTGTCGTGGATTACTTACCAGGCCACTCAGGAGATAATGGTAGGTTCTCTTCCCCATTGTGATGTCTCTGACGTGAGTAATGACTATCTCTTTGGCCATTTCAGTTGGGCAGTCAAGGACCACGTACTTGTTACCCCATCTGAAACATTACGGAGAAAAGAATCAATCACTGGGATTTTTGTCAACAAAACAATTATTGATAATTTATGATGGCAGATCAACGTATTGCATCATCACGTACTGTGTATCAATGTCAGAAATTCGGATAAAATGGGTATGGAATCTTTCTATCCATTTTTCATGGTATTATTCTTTATTCATTACCTTCTTGCGACAATTAACTGCCTCTTTTTAGAATACACGAACGAAAAAGGTTTTGAGAGGAACAGAACAATGTGTTGAGGTTTGGAGCTGTGGGGAAGTTCTCAGTCCTTCCCTCAATACCTTTTTTTTATACTTGGAATTCAGGACGAAGCACCAGAGAAGAAAAAGACCAAAGGAAGGAATAAGGGGGATAACAGGAAAGAAATGAACAGAGTTGCTCTATGGTTTAGTTTGTCCTAGGGATGGACGATAGTAGATAGTTAAAATATCGATAGTCCTCTACTATCGATAGATTTTAACTTTTTTTGTGAATAATACTCAGACGAGCGGTGCAGCCTCAACTCCGGCAATTCCATGTGAAAGAACTCCTCAATTCACCGGTATTCTCGAAGTTGAGGCTCGCGTCAGTATTTTATTACATATTCATATATTAAGGTACATATTCACCACTTGTGCAAAGACACGAAATTCGTGGTATCGACTTTACCTCTTGCCTTCTCTCTCCCTATCTCTCTACTGGCATTATGTGGCTCAAGGAGCAATGCTAACCTGGAAATTATTTTTATATATTTCAAATAAATTAGTTTTTTTCGAAATCTTTGTGTAATCTTATGAATATACCGAGTCTTGCAAGTAATAGATAATTCAATTCAATTACATTAAATTCTCCATCGGACATGTAGGTACTGAATAGAGAGAGCCACTATCAAAAAATCATCGATTTTATCGATTTTAATCGATAGTATTGACCTATCGATAGTGCTGAACTATCGACTATCGCCCATCCCTAGTTTGTCCTGAATCGAGAGAATATCAGACACAACTCTCAAGAGCATGCAGCGCCATCTAGCTGTCTAGTCTATTCTCCTTCGTTTTCAAATATTCCACGATGACATAATACTGTAGAAGACCTAGGAGTTGCTGGATTGCCTAGAGTGCCTGATGGCCATCATTAAAGTTGCAAGCGAGTTTTCCAACAGAAGATTATTGGAATATGTATGGGAGAATCGGGCCCTGGAGTATCTTCACAATCCTCTGAGGTATGTGACACAATGAAAGTTGATTTCAACATCGGCGTCACTGGTGCATTGTTCCATCGCTCATCATCAGGAAGAGATCAGGAAGTATATGAGGAGGAAAGAGCACGTTATCCACCTGATCATTATCCACCTCATCCGTGTGGTTTATCTGCATCAATGAAAAATCAGAGTCCAATCTTCAGAGCAGTAGAATTAGGTAGGTTATCAGTATTTTAATTTTGTTTCTGAAATGTATTTTGTCATAAGGGGTTTTTACAGTTTTGAATAGTTACCAAAATAAATTTTGGTTGCTATATAATATATAACAAACACAAATAGGAATGTATTAACTCAACCTAACGTAACCACTATAATGCTCACCTTTCATAGCAACAGGCTTCAACAAAAAAATGTATTTAAAATTTAGGCGTATAAAAATATTATTTTTGAGTTGATACATTCCTATTTGTGTTACATATTTTATTGTTAGGTTTAAATTTTCATATAAATTTAAGTACTTAAAAGCACTTTTTTCAAAAAGGTAATTGTGATGTGTGAGATGATTGGGGTAGTTGTGGGGTGATTACAGAGTTATTAGGTGGATTATTTTTCTTTTTTAATATCAATTTTAATGATGGAATCTGATTGTTTAATTTTTTTGTTTTTAAAGTTTTCGACTTTTTTATTCATTGCTAAGCTAGTAAGAACTGGATGGAGAGTGAGTTGCTGTCTTGTTATTGTTAAGTATCCATTTTGGTTTATTATGGACAACATTGTATCCCTGCATAGACCTCGGTAGGAGAATTTGCTCGAAATTTGTCTTGGACCAGTGTAAGATTGTTTTCCGTAAAGCTTCTCTTGCCTGAATTTATTGTAATTTTCAGTTCCTGATGATGAAAATAAATTTTCCGAAAGCTAGGCAATATCGGCATTTTTCCTGATGACCCGATAATTGACAGTTCGTTCTATTGAGCGAGCAGTTCTTGTGTTCTTTCCCAACAATCTGATCGTATGATGGATTTTTCTTTTTGATCTACGTTGACAGAAAGACCTGAGAGTTTTGAGAAAATTGGATTTCTAGAGAGTAGAACAGTTCATTATCACAAGTACCACCTACCTAATTACCACCGTTCTTGTAATTTCGTGATTTCCATCAAAGAAATTGCACACACTCCGAAGCGAAGAGTGGTCGAAGCGGGGAGCGGAGCCATTTCCCTTAGCAAGGAAACGTGACGGTAGAAACGCCATTGAAACTTTGTTTTAACAGGTGCTTCCCGGGAGCACCTTATAGTCGGTTAGGCGCGTTTGTGAGGCCTTTGGTGAAACTGAACAAGGGCATAGCCCCCCTCCCCTCCCCCCATCACCGCTCATCCAAGAAGGGCCTAAACGAACGCAATTATACCTGCAGCCGTAATGAGCTGGGTAAAAACGTCAGGAGAACGTTTTAACAGAAGAAACTCGAAGGAAAATGAGAGAATGGAAGTAGAGAAGGGTAGCGGAGTGGGAGGCTATTTAAATATTAACTCGGTACGGCCCTTTTGTGTCTCGGTCTCCAAACCAGGGGCTTTTGTGCTAAGGAAGGGTTCACCCATATAAGTTTGCGCTTAACTACTCTTTCTCACCTTGTTTCCTAGAGGAAGGTCTCTTACTTGGCTCGAAAATACGTACACTTAATTAACCCATTTGCGTTCGCTAATTCAGATAAAGACGGTCGAGACTAGGCGAGGAAAATCCTAATAGTGGAAATGAAGATGGCTTAAGGGTATTCAGTTGCAAAGGAAAACACTGCTGGGTTTAGATAGGGAACTATCTTCTACAACAGAATGATTTTAGTGGAGCAGGTAGGATACGGAATAGTACAATTAATTTCCATTGAGCGCTATGAGCAATACTATAGAAGATAAGTACGTATTTCAAACACATCCCGAACATACCCCTTTGGAATGACGATAGAAGATCAAGCGCAACAATTTGTACAATTTTATGACATGGTTATGTAAAATGCCATTTATACATAATATTTAGTATAAATATTACAATTATGAAAGTATTTTGGTATAAATATTGAAATTTTGAAATAATTATTTTGGTTTGAAATTAAAATTTTGAAATACCAGGATTACGTACCTAAAGGGTAAAATTGAAATCATAAAAATAATGTAAAACTCAAATATGAAATTGGTTAGGAAAGTTTATAGAGTTGATTGGAAAAATTATGAAATTAGTTGACTGTCAGGCGCTCACGCTGACAAAGTCTCATGTTTCTCCCTGGGAAACCGAATCGTTGCAATTCGACTCCGGAAAAGGAAAATCGACGGCTCCCAGGGAAAACAATTCGTAAGGCCCACGTCGCCAAAAAAACACGGCACGTGGAGTCCCCTCCACAGTAAAATTTACCGCGGCTTGATTAGCGGAAATCTATCCCCGCTTCCGCTAATCAGCCGAAAAATTAACGCCCAGGAAAAGATCTGCACCCAATCAGCGAGGAGAGGTGGAAGGACTGTAGGAAAAAATACCGAAAATATTCAGCCACAAATATTACTAAAGACACGCCCCCAGCTGTGCAACAAAACCATTGTGTGCCGCCAGAATCGGGGTTGTGCATCAGTATCCAGAATCAAGTGCTCTACGATCCTAAAGCACCCAGTTCTGCTGCCTTCCGCTGAGTGACAGAGAGCGGTATCACTACAGGCTACGTCGGTTCGAGAGAACCAGCCGCCTCCTGGGACAAATCTCCAAAGTCTATCGAGACCCGAAGAAAGGATCGCCAGGTCAGTCCTAAGTACTTAGCTTCAGCTTACCCGATCTCGACTTCCGCCGTCGCGAACCCGCGCCTTCCGCGAAACTCCGTAATCTCGCGACGACACGCGGTCAGTAGGCACATAGGTAGGGATAGAATAAGCTACCACCGAAGGCTTCACTTTCACCATTATATTATCAAGATTCATTCCCCTTTTCCAATTGTCAAATAAAGCCGCTGCTCATTCAAAAATCTACACAAGTGTTTTCTCTCAAAAAGCCCACGAAGCCCGGAGGTATCAAATTATTAGGAACAAGCAGATAGTCGAATATTTAGATCCGGAGGCAATAGCCCCGGATTTACCCGATCCCCGGCCAGGTTAGTTAGGAAACTTGGCAGGACATAGCCAATTTATCGCAAATTCCAATCCACGAGTAAGCGCAGAAGTAAGTCAGACCTAACCGCTGAAACCGCGGAGGAGGCGAACCTTTGACAAAATTTTGAAATTGTTTGAAAAGTTTATGTAATTTGTTGAAAAATGCATATTAAATTACTGGATTTTATATTTTTAGGGTTCTTACGGTCTTCGTGTGTAGAAAAAAATTCTCCTTAATTTATTTAGGGTTTATCTCTGAAGGGAGTGGCGCCCATTATTTGATTTTTGATATTAGGAGAATAAAGTACGAAGCGACTTGGTGATAGACCTTCCTCCCTGAGCTAGATAGCAGTGCTTTTTTACACCAGGACGTAGCAGGATGTGGGCGACATCAACTAACATCCTGGATCCTGGTGGTACACAGATACCCACCGTTCAGACATTCCTGTCATAAAAACTCAACGATCACTGAGGTCAGTCGATTAAACAATGAAGAAACACAGTTTAAGCGACTGTCAGGAATTTGGCCTCAAATTCTCCAAAAACCTCGAGGAAATTGACGAAATCCAAAAACGTGACGAAAGTACAGACACAAGCACCAACCAAGCATCTGAATTTATACAGCGTGAAGTGCACAGGAAAATAATGCAGAAACGAAATAAGGAAGTACCCCAACGTCATTCTAAAGCAGCTAAATCCGTTGCTTCTTCTCACCTAGCAGGTAATTGCGAAATTTCCACGTATGCGAATGTTATAGCATCACGTTGGGGTGCTTCTAGCGGCAGCAACACACACATACAGGAAAGAGGACAGATCAAAGACTGAAATTTTCAATAGTGAATGGTTAAACTTAACACATCTTAAAAGCAACTGATGCAGGATGAAGTGCAGCTGAGACACCCTGTGCATTTTACACATCTGCACAAAACTGTACTCTTTTCAGTACTCACTTGGCTTCACGGAATTGTAGAGCCTCTACTGACCAATCCGGCAGCCATGGTCTCTCATCCTGCTCCTCTCTATTAGATCATTCAGAATAAAGTTATTTTGTCGGTCCGTCACTACGATGTTAACGTTGAAGTAAATAACCTGGATATTCGTAACGGAGTCAAAATATGAAACACGGTAAGGACAGAATCTGCGGTCTTACGATCACTGTTTAGGCCTAACATACTTTCAAAACGGAGCAGATTTTCAACAACCATAATTACAGAAATTTCAAGCATCAATTTCGAAGTACTAGGCTCCTTGATGGGTGAATAACTACTTAAGTAGTTATAGTTGGCTGTTCGGCTCACCTGCTAAGTTCTTCGAGGTAGTGGAGGAACTCGATGGCCTCGGAAGCATTTTGTATCCTTTTCACAGTCTCGACTTGAAAGCTGTCAGAGCCAGGGCGCAAACTTTGGTAAATCTGCTGTAGCCTCAACAACCCTGAAACACAATAGGGGTTCATTTAGTCGATATGGTCACGCAAATCGATCTGAAGAGAAGGTTTTGACAAAATCAAAAATATTAGTTTCTGCGTAGAATTTGTAAGTCCGTAGTATTTTTTAATTTCATTGATTATGAACCACTCTTTTATTTTTTAGGTTTATTATATATATATTAGGTATATTATTAGTGTGGTTCATAATCAATGAAATTGAAAAATACTACGGACCTACAGTTCTACCTACAGATCTACGGTAGACCCACGTTTCTACTGTCAGATCATTAAATCGTCGCTTAAGAACGATAATGGCCTATCTCAAAAAACAACACTTTTGCAAAATGATGAGATAGGCCATAATCATGCACAAGCCAAATGATAATAGATAGGCCATTATCAAAAAAATTTGGAGAAAGAAACTGTTCAATTTCTCCCTTGCGAGGGAAAAACATTAAATCATGTTTAATGTTTTTCCCTCGCAAGGGAGAAATTAGATTGCCGATCACTCAGCTGATCAGTGACCACTCAGGCGCCTTCAGCATTCTCCATTGACCCTGCTTCTCAAATTTCAGCTTCCTGCGTTCAACAGGAGAGAAAATGGCCTTGGAGCTCACTCAGCTGATCAGTGACCATCTTAATACAACTAGACCCCAAATGGAGCCGATATAACGTGGTAACTAAGAAATTGGTCCGTGGTAACTAAGAAAAAAAAACGTTGCAGATTTGCGTGTCGGAATTCACAGAACGACCCCCAGCCCTAAAACATTAAACATGTTAAAACTGATAATATAGAAGTTTTCTAGCATGGACAAATAAAAAGTAAGGATACCAACGCACTAGAAATGAACAAATCTATTAAAGTACACTTTAAGCTCAAATCCTTTTAACACAGAATGTGTTTTTGCGATGACCTACCAAAAAAAAAAATCGTCACGAAAAAGCGACAGAAAAAACATCTGGTGATATGTTTATTGGTTGTCATGTTAATGTCAACTCCACATTTATTATTGTTGTTTTTTATTTAACGGATGACTAGTATCGCAAAAACACATTCTGTGTTCCTATGATTTCATACAGAGTATGGAAAAAGAAATAAACCGGGGGGTGCAGGGGGGCGGAGCCCCCCGCCGAGGCGCAAAGCGCCCAGTTATTTTTTTTTTTTAGATAGGCAATTATTGTTCTTAAGCGACGAAATGATAATTAATTTTACGCCATGTGTTTCCACCAACAAATTTTTTAAATGTTTTTTTTTAATGTTATTCCGCGACAAAGTAACGCTTTCTTGATTCGCGTCGTAACGTCACGATAGGAAGTGACGGTCGGAAAAATAATGAAAACCTCCTCTTAATCATTATTCATTATCATTATTAATTAAATGATAAAATCAGTGACCACAAGGTTTCAGAACCCATGTAAATATAATAATAATATACATTCACTTATTTGTATAGATTTCAAGGAGAACCAAACCTTTGTTGTAAATAAATCGTTAGGCAATTTTGGTTTATCATTTTCATCATTTTCATTCTCAACCGATCTGAGAGAGAATTCTGATGGTTCATTATTGAAAATGATAATCCAAAATTGTAAACCCCCTATAAATTTGTTAGTTTAGAATTCAAGGTATGTAAAATACGAAAATCGAATAAAAAATTGTATTTAACATATGATTTAATTTTTAGAATCGAATGAGACCACCCATAGCTCTGTAGGACAAACCGTACGCTCCCTATGAGATTAACGATAAATCGGAAACACGACTATGAATCGCTTTTTTTTCTTTATTAAGGCACATGCAACCTCAAAGTGGTCGTGGGCGCCAAATTAAATTATTACAATAAATTATTGATCATTAATAACAATCAAAAAAGTTGTAAAAACAAACAAAAACTGTTACAGTTTGTAGAAAAATGATAGGGTTCTCAATTTATCAAAAAAATCGTTCAAGAGAGCTGTGTTGTTTCCCAGGAGCTCTTCCAAGTTCCTCTGAGTTTTGGGGTGGGAGGTTGATGAATATTGGACATTCAGTCAGCACGTGAGAAATAGTCAGATGACATCCACAGGTTGAGCAGTTTCGCTAAGTTAAAAATTTTGCTGTTTGTCTCTAGAAAATTGAAAGTCCGTTATCTTTGTTATTGATAACCACACTTTTATCTTCTTCTTCTTCATGGTCCGTAATTTGTTAAAGTAGCCATGACGGGCATAGACATTGGTCAATTCGATCTTTGTCATCTCATTGAGGGGGTGTGATATAAATAGATGTCTGTCATGGATCCTAGCAATGGGTGTTATACTATCCACTCCGTGCCTCTCTCTCGTATGCGATGTTTAATTTGACAAGTCAGTGCTCATTAAAAGTGATTCGTATTCGTATTCAGAGTGTTCCATTAATTAGTCCAAAGCCAAGTCCAATTAGCAGGGAGGGGAGGTGTTGCTTCTCGTTCCATGAGGTGGCCATACGTTAGGCGGGTATGTCCTATCCGGAGGCGAGTGAGAACCACTATAATCATATTCTAGAAAGGAACAGTAGCCTCTAGTTTAGAAGAATCCCGATCCACCGTGGTGCGTTATGGAATGGAAAAACCGACATATTGGCGAGGAACGGAGCCAATCGAGAACAACTCAACCCC
Organism: Apolygus lucorum; assembly: GCA_009739505.2. Classification (NCBI taxonomy): domain Eukaryota; kingdom Metazoa; phylum Arthropoda; class Insecta; order Hemiptera; family Miridae; genus Apolygus; species Apolygus lucorum. The sequence continues at coordinate 14,680,350 of CM019171.2, forward strand.
CCAAAATCGACGGGAACAGTAAAATGGTGGATTCAAGCAGCTGTGAAACTGGCGAATACCATCGTGTGGCGGATAAAGTAAAGTGGATGCAATATCTTTCGAAGGAGGAAAGATCAGTTCGACTACCGTGGCGTGATTTTGTGGCAGTTTTTAGTATGGTGAGGGGTCATGATTTCCTGTGGAACACCAGCACTACATCAAAGTCGATATGTTGCTTATAATTTATTTCTCCTCAACGAGGAAAAGGACTCACATCATCTGATATTGAGGACGTCTATCGAAGACTGATGAGTGAACCCGTCATTGTACCTCAAAAGTCAGAGGTTTGTTCACAAAGGGTTTTGGACAAACAGATGTGTAACAGATAATACAATACTAAATTTGAACTACAAAAAATAAAAATTTCGGAGTAAATGTGTGCGCCCAGAGACAATTTTCTCCCGACCTAATTAACCAAAAATTATCTATCAAAACCTACAGAACGGCCTTCGCAGATTTCAAATCTAAGTTCTCAGTCATGAGAAAATGGTAATTCAAAGTGCGACCATTTCAAGACGCTACTTGGCGGCGAATTTGGGAACTAAAACCGGGAAACTTAGCCTTAAGTTCCTACGAACTTTTGTCCCCTGGTGGAGCTATAAAAGAACGCTACCGGATAGTTGTTGATCAAGTACGAGCATTGTGCTAATGACACTCGGTTGATAACTTCCTGCCATTTCTAATGCCCTGAATGATCAAGTACTTCCTAATGAACAGACAGTGACAGTAACGAATGCGGAGAGCGGATATGCAAAACCCGCAGGACCGAGCGGTCTTGATGGAAGGATATAACTTGTACGCCGTGTTCAGTGTCTGTCTCATTCGAAGATCAATATTCCTTTCCTGCGAGTTGCAGCCCGAAGTCCCGACTGTTTTTCTTGTAGAGCTCAACAAAATCAACCTAAATTGATGTTTTAGTTTTTTTCAACTACGTACATGTATACGAACTCCCTCGAAAATTGTTGGTTTTCGTTTCAAAGTACATAGAATCCTAAAATCAAAAATACTTTTTAGAGCCCAGGCTCAAATTATCTCAATTTATCTCTTTACAGGTATTGGTTTTTCATCCATCTAAAATAGTGACGATTTTTAAAGAATTTGTTTACACCACCCGAAGCTTTGTGGGCCCAACCGTTTGTCTAAAGAGAATATTTAATTACCTACCTAATTCGTAGTTGTACATGACTCTTTTTTATCAATTCAAGATAGTGTTCAATTTCTAGAAACGAATGAAACAGGAGATGATTTTGAAAAGTTAAATGCTCGTTTATTTAAAATAAAAATAAAATTTATCAGACCCACGGGAGTTTCTCTGAGCTGGACAGAGAGGAGCCGCAATCCCTCTCTCTACAAGCCTCTTCGAGTCATTTTAGTCCCTGATAACTTCGCAATGACGGAAGTGAGGTAAATTTCAGCTGAGCAAATGCGATCTTTTGCAAACTAGTGAGCTTTTCAAAAAACCGATGTGTAATAATTTGCAGAGTTTTTTTTTGTTGGATCCTAATTTAGTGATATAACGTAAAAATAAGTATATTATCCGAGTTGCATGCGTTTTACCTTTCTACCAGCATTATAAAACCATGTAAGGTGATTCCATTCGGCCGATACAACTGTTAGATCGAAGTTGAAACTTGACAACTACGAAACAAATCTCACGACTAAGGAAAGGAGGAATTGCACCTCGGGTACATCCCAGGCTGAAGCTCACGCCTGGACCCCATCTGGCTGATGGGCTGACGGGGGTCATAAAGCCAATGTTCAGACGGTACCATCTGCTATCCCACTAATCCCTTAAGTGAGAACTAGCGGAGAGGGGGGCTGGGGAGAGCCGCTGGCCCATTTATGTTATTGGCCTTTTACTGTGCAGGGCACACTAGACGCAGCAGGGTACCCCCCACCACAACCTTCGATCCGTTGAATATCCCCACGGGAAATACCCAATACGCGTCCATCTTTCTTCTTCTTCTTTCGAGATCACTTCCACTCCGCCGATTGTTTCTCTATTTTTCTTCGTTTCCGTCCATTTGTCTTATTCGAATTCATCTTCGGCATAGCTGGCAACGTTACACTAAGCTGCAAGTACACCGAAAGTAAGCGGAATTGGAAAACATTTCGGTAACGTTGGCAAGGTCAACACTACCTTTCATGGGTCCTTATGTATTGGAAGAACGATTTGATGCTTCTGTAATATTTATTTACGCCTTTCTCCAATTACAGAAGTTGATATTCAACCAGTCAATTCACACAATACGACAATGATAGTTAAATAACAGAGATAAATAGCAAATACGGCGAAGATAGTTGAGAAGGAATTAAATGTTTAATGGATACATCGGTAAGATGTGAGATGAATATGAAAACATCAAGGCTGGAAGTATAACTTCACATTTCTCCTCAGACGCGCTAGTCCATCGAAGAAAACATCAAAGTCGACGTCGTGAATGGAGACATTAGCCGTTCGTGGTATACGGTGCGTAGGACGATTCATTTGATAACTGTGCAGCAAATGGAACATGAAACAATGAGCTATGACGGGTGGTGTAGCTCGGTACATTTAGCTTTACGTTAGCAAGCAACGAGGGACATTGGAGTTTACCATTCACCAACTTAAGGAAGAACACCACGTCCACTTCCAACTTGGGCAGGTCATAAGTTGCTGCCAGTGCCGCTTAGTCCACCTGGTCTGCTGGTATATGCAATTTGTAAGCGAGGAATCTCAAAAACTTCCGCTGAACACCTTCCAGACGATCCTTATGTTCACTGTAGAATGGAGACTATGTTTGGCAAGCATATTCCATGACAGGCCGCACCAGGGATCTATATAGAGTCACGAAAGCAGCGGGAGAAGTGAAGTCACGTGAACATCTTTTCAGGAAACCCAAGGTCTTTAAAGCCTTGGAAGCAACGGAGTCGACTTGTTCGTTGAATTACAACTTTGGGTCAAAGAGTACCCCGAGATCCCGAGTACATTCTAGTCGTGTCAACGGGAGACCATCAAGTAGATAAGGGAACTTCATTGATTCGCAAGAGCGAGTGTAGGAAGACACTGGACATTTATCAGGGTTAAGGACAAGATGATTGGCAGAAAACCAGTTCAAAACAGACGAGAGACATTGTTTGAGAAGAAGATAGTCAGCAGATGATGAAATACGGGAAAAGACCTTCAGGTCATCGGCAAAGATAAGAATCCTTACATTGTCAGATGGTGACAGGGAGCCAACACTGTTAATCAGAAGGGGAAACAACAGGGGACCAATATGTGACCCTTGAGGTACACCCAGATGCAGACAAAGTTCCCTTCAATCTTACTCTCTGAGTTCTATCACTCAGATAGCTCTCAATCCACTTAAGAAGGGTACCATGCACGCCCAGTGATGACAACAGTGACAAGATGTGCTTGTGTGAGATCAAAAGCCTTCGCAAAGTCCACGGATATAACATCGACCTGGTCACCACCCTGGAAACTGGAGAAAATATTGTCAGTAAATTCCAAGTTCGTTACCGTAGATCTGTCTCTCATGAAACCATGCTGTTCAGACGAAATGTAGTTGGATATCACAGGTGTAAGTCGTGCACCAATGAGCTTGTCAAACAGTTTAGGGATTGCAGAAATTGAACAAATACCTCTATAGTGTGACACTGATGTCCTTTCGCCCGATTTGTGAATTGGTGTAATATAGGATTCCTTCCAGCTCCCTGCTCGTAGTACTCTTAGGGTGCGAACGGTTTATCCTGTAGAGCTCCGGGTGGTCTCACATTTTTTTTAAAATTCAATACTATTTAAAATTGGCGAAGAAATTATACTTTCATTTCGAGAGTTTCGAGCTAACGCACTCTTGAAAATTTCAACCCTCAATTTTTACCCCTTAGAAGTGACTGACATCAACCAAAAGCTTCGCGTTACAACTAAACCCCAAATGGAGCCCACATACCAAATTTTAACCAAATCAGTCCAGGGTTGCTAAGAAAAGTGCCGCATACGGCGTACGGCGGACGGACGGAAATTGTTTTATTCAATTTTCGGCTTCTACGTTCCTTTAAACGTAAAACATCAAATTTTGAGGGGGTTGAAATTTTTGTTTTCTTGATCGATTCCAAAAGCTTATTATTGAAAATAATAAACCAAAATGGGAAAAACGGAATAAAATTTTTCTCATATTTCTCTGGCAATTATTGTTCGATTTTGATGATTCCATTAATACCCCCTTAATGAAAATCATGGAAAGTGTTGAATAGTCCAGAGAAGTAATGTAGTACCCGTGGCACCAGCGCTATGTTTTGCTGTGTGGACATTGCAGATTCCTCTCAGACTGCACAAGTGTACCGCCAAATGTATAAGCAGATTTTCGATTTTGATTTGAAAGGGATGACTGAAAGGGATTGATTTGAAGCTATTCCTCGCTCTGCGAAGTGAGAACCGAGGTATTGTTACGATACATCTAGTCAGTTTACTAAGAAGCACATGGGATCCTCGAATTTAGACATAACAAACTATCTCCAACCTCCGCACTGACAGTATCTCTTATCTGAGACTCTATTTTTCAACCAAATAGAACAATGGGTCAGGACTCCGGCGACCACACTTTTTTTTTCGAAAATAGAGAGAAACTATAAAAGATAAACAACAGAAGTAACGGAGTGGATTCGAACCGTCGACAGTTGAAACATCGAAAAACCTCTCACGAAGATCCAAATTTACGGTCGGTACAACGGAATTTCGGTTACGCCCTTCCCCGGTATTTATACGAGGAACCGTATTTTCCCATTTTATTCTCCCGCCCTGTGAAATAATTTACCCGGTCCCCTGCGGAGGTTTTCCCGGTTTCCTGACGGTTTAGCGACGAATAGAAATTGTGTTAAGGAGTGAATGACATGAATGAGATTCTTCTTCCAATATTCGAGATAATGTCTGAATCTGAAAAGAGGTAATAAATGTGATGGCACTTCAAGATAGATCTATCCGGGGTATTTTCAACCACATGTCCATGCTGTGTTCAATAATGAACTCATTCCAGTTACTTTATTTCCCCAAAACATCACTGAAATTATGATATGAAGACATTTCAGAAAAATAATTTAATGCATGTTCTGAGTTTGTACTTTCTTGCAAAGTTTTCTGGACTCTTAAAGCTGAATACACGATCAAATCTGCTTGACAGACATAGTTTGTCAATCACACTAGTCAAACTTTATCGTCCTGTCAGAAGGTTTGCAGACTCGGCCTGTAAACGTCTTTGACAAACCTTATTTTTGGGATGTAGGTACAAGGTCTTGAGAGCATCTTAGCGCTGTTCAACAGGTACATAGAGCTAAATACCAAGAAGGGCATAACTCACTCAGTGGCGTCAGGCGACAATGTTCGTCAGGCATACACCTTGACTAGACTTAGAGGAATAACAATAGAGAACAACGCAGCAAATTATTACACAATGGTTTATTGTTTATCTGTATAGATCAAGCGCCAGTCAAAAGGACAGATTTCCCATTGTCACTACCTACCAACCATGTTTTCGCTTCATAATCGAGCTTATTTATATGAAATGTTTCACTCTTCATTCAAAGAAATAAAGAACAAAACTCCGTTAACCTTTTCACTCCCGGATTCTCGAGAGCCTACTGTCCCTCACAGCCCGCCCGCCGGTGGGCCCCTCTGTCCCCTCAGTACCGCATTATTTTGGCAACTCGGTGGTTCGTCCGAAGTTGTTTCCTTGCATTATTTTATTGTACTATTTTTTCGCGTGATTCTTTCTGTTATGAGTTCGTGAGAATTATTGAGATTATGTGCATTATTAAATAATGAAAGTATCCTAAAGAAGAATGAAATGAAAATAATGAAAGTCCTAAACAGAATGAAAGTGGAAAACAAGAAATTATATTGAATGAATTTAATAGAAATCGGAGCGAGTAATGAGGTATCATAAATATTCTACATTAATTTCATTATTTACATTATGTTTAACATAAACAGTTAATAAATCCTCCATAAATTCTTCTTTAGGACACTTTCATTATCTAATAATGCACATTATCTCAATAATTCTCACGAACCCTTAACAGAAAGAATCACGCGAAAAAATAGTACAAATAATTTCATTATTTACATTATGTTTAACTGGCTAGTAAATGAATAAATTTTATTCATTTACTAGCCAGTTAAACATAATGGAAATAATGAAATTAATGTAGAATAATTATGATACCTCATTACTCGCTCCGATATCTATTAAATGCATTCAATATAATTTATTGTTTTCCACTTTCATTCTTTTTAGGAAAATTCCTACAATTTGATAACTCTTCATAGTGAGGAGAACCAAAAGTGGGAAGATGGACAAAACATTTTTGCGAATATTCCCGAGCAGAGTTCAAATAGGCGGTGAAATATCTGATAAGCTGCAATATCTTTGACAGGCTTACCGCCAAAAGTACCGAAATAGAATTAGAAGGGTTGAAAAAAAAAAAAAAAAAAAACAAGAAGAAGACAGTGACCAAATCGGCGAAGATCAAAGAGAGCTAACTGTTTGAGGTGCCACTGCATCAGAACATACCTACTGGATCAAGGATAAATTACCGACCAAAAAACGCCGACAAACAATGAAATTAGAGAAAAAAACCACTTAAACTGTTCTAGGAATATGTACACTGTCCTATGAATGCAATATCATGAGGTTTGTAATGGATATTACACCCTGTAAGATCGTAGTTACACAGCAAAAGAGCTCAAGTTCCAGAACGGCTATTACAGCAGGAAAGGATTAAGAAACTTGATTACTGGTTGCTAAAGGAGCGTAACCCATGGCTCATCTTCCGATTTTCTCTTCTTTCAAGGTCACGAAACAGCTACTCGATTGTTTGCCATGGCTGATGGTATGGTAGTGGGGGTACAGCAATACTTGACCCCGCGATGACCCCCCGTCTACCCGCCGATCGTCTTTTCTCATCCAAAACAGTCCCGCAAAATTCATTTTTTTTACTAATTGCCTTGCATCGCCGGGCCTCGCGCTAGTTTGCGTATCATCCGCAATCCATCGTAGTTACCGACCTTTTCAACTCACAGGTGTGTTGCGGGCTAGTATCCAAGAAAAAATATGTACTTATTTCATCTAACTTCCTTGGTAATAACGAAATAGTCCCCAAATATTATAAAAGTTTTCCGAAATCGGCTAAATAGTACTTGCAAAGAATTGAAATATAGGAGAAGCTCAATAAAAATTAATTTATTCATTTTGCATATTTTTTGTAAGGCTAACAGTGTTTGCTATGTTTGTCTGGAGGAGACGCCACTGAACTCACTGCTATCATTAGAAATAATTAATTTTTGGTCATAAATTGATTCAATTTGCAGGGAATGCGAGAGTTGAGGTGTAGATGGTCCCCTTTCAAATTTATTGTGATAGGATCATTGGTAGATAGTCTCTGCTCGTGCGCCTAGCTGAGATTCTCAATAATCATAACTTCAATAGTTTTCATTTGATATCGATGGGATTACCAGGGACTGTACGAATGAAACCCTGGATGGACAGACCCATTCAATGTCGTCGTCATCGTCCTCGTCACCAACAAACGGCTGCAAAAGCCACAATAATAACGTAACCCATGGCTCATCTTCCAATTTTCTCTTCTTTCAAGGTAGGGGTGTGTCGGTCCAGGTATTTCCTTGGAACGGTTCCAACGGTTACAGTGACAAAGGTGTAACCGTTCCAAATTACCGGTACAGTTCAATTACCAGTACTGCCTACCGAGGGCGGTCAAATCCCATTCTCATGACATGGATGAAGCAGGCAGTCAAAACCCTATCTTCCTTCTTCCATTCTTGTGATCTCAACTTGCAATACAATCGCATCATTTCCCTAGGAAATTCGCTAAAAGGAAGGAATTTGAATAAGTGTTACAATAGAGACAATTTATTATAAATGATAGTGACCAGAAAATTCAAGGAAAAGTTTAAGAACTTAACATGACAACAATAAAATAATAATACTGGAGACAACTTCCATGCTAATCAGTCCAGAAGATCCCTTCCCGCTCAAGAGCCATTCCATGACACCATTACATTCTCAGTCCATGGAAATAGTAAGGGCGCTTCCAGCTACAACATAGAACAGAACTGAGAACAAGATCCAAGTTTACCAGTGCAAAACCCTTCCCGGTCCAGAGCCATTCTCCATGATATCCATGGACCTAGTATGATATCTTATCGGTCCGTGGAACTGGACCGGTAAGGGCTGAGTTTTTGCACTGCATGGAACCGTTACAAGTTGATACTCGGCTCCACAGTCCCGGTACAGCTGTACCGACACACCTCTATTTTAAGGTCACGAAACAGCTACTCGATTGTTTGCCATGGCTGATGGTGTGGTAGTGGGGTTATAGCAATACTTGACCCCGCGATGACCCCCCGCCTACCCGCCGATTTTGTTGTCATCGTCATTGTCACCAACAAACGGGAGCGAAAGCCACAATAATAACAGTACTTACATTGTGAAAGTTGCCAAGGTATAAAATAAAGTTTTAACTACACTGTTTGGTGAGTGGGAATAGTTCATTTTGAGAAGGCAGTATTGGATCATCACTTCATCGAGAGAATCGATATCGACAAAGAGAGCTTTGAACATTTCATGTATATTGATGAAGTTATAAGCTGGTCACAGAAGGAATCGAACGATGTGTACCTAATTAACATTATTATAACCTCGTTATCGTGCCGAGCTCACACGCCGTCACCGTTGAAAGAAGAGGTTTAACTGGCCGTAAACGCGAGGTTTTTGCATATTCATCGCTAAAAGCTTTTGATGCGACGCCCGTTTGATGGATCGGTCCCCCGAGGTGGCCTCTTGCACCTTCCAAGTTTCTCCCGAAAATCCATTATTGATGCTCCCCCGGGATATTACCACCCATAGTATCCTTGTAAAGGTCGGGAGGAACATTGTCAATTTCACGCGCCGAATATTTCAATACTTAATACCGCTTGTCTCTTAGCCGTCAATTAACAGGGACGCTGGGGCTCTCAAACTTGAATAAGGCTACTTGGACGCTGCTAATAACGTTAATATCATATTCAAAGCGTTCAGGAAACACTTGGCTAATATTGCTAAAACAAAACCGCTTCTGTGGAAAACTCTGACCTCCACTTCTTTTCATCACATTGTGCGCTTTTAAGCTATTTCAGGTCATCATCTCGCATCATTCACACACTAAGCAACTCAAGGTTGGCAGCTGCATGTCATGAAAGTCTCAAAATCCAATGTTTTGCAATCAATAGAATACTTTTCCAGTGATAAATCCGACCACACAAACCTCCACCGTTTTGATCCTGATTCTCTTCTGAATACCTGATAGACAGCGATTTCAGACGAAAAAAAAAAATAAATAAATAAATAAAAAAAACGCGAAACAAAACATATTGTTAAGTAATGCTTGCATTTCAGGGGACGTCCCAGTGGATAAGCATTAAGTCAATTTAAACCAGTTGGTAAGCGAAAAATCACGTATTTGTATTGTGCTGCTGCACAATACTGTTTCACTCAATGCAATTAAATTAGGATTTTGAGGTAGAAATTGTGCTCCCCTCCCCCTCTCGACCATGAAATTTCTTGTGTGATGCGAGCCTTAAATTTGATCAGCATTTTAAAACAGGCGAGTGATGTACACTATCAAGTAACAAACCGTTGTGTAATAATTTGCAGCGTTTTAGTGGACCGCCTCGAAGTTTGCCTTATAAAAGGTAAATGGAAAAGCCCGTGTTCTTCACAGGCGAGTGATCTACACAATCAGTAACAAACAATTGTGTAATAATTTGCAGCGTCATAGTGTACCCCCCCCCCCCACCTACGGCACCAAAGCGGTAATACGTCGTAACGATGAACTTTCATCTTTTATATTAAATGAATGGGGTTAGTTCCGCTGGTTATAAGAATACAATTATTATCTCCGATACAGTACGTAGATAATAATTACATCTTTTAGTTTTGGTGAAATACAAAAATACTCACGAAATATGCGGTTTCTAGTGTCCTGGCACCATTATTAGTTCCATGGAGGTACAAAGAACAATTCATAAATATCCAGAGGTAAATTGAGAATTTTCCCTCAATTTCAAAGCTTGGCTACAATTTAATAAGCTATGAAGGAACCGAAATATTGAAAAATCAGATGTTTTGTGAATATTATCCCCCCACTTTTCTCCCTTCCTATGCTAATTTTGATACTCCGGTGAAATAATGTGAAAATCGTAAGTAATCTGAGTCGAATGAAAAAAGAAACACGTAAATCGGTTGAAAAATGAGCCCTGGGCATAGTCCACAAGATTATGCTCGGAACCCCACGTATTTTAAGCATTAACTCCCCCCCCCCCCTCTTCACCCCTTAAAGGCGAAATTCGAAATTCCGGTGACGTAGTGCACAGCTAGATAGATTTCCGTGTCGAGCAACAAAAGAACCACGAAAATCGGTTGATAACTGAGGCCTGGGCAGAGTATACATGATTTTGTAACACACACACATTCGCCCATGGTTTTGAGTTATTATTTTCAATAATAAACCTTTGGAATTTGCCAAGAAAAATTGTTTAACCCCCCACCCCCCCTCAAAATTTGTTGGTTTACGTTTCAAGATAAGTAGAATCCAAAAATCGAATAAAACTTTGCGGACCCCCGGATGCTTTTCGCTCAGAGCCTACGGCTAAAATTCAAGAAACATGGAACATGCTTTAGCCGCGCTTTCTTGTTCTGTTTAATTAATTTTTTTTTTTGACATTTTATGTCTTTACTATGGCACATAAATGAAAAATCGTCACGCGGGGATCGTCACGCGGGGATCGTCACGCGGGGAGCGTTATGAGGGGAGCGTTACGCGGAAATTTCTGATGATTTTCACGTACAACCAATCGTTCCTAGGGAAAACTAACTTCCTCATTTTCCACCCCACAAAAATCGTTCACCACTCATTGGAAAGCTCTCAATTTATTAAACATAAGAAATAAAATGTCTCTCGTGGTTGCGTATTTGTACGAAAGCTGTATCCACCGTTATTTGGAAGGATGCGATCAAACCCACTTTAGTATTTCGATAGTCTTTTAAATATTATGAAGGTATTTTATAGTTGTATTGAGATTACAACATTATTTGAAACAACCCTATCGCATAGGTTACACCACGTTACACGATCCTTAGTTCTTTATCAACGACTAATCAATATTTCGTGACTCGATACCGTTCCTAATTACCATTACCAAAAATGAGCACTTTCGGCCAGTTGTGTCAATGCTAAAGCATGTTCCATGCTAAAATTTGGTCGTCCGCCGTACGCGGCACTTTCCTTAGTTCCCATGAACCGATTTTGATGAAATTTTGTTTATGGGCTGCATTTGGGGTCTAGTTATGCCCCGAAGCTTTTGGTGGATATCAGTCAGTTCTAAGGGTTGAAAAATAAGGGCTGAAATTTGCAAAAAGTCCTAGCTTAAAAACTTCCATCCCCTCATTGTTTCAAGTAAAAAGCTCCTATTTCTCATAGTCTCCCGATACCCACTCCTTCATCACCCAGCGTTATATGCCCATAGATTTGTAACGGAGAGGGGGAAACTATGAAATAATCCCCATAATTTGATTATAGGGGGGAGTCACTATTTTCAACCACTAAATTAAGTCTAGAGGATCATTATATTAGGTATCTACAGAAAAATTGTGCATGTCACCCACATTTAAACGAAAATTTGTACCTAGATTATCAGTACTACTGGATTTAGACCTCTTGGAGTGGGGGGGAAGGATCTCTTGGAAGGATCAAAATTATCCAAATAACAAGTTCTTATTCAATACGTTATATGACGTCACAAACACATTAACACCTACTTGTTGAGGTTCCTACTCCTCACTTACCCGCTGGCCGAAAAAATTATTACCTACCATTCCTGCTTTTAGAGTACCAATCAACATTCAAAACTTGATACATTCCATTGAGTCATCAGAAAAAGAAAAAATATTAAGTGGTCAGATTACTTCATCAAGTGAACCAATTATGGGGCAAATCAGTACTGCCAACATCAAACCCAACATGGGACCTTGGCCCTTACTTGATGGATGAAAAAATTATTACCTACTATTCCTGCATTTAGAGTACCGACCAACATTTCGGGCGTCAGAAAAGAGTTATGAGGTCAACTTCATCATGTGAACCAATTATGGGTATAAATCAGGGCTACCAACATCGCACCTATCATGGGACCTTGATATTTTTGTGTTGATGTGTTGGTAGTACTGTGGCCCCATGTGCCGCATATGCTACTTAAATGTATTGTTTTCATCAATTTAAAATAGTTTTGAATTTTCATAACCAAATGAGACCACCCAGAGCTCTGTAGGACCAACTGTTCGCTCTTTAAGAGCACTTAAGGGTTGGACTTACGATAAATCAGAAACACGAGTGTGAATCGTAAAAGAGGCCTAATCTCTGTTCAAATTTCAGTTGACCAAAATGCGATCGTTATTCGTTTCTTCGAGCTTTTTCGAGAATTTGAATTCAGAATGGTCTAAAACGGATTAAGTTTGCAGTTATTATTATTTTTATTCTGTTGAGTGTTGTCCAACTTTACCCCAGAACAATCGCCTAAAGACGCCCAAGTGGGACGTCCTAAAAAACGCAGGACTAACTTAACCCCCAGAACATGAGTTTTCCAGGTCCACTGGAAACTCAGCCCGGAAAAGCGTGTGCCTGCCAAGGGGAGTACTCTGAAGGGGATACATCCGAATGACTACAAAGTTTTGATGAACTAGTCCTAAAACATTTTGATCAGACTTCGTATGTCCACGTGAAGTTCGGAGGTATAAAAAGTTGTACATACCTGAATTGAAACACTCATTCCAATTATTTTCTTCAAATTCATCAACTGAAAACATTTCCGCTCTAGTTATTCATACAAGTGAAACAAAACACCCATCAGTGCGCCAGGAAATCTCCCTAAAATGTACATAAAATGAGATGACACAAAACTCTTATGTCGCGCCCATTACATCTTTTATACAAATATTCGTACTTATTTGCTAAGAGATGAATTTCTCTAAGCAGGAACAAGAGAGAATTATTTTTTCCTTTTTCGAGAAAAAAAGTGAACTGAACAGCAAAAGAATGGAAAAAAGCTTTGTACAATGTTTTCTATTTTTATAGTGACGACCCTCCGAGTTCAAACGAAAATGACAACCCCTTTCACCTTTTGTAAACTTTTTGTGTGCTTTTTTTTTAGAGGTCTGAAAAAATGAGAGAAGACAACAGAGTGGAGAAAGGTGTTTGCGTGGTGCCTATTGTCATATTTTTAAAGGTGAATCTGATGGGAGGGGGGGGGGTGGAGAGAGAAAAAGGCATCTGAATCGACTATTGTTTTCTTTCACTCCATCTGCATTTCCCTCTCCATCGAACCTATCGGGTTTTCGCAGTTGGAACTTGTTTTTTGTTATGATTATGTTTTTTTTTTTTTTAGGTTTATTTTTCCATTCGGAAGTGATTGGTGTGACATCGAGGGAACAGGTGGGGATAGGTTCATCCTCCTCTCCCGAGTCGCCACTTTTTATTCTCCCCTATAGAATCGAGGGGGAAAGCTTTCTTTTGAATAAACACTCATCGGGTAGGTAACATCTGCATTTTTATTCGAAATTCGAGGAGAATGGAGACGCGACACACTCCGAAATGCGGTTCGAATGAAAATGCGGGGAGAGAGTGGATGTTGATGAAAACACTTGGACGTATTGAGATAGACAAAAAAGGGACGATGAGGTGGTGTATCCAAATGGAAAGGGTCCTCAAAAATAGTACAATTATTCATCTCAATTTCATCATATAGATATTTAAGCAAAAGAAAATTATATTGTGATTCACAGTTTGTTGCCTTCTTGTTGACATGGGTATTGGTGAGGGGAGGATAAATTGCGGCGGCTCCTCAGTATGTTTGTTGTTTATTTCGCATGTCGAGCTAGCTTTCGCCCAAAGGGCATCATCAGGACACTGTCAACAACGGGTGCGGTTTAGGAGGACGTATAAACAAATATGGACATGTAAGACTAGGTACTAGGTTCAGGTACAGCTTTGGTTGAGGGTAGTTATAAGTTTCATCTTTCTTTATGATTTTCAATTGCTTCGGTAGTAGATGAATGGTTGGCTTTCATATTATGTATATGTATGTAGCTATGACCCCAATATCACTTACAGACTAATTATAAGTACGAATGCTACCTGGTGAAAGGACTTTACTGGTATCAACTATAGAGGTCTCCCAAACTACTACCTATACAGTTTAACTTAAATGTACGTAACCACAACCACACAAAGGTATCAACTGTAAATTAGCTATACAACATCATAAATACCTTATAATTAATTACAGGGGTAAAGCACAATCCTACCTAACCCAACACCGTTCTGCTTGGGCCAATAGATGTAACATAATATGTTACATATTATGTAACATAATAGTATTATGTTACATAATAGTATTATGTTACAGTATTATGTTACATAATATGTACATATTATGTAACTACAGTAGAAATGAAAGCCAACCATACATCTACTACCAGAGCAATTGGAAATCATAAAGAAAGGTAAAACTTATAACTACCCTTAACCAAAGCTGTACCTGAACCTAGTACCTAGTCTTACATGTCCATATTTGTTTATGTCCTCTAAAACCGCACCCGTTGTTGACAGTGTCCTGACATACTGAGGATCCGCCGCAATTTATCCTCCCCTCCCAATAACCTTGTCAATTGTATTGTTGGAAACACGGTGATGTAGTGAAACTTGAAAAATTGATTAACGAGATGCGTGGTTTTCTAACTTAGGTAGTTATGTAACATTTATCAAACATTGAAAAAGGCTATTTTTCTTGTGAATTTCAACGTTCTATTCATGAATAATCAATCACAGCTAACACGTGGATGTAGTGAAACTTGTAAAATTGTATAATGAGAAATTAGCTTGGTTTTATAACTTAGGTAGTTTTGTAATACTTCTCGAGCATAGAAAAAAAAAAAAAAAACAATTCAAACCCAATCTAACATCTAAGTTCATATTGACTAAGTTTTTGCATTATTATCATAGAATAATTCGAAAAAATTATATAAAAGTCCATTTATAAGCAGTAAGAGTTAAAGAGCAAATTTTCAACAATAATAAGAAAGTTAACAACCGTTTCAAGTTGGAATTTCATCCGACTGCCATTCCTGGCGTCGCGGAAGTCATCAGCAGTCTTCAGATGATTTCGCTCATGGTTTCCCATTGGCCTCACCGCCTTTGGTGGGAAGAGAGGGAACTGCGACCGGCTTACCCGAAAATATACTCCTGAGGCGAGCCTCGAACTCACGACCCCGCAACCGGTCCGAGTCTCATCTCCAGGGACACATGCCGGAACTCGCTCGGCCACAGCTGAACCCCCAACTCCTCATTTTCGAAAAATAACATGGTCTTGCGTAGTTCATATTGACTAAGTTTTCGCATTATTTTCATAGAATAATTTGAAAATATTATATAAAAGTCCTTTTATGACCAGTATGAGTTAACGAGCGATTTTCCCAAAAAAAAAAAAGAAAAAGTAAACAACCATTTCAGATTGGAATTTCATCCGACAGCCATTCTTGGCGTCTCGGACGTCATCAGCTGTCTTCATAAGGGAAGATCATAATTCATTCTGATGATTTCGCTCATGGTTTCCCATTGGCCTCACCGCCCTTGGTGGGCTTGGTGGGAAGAGAGGGAACTGCGACCGGCTTACCCAAAAATATGCTCCCGAGGCGAGCCTCGAACTCACGGCCCCGCAACCGGTCCGAGTCTCGTCTCCAGGGACACATACCGGAACTCGCTCGGCCACTGCTGAACCCCCAACTCCTCATTTTCGAAAAATAACATGGTCTTGCGTAGTTCATATTGACTAAGTTTTCGCATTATTTTCATGGAATAATTTGAAAATATGACATAAAAGTCCTTTTATGACCAATATGAGTTAACGAGCGATTTTTCCAAAAAAAAAGAAAGAAAAAGTAAACAACCATTTCAGATTGGAATTTCATCCGACAGCCATTCCTGGCGTCTCGGACGTCATCAGCTGTCTTCCTAAGGGAAGATCATAATTCATTCTGATGATTTCGCTCAAGGTTTCCCATTGGCCTCACCGCCCTTGGTGGGAAGAGAGGGAACTGCGACCTGCTTACCCGAACATATACTCCCGAGGCGAGCCTCGAACTCACGGCCTCGCAACCGGTCCGAGTCTCGTTTCCAGGGACACTCGCTCGGCCATAGCGGAACCCCCAACCCCTCATCTTCAAAAAATAACATGGTCTTGCGTAGTTCATGTCGACTAAATTTTTGCGTTATTTTTTCATAAAATAATTTGAAAAAATTATATAAAAGTCCATTCATGAGCATTATGAATCAACAAAATATTAGTTGTATGACAGAGTAGTCGCCTAGAGGGTGTGGCACATAGCACGAATCGTTAAAATTATACATCGACTTCCTAATTACTTACCTATTTTTTAAAATCTCAAAAAATACGCTTCACGTCAACCCAAATTCATTGAGTACCATCACGTGTTTCGTTTACTCCTCGATTTTCAGTGTACCATACCGAAATACTATATGCACAATATGTTTTGAAGATGTTAGCCGTCAATATTCATTTTCTACTCGTCCCCACGAACTCATAGAGTAATAGAGTACCCACATGGCTATTTCATTATGGGGTAGAACAAATAATAAACGCAGGTAGGAAACATAATAAACAAAACCGGAAACCCCCGTTTTTTGGCCTAATTTTGAATTTTTGAACACGTCGTTTGGTTTGTTATTTTAAAAATTTTGTCGAAAACTTCAAAATTTTTTCGAAACAATTAGGTACTCAAGTTATCATCCGGAGATATGATATGATGTTTGATAAATCTTCAGGGATCGTTTTAGAATGTTCCAAAACAAATTTCAGAACAAAAAAAATATACATATATTCTAAAAAATTTGAGGGCACCGCAATAGCTTAATTTTTTTTTTTTTTTTTTGAAAATTCTCTATTATGTTTCTTCCGGAAGGGATGTCAAATTGATTAGGTATAAATAATTACAACTCACTAATTAATTTAAAGTGAGCTTCTCAGTTAAGAGTAACCAACCAAAATTGTAGTAATGATTGTTGTGGAAACTTCAACTTTAGCTGTGGATTTTCCGTAAATCTGAAACGAGAGTTTTAATCGGAATATTCATCTCTGTACAGAACAACAGTTTCAACTCAAATTGGTTTCAAGTTGAAGAGAATTGCGCCCTCCAGGGCAACAATTCCATCGCAGGTTGAAGATGGAAGGGGTGATGGGAGAGGGGGCACTGGAAACTCAAGACCCCTTGAAACCACCCAACACCGTCAATATTTACCTTTTTCGTGAAGAAAGGTCCAGAAAGGGGGATACACTATGGTCGTACACCCCTTCCTCGCACCCCTCGACGAAAGGATACTTCCTTGTACTCTACATATACGTTCCTCCCTTCAACCATCACAACTCCAAACCTTCAGAGAAGAACGGGTTTTTTCGAACCCTCAAGCGTTATAGAGCCTTTTCGATGCGATACTGCTTTTTTCCCCTTCCCCACCACACCAATAAAATGTGAAGGTAGTTCTTTCCTTTGGCATAATATTGCCGTTTCCGAACGAGCGGAAATAAGAACGGTTCTCGCCGTTAACCTCCAGCGCCCTGCGAGGATATGCAAATCATTTTTTATTGCTGTATCGAAATTTCGCACCTTTTGCTCCGTGAAGACCAACGTCTCGTTTCGACTTTTTTTGCCGCCCACAGGGAGCCAAAGGGCTCATTGGGGAGCTGTAAGGATAGCCGGGTAATACAGCCCCCCACGCCACCACTTCCTCTGTCATCCGCGATATGCTTTTTCGTCAGACGGATGTAAAAAGGGTATT
Source organism: Apolygus lucorum (assembly GCA_009739505.2). Lineage (NCBI taxonomy): Eukaryota > Metazoa > Arthropoda > Insecta > Hemiptera > Miridae > Apolygus > Apolygus lucorum. Next base: position 14,698,326 of record CM019171.2, read on the forward strand.
TTCCGTTTACAACCTCCACCCGCTTTTACTAGCGGGATCTTTGGCTTTTACTTTGGGATGCTCCACATCGACAGGTACAGTCAATTCAACGTACTCTGCATATTTACGTCTCCATACATTCACTACGTCCGATGACAACTTGCATGGACCCCAAAGTGAGTAGGTCAGAGCGCTCTGCAGGAAGGAATGCTCCCGAAGGAACTGTCTTCACCCGTTTACACCAAAGATGTCTGTAAGTACTTAGAACTGTACTAAATTTACACCTGGTGACATTAATCCTCTTTTCCCTTTTGACAAATTCAAGAGGTATCTGGTACTGTTTAACCATTATGCACAGTTGTAATTTATTCAGAAGTATGAGTTGAAGAAAACGATGAACACGATTGAGATGAGTGGTTGTTCCAATGGTGGATCAACAATCGTACGACCCAACAATCGTATTATTGGGTGGTGGAGCGACTGACATTGGCTATAATAAACAGAAGCTCATACCTGACTTTATGGTTGTACGCTGACTATACACACAAAATACGTTACTGATCGTGGACAAAATGGCGCACAGTGGTCCAGAACTCAAATCAAGCAGGACAAAATCATGTTACTGACTTGGAAGGAACCAGAAAGCAAGGTTCAAATATGCATTTACAAAGGCCTGAACTATCATCTAGGGCCACTCTTATCTTGATAAGTTATAACATTGCTCTTCTCTAGCCTCATAAACATTGGCAAGTTCCCGTATCGTTCGTTGTAGTCCGCATTTATCGTCAAATCAATGAACGAGTGTACAGTTTTGAAACCACCTGAGCCCCTCACTCCACATGGTTTATTAAATTAGAGGTAAGTAGTGTCTAATTCCATTTTCAGCATCTCCGAAAGTGCTTTCTCAAGTGCTCTTAAGCTATAAAGATTTTTAACGATTCTTTTTGCCTTTTAACGTATATCTTCATTGGCGCCTCTTTTTGAGACCATGGACGGGTGGTTATGCACCCCAAGACTCCTATTAAACAAGAATAGTTTGCACGAATTCGCACGTAATGGAGGAACGGGCTTTTCAGTAAAAACACACTAATCCGTTTTAGACCATACTGAAACAAAATCCACGAAAAACATAAGTGTACGTCTGAGTGTGTGTATGGCAAAATCTTATTTACTCTGCCCAGGTCTTAGTTTACTACCGATTTGCGTGATTCTTTTTTTTTCAACTCTAAAATCATCCGAGTTGCACTCTATTTCACCAAAGTAGCATGGGGAGGGGACGAGTAAGCGGATAATATTCACAAAACATCTCATTTTTTGTCAATCAGTCAATTTTTACATCATCAGGGCTTAATTGTTGATAGTTTTTGTCCTAAAACATTCACAAAGCAAAAACATCAAAAAATTGAAGTATCAGTAAAGGGGGTATCAGTCAGTGAATGAACGCTTTTTACCCTTTTTTTTTGCAATTATTGGTCGATTTTGATGTATTCAAATTTAGGTACTTACAACGTTTTACTTTTGGAATTAAACAAGTTCAGAGAGTATTGAAATAAGAAGAATGCTACAAGAAACATGAAAATTGGATGATTATTTCGTGAGAAAACAAGGGGAAAACTGTTGATGAAAACTGCCCAGTTAAGAGAAGGGAGGGAGAGCTGGGGGAGGCACTGGTGGTGGTGGGTATTGACGTTGCTCCTTTAAATGGTGGGTGGGAAGGGGCAACCGAGCGCCGGTTTGTAAGAGATCAGACTAACCCGAAACTAGGAAGGTACGACGACCGACTGAAACCCCCTCAATGGTAAGTACACTTGCTAACAGTAATAGAGGAATGGGCTTTTTAGTACGTCCCACAGTAAGACTTGGGCGACCTCATGAGATCAATCCGAGGTAAAGTTGGACAGCACGCAACAGAGAAAAATATTAACTACACACTAATCTGTTTTACACCATTCTGAATCCAAACCCATGAAAAAAACATAGGTGTATGTCTGTGTGTGTGACAGGCAAAATCTTATTTACTCTGTCCAGGCCTTTGTTCACTACCAATTTAGGTGATTCTTTGCACAAAGTTGCACACTATTTCACCAAATTAGCATGGGAAGGCAGCGAGTAGGCGGATAATATTCACAAACCATCTGATTTTTTCAATATTTCGGTTCCTTTCTTAATATACTTGTTATGAGTTTTTGCTCAAATAACTAAAAGTTTTATCACTTAAAAGTGATAACCATGTTATAATTTTATGGTTTATGCAAAAGACTCGACTGTAATGAATTTTGGTATTAAAGTGACACCAACTTGTCCACCTCTGAAGGAGGTGTCCCTATTGTGAAGGAGCAAGTACCCTCTTGTTAATGAGGAACAGCTTCACTTCTGTGGGAGCAAGTACGCCTCCTGAAGGGAGGCAACAGCCCAACTGATTAGAATATTGAGGAGACAAGTACACCTTACCAAGTAAGGTAACAGCTACACTCAATAGGTTTTAGCAAGGAGTTTTGAGGGTTTTGAATTTAAAAGAGTTTTTAGTTGGAGTGGTCAGACAGAAGGTCAGGAATAGAATGGGTGACTAGAATAGGGCCGGCTCCCTATTTAAGCAGACCTAGGGTTCCGTTCTTGGTATCTTGGGGATTTCCCAAGGGTCCCAGGGGAATGGCCTAGGCTGTTGGGGAAAACCCAGGTTACTGACCTTCTGTGCTGAATTTTATTCTTATCTGAATATTTACAATTTTACATTTATGATACATTTTCTTACTTGCTAATTTATACAATGGTTGGTCTTACTCACTAATAAACACATTCTTAATTTAGTTGTTATAAAGCTGGTGGGGAAGGTTTATAACAATACTAATTGTACCCAAGCTTTAAAATTGAGGGTAAAATTTCTACTATACCTCTGGATTTCCATGAATCATTGTTTGTACAAACCCATGAAAAAAACATAGGTGAATGTTTGTGTGTGTGTGTGTGTGAGAGACAAAATCTTGTGTCGTCTGCACGCGCCTTAGTTTTCAACCGATTTTCGTGGTTCGTGCAATGTGTCACGCCCACAAGGCTAACTAATCTCTTTAGAGCTAATATTCCGATTTTCTTAATCATAGTTTTAACTGAAAGATTGCTTTGAAAACTCATTAACTGCTACTGCATGATTGCATTTGTTTTATGTGATAAGTACACTAATTTGAATGACATTAGTATCGTATTTAGAATTATTCAATAAAACATGAAACTCGTATCAACTCGATTCTGTTTACCCAATTCTTCGATGAGTTTCACCCAATTACACATTAATTTTTCATGAGAGAAAACTGATTGTTTCAAGAGTTCCAATCTTGTTTTCTCCAGAAATTGGGGAGTTTCTTTCGAGTAGAAACCGTTCCGAACCAATTGAAAGGATTCATCGTCATTCTCATGAAATTCAATACCCCCTGCACTATTTTTCTCTTTTTTTACGCAGTGACTTCACTAAACTCCTGTCATCCGACTTTGAGTCAAGGAGCAATTAGAATCCAAGTAATTAAAATGAGAAGAGAGTAGAATAGATTTTCTTTCCTCTTGAAAAAAGGTTTTTATGCGTGGAGGGAGAGGAAAAAGAACAGGTTTTCTGTGATCGAATGGTCCCAATACTTTTTCTTCAAAAGGTCCTTTGAAGAAGCTGGAAGGAACCTTATTAGTTTAGAAGATCTTTGATGTAGTCGTTAGTGTTCGTCGATAAACTCGTCGGAAAGGTGGCAGTAGTAGCAGGGGCGGATTAGGTTTTTCCCCAGTGGTGGGGGAGAGACTAAGAAGTCAAAAATTCTTGCCCAATCGGGTAGGTTTTCGTATTGTCTCATATTGTATTTACAAACATTCATAGCTAGATATTAAATTTTGGTAATTTTAAAATGATTTTCATGTTCCTTTTCAATCCTTTGCTAGAGAAGCGACACTCCACCCTCGAAAATCTTTCACTCGTTTTGATGTTGGACAGCTCGTGATTAGTGCCAGAATTGCATCTTAAGTACTTACATCTTTCTCTCTCAATGAATAATATTTACATTGTCATGTACTGTTCGCAGATAGAAAGAATGCGGTTGGCCAATTTTCCGAAGGGTATACTTGCTAACATAGACGACTATCTGTTCCAAAATCTTAGGTAGCCTGTTAAGAAATTAAGAAAGGGCCGAGCCTCAGTAATCGTAATCCAGGCATCGAGAAACTCTCCACTCAGCCAATTGTTAGGGAGGATTTTTATCTCGAATGTGAGTTCACTTGCCCTTCTGTTTACCATTCTGTCAGCTTTAAAATTTGAAAGAAGCATCATCCTTCAGGTACTGGAAGCGTGATTTTATTTTTGAATGAATGAATGTACGTTCTCTTAATTGATAAGACTTTCCCAAGGGTAAGGAACCTGTTTTATTTTCGACCGACTTCAACGCGCCGAAGGCGCGCGAAAGAGCAGGTACTCAATTCGGGTTGTCGTGGGACAACGATTTTTTTTTTTTTTTTTTGTATGTCTGAACACCTTGCATTTGTTTATTCTGGTACCAATCTGCCTGATTCTTTTTGAAATGTGTTCTACAAGTATCCGTGGTGGTCCCATTTCAAACAGATTTCATTTCGCTTTGTTAGAAGTATCGAAAATTTGTGAAAGAAGTTGAAAAACGTGGTTCCCGTTTTCGGGAATATCGGTCCGCATTCACTCTTCTTCCCCTGTGACTTCCGACTGTGCCGATGACGGACTATTTGTGTATAGTCAAATTGAAGGTCTGATTGTAAGCTTCAAAATGGTATGCTATATGAGGGGGGTTCCGATAACTAAAAGGTGCTGCGGGGCATGAGAAAGGGGGAAATTATAGTGGGCTATTCGCTCAGAACCTGCATGAGCCGTATCAAACGTGTTTATCAATGCTCGAATATGTGAGTTTTCCTACCATATACGTATGAGGGATAATTATAGTACTGTTAGTTAGGTATTCTACAATGTGGGTATAGCACATAGCTCCCTCGTCATCCTTAACATGGTTCGGTAGGTAATGGTATAGAAGATCGTCGTAACTGCATAGTGCCGTACCAAATATGAGGGATTATAGGGCAACTAGGTGATGAGAGGGTATTCTACCAAGTGGGTGTAGCACATAGCTTCCTCGTCATCCATAATATAGTTGGGTAGGTAATGGTATAGGAGATTGTCGGAATTGAATAGTGCCCAACCAAATATGAGGGATTATAGGACAACTAGGTGATGACAGGTATTCTACCAAGTGGGTGTAGCACATAGCTTCCTCGTCATCCATAATATAGTTGGGTAGGTAATGGTACAGGTGATCGTCAGAACTGAATTGTGCCGTACCAAAGATGAGGTATATAGTACAGTTAGGTGATAAGTCCCCGTCAATCATGTCATGGTTGAGTTGTTGAATTGTGTTGTCAGAACTACCAAGTACCTATCAAATATGAGGGACGTCGAACAGTTAGGGGATATGAGAGTAGATTGCTAAGTAGCAAAGTGAACCAAATACCTCCTGAAACTGATCCAAAAATGGAAAGTCATCTATACATATGGAAACTGATCCGGATTACAGAATGTGGTCCACCCTACGGCGTCTGGTTCACCTTGCTGAAATGATTCACAGTATGGAAACAGATCGATAAACTGCGGGTAAATTAATTTCAGATTTAAATTGAAGACCACTAAAAAGTGAAAAATAAAAAATAATGTAAAATGGAAAAATAATAAAATAAAAACCTTTTTAACAAAAAAATGGACCGACCTCGAAAATTATGTCCGTAAACACCAAAAAGGGAAAAATAATAATCTCAGTGAAAACGTACTTGATGTAGTAGGTTGTTGGACATAAATATCTAGTCAACAGATGGTATGTTGGAATAGATACTCATCTGTAGATTCTATCATCTAGATGCTATCTAGATAGATAGGTAGGTAGGTACGCATTGAAGTCGCCGCCGTGCCCATCTGTAGACACAAACGTCTTCAAAATCTTCTACTCACCAACATATCATTCTTTTTCGCAAATATAAATACCTCCCATACTACAAACATGCTTCCACACCGAGGATGAACGTAAATATTTTTAAAATTGTGGGAGGTGTTAAATGTTATTTATTAGTGTTCTGTATTCGTTTTGTTTTCCTGTAATAAACTAATCCTTTCACTTCATCATTGGTCTGTAGTCAACAACCCTCGGTCTCATTTTCCCTGGCAGATAGAAGAAGGACGATGTTTTTGGAATTGTAATACACATGGACACCTCACCAAACTCTGCATTCTTTCGATCTGCAAACAGTACTTACCTACTTACTTTTGGGTAGTGGAAGTTATGTTGGGGCATGTCTGCAGCTGTTCGAACAACCCCAAGCTTCACGAACGGTGATTTCAAATCAACCGCCTAGACCCGGTTCTAAGGTGGACAGAGGTCAGCGCTGCCGCCCCATTCTGCCCCGTTCTCAACCCAATTAAAACTCATATCCCGATAATCCGTAAACCGATTTACAAGAACCAGAACGAGTATAATTTTGCACAATAGAAGAACATTAATCATTACTGATTATCACCGATTAAGTTTACCCCAGAAAGTACTAATTCAGAGCCACACTGCTACACCCCAGTTCGGAATCTCCCTGCCATCTTTTCCACAGTCCAGGCAAAACTGAGCCCCGTATTTTTGCGCCGCTTACATTCCCGTCTTTTACCGTTGTCATTCATTTTATTATACCCGTCTTTATACCCATAATTTCCGTTCTCGTTCTCCCGTATCCCGTGGTGGTAAAAGCAGCAATAATAGGAAACAAGCCGATAACAAGTGCGTTGTACGGATCCAAGAGTGGAGCGAAGTACTTGCTGTACTTGAACTACAGACCTATTTTCCAATAAAACTATAATTGCTCTTGGGTAGGTACTCTGAATCGACTTGAAGTTGTGTTTCACATACACTCATCCCACATGTAGGAACTTTTAGAGAATTTAAAAAAAAAACGCTGCAAATCATTGCTCAAAGGTTTATTATTTTCTGTATAGATCACCCTTCTGTATAGATCACTGGTTCTCCATCAATAGCACCTACCACCATCTGTATTCTCCCTTGACCTTCCCTCTCAAATTTAAGCTTCCTGCGTTCAATAGGATTGAAAATGGCTTCGGAGCTCACTCAGCTGATCAGTGATCTGAGGAGTGAAGAAGATCTCCTCGAATGCTGGAGACGCCTGGAAGAGCACTTCCATTCAATAGGATTGAAAATGGCTTTGGAGCTCACTCAGCTGATCAGTGATCTGAAGAGTGAAGAAGATCTCCTCGAATGCTGGAGACGCCTGGAAGAGCACTTCCATTCAATAGGATTGAAAATGGCTTTGGAGCTCACTCAGCTGATCAGTGATCTGAGGAGTGAAGAAGATCTCCTCGAATGCAGGAGATGCCTGGAAGAGCACTTCCATTCAATAGGATTGAAAATGGCTTTGGAGCTCACTCAGCTGATCAGTGATCTGAAGAATGAAGAAGCCTTTGAGCAATGATTTGCAGCGTTTTTTACCCACCAACATTTTTTTTACCTACCAACTTTTTTTTACCTACCAGCTAGGTACTACCTACCACACCATACTGGCTTCACACCTTCACAATCAAGTTTATTAGAAAGAACTAAACGCTTCACACTCGATTGGAAAAATAGAAAGCTTAATATGGAAATTTGATTACTGGTTACGCAGAAGGCAAAACTGTAAACAAATCGAAGAAATGAACAGCGATCGCATTTTAGTCAGATAAAATTTGAATGGAGATTAGACCTCTTTTGCGATTCACACTCATGATTCTGTTTTATCGAAGGAAAACCTTCAAGTACTCGTAGGGACCGAACGGTTTGTCCTACAGAGCTCCGGGTGGTCTCAAAAATTTTTAAAAATTCGATACTATTTAAAATTGGTGAAAAAACGATACCTTTATTTCGAGAGTTTTCGAGCTAGGGCACTCTTGAAAATTTCAACCCTTAATTTTCACCCCTTAGAAGTGACCTACATCAACCAAAAGCTTCGCGGCACAACTAGACCCCAAATGGAGCCCATATACCAAATTTGAACCAAATCGGTCCAGTGTTGCTAAGAAAAGTGCCGCGTACGGCGTACGGCGTACGGCGTACGGCGGACGGACGGAAATTTTTTTATTCGATTTTCGTATTCTACGTACCTTGAAACGTAAAACATCAAATTTTGAGGGGGGGTTAAAAATTTTTTTTTCTTGCTCGATTCCAAAGGCTTATTATTGAAAATAATAAACCAAAAAAAAAAATTCGGTCAATGCTGACTGAGGAAAGTGCCGCGTACGGCGGACGGACGGCCCAATTTTTATTCGATTTTTGGATTCTACGTACCTTGGAACGTAAACCAACAAATTTTGAGAGGGGTTAAAAAAAAAATTTCTTGGTCGATTCCAAAGGTTCATTATTGAACCAAAATGAAGCTATTTCGAACCAACTCTGTCCATTCACAGTCGAACTCCCCAAGTTGGCCTTTTACAAGATGCATCGATGATTCCCCCATCAACACTTTGATTTGACGGAACCTGCATAAAACATGAAAACACGGACCTTCGAAAAGGAGGCGGAGGGAGTGAAATCAGAAAACGATATCTGAAAAACATTATCGCCGACGGCTAACAAGATACGGATGAGAAGCCGTAAAAGACTAGAATATCGTTTTATCAGTTTATCACGGAATAGCTTCGCTTGGCTCAGCTGAAGGGTGAGGCGTTCTCGGCTTCGGCTGGGGTGGAGGAATCCTTCGGGGAAACGACATTCATGAAACTTTCATCATTTCTTACCCTCCGTTCCCGATCTGAAGATCTCAGGGTTTTCTCCCGTTGATGTGATATTAGTATGGATTCGTATTGGTTGAGGAGGGAAGAGGGAAGAAAAAATATACGGCGAGAAAATCGCTCTATCCGGCCGTTAGGTAGCCTCTCTACCCCCTCCACCACCAATCAGTCGGTTTTGTTCCCATTTTTCTCTCTCTTTTTTTAATTACGACCTGCAACTCCGGAATACTCTTTTCATTACAGAACCCTCTTCGATTTCGACTCGTTTTCCACGTATTTTCACCCTCGTTTAGACGATTTTCCGCATCAATCATGCTATTATTCGATCGTAATACTTTCAGGATTCTTCTCATTTGTTCCATCTGTTTTTCCCTTTCAAAAACGAATTTGACGTGTATCCATAAATTACAGCAGGCAGAAATATTGATTTAAGTTAGGATAAATACACGTCTCCCTTTTAGACCGCCTCACGGTGCGTCATTTGCCCGGTTTAGGGGAATAAAAATCGAAAAATGGAAGCCCTTGGAAAAATCATCCGACCCAAGGAATGTTGACTTTGTAGTCTGACATGAGTGAAATTCGGTAGCTGAAGCTCAGATAAGCAACAGGAAGAGACTCGCACTAGCTCAAACATGACAACGGTAGTGCGGCCCAACGGGTTTCATACCCTGTCAAGATAGTGACCCCCACCTTCCGATTGCAGCAAAACTGCAAACGCAGTTTAATAATTTTTGCTCATCAGACATCCTAAGGTAAGTCAAAAACATTTCAAAACATTTTTCGAATTTTTAATCATCTTGCAAGTCAAACGATGACATAAGACAGAGATAGAATTAGCGAGATTTTCTTTCTTAAAGCACGGTTTTAATAAAAGTCTCAACGAGTCTCAGCCCGATCTCTTCGGGAAATTCTTGAGAAACATCCGTAAACACATGGAAAAAAGTTAGGACTTACCCAGATTCGCCCAAATAATATTAAAATGATAAAATATGATTGGAAAAAAAAAATCGCTAAAAAATGAACGTGAGTCAAGTTTCTTCTAAGTTCCTTTCCTAATTCTAGTTGTTCTAAGTTCTTTATATTCCAGTTACAACTTCTTTTCCACTGGTACCCATTACAAAAAAAAATGTATTATTATTACTATTTTTTTTTTTATGAATGACGTTTTTATTTTCCTGCAAAAATTTGTTTATATATTCCATATTTTATACACGGAAATTCTTTAAAAAAAATGAAAAACACACATTTAACTTTGAAAACTATTTTGTACAACTGAAGACATGAATATCCATCAAGAATCAAATGTTTTTAGTAAAAAATGGGGCTGCTTTGATTTTTGTTCCCCTAAATCAGACAAATTACGCACGGAGCGCCGTTACTAGAATATTCGGCGGGTCGTCGAATTTTCCCTCCCGAATAATATTATATTTTAATTTGAGACGATTTCCTCTGTTTCATAGGGCATGAGAAAGCCTTTGGGCCCTCATTGAGGTTCATTAAGGGAAGACATTGAAAATATGTGAGATTGAGTCCATAACCTGCATAGTTGGCTTCAGTTGGCAGGATGAAGATGATTAATTACGGGATAGAGTTACAGAAGGTGTATTTCCGGGGTGTACGTTGTCGATGGTCACGAATACGCCACTGATAATATCAGTTTTACAATAAAAACATTGATTGATTGATATATTATATCAATCAATCAATGTTTTTATTGTAAAACCCAAGAATAGGTATAACAACGTCATATAAAACTATGAATACCAATAACAACATCTAGTTTGATGGCAGGTCTGAGGTTTGATTTGAAAGTTCATTCATGTAGTACGAGTTAATGAGGGAATTTTAAAATAAATCATTACGAGAAATAAATCTTTAAACATTCTTTAATTATTTTCTTTGTATCTTTAAATCTATAGTTATGAAAATCGAAATATTATCTTTACGAGAAAGTAGTCAGTTTGGTGGGTGTGGTGGCACATAGCACGAATCATTGAAATTATACAATAAGCCCCTTAGTCAACAATTTTAAAAACCCTCAAAAAATATTCTCCTCGTCTATCACACTCATAGAGTACCAACAAATAAATTTTCATTATTTTTCTTTTATCTGTATACCATAGCAATATAGTGTATGAACCGGTTATGTATTGCAAATATTAAGAGTCCATATTCATCTTCTACTCGACTACACGAACTCCTAGAGCACTCAATCGTACGATTTAACATGGATATTTTTTGGGTTGGGGGTCATTCTAAAATTTGCGTAACGACATCAAAATGTGTGACGACCCGGCACTTAAGATTATTATTAACCCAAAAGAAAACTGAAGGCGATCATTAATGAAGTTAGGTATAAGTAGGTAAGTTAGGTACTATAAAAAGATAGGTACTATAAATACCTAAATTTCATGGATATATTTACAGTAAACACATCCATGATTCAGTGTTTCTCCATGAATCGGAGACATTTACCGCGAATTACTGCCACTTTCATACAGGGATTGTTTAGTTAAAATTTTACCTAGGAAATTTTAGTGGTATTATTCCTGTCAGCAGAGTAAAGGGGTTCAAGTGAAAATTTGGGGAAAATGAGATTTTATCATGGTTAGATAGCATTTGATTGTTCAGCATCCGTATATTGTTGTTTAATTTTGGATACCGCATACTACTGGGTATGTTCTGAAGGGGTTTGGGGGTTCATGTTCATCTTCTACTCGTCTCCACGAACTCGTACAGTACGCACTCGGCGTTAGCATTTTTGGATACAAAATTACGAGAATTTTCGTTATTTATACCAATTGAAAATTGACTAATAGACAATTCATACCTTTATTTACAATTTTTGACAATTTTTGAATTCTGATATTATATTTACATTAAAAATGTTGGGCTTAATCCGAATATTATCATATTATACATGACACATACACACACACAAAAAAAACACCAGGTGTTTTTTTTTTCTTTTTTATTATACATTATTATTATTATTATATTACATCGTATTTCTATGATTATGATAGAAAGTAATGTCTAAAAAAACACCTAAAAATACGTTATTGTTTTCCTTTTTTTGGACTTCAAATATTTTAAACTTTAAACTCTCAATACCGTATGTTATTATGAACATTTTGATAACAACTTCAATTTTTTCAAAAGAACTATCTACCCAGGTTCCCATCCGGAATGACGCATATAAGTAGATAGTAGTAGTTTTGAAAATTTTCAGGCAACGTTTTGAAATGTTCCAGAATGGATTTAAATGAAAAAATTTCAAAGAAGTCCGTGCTGAAATGTTTAGTCTATTGAAATAGCTTCATTTTCTTTGAAAATGAATCAAGCAAAAATATTTTTCAATAAAATGTATAGGCAAATTTTGACCTAGATGCTGTTACAAAAACCAAAATTTTCTAGAAAACTCCTAGAGTGAAAGCGTTAAAGAAAATTCTGATCGAAGAACGAAATTTTCCACCACCTGTCAGTCGTTCATCAATAATATTATAGGTATACAAATAACGTTGAAAAGAAGAAGCACGTAATCCAAATAAGACGTCGAGGCACTTATCACTAGCTATCGATCTATGAGATATACAGCGAGGCTTTATATACATACAAGCTACCGCTATAAGCTATTCCTGTAAGCTACCGGAGTTTACGGTGGGAGAAGAGGAAAGATGATTTGAAAGAAAATTGACGTCCATTTATACTCAGTAGGCGGAGGACCTACGTGAGGTCCTCGGATTAAACACAAATTGAAAAGGGTCCGAGGGAGAGATCTAATTTCCGCATGCTCTGCCCTTCATGCACTTCCCGTCCCTTCGGGGTGGTGTTTTGAAAACAAGACGACGCAACGACCGATCGAGGGTTATGGGATATTGGGAGGGATCAACGAAAAGGAGTTACCTAATCCAATGATGTCAAGGACCAGGAAGGTTGTCCGATGGAAGGTTGTCAACTAAACTGGCACCACCGAAAAGTTCTACAACAGTCCTACGCTATGAAGCTCAAGAAAATTCTCCAAGTCGCTAATATTTCCATGGCGATCCGCTTCGAACAAAAAATTGGTCCCTTCGGAAGATGTTCTCAGAGTGACAAGAAAAGAATACGGTTTTTGTTTTATAAAAGAAAACTGGCGTAATTTGCTCCTCAATTATTGGAGACAACGCTATACCTTGTTGATGCTCCACGAGTAGAAGCCCTCTGAAAGTCGAAGCGACACCGGTAAGCCTCTGGGGATCAGAAGACACAACAAGATGTTCCTGCAATCAAACAAATACTGTTCTCTCTCGCCTCTGACTCGTCAATATGAAGACTGAGAAATGATTGCTCGTATTCCGGGGATGGCAAAAGTATTATTTCCAAAAAAATCTATTATTAAAAGAAATCTACAGACACTTAAGATTTTAGGTTTATTGTTTTTAATAATGAACTTTATGAATCGACCTACAAAAAAAATTTAATCCCCTCAAAATTTTTTGGTTAACGTTTCGTGGTAAGTGGAAACCAAAAACGGTCCAAGTTGTTACACAAAGGTTTATTAATTTTCTATATAGATTACTCGTCTGCAAAGAATACATCTTTCCCATTGCCACCACTACCAGCCATAGGCCCTTCCTACTTCTTACCTACTTCACAATCAAGTTTATTTGAAAGGAATAAACGCTTCACACTCAACTCAAAGAAATAGGGAGTTGGGATTCCTTCGTATGGAAATTTGATTACTGGTTGCTGAGGACACAGAACTGAGTACAACAGGAGCATCTAGAACTACGGCGAATCTCTCAATTATCTAATTAATGCTCTCTGATGACTAGACTTAGTTGTCATACTGAATCTAGTTCTCCCTGGCCCCACGAGGAGCGAAGGATAATTGGGATGACCGATGTTACCGATGATTGGAGCAAAGATAATGAAATGTCAGTGGAAGACTCTTATAAAATTCCAACAAAGATGAGTTTTGATATTTGTTCTTAATTATATCACTGCACTGTACATCAATCATTTCCATTTGAAGTTCCGGGGCTAGGGTTTCAATGTCAGTATCAAAAGGATTCTGAAAAGTTGAATTTTCAAAAACGCGTTTTTTGTGGAAATTTTGTCATAAACGTATTGAAACATCTGAAGAAATGCTTGCATACGAGTCTGCAACACATTGGGACATTTTCATGTCAACCACTACACAACAAGGTAGTGAAGTAAGGTAGTTCATGTACCCAAGAATCAAAATAAGAAAACAGTTGATTGTTCTCTAAGCAACAGTGAGTCTATTTTATTTATTGGTGTCGTGAGCAAGACTTACTTAGTTTTCGTGACGATTTTCCAGTTTATGTACCAAAGCAAAGACATGAAAATGTCGAAACAAAGACGAACTAATAATGAAATGAAATAACGAGAAACAAAATTTGTTTAATAATGAAAATTGGAAGTTTAACGGTTTTTTTATCGGTGCAATAAGATTTGGGTTGTGATTTAAGGAAGGCCATTTTAGTTTAGTCAATTCGATAACGTGAAAAAAAATCGTTGCAGTGTCGCTAGGAAGCGCGTGCAGCACCTGCGGGCCGCGTTCTAGATGCTCCTGAGTACAACTCGAAGAAACGAACAAAGATCGCATTTTGGTCAGCTAGAATTTGAACGGAGATTAAGTTCTTATTGAGCTCGAACGTTTGGTTCTAAAGATAACTGGGTGGTCCCATTCGATTCAAAAAATTCAATACTATTCTAAATTAATCAAAAAACAATACTTTATATAGGCATTTTTTGAGCTAGGGAGTTTTGACAATTTCGACTTAAACATCACCCAAATGACTCCACTAACATCGAAACAACCAAACGACCTTGGAACTCATAATTTCAAACAATAAATAATAAGTAATCTACTAACCACAAGTTAAAAAATATATACATAGATATTACCTAAGGTAGAATTATAAATATTAGTAAAAAAATAGTTTACCAGTAAGTTACGGGCTGCAGGATGTTAGAGAAAATAGGCCAAATTCAAATCCTTCCAAATGTTTAGAAATTGATAATTTTTCATTTCATCGTCATTTTATATTTGTAAGACACGATACTGTTGTTTTCCCTATTGCCAGTAGTTCAAATGTTCAATGGACAAATGTTCAATGGCACCCATAGAATTGTTTGAAACCCAGTGTATTATTGAAAATCGCTCAAATTTGTCATACATATCGAGAATATAACTCAATGTTATCAAATTAATCAGGTACTTAGATGCGGCCGGTAACGCACCAAGGAGAAAAGTATGAGTTTAACAAGGTGACTTGTAACATGTTGTGATGATGTTGAGAGAACGTGAACTGTTGCAGTCCGCTATAACTACGTCCTGGAGCTTGTAGCCCTGTGGTTGCAACGTAACGGATTTTCTAACCAATCTGACTTCGTTGAAGAAGCTATGCCCCTCTGAGGTAGCGCTACCTCTGGAAATGCAAATGAAACAGTAGCTCACGTGATCGAACACAGATGCGCGCGACGGGGGGAAGAGGAAAAACCCAGACGTGCAAGTGACCAAAAGAAGCAATTTTACTCACTCTTTTTACAATCCGATTCTACTTATTAGTTTATCAAGCATTATTAGTCTTCATCCTCTCTTATTCAGTTTCTATATTAAGTTAGTTTTGTTACTTGAATCACTTTATTTGAGTGGTCATTTGACTGGATCGTTTCGTATGGTCCTGCTTATAACTCAGAAAGGCGTTTAGAACTCTATTTTTTTTTTTTTTAAATCTCCCCTCAAAGACTGAAGGTCCATTTGACGGAGGGGGCACGCCATAAAACAAAATAAATAAATAAATCAAATATAATGGGAAGGACGCCCAGGACTCACCCGACGCCGGCCCTAGGGATGAGGGATGATGAGGAAGGTGGGGGTGGGAGAGAGGGATGAAGGGAAGTGCCTCTATAAAATGACCACCAGCTTAAATATGAGCCGAAACATGTTATCGTTCTGCGGTACTATCTCGAGTTCTACGCCAGAGCGCTCGACAAGTTAATCCAGTCACTTCTCGCGTCGTTTTTTCCCCGTGTGACGTGAACGATATTCTTTGATTTTCGTGGAGTTTTTTGACATTTTTGGTTGATCGATTGAAATTTGTTTCTCGAATTCGGGCCGATTCGTCCAAGAAAGTCGTTATTCTCCCATCGAAGGAGAGATCCGAGTAATTGGTTCAGGGTTTTGTAGGGAGTTCAAAGTGAGGCCACACAAAGGTTTCTTTAGATGGGAATAATTTTCCTTGTTGTTCGGCATAACTTACTTATTTTTCCGGAGAGGAAAGTTGGATAAAATAATGTAGTCCGTTCCGAGTCGAAGAGAGTGGGGTATTGATTAGATTCCCTCCTCGTTTAAAAACCTACACGTAGAGAAATAGAAATATTAGCTCTATGAGAGAGGAGCCAGCCTTGTGGGTGTGATACAAGAGCACAAATAGTTAAAATTATACAATTAACCTCATGTTTTTTTCGGCAGGCAGGTGAGAAAATCTGTAAGATCCACAGGTGGAGTTGGATCTCGTAAGGTAAGAAGGGTCCGCGACTTCAAGGTTTTGTGGGATTCAAACCCACTAAAAAAACACCTTCTTTTCTCCCACGTTGGATGCACAGCCTGGAAATGTTTAACACATTACTTCGGGCTGAGTCCTGGGGCACTTCATCAGTTCTGGATGGCGGGACGGACCTGGTGTTCCCTTCTCTCTCTTTCTCGTTCTAACAATGTCTTCCTTGTCAGGATACTCTCTGCGTACGCTGCCACAAGACACCAGCTCCTCTCATCTTCCAGCATCTTGCTGACGACAGCTTCTGGTGTTGAAATTTGGGGTGTTAACCCCAGCTCTGCTAGCAGCTGGCTTCTTTCAGCCGCCCATTTGGTACATTTGAAAAAGGTGTGTAGAACATCATCATCATCTTCTCTCTTCTGGCAATGCAGACATGTTGGAAACTTTCCCATTTCATGTAGATAGGCGTAAAACAGTCCATATCCTGTGAAGAATTGTGTGAGGAAAAAGTTCAATTCTCCATGCTTCCTGTCCGTCCATTTCAGGATGTTTGGCACTAGCCGTGCAGTCCACCGTCCTCTATATTCTCTTGTCCATATCTCTTGCCAGCTTGCCATCGTGGAATCTCTTTCTTCCTTGGCTATGCGGGACCTGTCTCCTTCATCCCGTCTGTCGAAAATTCTTTTTCTCTCTGAAGCCATCAGCTGAATGGGTATGACATTGGCAAGGACAAAGATAGCGGGTTCTGACACTATTCAGTAAGCACAGGCGATTCGTAGAGCTCCTCATAGTCAAATATACTTGATGAAAACCCCAAAATAGAGTCTTCGGCTAAAATTCAAGAAACATGGAACATGCTTTAGCCGTGTTTTGTTTGTTTGCTGTTTCCTTTTACTAGGAATTTGTTGCCTGATGTTTTAATTTAGCTCTTTATGGGTCTGCTCTTCAAATTGCTCGTCATTTCATTCACCTCCTGATATCCCAAAGTTATTGTTATTATTAAGAAATCGAAAATATTTAAAGCCTCGAAGAACACACCGCAACTAGAACCCTGGGTTTCAAAATCCTTTGATTACTTTTTGGTAAGAACGATGCCAGCCAACAGCATCAATAAAATCCTCGAATGTTGATTACAGTTCTTCTAAATCAGAGGTAAGTGCCAGTAAAAATCGTTCCACGGTTTCGTCACGTTTTTGCCCAGTTAGGTGATGGCTAAAGCATGTTCCATGCTAAAATAATCTCCTCTTCTCTGCAAACTCATAGAGTATCCACTCGGATGTTGCATTTTTGAGTAGAACGAATAAATGCAGATTTTCATTATACAGGGTGTAAGAAGAACAGGTCTCAGTCGATACAACTAATTGGCAACAACAAACGACTCAGCAATTCTTTTAACCTCACACATAATTTTTTTTTTTTCAATTTTAAGATTTGGTTTCGAGTTTTTGAACTTACATTACTATACCACAGATAGATCTCAAATATTTAAAGAGCAATATGTATTTATGTTAAAATTCTGTATGGATCTTTGTTACTTTCTTCCACAGAGTACTGCTTTCTTCCAATGGGGAATTTGCCTCAATTTTAGATTCTGGAATTTCAAGGCAAATCCTATTATAGGGCCCTAGAATAACGTTTAACACTAGGAATAACCAACGGAAAAAAATTACCGTAGGAGAAAATGACTAAACAAGTGAACCTCTGTTACAAAACACCGCGAAAATCGAGGAGTATTGTTGACGTCATACGAAAAAAAAGAAAAAAAAACGACGCGAAAGCACCGACAACAGACAGAGTTCTAGCACGCCACACAAAACGATCCATTGAAATGGCTACTCGAATAATGTGATTCAAATCTTGAAACTAAATAAGAGAAGATGAAGAATAATAATGCTTGATAAACTAGTAGATAGATTCGTATTGTAAAAAAGTGAGTAATACTGTTTCTTTTGGTCAATTTTGTGTCAGGGTTCTTCCTGCCAGATCGTGGCGCACTCTTGTGCGCACTACTCGGAAGGTAAAAGTTCGTGTATGTGCCGCTTCTGTGGTAAGCGCCACAGAACCTCCTTTGAAGTCAGATTGGTAGAATATCCGTCACGTTTCAAACATGGCTGCCTCTTACACCTTGCCACCACAATTAAAATTTCCATCTTCCTTAAATTCTCTAAATTTTTTGGATGCGTTTTCGAGCAGCTCACTATGGTTTTATTCCATAAAAATAATCCCTCATTCGAAAAAAAAAATAAAAAAATGTGAGGCAAATTCCCCATTCAGAAAGTATCTGGCGCCCAACAACTAAAGGTAAAACTATACCACCATTACCATTGCTTAGCCTGGAGGGCCACTATTCCAGTAATACCCCTTTTTGAGAAACAGCAAGAAAAAAACAGCTACAACAGTCTTTGTGTCCTGTATACTATAACAGTTATAGTTCCTATACAGGCTGATAGTCATAGTATACAGGCTACCAGTCATTCTACAGGGTATACCAGTTATAGTATACAGGGCACACAGACTTACAGTAATATTATACAAGGTACCTACACAGGCTGATAGTCTTAGTATATAGGCTACCAGTCATTCTACAGGGTATACCCTGTATAGCCTGTATAGGAACCTTGTATAATATTACTGTCAGTCTGTGTGTCCTGTATACTATAATTGGTATACCCTGTATACGATGACTGGTAGCCTGTATACTATGACTATCAGCCTGCATGATGTAGGCACCTCGTATTTTACGAATATCAGCCTGTGGACACTATATACACTATGATTGTCAGTTAGTTGTGTACATTGCATACTACGACAGTCACCCTGTACACGAACCTTGTTATTACTTCCAGTCTGTGTGCCCTGTTACAGGGTTACAGTCTACAGTAGACTATAAGTGGTATACCCTGTATACTATGACTACTAGCCTCTATACTATGACTATCAGCCTGCATGATGTAGGTACCTCGTATTTTACGAATATCAGCCTGTGGACACTATATACACTATGATTGTCAGTTAGTTGTGTACATTGCATACTACGACAGTCACCCTGTACACGAACCTTGTTATTACTTCCAGTCTGTGTTCCCTGTTACAGGGTTACAGTCTACAGTAGACTATAAGTGGTATACCCTGTATACTATGACTACTAGCCTCTATACTATGACTATCAGCCTGCATGATGTAGGTACCTCGTATTTTACGAATATCAGCCTGTGGACACTATATACACTATGATTGTCAGTTAGTTGTGTACATTGCATACTACGACAGTCACCCTGTACACGAACCTTGTTATTACTTCCAGTCTGTGTGCCCTGTTACAGGGTTACAGTCTACAGTAGACTATAAGTGGTATACCCTGTATACTATGACTACTAGCCTCTATACTATGACTATCAGCCTGCATGATGTAGGCACCTCGTATTTTACGAATATCAGCCTGTGGACACTATATACACTATGATTGTCAGATAGTTGTGTACATTGCATACTACGAGAGTCACCCTGTACACGAACCTTGTTATTACTTCCAGTCTGTGTGCCCTGTTACAGGGTTACAGTCTACAGTAGACTATAAGTGGTATACCCTGTATACTATGACTAGTAGCCTCTATACTATGACTATTAGCCTGCATGACGTAGGTACCTCGTATTTTACGAATATCAGCCTGTGGACACTATATACACTATGATTGTCGGTTAGTTGTGTACATTGCATACTACGACAGTCACCCTGTACACGAACCTTGTTATTACTTCCAGTCTGTGTGCCCTGTTACAGGGTTACAGTCTACAGTAGACTATAAGTGGTATACCCTGTATACTATGACTACTAGCCTCTATCCTATGACTATCAGCCTGCATGACGTAGGTACCTCGTATTTTACGAATATCAGCCTGTGGACACTATATACACTATGATTGTCAGTTAGTTGTGTACATTGCATACTACGACAGTCACCCTGTACACGAACCTTGTTATTACTTCCAGTCTGTGTGCCATGTTACAGGGTTACAGTCTACAGTAGACTATATGTGGTATACCCTGTATACTATGACTACTAGCCTCTATACTATGACTATCAGCCTGCATGATGTAGGTACCTCGTATTTTACGAATATCAGCCTGTGGACACTATATACACTATGATTGTCAGTTAGTTGTGTACATTGCATACTACGACAGTCACCCTGTACACGAACCTTGTTATTACTTCCAGTCTGTGTGCCCTGTTACAGGGTTACCGTCTACAGTAGACTATAAGTGGTATACCCTGTATACTATGACTACTAGCCTCTATACTATGACTATCAGCCTGCATGATGTAGGCACCTCGTATTTTACGAATATCAGCCTGTGGACACTATATACACTATGATTGTCAGTTAGTTGTGTACATTGCATACTACGACAGTCACCCTGTACACGAACCTTGTTATTACTTCCAGTCTGTGTGCCATGTTACAGGGTTACAGTCTACAGTAGACTATATGTGGTATACCCTGTATACTATGACTACTAGCCTCTATACTATGACTATCAGCCTGCATGATGTAGGTACCTCGTATTTTACGAATATCAGCCTGTGGACACTATATACACTATGATTGTCAGTTAGTTGTGTACATTGCATACTACGACAGTCACCCTGTACACGAACCTTGTTACTACTTCCAGTCTGTGTGCCCTGTTACAGGGTTACAGTCTACAGTAGACTATAAGTGGTATACCCTGTATACTATGACTACTAGCCTCTATACTATGACTATCAGCCTGCACGATGTAGGCACCTCGTATTTTACGAATATCAGCCTGTGGACACTATATACACTATGATTGTCAGTTAGTTGTGTACATTGCATACTACGACAGTCACCCTGTACACGAACCTTGTTATTACTTCCAGTCTGTGTGCCCTGTTACAGGGTTACAGTCTACAGTAGACTATAAGTGGTATACCCTGTATACTATGACTAGTAGCCTCTATACTATGACTATTAGCCTGCATGACGTAGGTACCTCGTATTTTACGAATATCAGCCTGTGGACACTATATACACTATGATTGTCGGTTAGTTGTGTACATTGCATACTACGACAGTCACCCTGTACACGAACCTTGTTATTACTTCCAGTCTGTGTGCCCTGTTACAGGGTTACAGTCTACAGTAGACTATAAGTGGTATACCCTGTATACTATGACTACTAGCCTCTATACTATGACTATCAGCCTGCATGACGTAGGTACCTCGTATTTTACGAATATCAGCCTGTGGACACTATATACACTATGATTGTCAGTTAGTTGTGTACATTGCATACTACGACAGTCACCCTGTACACGAACCTTGTTATTACTTCCAGTCTGTGTGCCATGTTACAGGGTTACAGTCAACAGTAGACTATATGTGGTATACCCTGTATACTATGACTACTAGCCTCTATACTATGACTATCAGCCTGCATGATGTAGGTACCTCGTATTTTACGAATATCAGCCTGTGGACACTATATACACTATGATTGTCAGTTAGTTGTGTACATTGCATACTACGACAGTCACCCTGTACACGAACCTTGTTATTACTTCCAGTCTGTGTGCCCTGTTACAGGGTTACCGTCTACAGTAGACTATAAGTGGTATACCCTGTATACTATGACTACTAGCCTCTATACTATGACTATCAGCCTGCATGATGTAGGTACCTCGTATTTTACGACTCTCAGCCAGTGGACACTATATACACTATGATTGTCAGTTAGTTATGTACATTGCATACTACGACAGCAACCCTGTACACGAACCTTGTTATTACTGCTAGTCTGTGTGCCCTGTAGACTATAAGTGGTATACCCTGTATACGATGACTGGTAGCCTGTATACTATGACTATCAGCCTGCATGATGTAGGTACCTCGTATTTTACGACTCTCAGCCTGCATAATACTGTAAAAATGTTGCTACAGAGGAACAACAACTATGGAATTTGCAAACAAACTATACAATTTATTCAAACATGGATCTTACACACAACACAAAACATTAACATTTCCTCGATGCTCTAAAAACCATAAGATCCAACACCTGTTCACTAGGTACCCCTGAAATCAGAATTGGAGAACTTTCCAACAATACGTATCTCGTATTTTACGACAATCAGCCTGTATAGGAACCTTGTATAATATTTTTGTCTTTGTGCCCTGTATACTGTAACTGGTAACTGGTATAAGCTGTAGGATGACTGGTAGCGTGTGGTAACTATGACTGTCAGCCTGTATATAAATATGTACCTCGCATATTACGACTGTCAGCCTGTAGACCCTGACGTTGTCATTCTGTAAAGGTACCTTGTATACTATGACTGCCAGCCTGTAAAGGAACCTTGTATGTAGGCACCTCGTATTTTACGACTCTCAGCCTGTGGATACTATATACACTATGATTGTCAGTTAGTTATGTACATTGCATACTACGACAGTCACCCTGTACACGAACCTTGTTATTACTGTCAGTCTGTGTGCCCTGTATACTATAAGTGGTATACCCTGTATACAATGACTGGTGGTAGCCTGTATACTATGACTATCAGCCTGTATGTAGGCACCTCGTATTTACGACTTTCATCCTGTGGACACTGTATACACTATGATTGTCAGTTAGTTATGTACATTGCATACTACGACAGTCACCCTGTACACGAACCTTGTTATTACTGTCAGTCTGTGTGCCCTGTATACTATAAGTGGTATACCCTGTATACGATGACTGGTAGCCTGTATACTATGACTATCAGCCTGTATGTAGGCACCTCGTATTTACGACTTTCAGCCTGTGGACACTGTATACACTATGATTGTCAGTTAGTTATGTACATTGCATACTACGACAGTCACCCTGTACACTAACCTTTGTTATTACTGTCAGTCTGAGTGCCCTGTATACTATAACTTGTATACCCTGTATACGATGACTGGTAGCCTGTATACTATGAATATCAGCCTGTATGTAGGCACCTCGTGTTTTACGACTCTCAGCCTGTGGACACTATATACACTATGACTGTCAGTTAGTTATGTACATTGCATACTACGACAGTCACCCTGTACACGAACCTTGTTATTACTGTCAGTCTGTGTGCCCTGTATACTATAACTGGTACACCCTGAATACGATGACTGGTAGCCTGTATACTATGAATGTCAGCCTGTATGTAGGCACCTCGTATTTTACGACTGTCAGCCTGTGGACACTATAGACACTATGACTGTCAGTCAGTTATGTACCTTGTATACTATGACTGGCAGCCTCTATACCCTGTGTACTATAACTGGCGGTCTGGGATAGAGGGCGACTATGTAGAGTGGGGGGAGGGACTCTTCCGCCTCTCCATAGGAAAGCTGTACAAGCCACATTTGTCACACAATACTCCGCCCGCCTGATATTGACTCGACAGGATTAATGCCCTTCGGCACCCCTCCGCCTCCACCTCCTCCTCCGCCTCCACCTCCTCCTCCCTCTCCATCGCGCTCTTTGATTGAGATTAACGGCGTCCTCGTTTTAAAGCTGCCCCGTCACGGTCGTCCTCGCCAACTCGCTCAAAGCTCCTCTCGCTCCTCCTTCCACCCTCCCTCATCGCGACGTCCCCCGAATTTCCCTTCCGAGGAGGAGGAGGCGGCAGGAACCAGTTTTGAATCTCCCGTTCCCACCGCAGGACTCACCCCGTCTCCTCCTCCACGGCCACGATTGATGAAGTTGGCAAATTGAAGTAATACATTATCCGTCCATGCCACTCCAAGGTACCTCCGCCCCTCCTCCTCCAGCTCCTCCTCCCCTGATTGCTACTTCTCGTAGATTTATAAGAGAGTTGACTTCTCGAGCTTTCGTCCATTTGTCAACTTATCAGTTTCCTGCGCTCTCGAGCGTTCGAGGAGGTCAACCTCACCCACGCGGTTAACTGACTCCGCAGTTTTTGATGTCACCGCTCTTCAGTAACCAGGCAACCGACAGCTGACGATTTTTCAAGAGTTCCTTCCTTCCCGCTTATATTGGCAGAAACTGGAAATTTAAGTTTTGGAATCGAGCAAAAAGCCTGCCAAGTGGGTGTGGCACATAGCTGGCACATGATCCGATGCATAGTAGTTACCCTCATAGGGGACCATCTACACGTCAATCCGCACAATCTCTGAATATTGTTGGGAAATGTTGAAGTTATGGCTGGATATCATGACAGACAGACACACAGACACTGAACCAAAATTATTCAAGAAGATGTAAAACGCGAGTGGAAATTTTGATTTTGGAGAACATTTTTTTCGACCTTGAAAAGTCAAAACCAAGCTTCCGCTACCTTGGTAGAATCGGAATCAAAAAATGTCAACCCCCTTCAAAATTTGTTGGTTTACTTACGTTTCAAGGTATAGAATTCAAAAATAAAATAAAAATTATTCCGTCCGTCCGCCTCCCCGACGCTTTCCTTAGTTCCCAAGGACCAGTTTTGATGAAATTTGGTATGTGGGCTCCATTAAATGGACCAGGGAAAAAACCGACTAAGTCACTTTTTCAAAACTCATTTTGAAAGTTTGAAACACGATTGTGTTTGAATGGATACAAATAAACTCGGCGCTTTGCGCCTCGGCGGGGGGCTCCGCCCCCCTGCACCCCCCCGTTTATTTCTTTTTCCATACTCTGTATGAAATCATAGGAACACAGAATGTGTTTTTGCGATACTAGTCATCCGTTAAATAAAAAACAACAATAATAAATGTGGAATTGACATTAACATGACAACCAATAAACATATCACCAGATGTTTTTTCTGTCGCTTTTTCGTGACGATTTTTTTTCGGTAGGTCATCGCAAAAACACATTCTGTGTTAAAAATTTAAATAAGTCTTATTATGCACTAAAACATCTATTGAAGTGTTCCACAAAATGTTGACGCTATTATTATACTACTTATTACACTATATTATTACACAATGGTTTATTATTTTTCTATATAGATCACTCGTCTACAAAATCACCAACCATCCAATATGAAGGAAAAAAATAATAAAAAATTAAGATTAAAAAAATTCAAAAAAGTCAAAAAATTTTTAAAAAAAATCAAAATCACCAACCATATTGCGTTTCGGTCAGCTCTAATTTGAACGGAGATTAGGCCTCTTTTGCGATTCACACTCGTGTTTTGATTTATACATATGTATTTCAATATAAACCCTTAAATTTTCGTAGGGAGCGAACGGTTTGTCCTACAGAGCTCCACGTGGTCTCAAAAAATTCTAAAAATTCTATAGAATCTTATTGAAAGAAAAACAATACCTTTATATCAAAATTTTTTGAGTTAGGGCATTTTCAAAATTTCAAAATTGATTTTGGAACCCTTAGAAGTAACCTACATCAACCAAAAGCTTCGGGGCACAACTAGACCCCAAATGGAGCCTACATACCAAATTTCATCAAAATCGGTCAGTGCTAAGTGGCAAAAGTGCCGCGTACTGCGTACGGCGGACGGACGGCCAAATTTTTATTCGATTTTTGGATTCTACGTACCTTGAAACGTAAACCATCAAATTTTTTTTTCTTGGTCGATTCCAACGGTACATTATTGAGAATAATAAACCAACAAGCAAAAATGATATTTTAAATTCCGACGAACGTAGGTAGAGGTGTTTTGGTTTATTATTTTCAATAATGAACCTTTGGAATCGACCAAGAAGAAAAAAATTTTAACACCCCCTCAAAATTTGATGGTTTACGTTTCAAGGTACGTAGAATCCAAAAATCGAATGAAAATTTGGCCGTCCGTCCGCCGTACGCCGTACGCCGTACGCCGTACGCCGTACGCCGTACGCCGTACGCCGTACGCCGTACGCGGCACTTTTGCCACTTAGCATTGACCGATTTTGATGAAATTTGGTATGTAGGCTCCATTTGGGGTCTAGTTGTGCCCCGAAGCTTTTGGTTGATGTAGGTCACTCCTAAGGGTTCCAAAATCAATTTTGAAATTTTGAAAACGCCCTAACTCAAAAAATTTCGATATAAAGGTATTGTTTTTCCTTCAAATTAAGATTCTATAGAATTTTTAAAAATTTTTGAGACCACGCGGAGCTGTGTAGGACAAACCGTTCGCTCCCTACGAAAATTTAAGGGTTTATATTGAAATATATATATATATAAATCAAAACACGAGTGTGAATCGCAAAAGAGGCCTAATCTCCGTTCAAATTAGAGCTGACCGAAATGCAATCGATGGTTGGTGATTTTGATTTTTTTTTTGATTTTTTCGATTTTTTTTGGATTTTTTTATTTTTTGATTTTATTTTAATTTTTTTATTTTTCTCTTCATATTGGATGGTTGGTGATTTTGTAGACGAGTGATCTATATAAAAATAATAAACCGTTGTGTAATAATTTGCAGCGTTTTTTTCTTCCTGGTAGCCTTTTGAACTATTTTCACCATCTAAGGCAAAAGAAAACCATTCCCACTCATTAGGTACCTATCGAATTCATTTTTTAAGGATTTACAGACATCACTCACCATACTTACCATACTTACAGACATCACTCGTGCCAAAGCGAAAAAATCGTCGGTTCTTTCCTTTGACACCAAAAACTCCAAGCCTTATAACTTCCGACTACGTCGGTTTTTCCTCTTTTTCTAGTTACTAAAATGAAGAGCATCATTTTCTGAGTTCAACGATATAAAAAACTCGATTTGTGAAAAAAGTGACTTAGTCGTTTTTTTCCCTGGACCCTGAAGGTTTTGGTTGACGTCAGTCACTTCTAAGGAGTGACGAATAAGGGTTGACACTTTCAAAACGCCCTAGATCAAAAACTTTCTATACAGGGTGTAAGCCTAACTGGTCTGTTATACGGTACCAGTCGATTCTACAACTAATTTGCAACAATAAATGTCCCTAGCGATTTTTTTAAAAAACCCTTTGTTTTCGAGTTATTTTAACTTTAAACTTTTTATCTCGTGATTTTGACCTTATGTCATTAAATCGGTCATAACTCCTCCAATTTGCTGTGTAAATTACAATTTGAGGATACCGTTGGAAAGAACATTAAATTTCCTATCGGATAGTTGCCTTAACTTCTTTTTAAGTCAAGGTTTGAGACATGAAAACGTCCTCTAAAAAGAGAATTTTACGTAATTTGGAAACCTCGCATTTTTTCAATCTCAAATTTAACTAGAAGAACCTAACTTTTTCAAGATGCAAGAACAGTGAAAACTGCGCCAGAATCTCAGCTTTCCAATGGTGTAATCAAAACATATTCTACAACCGTATTTAGGGGAGAAATTCGTGTTTTAACGCGGAAAAACGTGTATTTTTTCAACGAAATCGGCGCTCCGCCTAGTCGATTTGAGGGGTCGGACGACAGCAGTGGGTGGGTCGGCGCCGCAGTGGACCGCGAGGCCTCCGGAAACAGGAGGCCAGAGCGCCGATTTCGTTGAAAAAACGCTGCAAATTATTACACAACGGTTTATCATTTTTCTATATAATCGTCTATAAAGCCACCAACCATCCAAACATCGATGGCATTTCGGTCAGCTTTAATTTGAACGGAGATTAGGCCTCACACTCGTGTTTCTGATTTATCGCATGTTTATTATTTTTATGGTTTATTATTTCATTATTATTATTTTAATGGTTTATTATTTTTCTATATAATCGTCTATAAAGCCACCAACCATCCGGAGATTAGACCTCTTTTGCGATTCACACTCGTGTTTCTGATTTATCGTACGTTTATTATTTTAATGGTTTATTATTTTTCTTTTTAATCGTCTATAAAGCCACCAACCATCCAACATGAAGAAAAATACTTGGAAAATGTCACCCCACGCATATTTAAGCAAAAACCTCTTTTTTGGCCGGTTATTTGCCCATAACTTCTATACGAATTAAATGATCGGAATAGTTCGACGTTAGGACCAACTAGACCCCAAATGGAGTCTATGTGCAAAAGAACGGGTTTTTAGACCGATTCTAAGGCCTTTTATGGCCCGGACGGCGGACGGACATTGCAAATTTGGATTCTACGCACCTTGAAACGTAAAGTGACAAAGTTTGAGGGGGGGTTATAAAAATTTTTTGCGATACGATCACATAGGCTTATTATTAGAAATAATAAACCAAAATGCACGTTTTTTCGCGTTCAAACACCAATTTCTCCCCTAAGTACGGTTGTAGAATATGTTTTTATTATACCATTGGAAAGCTGAGATTCTGGCGCAGTTTTCACTGTTCTTGCATCTTGAAAAAGTATGGGTTCTCGTAGTTCAATTTGAGATTGAAAAAATGCGAGGTTTCCAAAATGTCTCAAACCTTGACTTAAAAGGAAGTTAAGGCATTAATACGATAGGAAATTTAATGCTCTTTCCAACGGTATCCTCAAATTGTAATTTACACAGCAAATTGGAGGAGTTATGACCGATTTAATGACATAAGGTCAAAATCACGAGAAAAAAAGTTTAAAGTTAAAATAACTCGAAAACGATGGGTTTTTTAAAAAATCGCTAAGGGGACATTTTTCGTTGCAAATTAGTTGTAGAATCGACTGGTACCGTATGGCAGACCAGTTAGGCTTACACCCTGTATAAAGATTATAGCAAGCGTGATGATCGACCGAACAAACAACTATCAGTCAACTGATTGGCAAAAGAGGAGTTGATTCTGAGGACCCCATTCCCAATCAGTTGACTGGTAAAGACTATAGTTTTTTGCCAATTTAAAATAAAAGTGTATTTTTAGAATCGAATGAGACCACCCGGAGCTCTGTAAGACCAACTGCACGCCCTCTATAAGAACTCCTCTACAAGAATTCCCTAGGCCTGTGCACTAATGAATTTCTAAAATCGTTAAAAATTTAAAATTTAGGTACAACTTTTTAATTTTTTGCGCCTTCAATCTGGCAAAATACTAGAATGAACGGCGACCGAATGAGACCCCCTTAATGATGTGTCGGCGAAGGTTTGTTATCCACCTGTATAGATCACTCGCCCGCAAAGAACACAGCTTAAAAACGGTACGTTCGACCTCTCACCCTCCTTTTTCCCATAAAGAGTGGAATCCCCGCAGACGCTCCCTCGACAAAACCTCCATACACTCCGGAAATCTACATTTAAATAAACCCGAGCCGATCATTCACGGATTCGAACATGCAATTCGAACGGAATCCCCTCCTCCCTTATGGGGCTACCACTGCGGGATGTGTTTGGAGTGATCCCTAATGGTATTAGGCAAATGCGCTTAGCATGAAAATTCGATGCGATTACGACGGGGGGCGGCTGGCAGGCGACAGGAAGAAGCGTCGGAATGCTCGCGGGAGATATTGGTTTAAGTGAAAGAGGGATCCCCGTGCCAATTTGGGGAACTTCCTTTTATTCCGAGTCGACGATGTTTTTCAGCTTGAAATTTACATCAACACTCACTCGTAGGAAACTGTACGAGGCGATGTAATGGGCGGTGTAAAGAGGTAAATTGTTGAAGAGTTATATACTGCGATGGTTTTTGGTTTATGAATTCCATTTATTAATTCCACCTTTGGAATCGAGAAATACAAATATTCAATCCTCTTAAAAATTTGGTGGTTCGTGTTTCAAAGCACGTAAAAATTCGTTCATAAAATAAAAAACGCTGCAAATTATTGCACAAAGGTTTATTATTTCCTGTATAGACCCTCCCTCTCAAATTTCAGGTTCCTGCGTTCAATAGGATTGAAAATGGCTTCGGAGCTCGAATGCTGAATACGCCGGGGAGATCACTGATCTTCTTCACTGAAATTTGAGAGGGAAGGTCAAGGGAGAGTACAGATGTTGGTAGGAGCTATTGATGGACAACCAGTGATCTATACAGAAGAGTGATCTATACAGAAAATAATAAACCTTTGGGCAATAACTTGCTGCGTTTCTTTTTTCCTACCAACCATTGGTAGGTACTGCCTACCACACCATACTGCCTTCACACCTTCACAATCAAGTTTATTAGAAAGACCTAAACGCTTCACACTCGATTCGAAAAATGGGGAGATTCATATGGAAATTAGATTACTGGTTGCTGAGGAAGCAAAACCGAATATAACTCGAAAAAACGAACAGCTATCGCGTTTTGGTGAGCTAAAAATTCAACGGAGATTAGACCTCTTTTGTGATTCACACTCGTGATTCTGTTTTATCGATGGAAAACCCTTAAGTACTCGTAGGGAGCGAACGGTTGTCCTACAGAGCTCTGGGTGGCCCCAAAAAATTTTAAAAATTCAATACTATTTAAAATTGGTGAAAAAACGATACCTTTATGTCGAGAGTTTTCGAGCTAGGGCACTCCTGAAAATTTCAACCCTCAATTTACACCCCTTAGAAGTGACTTACATCAACCAAAAGCTTTGCGGCACAACTATAACCCCAAATGGAGCCCATATACCAAATTTGAACCAAATCGGAAATTTTTTTATTCGATTTTCGGATTCTACTTACCTTGAATCGTAAATCATCAAATTTTGAGGTGAGGGGGGGGGGGTTAATTTTTTTTCTTGCTCGATTTCAAAGGTTTATTATTAAAAATAATAAACCAAAAACGCTGCGAATTATTACACAAGTTTATTATTTTTTAGTGTAGATCGTCTGATGCGAAAATCACAGCTTTTCTATTGTCACTACGTTCATTTTGGAATCCAAATGGAAATGAAGGGTGGACATTTTCAAAAATTCCCTAGTAGGTAGGTAAAAAACAAAAAAATAAATAACTAGTGACAATGGCAAAGCAGTGATCTTCGCAGAAGAGTGATCTATACATGAACATAATAAACCTTTGTGAAATAATTTGCAGCGTTTTTGTTGAAAATACCTTGTAGAATCGAACCCTGAAGTTTCGACAAACTAGAGTGTAGAAACTTCGTATATAATATAATATACTGTGCATTGCATTTACAGTATAACAATGCTATGTTAATATGGCTGAAAATTATTCGGATGAAGTTTTTGGATTTCGGGACTTCAAAATTTTGAAAAAGGAGGTTATTTCCTACATCAAGATGCCCTTAGATCACATTGGCGGCATATTCAAACCTATTCGACCCTCCAGAGTCCCGTGATGAATACGGGCCTTACAGTCTGATCATCTTGTCGTCCTCTAATCTTCACTCAACCAGTTATGCTACCTCGAAAGCCTGCTGCTCATAGGATGATGGTTGAGACGATTCCCTAACACCACTGGCTAGTATGAAAGACAGCATGAAAGTCAATGCCTGATAGTATGTGAAACATCTGTGATCTTTCTCTGTGATACTTCGTGTTCAGATTACTAGATTTTGCTTAATAGGCAGGGGAAGATATTCAGTACTCGCCCTGCCTCACAGGTCACATATATCGAATCATGCGACAACCCATGATGAGAAAACCCCAAAGCATACGAAGAGGAGGAAGAGCACCGAGGTTCTGTCGGTACAGGAGAGAAGAAGAAACCAATGGCAGCAACCAAAAATGAGAGAACCCAAGATAAAAGATGAGGGGGAAGAGTACCTAGGCCAGGGGTGCTCACTCCTGTCCCTAGAAACACCATCCTAAGAAAACCTGGCACCTCCACGTGGGCCATCTCGGGCACATTCGCGATGAATGTGGCTAACGCCAGAGGGGACTGGAGGGCCTGCTATATCAAAGAAAGAGTGAGGAATAGAAAAAAAAAACTACTACTTCCGTAAGAAAGACTGCAATGATTGTACTGGGCCAATAGGCCCCCGCATCAATCAAACCCACTCTGATACAGCAGACTGAGACGATTGACTTCTCTCCGTCGTTTCTCTTACATCTTCCCTAAGTTGTTGTATATCTCCTTCAATCCATGCAGCAAAATAATAACCAGAGTGTAACATTTATTTTGCAACGTTTGAATTAGAAAAAGTGGAGTTCAGAACAATAACGACCTATCAGGTCTCCTGTTTTATCGCACTAAACCTGAGAACGAACCAAAAAAATCGAGCATAAAAAGCAATGAAAAGTGTTCCTAATCAAAATCTCATTACCTCCCATTTTCCGTCGCGTTTGATTAGAACACCGTGTTCTTCTAGAACGGGGAGAGAAAGCACGAGAAAAGAGAAGAAAAGGTATCAAAAAACTGTAATCAAATTATTGGCGAGAGGGTCCCCGTTTAGGGGTGGTTGTCGTGGAAATGGTGGTTGAAGGGGGGAGAGAGTGAGTTATGGTCTTCCCATCCAATGCTCCGAAGCCTTTTTACTTTTTTCTCCTCTTTTTCCAGGCCATCGCGACGACTAAAACTCCAATTTTTGGAGTTTTTTGCGTGTCTGCTATCGCTTAGTGGAGGGAGTTTTTCAATGCGTTTTGTCGATGTATAATCGATATTATATTAATGAACTAATTCAATAAGCTTGAGGAAGTGTGAGGATATGAAAAAAACTGGCGGTCCCTGTACGTTTCCTGGATGAGATGGTGGAGCAGGTATCACCATGTACATATATGGGAGTGCCCTTCTCCAGTTCTGCTGTATTGTCTGGAGCCTGCAACCATTTTATGAGCTAACTCTCTCTCTGCTAACTCTGGCTAACTCTGCTTTAGCATCAGTTATGGAGATTTTGGATAGAGCCGGGGTTAGCCTGCAGCCATTTTATAAGCCCGACTTACTCGCATGTTATAAGCCTGGTTAACTCTGCTGTAGCATCAGTTATGGAAATTTAGGTTAGCCTGCAGTCATTTTATAAGCCTGGCTAACTCTGCTTTAGCATCAATTGAGGAGATTTTTGATGGAGCCGGGGTTAGCTCCTGGTCTGCCCAATTAAAAATCTTGGAGTCAATAGTTGATACAATGCTAATGTACGGGAAGTGTGAGGGCCTAAAAATACTGGCGGCACCTGTACGGTTCCTGGTGGAACAGGTATCACAATGTACATATAAGGGAGTGCCCTTCTCCTGCTCTGCTGTATTATCTGGAGTCTGCAGCCATTTTATAAGCTTGGCTAATTCTACTTCAGCATCAGTTGAGAATATTTTGGTTAGATGCAAGTTTAGCTCCTTGTCTGCCCGATTAGAAACCTTTGAGTCAATAGTAAAATCAGAGCAAATGTATGTCCTCCGAAAAAGATACTCCGATATGGTGAGACCCTAAAGCTATACATGTTGGCTTCTACAAGCACATTCTGCTGCCCCCTAGCAGTACTCCTAATGATTTGGTACGTGCAGAGGTGGGAGTGATTTTCCTCACTACGTTTATATTGATGGATGCCATTCAATAGTGGCTGAAAGTAATAAGCATGACCTCAGACAGACTGCCTCACATTTGTATGGACTACCTCGTCTCCCTCTACTATAAATCGCCATGTGACAGCTGGATGTTTCCATTGAATCTCTTGGAGTGAATCTGCCTACCAATACAGTAGGGGTGTGTCGGTCCAGGTATTTCCCTGGAACGGTTCCAACGGTTACGGTGACAAAGATGTAACCGTTCCAAATTACCGGTACAGTTCCATTACCGATACAGGCGATCAAATCCCACTCACATGGCATGGATGAAGCAGGCAGTCAAATCCTTATCGTCCTTCTTCCATGCTTATGATCTCAACTTGCAATACAATAGCATCATTTTCCTTGACAATTCACTAAAAGGAAGGAATTTGAACAAGTGTTACAAAAGAGGCAATTTATTATAAACAATAGTTACCAAACAATTCAAGGAAAGAATTATGACGTTGCAGTTTAAGAACTTAACATGACAATAATAAATTAATAAAACTGGAGACAACTTCCATGCTAACCTGTCCAAAAGATAACTTCCCGCTCAAGAGCCATTCCATGAACCATTCTCAGTCCATGGAAGTAGTAAGGGCGCTTCCAGGTACAACATGGAACAGAACTGAGAACAAGATCCATGCTTACCGGTCCAGAGCCATTGAACCATTCTCTATGATATCTTATCGGTCCGGTTACATCCTTACCGGTCCAGTTCCATCCTCACCAATCAGAATGATCAGATTGATGAGATGATTGATCAGATCATTCTGATTGGCGGGGATGGAACTGGACCGATAGAAAAGATTCTCTTCCCGGTCCAGAGCCATCTTAAGATATCTTATCAGTCCGTGGAACTGGACCGGTAAGGGTCGAGTTTTTGTCACTGCGTGGAACCGTTCCAACCTGATACTCGGTTCCACAGTCCCGGTACAGCTGTACCGACACACCTCTACAATACAGTCCTGTCACCTGCTGCCCGTCGCTCACTGAATGTCCTCTTGACTTCATTCCCTTTCCATGCTCGAAACATGGTGGTGGCCTCTCGAGCCTGCCCAACTTAAGGTCAAGCGGCCTACCAGGAGACATCACTTCAACCTCAGTTCTACTTCATCCAAGACTGGCATATGTATTGGCCTTATTGGCCCACCTGCGAGTGCTCGGATGGGGCAAAGGATTCTGGTCGCGGGAGCCAACATCCAGTTTGCTACATCAGCTTGTCCTTCGTGTAACGGGTATGAAAGTGACTCTGCCATTCATTCCGTCCTGCAGTATCCCAAGCTCGCTATACCCCGCATAAAGTTTCTTCTCCCGCTTTCATTTCATCAGGACCTGTATGAAAGAATTTCAACGAAGAGTGACAGATTTGTATTCAAAAGGCTGTATTGCTATTTGTAAGGAAGCCACAACTACTTAGCAGTAAGTCATAAACTCCTAACCTGTCAACGTATTTATTATATCATTTTCAGTTTTATTTACTGTCGTGTTCATATTTGACAAACAATTTATCGTGAGCAAAATTCTGCATTGTATGAATCCTTGTCTAAATGCAATGAATCATTTTTATTATTGCTATTGCTATTATCTTAATATTAACAACCGAGGTGGCATGAAGAGGAAACCTGCATTGTTGTTATTTGACCCAGTACGATTTTAAAATTTTGACGCGTCCTGTGTGGTAATTTTTGCCATTGAAAATAATTTTCCACATCACGTAAATAATACAAGATTAATTCAAAGCACTTCATTCAGCATCAACCACTCAGTATCCTCATTTTCCGAACTAATTTAAAATTTGAGTGACACCCGAGATTGTTCTTACTCGTCAAAAATACGAGCAACTTCGGAAACTGACGAGAAAGGAAAGAAGGAAAAGTAGAAGTAAAGTCAGGAGAATGTATACTATAACTCCAACAGAAAACGGTGGAAGGTGAACAATTTAATTAATCCGTCAAAAACATTGGACGTTTCGAAACTTTGTTCAAAAACTTCGGTCAAGAAAGAAGGGGAACGTCTCGTCCACGAACTGGAAAGTTATTTCATTAGCGTGCAAAAGTATTTTATAGAAATCTCCGGAATGTCGCTGATAGTTTGATTGATCATTTTGAAAAGTTGGATTTGTCTACAAATGTTACATTTTTATTTTTAGGAATAAGTTAATAATAGTATGTGCTCATTTTAGAGATCGATAAATTCAATTGTTTTGACGATGTTGACTAATATCATTTTGCGGTTGTATTTTTATTGAATTGGAAATGCTTCGCTCCTACTACTGAATATTCATAATTAACTATCCTGATGAAAGCACAAGCGATAGGCAGAACAAGCTTCACCCCCCGAAAGACCAGAAAGAAGGACAGAGAGGAGACATCGTCCTTCCCTTATAACGACACATCCTGGCCCATGAAGGGCACTTGCTTACTAGGCCGACTAAACTTCTCTCTCTTGGTCTGCAACTCCGAAGTTCTTATTCTCGTTTATCTCAGTACGTTTGCCCACTCTGAACTCAACCCTCCAACTTTCACAAAACTTAACCCTCAAATAGCCTCTGCTGGAACAATACTATACACGTGCGGGACCAATAATGTATATTTTTCAAAAATTATATATATGTATATGGTATATTTACTTCATTTAGGTGCCAAAACCTCAGAAAATCTTAAGAATAATTTAATTTGATTTTCCAATGAGTTATAGGAAATAGTTGTAGGTTAACCAGACAAAATTGAGCGTTCAGCGCCAAACGCCGGATGAACCGAGGAAGGCGTTGATCGCCTCTGGTGAAATCCATTTTCTCGGTTCAGTAGTTGAATCGGCCCTCGAAATTCGATCAAAATGTGGATGAAAACGGTCCTTAACCCTAGAATGGATTCGGTATCACCCTATTCCCTTATTGCATTCGGTTGGTGTCAAAATGACACTTGCCAAATATTGCCCACTTTTCTCTTCTTTCACCAAAAGTTTGTCAAAAAAATGATAAAAACAACATAGAACAAGTGAGAAGTGTCAGATCACTTTTGCAGAGTGTGAAGTCTATCAGTACAAAAAGTAATAATTAATATAAAAGCTATTTAATTCAAACCTCGAAATAATAATAATAAAATATAATATTATAATTATTATGAAAATAGAATTACCCATAGTTGGCATAATAATTTAATTGGGGTTTCAACTTATAGACTCTAACAATTAGGCTCATAGTTTCCAATCAATTACATTTTTGTAATTACAGGACGTAGTAATTACAAAAGAAAGGTAGTATATAACTTCTGAGTACCTATTAGTGTTGAAATGTTAATTAACTGCTTCAAAAAATTAAGATGGCTTTGCTGAAATATAAACTCGGAAATGAACTCAGAAAATATATACTATATACCAGATAATTTGTGTTGTCAAAATAAGTTAAATAAAACTATTAACCTAATTGACTTCTTCAGATGAGAACAAAAAGTAGATAGAAAGGAATAAAATAATGCAAGACTACTTCTTTACTTTTACTACTTTGCCTACGTTATTGCATTCGAGTGTCATTTTGAGACACAGGAGGTTAGTATTTACCAGATTGCAATAACGGACCCATAATCGAATAACGTAAGCTGTTTCTAAGGCACCAGTTTGGCTTTCGACAGAAACATTCCACGATCGATCAAGTCCATAGAATAACACATATAATTGAACAAGCCCTTGAGGAAACGAAAGTCTGCTCAGTCGTCTTCCTTGACGTCGCTCAGGCGTTTGACAAAGTTTGGCATGAGGGACTCAACTACAAGCTGCGCAAAACTCTCCCAATTAAGTATGCTGAGCTGCTTCAGTCTTATCTCACCAATCGCTACTTCAGAATAAAGCAAGAAGACGCCTATTCAGAGCCAAAGCTAATCAATGCTGGAGTCCCACAAGAGAGTGTTCTTGGACCGCTCTTGTATGTTCTTTATACCAGTGATCTCCCAGAAATTGAAATGAACACCACAGCCACCTTCGCAGATGATACAGCGATTTTGGCAGTCGGAGAATGTAACACTGAATCCACCAACAAGTTAAATCAATCAATATCCAGCATACAAAAGTGGACAGCAAAATGGAGAATCAAAATAAATGAAACTAAGTCGGTACATGTCGATTTCACTAACAAGAGAATCGAGTATATTCCGGTACATTTCATGGGAAAAGTTATTCCGAATGCTAATGAAGCCAAATACCTAGGCATGACACTAGACGCCAAACTTAGATGGAAAGCCCATGTCAAAAAAAAGAAGGAAGAACTCCTTCTAAAATTCAGAAAAATGCATTGGCTAATGAGGAGACGGTCGAAGTTGTCAATCCAGAACAAGCTTACATTGTACAACCAAGTCCTTAAACCAGTCTGGACATACGGAGCTCAGCTTTGGGGCTGT
Organism: Apolygus lucorum; assembly: GCA_009739505.2. Lineage (NCBI taxonomy): Eukaryota > Metazoa > Arthropoda > Insecta > Hemiptera > Miridae > Apolygus > Apolygus lucorum. The sequence goes on from CM019171.2 coordinate 14,736,250, forward strand.
ACGGCTCAGTCAAATCGAGACATCATCCAAAGATTCCAGAACAATGTGCTAAGAACGGTGGTCAATGCACCATGGTACTTTCGAAACGAACGTCTCCATTATGAGCTTCGGATCGAAACAATAAACGATGCTGTAAAGCGACAAGCTGTGAGACACCTACAGCGGTTAAGAAGTCACATCAACGAGGAAGCTGTCCAACTCCTTGATACAAGTGATATCATCAGAAGATTGAAGCGAACCAAACCACTTGACCTAGCTTGTGAAGCAGTGAAGTGAAACATCCACCACAATCAACAAAACTCAGTGATGTATCTTAGTTTTGAATATATGTCCATATTTTGAAAATAATATTGTTAATAAGTTATACTTGGTGCAATAAAGAATATTTAAAAAAAAAAAAAAAAATAACGGATGGGCTCTGAGATGGCTGCCCACTGGCACATCAAGAAGACAGTCTAGTGGAAGCACACCTGTGAGAGGGAGGTCCCCCTCCGCTAGGGAGTGTTGGGACACTGAGGAAAGTGGGGAAAGGTGTCATTTTGACCCACCGAATCCATTCTAGGGTTAATCATCAGCTGATCGTAGTTCCAATTCATCGAGCTCAATACTGCCCCCAAAAGAGTGGTTGAATTGAATATTGAACATTGAATTGAACAAAGAGAGATTGAACAATGCGAACAAAACGTGATGAGTTTTCTTTGAGAATCCGCAGCAAAGACTGAGTGCTAAGTTGCTTGCCATCAGCTTCCCTCATGGGCAGTAATGAGAGGGAAGCTCCAAGGATAATTTTTTTCGAAGGATTTGAGGAGGTTTTTTTTTTTCAAAAGGAGATTGCCGGGTGAGAAATTGACGAGATCGCTCCCTACGAAGACTGAATAGCCAGAGAGAAGAGAAGGGGAGGGGTTATAACATACTATAAGGCAATGAATCACAGTTACCTGGTTTATATAAACTTAGGGGATATAATTTATGAATGTTCAGGGAGAAGGTGAGAATCGAGGAAACCACGGAGATGGGGGAGGGGGGGGGTAATTTATCGCCCCCACCAGCCTGCTAGGGAACGCTCCTTCGTCATAATGAGTCGAGCATTATTTTTAATATGAGGGAAAACCGGGGCGTATCCCCTCCCCTCCCCCGACCGTCGGTTACCCCTACTACACCTACCATCCCACTTGGAGGATATATCTTGGAGAAGTTTTTTTTTTTTAGACATATTACCGCTCCCTTTTCTTTGGGACACCCACAAAGTCGTATTTTTCCCCAACTGTCCGCCCAAAGTCTCCCCTCCGTTACCATCTTTCTTCAGACATCACAACGCCCTACATCATCCCTACGTTTCAGGGAGAAGAAATAGATACTTAAACTGCAGCCTGAACTAGTTGAATGGGGAATTCGCATGTCTGAAAATACACTAATACATTCCACATTGAATTTACCTTGGAATTCCAATGAGAAATTAGTAAACTGAAAGGGAGAAATCGATTAAAATAGAGTTGGTGGAGTAGCCACGGATGAATCTCCTTATCCTTAATCCATATTGTTTATAGTTTCTGTAGGTTAGAAACTAATCCAATATTCAAGAATACTCTTAACTGGATTAAGGGGAAAATAATTGGCTAAACTTGGTAGCTGAGCGCTTTTGACGTATTATTATGTCCCCTTCAGAGATTCCTTAGCTCATTATCTACTGGATGGGGCGATCTCTTCCATCCACAGTCCCAGTCATCACTACAACTGCCTTCCAAGTTTTGGTTTACTTATAGGTAAAATGATTTTCCCAATCCTCCATGTTGCTAAGCATAGGGATTTTGGTAGGTACGGGCGGTTTTTACTTGCTTAGTTTTTGAGTCATCTTAATTCCCATGTGAGTTTGTTTGGTTTTGACTGGTCTCCATGCTCTACCATCAAAGACTTGATATTCAAATGGTGTACCTAGTCTGAAATGAATGATTCCTGAAAATTCACTATACAGGGTGTAACTCCTATGTTCCTGCCATAGCGTGGGAATTGATTCTACAACTAATTTGTGACTTTTGTTTGTCTGTTGACTTTTTTTTCAACCCCCTTAAAATCCGACTTTTTTCACTTTTACGATTTTTTTCGTGCTTCCGACCTTGTATCGTTAACATGTTGATAACTCCTTTAATTTACTAGACAAACTCTAATTTTACGATACCATTGAAGAGAACGTTAAATTGTCTAACTCCCTGATAGAGAACCAACGTTTTTTAAATAGGCAAAACGGGTGAAAAGTGAACTTGAAGAGGAAAGATTGTCAAATCTTGAAAGTCTCATCTTTTTTCAACCGCTCATAAGTCACTGCATTCCATCGTTTGAATGCTTACCTATAAGCTGAAAAGTCGACCTAAAAGCTCAGCTTTCCAACGGTTTGGTCAGAATTGTTTCCAAAATTTTTATTAGTGGAGAAAAAATGTGATTTTTTTTTTTTTTTAAGGGGATTGATGGTTTGACGTTAGGATTTGGGGGTCTCCTCCCACCCACCATCTAACGCCAAATTCTCCCGTTAAACCATTAATTTCGTAGAAAAAAATCACGTTTTTTCTCATTCAAGCGCGGTTTTCTCCACTAATAAAAATATTGAATACAATTCTGAACAAACCGTGAGAAAGCTGAGCTTTTGGGTCAACTTTTAAACTTATAGGCAAGCATTTACACGCTGGAATGCAGGGACTTTTATGAGCGGTTGAAAAAAGTTGAGATTTTCAAGATTCGACAATTTTTCCACTTCAAGTTCATTTTTCAACAGTTTCGCCTATTCAAAAAACTTTGGTTCTCCATCAGGGAGATAGGAAATTTAACGTTTTTTCCAATGGTATTTTCAAATTTGAGTTTATCCACTAAATTGAAGGAGTTATCAACATTTCAATGATACATGGTCGAAAACACGAAAAAAATCTTGAAAGTGAAAAGAGGGGGTTAAAAAAAATGCAGGTGACAAAAATAGGGACAAATTAGTTGTAGCATCCCTATTCTATGGCAGGAACATAGGTGTTACATCCTATATAAATCTCTGGCTTCGGCAAAAAACCACCTAAGTCGAGATTTTCACTTATTTGTTTTTTTCTGATTTTGGAAGGTCTGGTCATAACGCAAAATTTGGCACCACTCACACATTCGAACTTCCTTCTTAAATCCTGCAGGAAGCACTGTTCTAAATGACAAAGGTCACGTGGCAAAACAAAATTCGCGAAAACGTACATAAGTCCATAACTATGATAACCTCCAAACAGCTTTCCATTTTGAAAACTTGGTCTCGCTCTCAGACCTGCCATTCCGCCATTCGCCATTGTTATCCAAACTATATGGATCCCTAAGGATCTCACAAACCTTTCATTTTTCAAAAATTTCAACCCTTAATTTTATTTTGGATTTCAAAGTGAAGGGTTAGAATTTTCAAAAATGCCCTATGGTCGTTGGTACCTATGGTTGGAAGGTAAGAAATGAAAAGTAAATAAATAGTGACAATGGCAAAAAAGCTGTGATCTTTGCAGACAAGTGATCTATACAGGAAAATAATAAACACCTTCGTGAAATAATTTTCAGCGTTTTTTGGATGCCTTTTTCGAGCAGCACACTTTTCTTCCATATCAGGCTAATTCCACATTGGAAGTTACTTCACAGATCAACATGGCCGGCTATTTGACACTACTAGCCTCCTGATGGAAAAAACCCTCCCGGTTAAAAATCTCTGATCTATTTTCACTGAAAAAAAAATCTAACTAAAGATTTCGAATGTGTATTCCCTCGTACTTCAGCCCTAACGAGTAATACCGTTAAACTTAGCGGCCTCACTCGCTCTGTAGGTTGCGCTCTCTGAAAACGAGTTATCGCTGCAAAACTTGTTTTTTTCCCTCTTTCACCCTCCACTACTGCTTATTTCTTCCTCTCAACCTCGAAAGACTTCGTTTTCTCACTTCAAAGTTCCTTCGGCGGTTTTGCTTCCCCCCACTCGAAAAAGCTGCTCCCAACAAACGAACCAAGAGATGTACTTTTGCCGGCTGCATCTTTCTTGGGAGTTTTCGAGAAAAGTCACTCCTCCGGCTAATGATACTCGAAAGGAAATTTCCCCTTGAAAGCTTTTTGAATTTCAAATCCTTCTTCTTCTCTATCCCTGAGGATTCCTCTTAGGAAGTTTTCTCCTTATCGGGAACCTTCTGAGATGATCCTGATTAGGTTTGAGTCGACCAGAAATTTTTTTAATAAGCGACTGAGATCAGGAAATGCTAAGGGAGTTATTTCACGCTAGCATACTTGATTGCATTATTCCATTGGACTTACCACAATAAGAAGACTCGGATTGTACAAGAACCATGAATGAAATTATGCGGGAAATAGATTACTGCTCTTCTATTGCTAAATCGAATTCTCCAACAGCGTGATGGAAGAAAGGTTCCAGTACCCACTTAAGGGGGTCTTAGTCGGTCACCGTTCGTTCCTCGTTTCGAGTTAGATTTCCCTAAATTACCGGAGCTCAAACTTACAAAATTGAACCTAAATTCGAAATTTTCAACGATTTTTGAAATTCATTAGTGCATCACCCTAGGGAATTGAAAAACCAAAATATTGCCGCTGGAATCATCAAAATCGTACAATAATGGCTGGGAAAAACTCAACTGAATGAACTGTTTTTCCCATTTTTTGCCGGCCATTACTGTTCGATTTTAGTGATTCCAGCGGCAATATTTCAGTTTTTCAACTAAAATGCACTAATAAACTTTGAAAATGCTTGAAAGTTTTGAGGGTACAACTTTTGAGGTTTTAGCGCCGGGAATTTAGGAGAATGCTAACCCGAAACGAGGAAAAAACGGATCGTTGTTCAAAAAATTGTTTTATTGGATATTTTTCAAGATTTTGGTGTATTTTGACTAACCAAATGGCATTGAAATACCAGTTTTGATCGAGATGTATGTGAATTTTCTTAATTAGATGAATATTGGATGGTATATTTTTTGAAAATTCAGGAGAGAGGTGTCTAGTGAGGTTCTAAAAAGATAGAAACTTTAGGAGGAGTGGGAGGAATGGCTATCGTCATTTTGAAAGTTGATATCTACATATTGAACGTTCCATCAAATTACAGCAGGACAGAACCAGCAGCTTCAAATTGCAAAACAAATAAATAAACGAAATAACCCAAATAAAATTGTTAGCCCAATAAGACCACACCCTTCAGGAGTATCTTAATGGAATATTGATGCGGTGGCCCCCACATTCCGAGATTTTCAATAATACACTATCCGACCCCTCAGCTCTTAAAATATCCAGTAAGACGCCATAAAAAAAATCCATTGACATTGTCTGCTATTCTTGGACACTTCCAGCCACAACTTTTATATCCTCCACACGGTTGTTTTACTATAAGATTTAAAATTCAATTTAGAAGGATAGTTGTTATAATAAGGTATCTGAAATGCTTCATGAAACTGACCTTTACTGTAACCCCAGTTCATGGTAGGGGTAGGTCAGATTTTATCACGACATTATCTCAGGGATCGATGTTTTTTGTTGAATAGTGTTGCAGGATGATTAAAAATCGAACTCTCGAAAAGATGCCTCAGGACATTAAGAGTTAACCCTCGGGCATCTGCGGGGCGGCACTCCATGCCGCTACTCTAAAAATTCCAGTAATTCACTGGAATAAACATTCAGTAATAAACATCGTTTCCAGTAGATTGGACCTGAGTATCTTTCCATCAACTGCCTGACCACCCATCGCCCGAACGCGCCGATTTTTCTACTCCTATTAAGTAGTTGTTTTCGGTCTCTTCTTGAGACCGAAAACAACTACTTAATAGCTTTTCACTTCTTGTGAAAAGCTCACCTGGCGGTACTGAATGCCACCCGCAGGTTATTGAGTATGGTCGTCCCCAGTCAATAATGAGTGTACCCCGTAGGGAAGAAGATCTTCTCTACACAGTGATTTTCACATAGTGATTCAGCTTTCAGTTTATGCAAGTGATTTTATTCGTTTTTTTTTTCACAGATTTCGAGGTTTTTTGCTCAAATCTCTCTTGAAGAATCAGAGGGATACTATTCATCATATTTTTCTATTGCTTTATCGTTTTTTGAGATGTTTATTCTTTAAAATTCACTCATTTTTTTTTAATTTGAAGCTTCTACTACTCACGATTTGTTTATAACAAACGAGCTATTTTATTAAAGTTTCAATGAGATGTTATAAATAAAGAGTACCTAGGTCCCTATTATTCAAGAATCTCTTTCACTTTTCTGATATTTTAATCAGAAAACAACAGGACCATTTTTTTGTGATTTCGGTATTTATTTCAGAGTAATAAACTATGCATTGAGAACCGCAAAAATCAATCACACCGAAAATTCAAAATATTTGAAGTCAGATTTTGTTTCGTGATTTTTCTACGGAACAAATTTGAAGAAAAAAATTAAGCCAAAGTTACTATTTCATGGATTTTTTAATGCTGAATAGCGTGGTATTTTTAAATGGCCTCAATACACTGAATAGAATAGGTTATTATCAGTTTAAAAGTAAATTCCGTGAGGGAGGCATGGAATACCGGCGGTACTACATGTCTTGGACGAAGCAATGTACCTGCGGGCGGTACTGTACCGCATTTTTGCATCGTCATGGTAATGATTTTTTTTAAATATTGAATAATTCAATATTTAAAAAAAATCATTACCATGACGATGCAAAAATATTGCGTAAAAAAATACGAAATACGAAATAAAAAATCACGAATTATTCGTGAAAAATTATTGTAGAAGAATTTATTGTCGTTCGTGCTGTTCCTAAATTTTTCAAAAAAAATTTTCTTCGACATTCGGAAGCTCAATAAGATTTGGGAAATTTTGTTGAAAAAGAGGCCTTTTGGCGGAAAGCGTGATTATGGTGGGTCAAATTCGATCCTAGGCGAGTGAGCGTCCTGAGCCATTAGTCGAAACAAATTCTGGTCCGTAAATAGACTTTTACATTTTAACTAGATTTTTTTTTTTTAGATTTTGAATAATGAAATGGATAAATCATATCGATTTAGAAAATTGAGACCTCTCAAATTCTATAAAATGTTAAATTCATAAAATTTGGAGCATTTTTGCTCTTGATTGCTGAGCAAATGAAGCCTTATTTCGGCCGGAATTCTGTAAAATAATTCATCCTCCTCCTCCCATTACTCTGTTATTTCTACCCTCGGCTTGAAATGGGTTAATTCAGTTTCACGCACTCTACATAGCAAGTCAGATCAGCTGTATGAGCGATGGAGCTTCTTGAAGTTTATCCAAGCCACTGATTCTGTTGAAACAGAGCCCCATAGAGACCACTTGAATGAACAAGAATAAAGATGACCTCGGTGAGTGGAAAGTCAACTTCTTTCCTATTCAGTGTGTAAAGATGTGTTACAATATTTAATCTGCGGTTTTGACTCACCATCGTGGGAGTCGTAAAGGTAGACGATGCGGCGCCATCCGTAGTATTTGACGGTGTCAATGATCGCTTGATGGTAGTCCGGTCGCATACTGATCGCGTAGTCCAAAAACCCCGATGAAGGTGCGGAAACCTGGAAAAAAAATTGGTTTGAGGAATCCATGTATTGCTTGAAAGTGGACAACGCACAGTGGTCCAGAACTCAAATCTAGCAGGACAAAAATCATGTTTCTGACTTGGAAGGAACCGGAAAGCAAGGTTCAAAATTTGAACCTTGCTTTCCGGTTCCTTCCAAGTCAGAAACATGATTTTTGTCCTGCTAGATTTGAGTTCTGGACCACTGCATATTTAATATGCATTCACAAAGGTCTGAACTATCATCTAGGGCCACTTTTATTCCGCTAAGAGCCCCCAAAAAACCCCCCCTTCTCTGGCCCTTCTCTGGCCTCATGAACATTAGCAAGTTCCAGTATCTTTCGACGTAGTCCGCATTTATCGTCGAATCAATGAACGAGTGTACAGTTTTGAAGCCACCTAAGCCCCTTATTCCACATGGTTTATTCAATTAGAGGTAAATAGTGTCTAATTCCATTTTCAGCATTTCGGAAAGTGCTATCAAGATTTTAACGATTCTTTTTGCCTTTTAACGTATATTATACGATATATCATATCTTTAGTGGCACCTCTTGGCACCTCCTTTTGAGACCATGGACGAGTGGTTATGCACCCCAAGACTCCTATTAAACAAGAATAGTTTGCACGAATTTTCACGTAATGGAGAAATGGGCTTTTTAGTACGTCCCACAGTAAGACTGGGCGACCTCATGCAATCAATCTGAGGTAAAGTTGGACAACACTCAACAGAGACAAATATTATCTACACACTAATCTGTTTTAGACCATTCTGAATCCAAACCCACGAAAAAAACATAGGTGTATGTCTGTGTGTGTATATGGCAAAATCTTATTTCTCTGCCCAGGCCTTAGTTCACTACCAATTTAGGTGATTCTTTGCACAAAGTTGCATACTATTTCACCAAATTAGCGTAGGAAGGCGGCGAATAGGAGGATAATATTCACAAACCATCTGATTTTTTCAATATTTCGGTTCCTTTCCTAATATACTAATTGTACCCAAGCTTTGAAATTTAGGGTAAAATTTCTACTATACCTCTGGATTTCCATGAATCATTGTTTATACCACCATGGAACCAATCAGTCCTGCCACCATGATGCCAGGACATCAAAAAATTGAAGTGTCAGTAAAGGGGTATCAGTCGGTGAATGAACGGAATGAAAGGAAGGGGCAACCGAGCGCTGGTTTGCAGGAGATTAGACTAACCCGAAGCTAGGAAGGTTCGGCGACCGACTGAAACCCCCTCAATGGTAAGTTAAGTAGCTAATAAGTCCGTCATCATCACGTACTTCAATGTTTTTGAAGTTTTGTTCTTGTGAATGTTTGATGACAAAAACTAACAACAATCAAGAAGTCGGTGTGAAAATACACAGAAACGTATAGACGAAATTGACAGATTACTTAACCCTACCGACTCTCAAGAGCAATAGAATAGAATAATCTCCGTTTCGGTGAAAAAGAAGGCACATACCCTATTGTACTTTTATGGGTAATAAATATGTATAGCATGTGACACAAAGATAATAGAAAGGACGTAGGTATGGAAAACTGGAGAAATTCACAAATATTGGTTCCGAGTCTACCAAGGTAGCGGAAACTTTGTTTTCACTTTTCAAGTTTGGAAAAAAAAGTTCCCCAAAATCGAAATTTCCACTCGTGTTTTACGTTTCAGACCTTTCTGAACAATTTTGGTTCCGTGTCTGTCTGTCTGTGTGTCTGTCATGAAATCCTTATAATTGGCATAACTATACGAAGTTATTGTCCGTTTTTGATGAAATTTTCAAGGATTGTGCGGGTTGCGGTGTAGACGGTCCCCTATGAAAATAATCACTCCCGGACTGATGGTAACCACCCCGCATGCGCAAACGTGAATTCCTTGTAACAGCCATAACTTTCACATTTTTCATCCGGTCTCGATGACATTTTCAGGAATTATGCGATTAGGTTGTAGATGGTCCCTAATGAAAATCAAGGCCTTAAAATTGACAGTAGCCTCCGCGCATGTGCAAACTTAAAATCCTTGTAACAGCCATAACACATTTTTCATCCGAATTTGATGAAATTCTCTGGAATTGTTCAGATTGGTGTGTAGATGGTCCCCTATGAAAATCATCCCCCAGACTAATAGTAGTTGCTGCGATGCGCAAACGTGAATTCCTTGCAATAGCCATAACTTTAACATTTATCATCCGATTTTGACGAAATTTCTCAGGATGGTTCAGATTAGCGTGTAGATGGTGCAGACGAGGGAAATGGTAGGTACGCAGAGATTGGTGTTTTGAGAATAACTACTATGCATCGGATCTTCTATACAATCGGGTAATGGAGAAAGCTATGTGCCACACCCACTTGGCAGACTTTTTTTCTCAAAATGAACCATAATTTGGAATTGATTTTAAAATATCTATATAATCATCCAAACAGTTTATTTCTATGTCAATTCGTATTTTCTAGGACTCTTCTCGCAATTTTTCAAGTTTATTAGGTAGGTATGTGCTCTGGGAACCGAGAATTTACAACAAAAACAGGTTCACACCGAGTTACGGGACGAACGACTTCTATTATGACCACATTTCTTCAGGACCGTCATTCACATTCTTCCCCACGTTTTCCCCAAAACCCGCTGCCCATCCATCTTGATTCCTTCTCAAACCGAGGTCACCTCCGTTAATTATGTTTGGATCGACCGCCCACCTTCTTCCACCAAAAACATTTGTCAGCCTTCTCTCGGAAAGGATTTCTTATATCACCTTTTACCTACCAATTTCGTCCTCAACCCCGCGGACTTTGATTTATATCTCGGAAGATAAATAATCGCCCGCTAAGCTGAGGTTAAACGTTTTCCTCCGAAAGGATCCCGTTGGCGTTGAGCTATCAAAAGTGTTATTAAACCCGTATCAAACGGCGAGACCTTGTAGTCTCGTTGTTTCGGGCTTTAATTGCTCGGACGTCGACTGACCTGCTCAAACTCAAATATCACTCAAAATTGAGTTGTGTAACTGAAAGTTGATAGTACTCAGAGCGAATGATAATATTTCGACAGACTCGATACGTGCACTTATGAACCTCAGGCCTATCAGTCGTATCTGCGATTCCTCTGTAGGACAAACTGTTCACTCCATATGAGAACTTAAGTGTTGGACTGACAATAAATCAAAAACAGGAGCGTGAATATCAGAAAAAGCCTAATTTCCATTCAAATTTCGGTTGTTTTACAGTCGAGTTGTTCAAAACCGAAAAAAAACCGTTTAATTAACAATTAATTACGAGACTAAACAGTAAAGAGTCTTTATCTGAATATATTATACAAAGCGTTGCAGTATGTTGGTGTTTACAATGACAATTGAATTATTTTGTTCTCATATAATTTAATACAAATCTTTCTTCTTGAGACCGTTCCAGAAAGAATCAGAAGTCTAAAACGGGAATTTAAGAGATTGAGAATTGTTTCAACAGTAATCAATCTGGGCAAACTTGCGGGAAACCCAAGTTTACGGAGCTGCGGCTCTGCCTACAGATAACTTGGAGGTTTGAGAAAGTCGGTTGAATTCAATAACGAGGTTGCTGAGCGCTACAGGAGGCAGCAGATCCAAACAAAACTCCTAACTCATGGCAGATTATATTATTTCGAGTTCCAGATTAGATCAGTATATTTTGCAAAGTGGGGGGTACCTGCCTACTCGAAACGATGTTGATTCACACCGTCTGAAAGGGGCGGATCGATTCAATTTAATTTGAGGGCCGCTATTATACCCGTATTTGCTATTTTGATACGTTCTCATCCATATAGGTTTCCAGACAATGTTCATTGGTTATGATCTACAATGAGGTTCTACGAGAGCCTGATTTTTTTTTTTTTTATTTGGCATTGGTTGCCCATACAGCCATAATATTCATTTTACAATTGTATTATTGTAAAATTGTATTACAATTGTATTGACCGATTGATCTTGAAGCAAAATCAAAATGGAGTCCTATGTGGTTCCTAGTAAATGGAGTTCAGCCTTTTCGATCGTCATCAGTACCTGGTTGTGGATGACAAGATTCCTTCTGTAGTTGGTTACCCGCATGGTATGTCGCAGGAGTCTACACTTTTTTAAACAGTTTATCCTAACTTTCAGTATTGTTATACCATTTGTTTTGATAACAGCAGTATAGTTATTAGTATTACGTATTATAATAATTATAATAATTATTATAATTATAATTATAATTATTATAAGTACTATGGCACTTGCGCTGGGGTCCGGTGAGAGTCCCTATAATATAATCAACAAATATTTTTGACCGACTTCGGCCAAAGGCGCACGACGGAGGAGGTCTCTCTTTTCGGTTTGTTGTGATACGATATGTTTTTGTATGTCTGGACACTTTATTCTGGTACCAATCTGCCTGATTCTTTTTGAAATGTGTACTACCAGTATCCACGGTGGTCCCATTTCAAACAGATTTCATTTTTCTTTGCTAAAAGTGTCGAAAATGTGTGAAAGAAGATGAAAAACGTGGTTGCCGTTTTCGGAATGATTGACCCGTACTAACTTTACTTCCCCTGTGACTTCCGACTGAGTCGATGACGGACTATTTGTATATTTTCAAATTAAAGGTCTGGTTGTAAGCTTTATAATGAGATGCTATGTGAGGGGGGTTCCGATAACTAAAAGTTGTTGCGGGGAGAGAAAGGGGGAGATTATACTGGGTTATTCGCTCAGAACCTGCTTGAGCCGTAGCAAATGTGTCTATGCATGCTCAAGTAGGCGAGTTTTCCTACTAAATGTGAGGGATATAATACAGTTAGGTGATGAGAGGGTAGTCTACTTAGTGGTTGTAGCCCATAGCTTCCTCGTCATTCATAACATAGTTGGGTAGGTAACAGTATAGGAGGTCCACAGTATGAAACAGAAACAGCTTCACAGAAACAGCTAGCACAAAAACTGATCCACAGTATGGAAATAGATCTACATTACAGAAACTGATCGAAAAACTGCTCAACTACCAGATAATATCCATCACCTAAGTACCCCTGTGCCTTGTGATGGAAAATTCCACCTTCCTACCTCTCTGGAGATTACTTTGTTATTTATGTGATAATCCACTCTCAATAATTGTTAACAATATATTTTTTTTCACTCACGAGGGCGTGGCTGTCTAACTGCTCACGTCAAGAAAAATGAATTATTGTATTTTATGTGACCTTTGGTCACGACACTTCCAAAATAACTCTCCTCTCTCTAAGCTACTTCTCGTATTCATTTAAAACTTTTGCCAAAGTCAACGTCACAGTGCTGTAACTAGGTGTGGAATTACAATATAGAAATTTTATAGAAGAAAAAAATTGTAAATATGGAGACGGTGATTATTTATAAACCGAAGTTGTAAGACATCTTCCTAGTGGATCTGCAGACCAATCAGACCAGTGGTTTAGATGGAACGTGCCAGAGGGGGTATGGGAGAGAATCCATTTGGATTTAGCAGAACCGGTCGATGGTGTACTTATCGTAGTTGGTGGGTTGAGTGTATGAGATCCGACACATCAGTAACGATGATCCAACATCTGCGAACATGGTTTAGCAGATATGGAATCCCCGCAGAAGTTGTGACAGACAACGGACCTCAGTTCATTTCTGGTGGGATGGAGAAATTTTCGAAGCCAAATGCAATTCGACACATAAGAACTACGCCGTACCACCTTAATCCTGCTAATATTTCAACGCCGTACCACTACGCCGTTGAAAGATTGATAAGTACATTGAAGAGACGATACCAGGCCACGAAACAAGAAGTATCCGCCATTAGCTTTGCAAAACGTGTTATTTAGCTGCCGTAACGGGCCTCAGAATACCAAAGGTAGAGCTAATATTCTCAAGAATATTAAATATTCTTGAGAATATTGATAACATCAATCAAATTTTGATAACATAAAACCGAATGTGCGGAAACAGATGGAAAGGTAGAGGTGGAAGCAGCAGGTGCAGTATGATGGCCAGAAGAAAGGACGATTTTTTGATGAAGGGGAAGATGTTTGGGTGAAAAACGAGATTAACCGGGGTTGGAGAGCTGGGAGAGTGGAGAAACGAAACGGACCTTATTCTTATCAGGTACGAACAGGAGGCACTGAAGAGAAAGAGTGCAGACAAACTACGAATACGAGAAGGAGTATTCGATGACATGGAAGAGTCAAGGAGGTTGGAGGAGGAAGGAGAGGAAAGGATGAGGGGAGTAGTGTAGGATTGGAGACTTCAGTATTATTATAATTTGAGCTAGGATTTTTATGTGTTTACATATTTTTCAGGGTTGAAGATAATCTAATGATTCAAGTACACAAAAGCGTTTCAGGACTTACTGAATTGTTTGAGCCATTCTTGTTCTTACATAATTTCACATATTTCACCAAAATTACATGTGGGCGTGCGGGAATCTGGATAGTTCCTACATATTCCGCCAAGTCTGAGTGCAGCCATACCACCTACTTACTTACTACGCAGCTACTTACTTCTCCACGCACTTGCCATGGAGTTTCGTATAGCATCCATGAACAACAGACAAGGACAGATAGGTAGGAACTATCCAGATTCCCGCGCGCCCACATGCATAATATGTATTTTTGTAATATTATTTTTAAATATTTCATTCATATTTAAATGGTTATTTACATATTTAGAAATTTTAGAGCAAAACAACGCGAATTTCCGATGTACGACCTTTCCCTGCAATATTCCCCCCAGGTCGGCAACACTCTCGCTCTGTTATCTCATTTCTGTTATTTCCATCTGACCAGTGCGTCTTTGTACCGTATTCTTCGAGTTTGTAAGTGTACCTGGCGCGTTTTCTCTCTTCATTGCTTGTTCGGTTCATTTTTTGTTAAAAAATACCGAAAGTTTCCACAAATAAAAGTGCCCTCGCCAGCAAGTACATCAGTGATCTTGAGTTTTTCTCTTGCTCTCAAGTTTGCACCCATTACATCAGTGCAAGCAAGCATGTTTTGAGTTCAAACCGACGTGACTTTGAGTTCAGCAACCTCCAAAAATACACGGTGGCAAACTGCTTTGAATAATCTTGCTTCTGAGTTTTACGTTTCAGACCTTCCTGAACAATTTTGGTTCCGTGTCTGTCTGTCTGTGTGTCTGTCATGAAATTATTGCCACAGCCATAACTTCTACAATTTTCTTCCAATTTCGAAGACATTTTCAGGGATTATGAAGATGGTTCCCAATGAAAATCAAGGCCTTAAAATTGACAATTGCCTCTGTGCATGCGCAAACGTAAAATCCTCGTAACAGCCATAACTTCTACATTTTCCATCCGATTTCGACAAAATTTCTCAAGATTGTTCAGATATAGATATTCCCTATAAGGGTAAAAGGAAGGTACTTAGAGATTGATGTTTTGACATCAACTACTATGCATCGGATCATATATACAATCGAGTAAAAGATACGAGGAAGCTATGTGCCACACCCACTTAGCAGACGTTTTTTGACTTGTTTTGTGAATTTTCTGTTTTTTATTTTACATGATACGGGAAAATAAACGCATGCATATAAAACCTAACCCTATTATAATAGTTTGAGTTACTATGGAAACGTAATAAATAAAGTTCATTCTAGGATTTAATTTAGAACGAAATGTGTCGTGTTTCTTATTAGTTAACTAGTAAGCTCCATGCGACTGTTAATTTCAAGCACACATCATCCAGGTAAGGCAAGCTATGAAATAGGGCTTCAAAAGTGGGAGAAAAGATATCAGCTCATATTCCCTAATAGAGCTCCATGTGGAAGTTTATATACTGGATCTCGTAGCAGACTTCTGAAGGAAGCTGGAGGGGGAGTGACTGAAGACAGCGAACCCTCTTCCTCGAGGAAATAGCACCCCAGAGAATAACATTTCAATTTAGGGACGACCCCCTGCGAAAGGGGCCAGCAGGGGAAGAAAATGGTTCTGAGGGAAACACAACTTATGTCTACACAAAGTCCATTACTAAAGTTTAATTGTCTTGAAGAGCGCGGCGGATGTGTTCTATTGCCTGAGACCTTCCCCCCGGATTTACTGCTGGGATGTCAAACGGCTGAGAAAACACGGTTGCGTCCCCATGCTCGGCCCAAAGTCCCTCTGTTGCCTTTTCTATTTATGATCCTTGAAAACCGGGAATGGTTTCTCAGGGAGTCCAGGATTGTGCTTTTGGACACGTCAAATGGAGGTCAGAGCAGTGTTGTTCTGGGATGTGTTCTGGGATTAGCCGATGGACAATTGTGGTTGGATTGTGCTTCCACACTGGAGGATTGTGAGTGGGTATTCAGACTGATAACATCAACTCAGACTGCTACCGGAGAATTTACTATACTCCCGATTTTTGGTCACAAGTAATCCAGATTTGAAAACTGTTTGATGGTAATCTCACGAAACAAACTTTGTTTTTGAGGACTGTGTCTTCAAATACATAGTTTGATAAAGCATGGCTGAGGAGTATGGAATGCAAGTTCAGCAAAAGGAACTGAAATGAGTGGGCTAGCTATCTCAAGGGGGTCTCAGTCGGTCGCCGTTCGTTTTTAATATTTAGCGAAATTGAAGGAGCAAAACGTAAAAAGTTGTGCCTAAATTTTGAGTTTTGAAGGATTTTAGAAATTCATTAGTGCACGGCCCTAAAGAATTGAAAAACTGTAATATTGCCGCTGGAATCATCGAAATCCAACAATAATTGCAAGAGAAAAATGGGGAAAACTACAGAATAAACTGTTTTTCCCATATTTCTCTGGAAATTATCGTTCAATCTTGACGATTTTAGTGGCAATCTTTCAGTTTTTCAGAATTTTTCGAGACCACGCGGAGCCCTGTAGGACAAACCGTTTGCTCCGTAGTTTATTTAAGGGAGAATTATTAAAGAGTTTATTTAAGGGTTGGACTTACGATAAATCAGAAACACGAGTGTGAATCGCAAAAGAGGCCTAATCTCCGTTCAAATTAAAGCTGACCGAAATGCGATCGATGTTTATCTTCAAGTTGGTTGTTGGTAACAATGGCAAAACCTTGTTCTTTGCAGACGAGTGATCTTTAGGGAAAAATATGAAACCTTTGTGTAATAATTTGCAGCGTTTTAAAATATTTCTTGGAGTAATCGATTCAGAACATTGTGTAGATTAATTTTGAAATGTTTTTAAAAATCAATTTTTTTTCAAAACAATTTTCTTTTACGCTTTTTGGAAACTTATTTTTGTTGGAAAAACCGTTAACTAGAAATTGGTTTTCACTACATGTCACTAATAACTCAGATTGTGTCTGAGGGAACAAAACCTTGAATTTCAACAGGAGCTCATCAATGATGTAATTAGATCAAATAAAGTAAAGACTGTAATTTCATAAATATGCTTCAATTTTGATGCACAATGCTTCTAGGTTGATTATACTTATTGTGTAAATGAGATAAATCGGTAGATAGGTACCGATCGCATTACATGGAGGTAATCAACTCGGATTAAGTACTCAGTTTAATTATGAGATTGGATACTGAAAGGGGATGACGCAACCAATATCGATTCATGATAATATCATGAATCGATATTGGGAGGCATATTATGCCTTCCTAGTGTCGAGGATGATGCGGAAACGACGCCCGTTGTTATCTCAACATGACAATGTAGTTACCGATTTTGATTTGAGGAATATAGGTAGTTATGATCTGTCAAAGGCACGTCGCTCCGTTTTCAAGGGGATTCAATCCGTTTCTGTGAATAGGGTCTGGAATCCAGCGACCTCACATAGATGGCGCCGTTGTAATAATTAGATACCTGGTTAGTTATGTCGGTTGCACTGCAACAGGGAACCGCAAGGTTTCATATGTCTTGTGCCACCTGTTTGAGCTTGCATAGTTGAGGGGGTTTCCTGTTTGAACCCGCATCAGCGGTTTCGCTCCAATCTTATCTAAGACAGGTGAACGGGCAATGGAGGTTTATAGAGGTGATCCCACCTGCTGATTCGGTAGAATCTCGGCTATTGTGTCGACTACGGGAGACAGCCAGTGCCTGCATCAGACCCATAATTGTCCTAGTACATGAAACTAACAAGTGTAGTGATTTCGTAATTTGCAACTTTTAAATAATGTAACGGTATACCTGTTTTTGGTTGATTATTTTCAATAATTAACCTTTGGAATCGACCAAGAATGAATGTTTAATCCCAGGTGTGTATGAAGTGTCTGTCATACACCAAGGAAATTTCAGTGAAGTGTGTTGGCAGCAGTGAGCAACCAGAATGTCCAAGGCGCTCAGTAGCTACCCCTCCCCCCCTTCTAATGAAGGATCCATTCCAACCTTCAGTATAGGAATGGGTATCGTTACAAAAGTATCGATATTGATATTAAATATTAGAGAAAAGAACCCAGACTTGACGATAACCTACAAATTTTACCGTTCAGTGTTTTTGAAGGACTTTCCCATGTTGTCCTTCCGGAGGCCAAGAGTAGACACCTTCAAGACTTGCGATTTGCTCAACATACAATCGAAGTGTACAAATGCTGCAAGAAAAGCAAAAAAAGCAAAAATCGATCTTGAAGTGCATCACCGTCAGGTTGAAATCGTTTTCAAGAACGTCACTTAAGATGCTCCTGAAAGTACTCTTCCAGGAAGTAACAAGTGCACAATAACGATTGATTTGCAGAAGGTTTTTTGCTTACCTCGCCTTACTCACAGTGGCATGTACTACAGCCGTCAACTCTCCTGCTACAATTTCGGCACCCACAAGGCAGACATTGATGATGGTATCATGTGTGTTTGGCACGAAGGCCAGTCTGGAAGTGGAGGAAATCAGATGGCTTCCTGCATCTTACAAGCCCTCAACAGTGGAATTTTCCATACTTCCATGCGAGAGCTACCTATGTGTATGGAGTGATAACTGCGGCAGGCCAACTGAAAAACCGCATGCTAATTTTTTATCTATTCCTCATTAGCCACGGTTGGTTTGACACAATAGAACACAAATTCCTCATCTCTGGCCACTCGTTCTCCTCTTCGGATCGAGACTTTGCACTCATTGAGAAACGGACAAAATGCAGTAAGCTGAAGACTGCTGCTGCTTGCTGCTGTTTACTGTTGAAGATGTTCAAAGGGTTATAACAACCTCAAGACCCAGTCGACCTTTTAAAGTTGTGGACATGGGACAGAAATCATTTTTCGATTTTGCTAAAGCCTCTTCTATGTTCATTGACACGTCTCAACTCCATATCACAAAATTATGTTGGCTGCGCATCACCAGGACACAACCAGGTGTCGTATACTACAAAAGTAGTTACAACGATGTGGTTCCATGGAGATCTCTCAACGTGATGAAGCGCGGTAAGACTACTAAAAATCTTCAAACTACGCTCCTTTCAAGTCTTCCAAAGGAAATACCTCTGAGTGAGGCCAAGAAAAAAGATTTGAAAAACATGCTGGCATTTCTCCCAACCGAGAATCGGTATTTTTTCGAAAAAATAATTCAAGTTTAATGTTAAACAACAGCAATTTTTTAAAAATATTTAAATATATCATTTTTCTTCACTTGAATAATGTTTCTCACACTTTTCATTAAAGTTTTGCAAAAATTAGCTCTATTGTACAGTTTTTTTGATTTTCCCACAACTTTTGTTTTTTGGTACTTAGGTAGATCACTTTGCCTTGCAACGCTTCATTTGAGTATCGATATCCCATGTATTGTTGTGCATGAGTATCGATATTCCAAAATATCAATACCTTAAAGGCAGAAAATATCAATATCATACAATATTCGCAAGAAAAATATTTTTCTCAACAATGTTTATTCATTTTCCACTATTAAGAGCCCAAACTGAGTGTATTTACACAGTAAACCGTTAGTTATTAATAACTGTGAATTTATAAGTACTGAACATTTTCTCTGAACAATATAAAATCTATTTGTGGGTTGAGCTGCAACCCTATTACTTCATTTTTTAGCCATTATGTTGAATTTTCCGCGAGAAATGTATCGATATTCGATATTTAGAAATATCAAATCCAAAGTATCTATATCCGAAAATATCGGATAGTGCAGTGCCGATACTAAAATATTGAGTATTGGTACTGTTCTGACCCACATTTTTACTAACATTTAGTTCTTGAGTAAAGAAGCCAACAGAAGGATCCCTGAGTGAGTCATCACCCACCGGGGGAGACGACGTATGGGGAAACACGTCAACATGACGTAACCCTTCCACCTCTCTCTCCCCCGAGGAAACCATACGAGTATATAAGCCCACTCGGGGATGCTCCCTTATGCCCATCTAGTTCAGTCAACCGTCTTACTCATCTCGCTCCGATAAGGATCTCCTCGAAGTACTAGGCTCAATATGTAAATATCCCACCTCCCGATGGTTGGTTTCTGTAAAACGCCGGGGTTGCCGGGCTAGCCTACTTTCCATGCACTCGGTCGGGCTAATAAGCCGCCAATGCGACAGTGCAAGTCACTAGGTTTGGCACAATTCTCTCTTCCTTGAGTAGGGGTTAAAGAAAACACAAACGCCACATCGAGAAGGTTATCTCCTTCACTCGACGACACACAGACATAACAGGTAGGTACGAAAGAATCGATATTTCGAAATATCGGGTGTCGATACCCATCCCTACTTCAGTAGTAATTTAACAACCACAAGGCATACTCTGTTACCGATTATTTGAAACCCACCGTGTCCCTCAGACACTTTATAAACTGTCGGCTGAAAAATCCTCCGGGTCCCTCAGACCCGAACTGTGATTGATTTCATCAATGCGCTTCAGAAATAATAAAACCTCATACCTATGGCTGTTTCAGTCAATTAAAAGAAAATTTTTGAAACATACCAAGTGAACTGTGATACGAAATTAACGACAAAATTGACAGGTAAGTATTAATCAAATAATCAAATTTTGAAATTGGAGATGAACTGAAGAATACTGAAAGCTGAACCCCCCTCCCCCCATTCAGGTGGAACTCAAAGATCACATACACATAAACACACAACATAACATATGAAGATATGAACATATTCTTGCAGGATTTACTTTATTGGACAGACCCACGAATTCCCTGGAATATTTAAAGAGTCTCAATACTTGGGTGCCGAATCTTCAAATAAAATGTTGGTTTGGCGAAAAATGTGTTGTTCCTCAACAATTTTTTGACATTTTCATTCATGTCTTTGCTTTGGCACATAAACTGAAAAATCATAATTTTGTAATGTAACTGATTTATTACTTGATTCTTTCCATTTGTAGTGGAAGAAAAGATCATTTCATTGAACGGAGAATTCTTGCAAAACGCTTGCATACGAGTCTGCAACACATTGAAACATTTTCATGCCCCCCCCCCCCCTCCCCTCCCGACACATGAACTACATTGCCTCAGCTGATCTGGGAGCTCGATTTTCGCCTCAGCTGATCTGGGAGCTCGATTTTCGCCTCAGCTGATCTGGGAGCTGGATTTTCGACTCAGCTGATCTGGGAGCTCGATTTTCGACTCAGCTGATCTGGGAGCTCGATTTTCGACTCAGCTGATCTGGAAGCTCGATTTTCGACTCAGCTGATCTGGGAGCTCGATTTTCGACTCAGCTGATCTGGGAGCTCGATTTTTGACTCAGCTGATCTGGGAGCTCAATTTTCGACTCAGCTGATCTGGTAATATCAAACTGTAAAGTACCTACCTAACTGTAAAGTACCTACCTGTAAAGTACCTAACAACTTCACTTCTGATGGTCATAATCATCATTGTGGCGACTTGGGACAAATTTCGTTAGCAAATTTCGTTAGCAAATTTCGTTGCAACAAATTTCGTCGCATCAAATTTCGTGACGATTTTTTTTTTTATGTGCCATATGAAAGACATGAAAATGTCAAAATCGCATTTATCAATTCAAAAAATTTTCCAGACAATTATTCCTTCAGAAAAATTATTTATTATACGAAATAAATTGATTGTATAGAAGAAAAAAAATAAATAAGAAAAAAATAATTTAAAATGGATGAAATTGGTTCGGATATGAATTTGTCATGAAATTTGAATCTGTGATAAAAAGGGGGAGGGGGCCAATTGAAAAAACGCTTGCATACGAGTCTGCAACACATTGAAACATTTTCATGCCCCCCTGGTAATATCAAACTGTAAAGTACCTACCTACCTAACAACATCACTTCTGATGGTCATAATCATCATTGTGGCGACTTGGGACAAATATCGTTGCAACAAATATCGTTGCAACAAATATCGTTGCATCAAATTTCGTGACGATTTTTTTTTTATGTGCCATATGAAAGACATGAAAATGTCAATAAGAATTGGAATAAATATAAAATGGAATGGTCATTCATTTTATTAAATTTTAAATTATTGACTTTATTAACATTTTAAATTACCACTGACTTTAGCTATATTTTAAATTATTGACTTTCATTCATGTATTTATAATTCTTGATTAAAGGAATTTTTATTTGGTTTACGAAATCATCGGTGGGTTAATTTGAAATATCGATAGTATCGATACTTTGAACCGATAGTATCGAAGTGTCGATATATAATAATATCGGTATCGAAAAGATATCAGGTATCTATACTTCCTGAGAAATATCGTATCTTAAGGAGTATCGATACTTTGGAGTATCGTGCCGTCCCTACTTTATACACTGGGAGTGCGTCAGAGGGTTCTTACACACCAGGGGTTAACCACCCTCAAATTAGCTCTCATTTTGAGTAGATTCTAACAAACAAGCGTTACTCGTCGGGTTTTGTACATTCAAGTACCGAAAAGCGGACAGCTCGCGTGAACTGCTTATTCTTCCACCAGAGTGGGTACTCGACGAATGTGAGCTGAGAGTGCACATGATGGGTCAGGTGGATGCACCTGTCAACCAAATGAGGTTATACCTCGGTGATACTCCGGCGTTTGGATGCAGGTAAATTGCAAGGGAGATACAATGATTGATGCTTGGCTGCCTTCACATCGATCCATCTCTCCAACCAGCAACTCCACCGCTTCTGCTGACTCAGTGCTCGACCTATGAGCACTAAGATAATATTATTTGATGTAAGATCCATGAATGTACATATCCTACGAAGATCTCCAGTAGAGATAGATAAGAACAAATACTACACTTAGATCTTAGCTCTCAGGAGCCGAGAAGCGACCGCCTAACGGGATTTTTTTTTCAAGGCGTAATGTGTATCTTACCTAGTTATACCTTTTTTGTTTGTTGTTTTTCAAGCACAAATATACATTTTATCTATCTATCTATTCGTACATAATATGTACGAGTAGATATATAGATAGATAGATAGATCGGGTCAGAGGTAAAAGTGAACAACTAACATTTGACAAATTTTTCAGGAGAGCCATCTGAAGTTTGGTAATTTTTGAAATCGGTCCACTACTGTGTTTTATTACTAACATGTTGTCTAACATGTTTTTTTCATTAAATGAAAATCATGTCACCTCCTATGAACAGATGATAGTATTAACAAATTTTGTTAATACTATCATCTGTTCATAGGAGGTGACATGATTTCGAATAATAATCTTAAATTGAATTATTCCAAAAAGTAAAGAGAAATTGGACTTGTTCATTTTTACCTGAACGAAATGAACCCTTGAGCGTGCTTCAATTCTGGTAGAAATGAACAACTCCCACTTGTACATTTTCATTTGAATAAATAGTTGGCAAATTCACAATCAGTTTATAGTAAAAACGAACTAATGACATGTGTTCGTTCTTACCTGAACGAAATTAATCCGTGTTCAATCTTTTATTGTTGCAAAAATTGATAACTCCCACTTGGAAATGTTTAATTGAACGAATACTTCCCCCGTGCATGTACGTAAAAATGTAAACATGACACTTGATAACTTTTACCAGACTGTGGAGTTGTTTTTTCCATAATTTTCATTCAGCTAAATCCGTATAAATGTCATTTGTTCACTGAAAACGTTACATGTTCTACATGTTCGAATTCTACGTAGGTACCTTGAAACGTAAACCATCAAATTTTGAAGAAGGGGGTTAAAAATAAAAACATTTCTTTGTCGCTTCCAATGGTTAATTATTGAAAATAATAAACCAAAAGCGAACAACGATCGCATTTTGGTCAGCTAACATTTCAGAGGAAATTAAGCTTCTTTTGCGATTCACAGTCGTGTTCCTGATTTATCGTGAGACCAGCCCTCAAGTTTTCACACGGAGCAATCGGTTGGTCTTACAGTGCTCTGGGTAGTCTCATTCGATTCTAAACATTCATTTCTACTAATTTCAGCCCTTATTTGTCAACCCTTAGAAGTGACCTACATCAACCAAAAGCTTCGGGGCACAACTAAAACCCGAATGGGTCACATAAACCAAATGTTATCAAAATCGGTCCAAGGTAGCTAAGGAAAGTGCCGAGTACGGCGGACGGACGGCCAAATTTTCATTCGATTTTTGGATTCTAATTACCTTGAAACGTTAACCAAAACCAATGTGTCGGGGGTTAAAACATATTTTTCTTGGTCAATTCCAATACTGAAAAATAATAAACCAAAAAGTGGCATTTTGGGGAGTTAAAATTTTAGTGCTACGAGGTTTGTTCTTGAAGTTTTGTTCATTCTCCTTGGGTCACTTTATATTATAATATACGTATGACTTTTTGAAAACTTGAGGAATCGTTGGCTCTATGCTAAAAATAGTAGTAGCTACCAAATAATACATTTCATTTTCTTTGGAAATTCGTTAATACCAGGAGGATTTCACTCGTCTTTCTTATGCGATTTCGTGGCTTTGGGTCGGAGGAAAAAGGGGAGACTGGAAGAGCGATAGTGACAAAATAATAACCATTAGATCCCCGGGTCGAGAGCGAACGATGTCAATAAGTTGCTCCCAATATTGTGTGGGATATAACGTCGGACGGCGTCGGAGGGTGTGTGATTGAGCCGGGTCCGACGGTCTACCCTTATCCCTTCCGCAAAGTAGGATGACACCCTGAAAACGCCGTTGAGAAAAAAAGAGGGCGCTAGTGTGCCGGGAATCTGACACCCTCTGCTGCCAATCTTTCACGTTCCTTCATATTCTACCTCCACCCTCTTCGCCCTTCTATACCGCAGTCTTTTCATCATGGCTTCCCACCTCTCATCCACTCGAACTAACCTATCCTCTTGAGGTTATGGCCTCGAAAGGTGATTGGAGGCGGCGTTTTTATTCTCCAGCCTCACTCTCTTTGCCTTCTTATTTGACTATAACCAACGCAGAGTAGGAGAAGCCACATGAAACCACTATTTAATCATTTTGGATCGAACATTGTGTAGAACAATATGTTTTACGCTACCTAGTATTGTGTGTAATGGCTGGGCAATCTGGCACCTTGGGCAATATAAGAAATAGATTCTAACGAATGATTCTGCCATTCCATTAATTCTACTTCTGGTACTGAAACGAAATAAATTTCCTATTATGTGGCTTGGAAGTTTAGTGGGGATAGACCAATTTACTTTAATTGGTAAAATTCGGTAAAAATGATATCCTTGTCTCAGGAAAGTCACATGTACAAGGTGACCAAGGTTCTGAAGGTGACCAAATTTTAAGGGAATAGAGGAATCGGCTGACCACCGACTTGGCCATCAAACTCCTTTTTAGGACGTCCCACAGTAAGACTTGGGCGTCCTTATGCGATCGATCTGGGGTAAAGTAGGACAACACTCAACAGAAAAAAAAAAACGCTGCGAATTATTACACAATGGTTTATATAGATCACTCGTCTGCAAAGCCACCAACCATCCAACATGAAGAAAAACATCAATCACATTTCGGTCAGCTAACATTTGAACGGAGATTAGGCCTCTTTTGCGATTCACACTCATGTTTTTGATTTATGGTACGTCCAAACTTCAAATTCTCGTAATGAGTGAACAGTTTGTCCTACAGAGCTCCGGTTGGTCTCAAAAAATTCTAAAAATTCTAAAAATCTTAAATTGAAGGAAAAACAATACCTCTATATCTAAATTTTTTGAGTTAGGGCGTTTTCAAAATTTCAAAATTGATTTTGGAACCCTTAGAAGTGATTTACCTACATCAACCAAAATCTTTGAGGCACAACTAGACCCCAAATGGAGCCTACATACCAAATTTCATCAAAATCGGTCAATGCTAAGTAGGGAAAGTGCCGCGTACGCCAGACGGACCGCCTAATTTTGGTTTATTATTTTCAATAATGAACCTTTGGAATCGACCAAGAAAAAAAAAAATTCAACACCCCCTCAAAATTTGATGGTTTACGTTTCAAGGTACGTAGAATCCAAAAATCGAATAAAAATTTGGCCGTCCGTCCGCCGTACGCGGCACTTTTGCCACTTAGCATTGACCGATTTTGATGAAATTTGGTATATGGGCTCCATTTGGGGTCTAGTTGTGCCCCGAAGCTTTTGGTTGATTTAGGTCACTTCTAGGGGTTGAAAAATGAATTTTAAAATTTTATAAACGACCTAACTCAAAAAATGCCATATAAAGGTACTGTTTTTCCATCAATTCAAGATAGTATAGAATTTTTAGAATTTTTTGATACCACGCGGAACCCTGTAGGACAAACGTACCTTGAAACGTAAACCATCAAATTTTGAGGCGGAGTAAAAATTTTGTTTTCTTGGTCGATTCCAGAGGTTCAGTATTGAAAATAATAAACCAAAATGGGAAAAACTAGTGAATAAACGGGCTTTTCCATGTTTTTAACATATTTCTCAGGCAATTATTGTTCGATTTTGATGATTTCAGCTGCAATCGTTCAGTCTTTATATCCCCAAGACTTGCACCAATCAGTTTCTGAAATCCTTGAAAATTTCAAGTTTAGCTACAATTTATGGTAAAAACAACTTTTCAAATTTTTCTTTGGCAATTATTGTTCAATTTTGCTGATTACAACGGCAAAATTTCAGTTATTCAATTCCATAGAGCCGTGCGCTGATAAATTTTCAAAATCCTTCAAAAATTTATGATTCAAAGTATAATACCTACTTTCTTCCTTGAAAAATGGCCCTCGTATGCAACCCTCTAGTATCTACCACTTAGTATGTAGTAGTTTATGGTTCAAAAATGCATCTTCTATAAAAATATACATTTGTGGGAAAGACCAGAATCGACAGGGCTTCATCAGTGATGTGCGTACGAACAATGTCCAATAAACACGAGTGCCGAAATCCAGCACGACCGTGGAACTAATGGAAGCTCCGGTTTAGCTGAGCTCCGTGGGACAATGTAGCCGTTCTAACTTGTTTTCGCAGTTGTGCGGCGAATATTCCCGAATTTCCATGTTTTGGAAATAGTGGTGCTAATAAATTTGCAGTAGCAGCCGGTAATGACTTGCGGTTTATCTGGGAAACAGGACATTTTAGAGGCGACGGGTCTCACCCACGGTTTTCCTCCCCGCATGACAAGGTTTTTGCATTTCTCGTCACATTGTTTCAAGCGAGGGCGTCGACCCAAAATAATTAATTAACGGTTACTCGACACCCGCCCCGTTCGTTATAGTCAAAATACAGAAGGCGAAGAGACTATAATAGGGAGGAAACGCCGGCTCCAATAATCTTTAGAAGCTGCAACCGTGAGAGGATGAGTGAACCTGAAGAGGAAGGAGGGTTGATGAAGAGCCTGTGTCATGGAAGGAAGGCACACGATGGAAGGGCGTGCGGGAGTAACAACGACCCTAAAATATTGTGTAAAAGGAGGAGGGAGGGAAAAGTAATGCTCAGTAATAATAATAGATGCAAATAATTTCCTTCGTCACCTAAAGAAGAAGAAGAAAATGAAATTTATTGTCGATCAAACGACTTAGAAATTCGTCGCTTGAGATGCAACACAGCTTAACCCCATTTTGCTTCCGAGTCTACCAAGGTAGCGGAAGCTTTGATTTCACTTTTCAAGGACGAAAAAAAAGTTCTCCGAAATCAAAATTTTCACTCGCGTTTTGCGTTTTAGACCTTTCTGAACAATTTTGGTTCCGTGTCTGTGTGTCTGTCTGTCTGTGTGTCTGTCATTAATTCCTTGTAACGCGCATAACTATACGAAGTTATTATCCGATTTCTATGAAATTTTTAGGGATTGTGCGGGTTGGTGTGTAGACAGTCCCCTATGAACATCATAATCCCAGGACTGATAGAAGCGACTGCGCATGCGCAAACGTGAATTCCTTGTGACGACCATAACTTCTACATTTTCCATCCGATTTAAATGAAATGTTCAGGGATGTTACAGATTAATATTTAAATGGTCCCCTATGCAACGTTGGACCACATTTTCACACTCTCAAACATAATCGAGGCTAGATTTCTGGACGGCCGAAAAACATATTGCTGCTTCGTGGATCTCAAGTCTGCGTTTGACACCATCAATAGAGAAGCCTTGTTCTACAAGCTAACATGTGTGGGGTTATCCACAGAGATGATAAGTGCCCTACAGAACCTGTATAAGAGCACTTACGTTTGAGTTTTGGCCAATGGGGTGGTCTCGGAGCAATTCTTGACATTTGCAGGAGTTAAGCAGGGCTGTCCGGCAAGCCCCACGCTGTTTGCATTGTTCCTGAGTGATTGACCTGCCTTTATAGGGGGAGGAATAAGATTGGGAGAAACTACCGTCAATTGTCTGATGTTCGCCGACGACATAGTTCTGATCGGAGACAACCCAACAGATCTTCAGTCAATGATTGATAGACTGACAGAGTTTGTTAAATTGTGGAGTCTAACTATTAACTTAGTCAAGACAAACGTGGTGATCTTCCGAGCTAAAGGAGGGAAACCTAGCAGGGAAGAGAAATGGACTCTGGAAGGAGAAAGGATTGTGATCGCGCGGGAATACAAGTATCTGGGTGTTTGGTTTTCGCCGGGCCTCTGCCTGAATAAACACCTTCACGAAAGAGAAGCCCTAGCAAAGTTGAGCTTGAACTCTGTGTGGAGTAAACTGTTCCTCGCAAAGGAAGTTCCCCTGGACACAAAGTTCAAAGTTTTCGGATCGGTAGTACAGGCCATACAGTGTTACGGTTTTCAGGTTTGGGGGTTCCGAAAGTACGATCAGATCGAAAAAATACTCCGATTCTTCATAAAAAAGATATTCAACCTCCCAGCAAACGCACCTAACTATGTATTATTTCTAGAAACGGGACTCGATCATATGTACCCCACACTGCTCAAACTGAATGGCGAATATATAGTAAAGACATTGAAGTCACCACACTCGAGACTAGCGAGACTATCAGCTGTACATGCCATAAACAGGAAGTTAAGCTGGGTCAAAATGTGGGAAGAGTATGCCGTGAAATATGGGAGCAATACACCATTTGATTGGGAGAGAATAAATGGACTGACTGCCGTTCTTCCGAGTATTGTGGAAGGTATTAAGAGAGAGACCAAGCAAAATTCGATCCAGCGATGTAGTGAAGGCCAGTAACACGATTTATGTAGAGGGCTACGCCACGACATTAACATGCTGACACAAGGACTGAAACTAGAGAAAGTAAAATGGATAATTAAGTGTCGATGCGAGCTGCTATACCTAAACTACATCCCTTGGATACCAGATAGAAACTACCTACCTGTGCTCTTTATGCAACATGAAGGCGACTGAAAATATGGAGTATTTCCAGGCAATATGCCCAATATTAGGCCATAAACGAAGGATTCACTTTGGCAAGACCTCCCTAAGTCGCGAGGAATTGATCTCGATACTTAATGGAAAAGACTGGGACAACCTATACGAATTAGCTGAATCTGCTTGGACCTACAGAAGATCGCTGATTCAGGAATTTAACTACAACTGAATAAGGATACAAAACAAGTTAAATTAAACAAATAAATTTAGTTAAATTAAATTGGAGAACAATATTTTGCAACATATTACAACATAATATTATATGTGAATAAATTCAATAATGAATAGTTCCAATAATTAAAATGTATAGATAATAATAATAATATTAACATGCATACAAGTAAAAATCAAAATTAGGATTAACAAGAAGCAAAACAATCAACAAGAATAATAACAATAGAAAATAAACTATCAGTTAAACCCATTAAGTGGTGAACTCCGGCTGACGGTGAATTACCAAAGCCCATCATATTGTTAATTTGTAAAGATGATGTTATTGTTGTAAATAAAAATATGTTTTCATTCATTCATTCATTCATTGGTCCCCTATGAAAATCACCACCTTCGGACTGATAGTAGCCACTGCGCATGCGCAAACGTGAATTCCTTGTAACGGCCATAACTTCCACCTTTTCCATCCGATTTCGATGAAATTTTCAGGGATTATGCGGATTAGGTAGTAGATGGTCCCCAATGAAGATCATCTTTCCCAGACTGACAGTAGCCGCTGCGCATGTGCAAACGTGAATTTCCTTGCAACGGCCATGACTTCCACATTTTCTACCCGATTTCAATGAAATTTCCAGGGATGTTACTGAGTTGTGTTTAGATGGTCCCCTATGAAAATCATAGAGAATGGTTCTTCATAGAGGGTTTCTTTCATATAGGGATGGTCCCCTGTGAGAATCTCAAATCCTAATCATTGCATCACTAGGCCTCAATAGCTCAGAGGTAGCACATAGAATTATCCCCCAGGGGTCCGGGTTCGAATCCCAGCCGAGGCTAAGCATTTTCTTGATCCAATCACATACATCTGCTCGCTAAATTTTTCATCCGAATTTGACGAAGTTTTCTAGGATTGTCCAGATTAGCGTGTAGATGGTCCCCTATGAGGGTAGTGAAAGGTACTTAGAGATTGATGTATTGAGATTAACTACTATGCATCGGATCATCTATACAATCGGGTTATGGATACGAGGAAGCTATGTGCCACACCCACTTGGCAGACTTTTTTCACTTTCTTATAGAAAATTTCACTCCACGTATCGTGGTTACTCGGAATTTAGATTATTCCCCTCTAAAAGCGCTGAAATCCCGAAAAGGTCATCACAGCCTAATCAGTTTTGGTTTAATATTTTCAATAATGAACCTTTGGAATCGACCGAGAAAAATAAAATTTTAACACCCCCTCAAAATATGTTGAATAACAAAATAAACCTTTGTGTAATAACTTGCATCGTTTTTAGCAGTATAATACAGCTACACCTAGAGTTTATTGTCTGGAGAGTTGGGCAGTTTTACCTCTCGAGTCTGCAGGTACACTCTCAGTCAAGAATCTTTCGGTTTTCTCACGGATACCTCGATTGTTCACTTCCTTTTCTCTTCCCAATTTTCTCGTATACCGCTTTAGGCTAATCTGACTCCTTAAATAATTTAGAATACGGCCTAAAGAGATTTGTAAATGATAACTTGATTCGAAATTAGTTTGAAAAGAATTTGACTCGACGCAAGCTTGGAAAGAAGTGATTTTTATATTTTATCCGTTGTTAACAACGGGAAAATATAACGTTAACGGATGAAATATAAAAATCACTTCTTCCCAAGCTTGCGTCGAGTCAAATTCTTTTCAAACTAATTTCGAATCAAGTTATAATTTACAAATCTCTTAAGGCCGTATTCTAAATTATTTAAGGAGTCAGATTAGCTTAAAGCTTGGTGAACCCGTCGTTGACTGGAACAATGGAAGACCCGCCAAATGAGGATCGGGACCAGCGTACTACGTACGAATTAAGCGTGAAACTACCTGCGTTTTGGCCACAAAAGCCCAAAATTTGGTTTTCTCAAGTAGAGGCTCAATTCAAGTTGAAAAGGATAACGACCGAAGCAACGAGGTTTGATTATTTATTGGCACAACTTGACAATGCATATCTCGAAAATATTTATGATCTAGTTGATGCAAATGTAAATGATAAATACACGCAAGCCAAAAATAGACTAATCGCCATATACAGTGAAAGTGATTAAGCTCAAATAAAGAAGCTAACTAACGGTTTAGAACTTGCGCTTAAAACCTAGTCAATTGTTACGGAAAATGAGAGCGTTAGCTGGGACTAATGATTTTTCTGATAAAGTCATGAAAACTCTGGCTAGAGAAACTCCCTGAACAAGTTAGGAGCATTCTAGTTATAGCGGATGATGGAAACATGGAAAAACTGTCTCAGTTAGCTGACAAAATTTGTGAAGTCAGAATGGTAAACAACGTAGACGTAAGTACTTCACAAACAAATCACCACGACTCAAGTAGTTTGGATGCTATTTCTCGTGTGTTAGAAGACGTTCAGACACAACTTCACGAACATAGAACAAAAATCAACAGCAGAAGTTCATCTCGTAGTAGCAGTCGCAATAACAGTAGAAGTAGAAGTAGAACGAGACATTTCAATCCTAAGGGTAAATTTTGTTACTATCACTTCAAATATGGTTCTAGGTGTCAACCAACTAAGTGTATCCAACCATGTCAGTGGAAAATGAGAAACGACCGACGACAGCAACAGTAGCTCCGCTGCCCGCTGTCGAGGAATGCTCACAAGGAGGAAGTTATCGACTTTTTGTTAAAGATAAGAGATCCGGCATACGTTTTTTGATAGTTAGTGGCGCTGACGTTTCGGTCCTACCTAACAAAACAAATGTTAAAGGTGATTCAGCAGGTGATTCATACAAACTTTATGCTGCAAATGGAAGTGTTATTCCGACATATGACATGAAATTAATGGACCTTGATTTAGGTTTAAAACGGAAGTTCGAGTGGCCATTCATCATTGCCAAAACTACCAAAGGCATCATAGGCGCAGATTTTCTGCACAATTTTGACCTATTGATAGACCTTAAGAAAAAACAACTGATAGATAACAAAACCAAATTGTGCATTTCAGCAAACATAACCAAACTCACAGCAGCTGATAGCCTGAGTACCATACAAGTTACCTCGCAGTTTACTGAACTACTGAAGAAATTCCCGGATACGACCAAACCAACTCTTGTACCTACAGACATTCGCCACGAAGTAAGACACTACATCTCAACCACATCTGGACCACCCGTCTTCGGTAAGGCCCGTAGACTTGATCCAGATAGATTAAAACAAGCTGAGCAAGAATTTCAATTTATGCTTGATAACAATATAATTCGACCATCCGACTCAGTTTGGGCAAGTCCATTACATATGGTTAGGAAAAAGAATGGAACATGGAGATGTTGTGGGGATTACCGTCGCTTGAATGATCAAACTATATCCGATAGATACCCATTACCTCATATCGATGATGTAAATCAAATTTTAGAAGGGAAAACAATTTTTTCGAAAATTGATCTTCTGTCTGCTTATCACCAAATTCCGATGGCAGAAGAAGACAAGGCCAAATCTGCCATAATTACACCTTTTGGTTTATGCGAATACAATTTCATGCCTTTCGGACTCAAAAATGCACCCGCTACATTTCAACGATTTATAAATTCAATTTTGACTGGATTGGATTTCTGTTTTGCATACCTAGATGACATTTGTATCGCATCTACTACGCCAGAACAGCACAAACAACATTTATTGATAATATTCGAACGTTTGAACAGTTATGGAATAAAAATTAACGTTGCGAAATCAGAATTTGGAAAAAAAGGAATTATCTTTTTAGGCCATCACATATCGGAAAAAGGCACGAAACCAGATCCAGAGAAAGTAAAAACAATATCGAATTATCAACGTCCTAAAACCATTCGCGAGTTGCAAAGGTTCTTAGGGTCTTTGAATTTTTATAGACGATTTATAAAAAATGCTGCAGAACGTCAGGCGTGTCTAAATGACTACCTGAAAGGTGCGAAGAAGAAAGACAAACGACTGATAGACTGGACTGACGAATCTACAAAACAATTTGAGCAATGCAAACAGGATGTGATAAATGCTGCAACACTCACTTGTCCTAGTTCCAAATTTGATCTTGGTTTATTTGTTGATGCTTCTGATCATGCAATTGGAGCAGTGTTACAACAGAAAGAAGAACTAGGATGGAGGCCAATAGGATTTTACTCAAAAAAGTTGAGCGATGTACAGAAAAAGTATAGTACCTATGATCGCGAACTTTTGAGTATGTACAATGTCGTAAAATATTTCAGACAGTTTGTGGAAGGTAGAGTATTTGCAATCTTTACTGACCGCAAACCACTCATTTTTGCTTACAAGCAGAATAATGAAAAGGCCACACCTAGACAGCTTCGCCATTTGAATTTTATTTCACAATTTACCACAGATGTGAGACACATTGGGAAAGACAATCAAGTAGCTGACTATTTGTCGAGATTATCGATGGAGGAAATAAATTATGAAAAAATAGCACAAACGCAACAAGGAGATGTTGAGCTCGAAAATCTCATTCGATCTAACACCTCTTTGAAATTGATCAAATACCCTCTTTCCGACGCCAAGACGTTATGGTGTGATGTTTCGATTGGAAGTGTTCGACCATTCATTCCAGAGAGCTACCGTCGAAACGTGTTCAAAAATTACCACGAACTAGCACATCCAGGTTGTAACACTACAGCAAAATTGATTTCATCGAAATGCGTTTGGCCGAAAATGGAAAGAGACATACGGGAATGGACAAAAGCATGCATTCCTTGCCAAAAGTCTAAAGTATCGAGGCATGTAAAATCCCCAATTGGAGAATTTCCCAAAACGACAAAACGGTTCGAAGCTGTACACATAGATTTAGTTGGACCATTACCACAATCAGAAGGCTACTCATACTGTTTGACTTGCATTGATCGATTCAGCAGTTGGGTAGAAGTAATTCCACTAAAAAGCATAGACGCCGAAACCGTAGCAAAGAAATTCTTCAAGGAATGGATTTCCAGATTCGGAACACCATTGAAAATTCATTTCAATCGAGGCCGACAATTTCAATCAGAACTTTTCCTTCTCTTGCAAAAATTTGTGGTTGTAAAATCCAGAGATCATCGCCATACCATCCGCAAGCTAAAGGGAAAATCGAAAGATTCCACAGAACGTTGAAAGCTGCCATAAGAACGCACGGAAAAAAGAAATGGACCCAAGTTCTCCCTACCATTCTCCTAGGCATACGAAGTGCTATAAAGCTAGAAGCGAACGCTTCAATAGCAGAAATGGTCTACGGACAACCGCTACGATTGCAGTTGTTATTTGTTTTTCTACATTCTTCATCATGCCTGCGGATGTTCCTTCCTTATAACGCCACAGAGGAAGTTTTGGGCCGGAATGTAGCGAAAGAGAGGGGGCGATAATTAGAGGGGAAGCTGTAATAATTGACCAGGAAGTGGTGGGGGGGGGGGGGGGCAATAACACGTAGGCGTCAGAGAACCCTCGTGACCCGGAGAAAACCGCGCGATTTGCTCAACAAGAACAAACACTCGTGAAGAGGGCGCGTTAAGATTGGAGAAATGACTGAACGCAGGGGTGTTTCAACAGAACAAGAGTGTTCCAAGGGGGTGTTCCAACGAGGCAGAGCTCGGGTGAAGGCGCGGGGACATCAAGCCCTGCTCCCGGTCCCCCAGTAAACTGCTCCCTCTCAGGTTAAGGGGTTAAGTCCCTGAAGTGCCAAGTCTTGGGGGGAAGGCGCGAAAAGGGGGAATTGAAATGTTTGAGTTGAGGGACGGCGGGAGTGAGAGGGGGAACGTCGTTGAGAAAGACGACGTTGTTTGGAGGAGGCCGGAGGGGCGGTCTTTGTTGCACGCACCCCTCTTCCTCTTCTTCTTTCATAATCAGAGCCCTTTTTTATGGTCCCCCTCTCCTTCTATCCTCCCCTTTAAGTCTTCTTTATTACTCTCCTCGTCTTGGAAGAAAATTTAATTCCGTCAACTAGTCTGTCGAACCCTCACGAAGGACAAAGTGGAAATTTTGGCACAAAGTCCGTTTTTGACCAAGAAAGAATACCGTCCGTCAATCCGACCCCCAGCCCCTAAACTACTACCATTTTCAAAGCTTTTATTTAGTTTCACCTGTCCCGTTGTCTGTCTGTCTGTTTGTCTGTCATTAATGAAATCTTGCTAGTTGAATTTGTCCACATATATTCTTGGGTAGGACTATCCTTTTTTCAAATAAATTGAGGGTGCACACTAGTTGTGCCCCCCACAAGGACTCTTCATTTTTTGCTGTTTGGGCTGATGATAACAACCAGAGTGTTGTTTAAAGCTCCCCAGTATAAAAGCTGTTACGAAGAACACAGGACTTCATTTGTCTCACCCTCAGTTTGGGTTGAATTTGATTCACTTCACGGTATCCAATTCAGCTAAAATTCTGCATGAAAGAGTGAATCGCATGACAATAAAATATTATTAACTTTCCGAGACCAACTTCCAATTCATAGGGGACGATCCTACATCTAATACATGAAACGCCAACTGTAATTGAACATTGCTGATCAGGAGGGGGCGGGAGGCGAGAAGAGTCGGAGGAGGGAGGAGTCAGAGGTTGGAAGAGTCAGAGGAGTCGAGGAAGGAGGATCCGAAGGCAAAAGGTTTCCTAGGGACTGAAAGGGGGGAAATCAGAGGTGGGAAGAGTCAGAAGAGTCGAGGAAGAAGGAGTCAGTGAAGGAGGAGTGGAAGGCGAGAGGTTTCAGAGGGGCTGGAGGGGGGAATCAGAGGTGGGGAGAGTCAGAAGAGTCGAGGAGGAAGGAGTCAGGGAAGGAGGAGTAGAAGGCAAGAGGTTTCAGAGTGGCTGGAGGGGGGGAAATCAGAGGTGGGAAGAGTCAGAAGAGTCGAGGAAGAAGGAGTCAGGGAAGGAGGAGTGAAAGGCGAGAGGTTTCAGAGGAGCTGGAGGGGGGGAATCAGAGGTGGGAAGAGTCAGAAGAGTCGAGAAGGAAGGATGCGGGAAGGAGGAGTGGAAGGCGAGAGGTTTCAGAGGAGCTGGAGGGGGGGAAATCAGAGGTGGGAAGAGTCAGAAGAGTCGAGGAGGAAGGAGTCAGGGAAGGAGGAGTCGAAGGCGAGAGGTTTCAGAGGAGCTGGAGGGGGGGGGGGGGAATCAGAGGTGGGAAGAGTCAGAAGAGTCGAGGAGGAAGGAGTCAGGGAAGGAGTCGAAGGCGAGAGGTTTCAGAGGAGCTGGAGGGGGGGAATCAGAGGTGGGAAGAGTCAGAAGAGTCGAGGAGGAAGGAGTCAGGGAAGGAGTCGAAGGCGAGAGGTTTCAGAGGAGCTGGAGGGGGGGAATCAGAGGTGGGAAGAGTCAGAAGAGTCGATGAAGAAGGAGTCAGGGAAGGAGGAGTCGAAGGCGAGAGGTTTCAGAGGGGCTGGAGGGGGTGGAATAGGAGCTCCCCCCCTTTTTGTTTTTAGTCATAGATCAAAACGCTGCAAATTATTACACAAAGGTTTATTATTTTTCTAAATAGATAACTCGTCCGCAAAGAACACGGCTTTGCCATTCTTATCACCAACCAACATGAAGAAAAACATCGATCGCATTTCAGCCAGCAAACATTTGAACGGAGATTAGGCCTCTTTTGCGATTCACACTCGTGTTTCTGATTTACCGTAAGTCCAACCCTTAAATTCTCGTAGGGAACGAACGGTTTGTCCTACAGAGCTCCGCGTGGTCTCAAAAATTCTATAGAATCTTAAATTGAAGGAAAAACACTACCTTTATATCAAAATTTCTTGAGTTAGGGCGTATTCAAAATTCCAAAATTCATTTTAGAACCCTTAGAGACCTACATCAACCAAAATCTTCGGGGCGCAACTAGACCCCAAATGGAGCCTACATACCAAATTTCATCAAAATCGGTCAATGCTAAGTGGGGAAAGTGCCTCGTACGGCGGACGGACGGCCACATTTTTATTCGATTTTCGGGACATTCCCCTTAATATTTTCAATAATGAACCTTTGGAATCGACCGGGAAAAAATGTTTATAATACCTACCCCTCAAAATTTGTTGGTTTACGTTTTAAGGTACGTAGAATCCAAAAACCGAATAAAAATTTGGTAGTGGGTTACCTACTTTAATGTTTAAAAAAATTAAAAAGCTTCTCATCTCAAAATTTTCAAAAAGATTAAAAGTTACAAAATCTCAAAAAAGTAGTAATAGGAAACTAAGATAATAACAATGAAATTAAAAATTCCTAGCAACTGCTCGAATTTACCTCCTTCGGCCTGCAGACAAGTAACAAGTAACTTTCAATTTTTTTAAAGGTTTTTAGATGAGAAGGTTTTTGAAGTAGCTACCTACTTTTCAACATTTTTGACATTTTATGTCTTTACTATGGCACATAAATGAAAAATCGTCACGCGGGGAGCGTCACGCGGGGAGCGTTACGCGGAAATTTCTGATGATTTTCGCTTACATAAAATGTCTCTCGTGGTTGCGTACTTGTACGAAAGCTGTAGCCACTTAAAACATGTTTACCAAGGATCTCAAATATGACCACGGTTCGCTTTTTATTCATTTTTTTCTAAATTTAGAAGTGAGGAATTTAATTTTAATCCCGCCATAGCCGGTCCCCAGCACGTGTTGCGAAAGGGGGAGGAAAAATAAAGTCTAAAAACATAATTTTTCCTTCTAAATTTGGAAAAATAACGATGAAATCCAAGAAAGGACCTCACCACGTGATTCAGCGTCAAAAATAATGAAAAAACATGTGCCACACTTGGGGTTAAAAAAATTCACTTTTGCGCACCCTGGTGCACTTCGCACGCGAAAAGTACCAGTTGCGCGCAATGAAAGAAATCGGTTCGGGTATGAATTTCTCATGAAATTTGACGTAAAATCTGAAATAGCAATAAAAAATGGGGGTTCCCATTTGAAAAATAAAGTTAGTGTCAATTTTTTTATGCGTAAGTATTTTTCCTGAATTCTTTACAAAAAATATGAATAATGGCGTTGGGACCATTTTTTTGCGCAATTAATTACGGAAATGCTGGAGGGTGGACCATAATTTTTGGGACACCCTGGTGGAATGAGCACCAATGGTGGAACGTTGACCAGAGAAATGGGTATAATAAGGTTTTCACGACAATTTTGAGGTTCCTTCAGCCTCTAGTATGATCAACTGTTATTACCGGTCATGTGAAAAAAGAAGAAATTATTTCTTGCCTGAATGAGCGACAGCCGGACAAGAAAAGTGACAGTCAGTCAGAATGTGGCAGCTGAAGCTCCATTTGTTAGTGAAATTGACAAGGTACGTTCCTCCGAAATTAGTGTTTACTGCTGATTGTGTCCTTTCTTTGTGGTTTCATTTGGTTTCATCATTGTTTATTATGTTAGTTCTTCATGTTCTTGAGTTTTTAAACGTCTCTATCATCAGTTTATTCAATATATCAACCATTCCACTATTGGCACATAATTTTCGTCGAGAGTACCAGTGGTGGAATGGTCATTCCACTATTGGAACTCAATTATTTTTTTGTGATTAAAGATTTTTGTATCTAATTGTTATTTGTAAATTCATCAAACGACTCCAACATAATATGAATATTATTCAAATATATCGTCTCTACACCGTAGCCAATAGTGGAATGGGGTAGATAATACCAACAATACCATATTATGGTATTCCAAGACTAGAACATCTATATTCCACCATTGGATCAATGCAGTATTTGGTTGCTCTCAAATGTTTCTGCTGTCGTTTCATGTCATCAGTGATTTTTCAAAAATTTACCAAACCTTCCAAAGGACCTGAAAAGGATCTGCTAAAAATTACATAGGTAGGTACTTATTAGTACCAAGGATCGTTTGTTCACTCCTCATCTTTTGAAATATTGGTTTTTCTTCATCTTCATTTGGGTTTGCTTGATTTTGATTTCATTGTTATTTAGTTACAGCTCAATATGCCGAACCTGAGCTTTCAGAGCTACTCGATGGAACACATTGAAAAGAAACAACCATGAGCCCATGCTCCCACACGATTGTTCATTATTGTATTATTCGAGTTGAATATTTGAAAATAAGGTCAATTTATTATTTATTGAATATACCCATAACTACTACCTACCTAATGCCCAATTCATATTGTTAATAAAAATGATTAAGTACCTACATAAGTATTTATAACGGGGAAATTTTAATGACGAGTTGAAATTTTGGCATCGTTCCACGACTGGAGCAAAAAATTCCAACTTAGGAACACCCACAATTTTCAGCGTTCCACTAATGGTACAAAACAAGAAGCTGAGGAAAACGGATTATTATAACAAGAAAATACTTTTAAAGCAATTTTCAGACATTCTCCGTAAAGGGGAAGATTTGCTGGAGCCATTGGCGTCTTCATAAGTTTTTGATCTGAAAAATTTAGAAAAATACCGCGAGAACCGAGTACAATTGAATTGCTAAGGACCTTAAGCATTCCACCATTGGTGCTTTTACCTTATAGAAAAACAATAAACCATTGTTTAATAATTTGCAGCGTTTGTTATATCCGTTCATACAAATTTTTTCGTTCATTCTTCCCTGTATTTCTGTTTATTCAAGATTAATCGTTGATATCCAGTCAAATCACTCTTCATCACTTCGGGCATATCCCTCATCGAATTTAGTTGCGAGTTTTTCAGCTGTCAGTTGATCCATCTTCTCTTTTTCTTTCTGCTTTTTACATTTTTTTTTTTTCCTTTTTCGGATGTGTATCAGAATTTTCTCATTTCCTTCTTCCTTCACATGCCTTCCTCCTTCTTCCACTTTCATTCGATCTTCCTCTTTCTCTTTCATTTTCAGAACCCCTTGCGTAGCTTCGATGTCTTTCTGGTTGAATCTTCTGTTCTCCCCTTTTTCTTCTCCACCCGATGATACATCATCGATGCTCCTTACCTTTTCATCCTCTTCATTATTCGCATCCGCCTTATTTTTCTCACTCACCTCTTCAATCCCTGCTATTTTCTCTTCAGGTAACTTTCGTCCGAACTTCTCGCTGTCCTCTCCCCAGAACTTCCCTGATCGACGACTTGAGTAAAAAATACTACTTGGTGAAGAGGCTGAAAAGCATCCCATGGCTAGATATTTAATTTTTCGTTCTAATCTCTTCATTTCAAATTTTCGTTGGAATCCCATTTCGTTTTCTCTTTCCTCTTTCTCCATTTGTTCCTTGAAGTATTTCTCCTCAATCTTATCAAGTTCCAACATGTTCATTGTATTATTTCTTTCTCTAGTTTGTTCTCTTCTCTTTTCCATTCTTCGATTCTCTTCCATTCTAGTTCGTTCGCTCGTTTCTTTCCACTGATTCGTCGTTCGAAGGACCACCTGTTGCGATTTGGCAGCTAAACTCATCAAATCGTTAACCCTTAATTTCCCACTTGTCAAAAAAAAATGTTTTTTTCGGAGTTTTGAATTCAAATTTAGAGAATATTTGAGCAGAAGGTACCTCAAAGGCATCAATCTGTCACCTCAAGAAGGATCTTTCTAAGGGCTAACTTAGCGCTATCTGCGTCAGCAAAATCTGTCCATAAACCCAATTTTGATTGAGTGAAAGAAGGACACTTGGGAAAATTCTTGGTGGGATGTTAGGATCTGCTATTTCCCGTAAAGTACAGAACCAAGGAATAAGGTGAAGAACATCCACTTGATAGAGGAATGTGTGCTGCCTTTTCCGAAAAAACCCAAATATTAGCCTACAAGGTGAGAAATGAGGGTAGAAGGTACCTCAAAGGCCGTATTACAGTTTTCCAATTCTGTTAATTAATATGATATTAATAATAATTTTTACACAAGTTTTCTCTCCATATTTGGAATATCAAGATAGCCAACTGCTATCAGTTTTGGTTTAAAAATGGATAAACTGTTGCAGGTAAAAATCAGACTTCCAGGAAGATACCCCAGGATATTAAGGGTTAAATAAAAAGAGTGAAATCACAATTATTACAATTTCTATTCATATAATTTCAAGTAAAGTGTTTTAAATTCAGAAACTATCCAATCATCATGCGACCCACAACAATCATAACAATATATTGGAAAACTCCAACAGCCCCAATACGTCGTTATGTCCTGCTTTCATTCGTACATTTCAAGTTTAGCCAAACTCGATTATCTTGAACGACGTTTAAAGATAATTTGGGTTGGTAAAAGACGCTTGCCATCTTGCCGGGTTTATTCCTTCAGATTTAATTTAAAGGCGTTTAGCTAAACTTGTTTTGAACAACTTTTGGTGAAAGTGGGCCTCCATTGCCAAATGGATTGCGCAGTTTGTTAATTTCGTGCGTGATAGACCGTTTTCTTCAGAATGCAAATGTCTCACTGTGCTGCCATTTTTCTCTGGCAATTATTGTTCGATTTTGATGATTCCAGCGTCAATATTTCAGTTTTTCAATTCCCTAGGCCGATGCACTAATGGATTTCTAAAATCCTTGAAAATTTCAAATTTAACTACATTTTCAACTTTTTTCCTCTCCAATTTAGGAAAATATTAACCCGGAACAAGGAACGAATGATGACCGAATGATACCCCTCGTTCATGCAGCTACAATAATGTTTGAAGAAAATTATCGATTTGGATCATAATTAAATTTAATTTAACGTAAATAGGATTTTAATGTATTTTTTATTATTATTCAACCTAATTAATTTGTAGTGAACTGAGTAAATATTAGTTCCACAATTAAGGGACTACTTTAATTTTCTTTCCCCCTGACGTCACTGCCGCATCGTCGTCGACTTCCGACGCCATTACCATCGTGTGCGCTCGCCACTACAACAACCTCTCTAGCCTTTT
Source organism: Apolygus lucorum (assembly GCA_009739505.2). Classification (NCBI taxonomy): domain Eukaryota; kingdom Metazoa; phylum Arthropoda; class Insecta; order Hemiptera; family Miridae; genus Apolygus; species Apolygus lucorum. The sequence goes on from CM019171.2 coordinate 14,778,342, forward strand.
CCAAGTTTTGAATTCAATAATTTGACTGCAGGTCGCAGTATCCTGAGTCAAAATCAACGTAGTTTCCTGGTCTCAGCATCCAATATACTTCGAAACATCCCGAAGACGGAAAAACTACAAGAAGGCGACTTTTCATCATCTGGAGGTTACTTCAACTCCTTCAAGTTCTGGACACAAGGAGATTGTCCCGGAGTCTTCGGCAGCGCCAAGCAAACCTTCAAAATATTCAGGTTGGATGTATCTATAGTACTAGTATGTAGTACGTACGTAACCAGTATTTTACCAATAGTCGTTCATCCTCTCGGCGAACTCTCTGAATCGCGGAATTCCGGACGTCGCGGATCCCCTCATCGCAGCATTTAATTTGGAATATATACGAGTGATTTAGTTATGATATGTTTTTTGAATACTTATTAGGTATAGGGAAGCTTCCTATAGGTTTTTCTTTATTTTATAATATAACCACCAGTCAGTGTGAACTCCGATAATTTTCTTTTTAATACAATTCTGGTGTGCAAAATTTAGTTGACTAATTTCACCTGTCACCCCTTTGCCCCAACACCCCTTTAAGGTTGAATTGGAAATTTTTGAGGATTCAAATTAACTTAGGTATTTTTGTATATACTTGATTATCATAATGACGCCCCCAATTTTATATCATGTGATGGGTTGTTTCATTCTCTTTCTAAAAATCTCGTTCACCGAATTTCGGTACGAAACTATAATTTTAAAACATTCTTCGTTAAATAAATTTTCTCATACAAAATTCCTGGTGCCTGTTTCATTATTGCAAGTAAAATCACATAAAAATAACAAGAAATAGCTCTTCTTCTTGGCTGGGATGAGACGAGAAGAGATGTTTCCTTGAAAACCACACTCTTCAGCTTATCCTCTCTCGCCCTCAACACCACTGTAAAGGGTTTAATTGAAGTATAAAACTCACAAGTATAACTCATTCGTCTCAATTATAAAGCAATTTCGTTGTAGTTCTGGGTGAAAAGGAGAGCCGAAAAGGGGCCTGAGCGGGCGTAAATATGTCAAGGAAATTAATACGGATGGCCACAATATCTGGGAATTAAAGTATGTTGGGGGAGCCGTCTCGAATTAAAATGTTCCTTTACCCTGTAAGAAAAGAGTAGGCGGGGGGGGGGCTGACGAGTTTCAGAGGGTTAAATCGTGAGGTATAGTCGGGAAAGGAGGTAATTGAGAATCATGTTGGCGGAAGCTGTGGAGGCTCAGAGCCTGAGGGTTCTTTCCGGAAGTCTGGTTGCAGCACCGGAATTCAAAATAATAATAGTTCGCTTGAATGAGAGAGATTGCCTCGGGAAGAGTTGTTTTCCATCAACAAGCCTTCAAGTTGATAATTTCAAAGAAACATTATTTGGTGCTAAACAATTTCCAACTACAAGGCAAACTCTTCGTTCGAAATTTTAAAATTAAGATATTCAGTTATGAATTACGTTGCGTTGTTCTCTTCAGGATCTCTTTCCGTTCTTAAACAGAGGTTTATTCAAATCTGAACAAGTCGCTGCTGCCACAGCAACAGTGGCTATCTGATTTTGAACAACTTTTCAGGGGAGCGAAAAAACTCAATTTAAATTATTTATTCTTAAAATATAGCTACAAATCCACCATTTGTCTCACATGACTATTTAATGTGAATTTGAAATTTTGACCCTTAGAGTAATGGATGGAAGACATTGAAGAAAATTTTGTGGATAGTCTGTGTTGTTGACACTTCGAGGTAGTTTGCCAGTGTTTTTCAGTAAGGTGTGGTACTAAATTTCCTTATAGATACAAAAACGGGACATCAGTGTAATACAAAACACAAACATGCTTGATATAGTAGGTAGGTGAAAAGATATTTATCTAATTTAATAATATTTAGGGACCGATTGGAGGGGATCCAGCGTCGTTTCCTTCGCTACTTGGCTTTCAGAGTTGGTCTACCACGAGAGGAAATAAATTATGCCCAGATTATGAATGACAATACCATCGAACCTCAGGAAGTTAGGAGAAGAAGAGCAGACATTTTATTCTTCGTTCGATTGGTCAGAGGCAAAATCGACTGTCCTGGACTCTTCTCTTGTGTTAGGCTCTTAGTGCCAATTAACGCCACCCGCTCACATCTGCTGTTCCACGTTCCCTTAGCCCAGCGGTTCCCAACTGGTGGTCCGCGGACCCCCGGTGGTCCGCGAGGTATGGCTGAGGGGTCCTTAGGATATACAAATTAAATATATATTTGCAGCTCCTGAAAGTTGACTTCTGCGTCTGGCTTCATATGACAACTAACGCTAGCACACTCTAGTTTGGCTTTATGTATTTCAGAGATGTCAGTTATTGCTATATTGTTAGTTATTTATTGCTAGTGCTCACAGAGTACTGGAGACAAGTTAGTGCTAGTGGAGTTTGCTAGTGCTAGTGCGGTCCCTGACCGAGTTGTTTACATGTGTGATTTTGTGCAACATTTTAGTGATTGAAAAGCTTTGTTTTTCACGGAAAGTTTATTACGCGTACGTTATGGACCGTTGGTTAAAATTTGGATCGTTAAAACGGCCTAGGCATACAGACGAAGAACGAGAAAATGCTTTCGATGTTAAAGTTAATAAGTCAGTGACTCTCGAACCGAACTTGCTAGTATCTCTTGAACCCAACTCGTCGGCGTCTCTTGAACCTTGAAAAATCTCTGTATTTTCACGAATAAATCCTAAGTTTTATAGCATCAGTATATCATATTTTGGTTCTTTTTAGGTAATTCTAGATAGTGGGGGTCCTCGTCATTGATGAAGGGGTCCTTGGAAAAATTTAGTTGGGAACCGCTGCCTTAGCCAATCGGGACTATTTTTACCATCGGCCACTGCTCCGGCTACCAAGGGAAGCCAACACTCTCGCGGAAGGATCATTTGACCTCCACACCGACTCGCTCTCCCACCTTAAGGGGGTCTCAGTCGGTCGCCTTTCTCTCTCAATATTTCACGAAATGGAAGGGGCAAAAACGTAAAAAAGTTGTACCTAAATTTGAAATTTTGAAGAATTTTAGAAATTCATTAGTGCACGGCTCTAGGGAATTGAGAAACTGAAATATTGCCGCCGGAACCATCAAAATCGAACAATAATTGCCAGAGAAAAATGGGAAAATCGTTAATTCGGTTATGTTTTTCCCATAAAATGTAGCTAAACTTGAAATTTTCAAGGATTTTATAAATTCATTAGTGCGAGTGCCTTTGGAATTGAAAAAATGAATGATTGCCGCCGGAATCATCAAAATCGAACAATAATTGCCAGAGAAATATGGGAAAAAATTGGGAAACCCAGTTTATTCAGTAGTTTTTCCAATTTTTCTCTGGAAATTATTGTTCGATTTTGATGATTCGGGCGGGATAATTCAGATTTTCAAATCCCTAGCGCCGTACACTAATGAATTTCTAAAATCCTTTGAAATCTAAAATTTAGGTACAACTTTTTGAGTTTTGCGCCTCCAATTTGGCGAAATACTAAGAAAACGGCGACCAACTGAGACCCCCTTAAGGGTCTCCTCCATCGCCCACAATGCTATGAGCGGTTATATCGAAGACTTCACGGACCGATCTAGCTAAACTATCTATCCGACACCATCCAACCAAACTGTTCCATTATATCAGTTAATGCAGTGATTGGACAAATAAATAAATAAATAATCAAAAGATGATATGTTGGAATACCGTCAATGCCTATGGAGATTCACACTCATAATCTTCTCCATCAAACGACAGAACTCGTGAGTATGGAAGTAGAATGTACTTGCGTAAGTTGGTCGGCAGATGGGAACGGCGGCGACTTCAATGCGTACCTACCCACCAACCTAGCTACACACGTTATAATTAAATTCTCCTTCCTAGTGGATTGCCATCATCAGTTTTGAGGTCGGTACGTATTTTTATTATGATATGATTTTGGACTCATCGTAATTCTCTCTCTAAAATTCAGCATTCATAAATGGGATAACAAATGAATGAAAGAAAGAAGTGAGTTTATCCGATTCAAATCTCTTCAACGTGCCAAATAACTGGAGGGATTTCAAGTGACAAACCCGCTAGAGGGAAAATTTTCCACAAACGGAACAGATAGGGACGTCTGAGCCTATTTATCCCGCGAAAAAGGGGAACATGTAACTGTGTGGGTGAAGAGGGGGTATAATGATGTTGTCGGTACACCCTCTACCTACTCACACACATATATTTAATACACTACATCACGTATACACACCGGCACACGTGAAAGCTTAAAAACCTCTAAATCTGGCATTGTAACCCATCCAATTCACCACTGCCGGGAAGCGTAATGCCCTGCGGTCCGTCCGCAACACCTCTAAAACGGAAAACGAGCCCCCCCCCCCCCCCCCCGTCCCCAACAAATTCTTCTGTCAGCATCACGACAGAAAAAAAAATACTGGTTTTTTATCATTCACGTGTTTTTTCCCATGTTTTTTCGTATGCCTTCCGTGAATTTTTAACGGTTTACCTCTTCGGGAAAAAAATATTGAGAAGAAATTTTTTTTTCATCCACCTGGGTTGTTCAAATATTCATTGGCACCATAGTTGGTAGCTTGAAGCATATTTGTGAACCTCGACGTCCTCAGTGTCATAGGTTTTGTACACAGCAAACGAAAAAAAGTATATCGAAGGTTGGTATGTCTACATATTTGTACTGGTGATTTTTTTACTTGCGAGACAGGAGTCGCTCAAATGGAGTGCCAGTCATATAAGAGAGGCTATGAGACTTAAATAACAGATTATTATGAAACCTAAATAGCATTTTGAACGAGGTTAAAGATGTCGACTAACAATGTTTCAAGGATTGAAACCTTGAATAGGTCCAATTTTGATACTTGGCGGATGCAGATTGAAGCCGTCCTTATAAAGAACGATGCTTGGGGCTACGTGACCGGAGCAATTCAGAAACCCTGTGAAGAGGCTGGTGCGCTAGAATGGGATATAGCAGACAGTAAAGCCAAAGCGGATTTGATATTAGCGATAAGCCCAAGTGGATTAAAACAGGTTAAAGGATGTGCCACGTCAAAATCTGTCTGGGACAAATTGAATTCAATATACCAATCAAGAGGTCCGGCTCGAAAGGCAACATTATTAAATCAACAGTTTTTTCGATACTGTTGATAAGCTCATAGATATGGATATCGATATCAATGAAGATTTACTCGCCATACTGTTGCTCTACTCATTGCCAGACGAGTACGAAAATTTTCGCTGTGCCATAGAGACGCGAGATGAACTTCCTAACCCTGAGACCCTGAAAGTAAAAATTCTAGAAGAAAGCGATGCCAGAAAAGAAAAAGGAAAATCTAAGATTTGCGTTAACAGGGAAGATGACATTGGAAACGAAGGCGCCCTCCTTTCAAAATTCGCCAGACCTCGGAATACAAGTTCATCGCCGATTTGCTTCGAATGCCAAGCTACAGGTCACATAGCTCGATACTGCCCGCGCAGGGGAAGGTATAGCAGAGGAAGGCCGGGGAGGTTCAACAAGGCTAATGCAGCTGTGGAAGAAAACATTGATTATGGTTTCAATATGAAATATGATGAGTGCAATGTACTCCCCACAAAGAAGAATCGTTGGGTGTTGGACTCAGGTTGCACATCTCATATGTGTCACAATGATAAGTTTTTCAAATCTCTCCAGTCACAGGAAGTCGTTCTGCCAGATTGGCAAATGACTCGTCGACTAAAACCAAAGGAGTTAGTTCTGTAGAAATTCGAGTAAGTGATGAGAAACATACGAAACCTTTAGCATTGTATGAATCTCTATTTTTACCTGATTAACGTACTAATTTTATTACTGATTGGGGAGGAGATCCAGTTGATCAAAAATCAGTCAGCGGATACATTTTCAAATTGGGAACAAGTTGTATTTCTTTGAGCTGCAAGAAACAGACTTCTGTTGCCTTGTCATCGACTGAGGCGGAGTTTCTAGCAGCGTCAACAGGCTGTTTGGCTGAGGTCACTATATAGAGATATGGGTTGCCAACAAAATTCACCCACGATAACCTATGAAGATAATCAGAGTTGCACGAAATACGTTGACAATGATAAATTCAGCAACAAAACCCAACACATGGACGTGCGCAGAAATTATTTGAAGGACTTGATACAAAGAGGAGATATTGTTCTGAAATATTGTCGTTCAGAAGACAATGAAGCTGACATGCTAACCAAATCTCTTCCTACCCAGTCTTTCGAAGATCGTTTTCAGAAAGTGAGGTTGATTGTTCCTAGCATAACATGTTGAGGATTGATCTCCAACATATTATACTAATTCGTTTCTATATACATATACAATGTTTTGTAAGCATGTGTTGAACCATAATAAAATTGTACCTTGTGAAAAAGTATTCGAGCGTGTTCTTACTTTAACATTTAGTGGAGTGTATTTTGTGGCTAACAATGTTATGATGCCGTGAGAATGGGAAGAAAATCAATTCTAACTTGATTACAGGGTTTGTCTTACTCACAGGTTGCTAAACAAGGTGATCCTATGGCAACCGGGGATGATTAACTTACAAAATCCACAGTGGAAACAGCCTAGTAATTTCAAAGGCCATTTCATTACCATAGGCCTCTTACTCTGCAGAGCGCTATGACCGCGGCTCACGCAAAGTTTTCTGAACTACTGCGACCGACGCTAGGATAATTATTGGAGAACGACTCAGTTATGAACCGGAAACTTGGGAGATACTGCATTTATTGAGGGAATTCACGGCGAGAGACACGTGAAGGTGAATAATTGTGGTGTTTGAACTGACTCTAGTTCCCAGCTTCACTGATGGCTTTGGGTGACTCATAGTACAGAATATTTCATCATTAAAGCTCCGGTTTTTCAAAACGTATACCAAGTAGGGTAACCAGAAATAGCTCATCAGATAAATTTATATGAACGAATCGAATTAGTTGGTGAACAAATTCGTGAAACAGTTCCCATTAGATCGCCGAAGTTAGGGCCAGTCAGACCGGGAGACTATCAGGATTAGTTACCGCTCGCAGACGGGGTTGTATTCAATAATTTTTCGAGTCTGTTCATTGGTGAATCGCTCTTCACTTATGGCGGTGAGGCAAAATCGACTAGCAGTATCCATAAGGGAAATCATCAAAACTAACTCTGATCTGCCCTTTGGAAGACACCTGATGACGTTCGCTACGCCAGGAATAGTCGAGATATGTCTTCATCTTGAATCATACATTACTGAAATATTTCTATGTTATTCCAATACTTATAGAACTAACTAACTACATAGCAATACAGGCCGATGGGGCCCCTAGCTTCCCGAACTCCCTTCCGCCATCGAGCACGGTCACCCGCCTGATACCTCCGCAATCCCACCACCTGGAGGTCCCTCAAGACATCATCAAGCCAGCGACTCCGAGGACGACCTTTTCGTCTTCTAGTTTCCATCCTAGCTCGCAGCATCATTCTCGGGCAGGCCTCCACCTACATGCGTTCGACTATGTCTTCATGTTTTAATAATTCGTCAATTTCTGCATTCTGTCTTGCTCTCCACCCTTGGCCCTCTCTGACCGCCCCATACATCCTTCTTAAAATCCTTCTCTCAAATATCTGCAGTCTATCCTCATCCTCAGCCCGCATGGTCCAAGCCTCCGGTCCATAACAAACCACAGGCCGCACTAGGGATCTACATTGCCTCGTCTTCGTTGATCTGGAGATCACACGGCTCTTGAAGAGCATATTGGCATAAAATGCTCGGCTGCCGGCCATTATTCGTGAGCATATCTCATCCTGTACTTGGTTTCTATTCGTGACCAAGCTCCCCAGATAGGTGAAGGACCTGACCTCATCAAACTTATAAGAACCAAACGTCACCCTTCTGGGCACCCGCTGGACACGGCTCGGGGGAGATACCTCGAGGTATTTAGTTTTGCTTTCATTTATTCGCAGACCCATTGGCTTTCCCCCTTCATGCAAAACCCCAAAAGCCTCCTGCAGGGCATCAATATTCCATCATTAAAGCTCTGGATTTTTAAAACCAAGTTGGGTAACAAGTATAGCTCATCAGATAAATTTATGTGAACGAATCGAATTAGTTGGTGAACAAATACTTGAACCAGTTAAGGTACGAGACTTTATTACACACCTTATTCCATTTTACTATACATATTTTATGTCTCCATTTTGTCTTTGCATCTGGCCGCCATTATAGCAGTCATCAAAGATAGCAGCCATTACAATATGTACATAAGTTTTTATATAATCTTGTCTTCAATTCGTCATGTACTTGAATTTTCATTCCACAACACTCAAGATCTCCCTCTACGTCTGGCTCAGTCCCCCAACCGATCCCAATCTGGAGCCTTCCCTCCCCCATGAGTTGGATAATGGAATAGCAGTTAACGACTCGGTCATTTATGATAAAACTTGGAAAAGATTTATCGGGAGGTCCTAATTGATTCAAATGGGGTCAGGAGTTTGTCTTGGGTGATTAGTTGTCCCCGTGCTCCGCTCCGCTTCAGCCGACTCTACCTTTTATTCGAACGCCCTCCATCACTCCCCTCACTCCAAATCTCTATCCCTAATGAAACGTTTCAAACCCCCCGTCGAGAGTGAGCCCTGATGGTTAAATTGATTCGAGTCAAATGGCTTTTGAATCATTATTTTATTATTATTGCTGGGTCTTTTCACCTTGCATTTTCGGAGAGAAACTCATTAGCGGCCCCAGGGGAATGGGAAACCGATTTCTTATCCGGAAAGCTGGTCCTCGATTACTGCAGTTTTCTAAGCTTCTATTTTCCGCGATTCAATTACCCGGGTCATTGTTTTAATGGTAAACTTTTCTTGACAGACGGTTACTATTTTTCCCCCTGCTACAGGCTGTTATTTCCTGAATGAATAAAAAGCTGAGATCGAAAATGTATTCTAATTTTCTTTGAAATATTTATAGACCTTTCGATGGAAGCGAGTTGAGAAACTGACTCAAAGTTTCGTCCATTGTTTATTAAGTCGTTAACTTCAAAAAACTGCACTTGAAAGTTTTCTCGCTCTGTCGTGGATTCTTTGGTGGAATGGATATTGATTCTGTTGGTGGAACGTTTGAACAAAAACACTAGATATATTTACAAGTAATAATTGGAAAAATTCAGTAGGTAATCCATGAAAATTCTGGTTGAGGTAAATCGAAGGAAGTTTCAAGTTCTGTAGTAATCTGTGGTAATCTAAGTTCTGAGTGAATCATTTACATTTTTTTAAATGTTGTGCTGATTGAATTAATCCTGTAGGACTACTTGGTGATATCATAGAACAACAACCACCTTCACTTCAAGTTGACTTTTTATTAGACGAACGTGCATAAAACATAAATAACACCTCAAAACATAATCATAGACCGACCGAACGACGTAACCACTCAAAAACTACTATAACCTTCTTACAACCTCCCCATAACTCTGCTGGCTTGATAGTTATGCGCAAGGTGCCAGATTACAATTGATTCAAATTCTTACACCTGTTTATCCAGTTCATAGAAACGAGTTTTTTACTAGAAGTTAGGTGTCGGACCAGAGGTAGTTCTCCCTGGCTCCGCGGGGAGCGCTGGATAATTGGGATGAACGACGTTACCGATAATTGGAGCGCAAAAACCAAACAACCGCCAATTTATCGCTTAATTAGAATAATAATTGCAATAATAATTAGAATAATAATAATTATTATTTTGATTATTATTGCAATTATTGAATTGATCTACAATATTGCAAATAATATATGCAGATATTATAGATATTATCTATAACCAAGACGACTAAGCGTATCCCTTTGTATCACGCAAAAGAAAGTATCACCAGTGAAGAATTCCTATAATAATGGCTTTCACACTTGACTTTCAATTTCTTTTCAATTTCTTCAATACATTTTCAAGCTATAATCGTCAAGAAGGTCAGTAATAGTTTTGTTGAATTTGAGTTTTTCTGAAATTCAAAGAAAATAACAAAAAAGTGGAAGATGGATGGACATAGCGCCTTTGTGCTTTAAGGTATCGATATATTATCCTTGTTTTATTACATAACTCTTTTATAACTTCATCTTTGATTGGCCACACAATGGGGATGGAATATTCAGCTTAAGTAGGTAGTTCTTTTTGATTTTCTTATTAGATAATAAACAGTGAAAATTATAAACACTTGCGAATATGTTATAATTATATGCCATTTTAGATAAATAAATAATGATAAAAATAATGATATTTTATACGATAATATCATATTATTATTGTAGATTTTATAATAAAATGTGAATACTGGAGAATATTGAAAAGAAATGCGTGAGGTATCAAATTTGTCAGGCTATGGTAAATGAATATAGCCAAAGACTATGGTCAGTGAACCTTTCATTGCTCTTCTTCTTCTTACTCTTCTTCTATATCAAAATCCAGCCGCCCTTTGAGTCTATCTATATCGTCCTCTATATTTTCCCCGGAAATCAAAGATGTATAAAATGGCTGGTCTACTTTTGGAATTAGATGCAGCATGCTTTGTAAGTCATTCAACTTGGGTTGTGACACGCATTTCAAGTGGAGAGATAAGCAAATTATATTGATGTTTGTGGCACGAGCTTTTGAACCCCCTTTCTTGCCGACATCGAAGATCTTTTTACCCTTTGAAATCATACTAATCAAGGGAACAGGCTTTCAGATACAAAAATTTGTGAATGAATATTTTAGGCGAAAAGAAAACACGAGTACACTGATACATGAGCGAGATCAGTAATCATTACAAAAGTAAAAGAAAAATGGGTCCAGCTTGCCCATACACTGCGAATTTATTAATTTAGCTGTTTCAGCGAAAGAGATACCTACGCAAATACGAGTATATAACACGAAACAGTAGAATGAGGCCCTCGCAGTTGCTCCTGGGAATCCAAACTAATCACCAATATTCATGTGTCGTTTTTTTGGTAATTTCATAACTTTCTCATGGTGTGTCGTAGGGAATTATGAAATTCAAAATGCCTTTTTTAGCGAATGTAAGTAATAGTGATTACCCATTTTAGGAAATAGTTCCACTTTATAATAAAAGGAGGGCGCAAGTAACAAAAGAAATCGGTTCTACTTGGCGAGATGAATCCAACGATAGGTACGTTTGTATTGTAGGTACAATAGGTATTTTCGCACAATGCGGTCCAATTCATGTTGAAGCGTGATTAACAAGACTTCGATAGTTAAGTAAATAAGTTTGAGATCAAGATAAGAAAAAATGTTTTTTATCTTGATCTCAAACTTATTTAACTATTGAAGTCTTGTTTAATAGACATTTTCTGCTGCACTGCTGCACTTTCGGGGCCGCCTTGTCAATCACTCATTAACGTCAAATGTACGATAACATCGGTCATCCCAATTATCCAGCGCTCCCCGTGGAGCCAGGGAGAACTAGCGCCGGTCCGACACCTAACGTCTAGTGAGTTTTTTTGACACAAAGCAGTTTTGACACAGTAGCTCCAAAAACAAACGTCTGATTTGGTTAGGTTGTGTTTATACATCACCCATTAACAAATTATTGGCTGTAATTACCCACAATCTACCCAGTTGATCACTATATTTGACCGCATTTCGAGCATTATCACTTCGCATAAATCAAACGGCTTACAAATACACAACAATGTATGATTGGAGCTCTATGGAGTGTCCTACGGAGCAATTAGCGTGGCCGGGTATCCACAAGAAAGGACAATAGCTGAGACTGAACAGAGGGTTGTACCAGCTTTGAGGGGATAGAGATGGTTCTAACCGACGGGGCAAGAAGGGGAATGGTGGAGTCCCAAACATATTTACATAAGGTAATCTGGTAGGGGCCTTTGGTAATGACTTCGCTCTTATCTCCCTTAATGCGCAGATTTCCGCGAGAAAGAAGATTCTCCCCTCTCCGTACGGGGTTAAACATTCAAAGATTGCCCGTTTTATTTTGTATCGTATGTACCTACTTTGAAGTGGAACTTCGTTATTCGTGAACTTCCCTACGATGTTTGGAATGGAGGCAAGTTCGGTAACCATGACTGTAACGGGAACGAACGTGTTAACTCAAAAGTTCTGAAATTTCATGTTTCAACTTCAAATCTTCCAATCCATCCACCAACTAGAACCCTACTTAGAACCTTAAGTTGACTTACAATGACTATTGCTGCTTACAGCCATAAACTATATTATATTTGAAGAATATTGTTGACTTACAATATGTACTACTATGTACCGACAGTGAGAAATAAAATTTCATTCATTCTTATTAGTGATCGTCTCAACACGAACACGAACGTCTAGATCACTTATGACCCTGATAAGAATTAATATGCACTACTCTGTTTCCATGAACATTTCAACAGTTTTGGAAAGAAGAATAACGCATTGTGATGTGAGAAACGATCACTAGTTCTGTTTTGACCAAACTAAGGTGCAAAGTGTTTAGTTCCGCTAGTTATTATAATACAGTTATTGCTTACGTATCTTATCAGAGAATCCATCTAACCAGCAAGTTAAGGGAGTCTCAGTCGGTCACCGTTTGTTTTTAGTTTTCATCGAAATTGAAGGCGCAAAAACTTACAAAGTTGGACCCAATTTTGAAATTTTAAAGGATTTTAGAAATTCGTTAGTGCATGGCCCTAGGGAATTGAAAATCTGAAATATTGCCGCCGGAATCATCAAAATCGAACAGTAATTGCCAAAGAGAAATGGGAAAACTACCGAATAAACGGGTTTTCCCAAGTTTTTCCCTTATTTCTCTGGCAATTATTGTTAGATTTTGATGATTCCACCGGCAATCTTTCAGTTTTTATATCCCCAAGGCCTATGCACTAATGAATTTCTAAACTCCTTGAAAATTTCAAGTTTCTCTACATTTTATGAGAATAACATAACTGAATTAACGGTTTTCCCTTTTTTTCTTTGGCAATTATTGTTAGATTTTGATGATTCCAGCGGCAATATTCCAGTTTTCAGATTCCCTAGAGCCGTGCACTAATAAATTTCTAAAATCCATTGAAATTTCAAATTTAGGTACAACTTTTTTAAGTTTTTGCGTCTTTGACTTTGTGAAATACTAACCCGGAACGAGGACCGAACGGCGACCGACTGAGATCCTTAAGTACAGGAATTGTCAACTATCGGGATTGGGGTTATCCAGAAAATACGCCGTTATTTCCTAGCATTCAGAAATTATATCTCCATCATCAGGGCACAATGGCAGTCAAACATGAAAGGGCACCAATCAGCCCATACTCTCCATCCGGTTCTCACTCAGTCAGCAAAGAACCAAAAAAGTCGAAAACTATCAAAATAAATTTAATATAGCAACAGACTCAACAAAAACATTAGATTTAAAAATTTGGTGTATACAAATAGATAACAAGCGAAATTTACTGTGGTAAATCTTCAAAACTATAAATACCACTTGTGGCAAGCTAAATTTTTGGAAACAAAACTAAAATACGTAAGTAAAGGAGGCCTCCTGTTACTCGACTTGCTGGTTACGACGAATTCTCCAATAACTGTAAACTAAGGTGTGGTTGCTGCGTTTAGGATTAGTATATATTGTTTGGAATAGGTGATTCACCTTAATTTTATTTAAACCTAACCGCCAGAAGTGAGAAGGAGATGATTGGGCCCTGCGAGAACGTTATCGACGCCAGGAGCATCGTGGGTAGCGATATCGCAGGAGTCGTGCAATCGCTCAAGTTTTGTTCAGTTTCTTGTTGACATCGAGGTCTCACAGGCAACGTTAACAAAGGAAATAATCATTTCGGTCATCAGAATCCCTACATTCAATTCCTTCTTCTCTTAATTGCACTGTGAGTACCTATTCGTACATCTTCGCCAATTTCTATCAATATTGTACATACGGACTTTGTTCTCACGCCATCGTGGATGTTCCAGGCCGGACTTCTAGAGGAAGTAATCCTTTAACTACATCGTTGAAGGCTCTGGATCTGATCCATATCCCCAGACACTTTTCTGGGCATAAGCCGCCTCCAAGGATCAGGGACGGGCACTTTCCTCGTGCCTGGAAGTGCAACTTGAGCCACAACCAGTCGAAGAAGAGCCTTCATTGCCAAACGCATCGCCGCCGTTGCAGCAGCGGCAGAATACCGGATTTTCGTTCGAAAATTTCAATCTCGAATCTTAGTCAGATTTATGTTATTTTTTTCCAACTACTTCTAATGGCCATTAGTTATTAGGTACCTAGGGACCTTAATTAAATTTAAACCTAATGATTAAGAAATATACCTTATTTTATTTCATTAAAATGGCTAATTTATTTCTTAAATTCCCACGGCTCTGCAATCGTTTTGTACATATATTATCCCAGTAAAATTTTAGTTATACTTAAGTGTCGGGTTCGGAAGTTCTTAAAACTGGCTTGCTACGTCTGGACAGATGTAACAAATGTAACTGAAATTGTAGGTTCCAGAGAATAATAATTATTCTAATTATTAATAATAATAATAATAATGTAACAAATGTAACTGAAATTGTAGGTTCCAGAGAATAATAATTATTCTAATTATTGATGATAATAATAATAATAATAATAATAATAATAATAATAATAACAGAGAATAATAATAATTATTATTATTAACAATTATTGTTAATGTAGGTGATTCGAAAAATAAAACCCTGAAGTAGGTATCAACACATTATTTAAATCTCAGGACTCAGAAAAAACATTAATATTGAAGCTAAAGATAGCCCTGGACTCGAATTTAGTTCTGGATTTTGGACTTTTAGGAGCTCAGCACGGCGTTATGATTAAACATAAATTTCAGACTTTGTTGATTTGGTGATTTCAGACAGTCTGAGGTTAAAATTATTCTAGGATTAGAAATCCTAGAACATGTTTTTCTGATTCTCAGCAACCACCCCACGAGTGGCAGCGGAAAGGGGATCGTCAAGGTGCGATGGTGTGGATTCTGTAGGGGGAAGTGTAGACAAGTAAAGAGGTGTGGCTCACCTTCTCCGGGAACCAAGGGGTAACAAAAGGCATCTGAAACGTGTTGCTGTAGGAATGCAGGGTGTCGAAGGAATCCGGACTGACCGCCCCGAGCATCGAGAACACTCCTCGAGAGAACTGGTTACATACTGTGAACAGAAAAAACCAAATAGAGTGTAAATCTTCAGTGAGGACAAAATATATTTTTTCTGTAAAAGGATGCAGAACGCATGGTGCATGAATATATTATATACTCATAAACATGGGAATATGGAATGATCCGAAAATTGGGTTCTCACTTTGGAATTTTCTTTATTTGATATTGTTACCTCCGCGGTATTCTGAAATCTATCATCTGCTGCAATGAAGCTTATAGCAAAGCAGTATACTCAACTGGTTGTGACAACCGTTCAAAGGAGCTAGTTCCAGGAACTGCTGGTACTACTTCTGGATATACCAAACAAGTCCAGGGGGTGGGGGGGGGGGTGCTATCCATGACCTGGGACTAAAGTTGCAGGTATCTTCGGAAGAAGCTAAAAAGCAATTATTACGTAAATTTTTCTTCTTTAGTAGCCTTATCCAGCTAACCGGAAGTTGGTAATTATTGGTAATAATTTTTATGTCTGATACGATTTATATAATCATTAGTGATCGATTTGAGCGAATGGGAAATAAAAAATAATCGTTAAATTCAACCCCTGTTTACAACCACTAAAACAGAAATAATGGTAATAGTAATGCTTTGACCTCTATATCACCCCCTCCTCCTCCTGCTGATTGTTGGTGTATGGTGTCAGATGGTCATAATGGACAACTCCGCCTTGTGCTTTAGGAGTCTCAATTTTGATTTCAACGTCCGAGAACATTTTCAGAACACTGCATTGCCCTACCCTGGGACTTTGGAACTTTGGCTCTTTCCAATGATCCTACGAGGCTGTAGGGACCAGTATCAGCCCCAAACCTGATAGGCATTCACGTAATCGAGGACTAGGAAGACGACTTTCGAATGCCGGCTAACAGGCAGGTCTGTCAATCAACATTGTGAAGACCAAGTGGATGGTTTTCAGTCGTTCCCCACATGTTGATGCTGTGTTGACACTCAGTGGCCGCCATGTGGAGCGAGTCAGGAGATTCAAGTACTTGAGCTGTCATATCAACGAATCTATGAATCCGGACATGGAGGTAAAATGCAGGATTGAAAATGCTCGCTCTGTATTCTTGAAAATGATAAATCTTTTCTGTAATAAGAGCCTTAACTTCTCTCTTTGGTGAAGAATGGTGAAATGTTTCGCGTGGTCTGTTTTGTTATACGGAGCGGAGGCTTGGACACTAAAGGCTGCTACCTTGAGCAGAATAGACGCCTTTGAGATGTGGCTCTTGCGTCGGATGTTCAGAATCCCTTCGACGGCCTACATTTCGAAAGAATTAGCTCTGCAGAGAGCCCAAGTACAGAAGAAGCTCGTTATCACTGTGAAGTGTCGAAAAATTGTGTACTTGGAGCACATATTGAGAGGGAAAAATACATGCTGCTTCAGTTTATTGGGAAAGATCGAAGGTCAGCGCGGTGCTGGAAGAAGACGGCTCTCCTGGCTGAACAACTTGAGTAAGTGAACGTGTATACAGCGTGCGGAGGACCTATTCAGAACTGCGGAGGACCGAGATGCTCTCGCCGCAGTGATTAACAAAGTCCGGTTAGCTAGATAAGCTCATAAAGAAGAAGAATTCACGTAATAATTGTTTTTTAGCTTATTCCGAAGATACCTGCAACTTCTCACGTGCCAGGTCATGGACAGCACCCCCCCCCCCCTCTCACGGACCTGTTTGGTTTATCCAGAAGTAGTTCCAGCAGCTCCTGGAACTAGCTCTTTTGAACGGTTGTCACAACCAGTTGAGTATACTGCTTCGCTATAAGCTTCATTGCAGCAGATGATAGGTAGTTTTTCAGAATACCATGCCAAACTGAGGAGGTACCAATATCAAATAATTGCTGGTTGTAAACCACATGCTTATTGATTATCTAATACATAAAATCACAACCGTACGTTTGTGGGTACGTGTACGTCGCCGAAACGTCTGAGAAACTCGGGTTCGATTCCAGGGCGTGACATCAAAAATTTGTTCACCAATCTACGATTTGTTTTTGCCTGCTTTCAGTAGGCTTTTCAGCTAGTTTACTATAAAGTTCAGAACATGTTTGGATTTCATTCGAGTTGGTTTATTGTCTTTAACAATACTAGTCTATTCGCACTACTACTCGTATCTGTTCTTCAATAACTACCTACGTGATTCATTATTTTCTTAGTCAAATTTTCGTCACGAATGGTCGTCTGGATGAATTCGTTGAATGGATTAGTCCGTTCAAACCTGTACCATTTTTTTAGCTTTCTTTCACACCACAAAACCCTTATAACAAACCCTTACCCAACAAACCCTCATAATGAAGAAAGTTGCGATCTGAGAGAAGAGAATTTCAGTAAAATCTACATGGACTAAAGGAGTTTGTTTTCTTCCCCATCATAGTTTTTTTGTAAACTGATGTAAAGGTCGATTTCCCCAATATTTCAGGAAATTCCGAGGATTTTCGAATAATCGGATGAGAGGAGGAAATATCAGAAGAATGGAAGATGGAATGAAATACCGCGAACTCGTATGCGAATTCGTTTTCCGATGGCTAAGGTTGAAAAAATACGTACCAAGAGGGGGGAAATTCCTAAGGAAGGAATTTCACCTCTCAGTGTACTGGTGATTGCCATGTTCAAGAACATCGCGGTATTTCAGGCTGTTACTTCGTATGAATGAACCTTAAAACCCCGATGAAATGTTTTCCAGTTTTTCTTCTTCTGAATTTCCAGGGCTTGACCTGAAGATGTGCTAGATAACTGGCAACAAAATTAATATATTGAAATTGAAAAATTTCATGTTTTATTGGCTCATTTATTATGGACTTGAAGTCACAACAACTATTTGATGCGATAACCATCCAACACAGCTTCATCCAGCAGATTCCATAGGAAAACGAGGGAGCCCACCACTGTTGATTGTGTTTAATCCCCTGTTTGTAGTTACGTTGGTTTCGGGGTCGGCTAGGACGGATCATCCTTGTCATGCATAAATAAAGTGGTCAGTATCCCCTCCCTTCGCCACCGATCGAGCGATTTCGGCTTATGCTAATTCCTAACCAGAAATTCGATTGTGCTTTTCGTCGAAGCGAGTCCGAGAATAACTTCCATCTCCCATATTCATTTTCAGCCACTACGCTCGCTCTTTCATCTCTCCCCACCCCGTCCGAAACAACAGTTTGTTACCTGTGGTAATTATCAAGAGCTAAACCTCGTCAGCTTCAAAGCCATACGAAAGGATATTCTCGTCGAACTATTTTGACGTAAATTATTGTATAGGGCATGGTCGAATACATCGCCGTGCAATCATCGATTACCAGACCTCGGCGAACGCCAATCTAGTTAACTGTAAATTATTCTGAAAACGTTTGAAACCGCTCCATTTACCTCCGTTGTATTAATTTCATTGAACTCTTGACAAGCGCGAGATGTAGAACACGACGTTTTAAGTGATGGATTTGAAAGCCATAGATGGATTCATCAACCGTTTACACTCTTCGATTTGATTGAGTGCCTTGACTGTACATAATAACTTGTCGTGCTTATGCCAATAACTCGGTAGAATTATTGACAGGAAAACACAACTTCCATATTAATGTTAGATCCTAGGAATGATGCGACAACTTAAAAACAGTTAACCCTCGGAAGGTAGCGTGAATAAAATTAACTCCACCACCGTAAGGTTCTGATGATTGTGCCTTGCCGGATCATATGGGATCAGGCCCCACCGCCCACCTATTCTTCCCTCAGCTAGTTGTGAAGTTAATGTGAGAGTGAGGGGATCTTCGGACATTGTGCATTGACACTACCTAGTAAGTACCAAGAACAAACGAGTAAAGTTTACTCAACGCTACCTTCCCCTGTGAAGATGCGTGTTATGTGATTATGGATGTGATATGAGGTTAATCTGCGTGTCCAATTGTTCTGAAGTTGTAGTTATAGATTTCATGAGTAATCTTTGTTTTTTAGACTAGATTGTTGTCAGTGTTGGAGCCCTTGGCAGGTGTATCGTGGGTGGGGGGGGGGCCTTGGTCTTTCCCGGGGTGGCATCCTCTCCTGGATTCGTACTCAGGCCTTATGTGCGGAGCGTCACTGAGGATGCTTTGCTTTTGGCTTTGGGACGCCACCATGGTGGGTGGGCCCGGGCGGGGCTGGGGTTACCCTGGCCCCGCACCACTGGCTGCGGCTCAAACTCTCCTCTCATCACAGCCCTGTATTATAGACGTGCCATACCCATACTTGAATAATGTATCTAGTACATATTTGTTGGCCAATAAAGATTAATTCATTCATTCATAAAAATTAATAGTGATTTTCGCTCGATGATTGACTCCAATTTGAGATCAGAATCACCAGTTGATTGTGCGAGAATCTTCAAGAACCAGATGCTCGAAAATACTTTCCAAGGTGTCGATTTCAAAAACAAACTTACATCACTACCGTTGGGAGAAGTTCGCAAATCCGATATAGTTGTTGTGATGCACACGCATTGTTTCGTAATTCTTCGATTACGATGTTTCGTAGTTTCTTATTTTGAATTTGATTTTTCATACCTCCTGGATTATAAATCTTAATAATGAACCTTCGGAAACGACCAAGAAAACATTTTTTTAATCCCCTCTGAAAATTTGTTGGTTTACGTTTCAAGGTACGTAGAATCCAAAAATCGAATAAAAATTTGGCCGTCCGTCCGCCGTACGCGGCACATTTCCCACTTAGGATTGACCGATTTTGATGAAATTTGGTAAGTAGGCTCCATTTGGGGTCTAGTTGAGCCCCAGAGATTTTGGTTAATGAGGATCACTTCTAAGGGTTGAAAAATAAGGTTTGAAATTTTGAAAACGACCTAACTCAAAAAATTTTGACATAAAGGTAGGGTAAAAGCACCAATTTTGGACACTATTCCTAATGTTGACACTTCAATTTTAAAATGTAAAAATAAGCTATTGGGTCACTGTAGGTACTCGAAATTAGCGTCATTCTGTTGATAAGAATGTAGTTATTGATGTTGGCCGGCTCCACTAGTTATAATATCCGATATAACTTGGCTGGCTGAAATTGAAGCTGATGAGAGCTGTATCAGTAACTCCAGCGACGCCATCCTTCTGCCGCAAGTTAGTGAGGTAGGTCAACAAATTTAGTCTTTTGAAGTAAAATTTTGTGAGTAAAATTACCATTTCACATCGTCTGCTTCATGTATAACATAAGGAAGAATGTGTAAGCATTAAAACCCCAAATTTCAATAGGAAAACATGGTTAAATTCGGTGTCATCATTAGGGTCTCATGAAATAGTTTGTGTCCTAATGTTGACACAGGTGTCAACATAACAAAAACAACTGTTGAAACTGTTGATTTGGTTGCTAAGGTGATATTTGGATTTGAATAATTGTGTAGTGTATCACGACTATCGACTTTTTCAATTTAACGTGGCGGAACCTTAAGTTGACACCGTCTGATCCCAATGTTGACATTCAGTTCCTAATGTTGACATCAACTTTTTTTTTCTACTTGCAAAGAAAACTATATTTTATCAAATACACCAAAAGAAGACATGAAGCGCCAGAAAGAAGAAATGAAGAAGAAGAAAGAAGAGCTGAAAGTTAAAAAGTCGCGACCGATCAAGAAAAGTAGAAGGAGCGTAGGTTCCTCGTCACTATCAGAGAGTTCAAGTGAATCAGAGGAGTGGGCCCCATCGATTGCCACCGAGGAAGATATAGATGTATTTGAGATTTTTAGGGACATAGATGAAGACAGCGATGTTGCCCAGCAGAATACCGTAATTGGAGGAAGGGAAGAGGAATTGTCAAATGAAGTGGAGCCAGTGGAGGAATCGCTGAAAGAAGATGAGCCGATATCCTTACCAGCAGGGGACAGCAAACAAAGTGGACCTTCAAACAGTGAAGTCGACCAGGCAAAACTAAGTCCACAACGCTGTGTTGCTGAGAAAACCACCACCGTGGAAGAAGTAGGACGTTGTACCATGTCGAGGAAGAAGTTGGACGAATAAATGAAGGAGACATGGTTGTGGCTGTGTTGCCTAACAAAAAACGTGAGACGGAATGCGTTTGCCTGGTTGTCAACGTTGATTCTGAAGATGCTGCGGAAGTAACACCACTTCTTCCCTGCAACAGACTGAGGATGTTTTTAAGCGTTCGTGCGACGGGAATCATCTCCTACCGGTCAATAACGTCAAATACAAACTGCCCAAGCCCAAATCTTATGGGGCCAATCCCGATAAATTTGTGTTCCCTGTTTCCGTTCTTGTAGCTCTATAATTAAGTAATTCTTGTTCCTAGGTAATTAGGTATCTTCTTGAAATATATTGTAACCTATTTCTAATCTCTCTTGTTCATTTACCTTGAGCAATAACTTCAGGAAAGCGATGGGTCAATATTTAAATTGGTGTCAACATTAGGAACTGCAGATGTCAATAAATGGAATTTTCGAAGACAAATGTGTCAACATTGGGGGCAAAAAACCATGTTAGAAAAAATTCGTTTATGATAATATAAAAAAATATTTTGGTAAGTCTAATACGTGCAAACTGTTCACAAGGAACTCGTAATTCATAATAACTACTTGAAAATTTCATTTTCTTGAACCCTTTTGTGGAACGCAGAATTGAATGATTTTTCTTTCTAATAGTGTCAACAATTGGTGCTTTTACCCTATTGTTTATCCATAAATTTAAGATGGTATAGAATTTTTAGAAATTTTTTAGGACCACTTGGAGCCCTGTAGGACAAACCGTTCACTCCCTACGAGAATTTTAGGGTTGGACTTACGATAAATCAGAAACTCGAGCGTCAATCGCCAGAGAGCCTTAATCTCCGTTCGAATATTAGCTTACCAAAATGCGATGGATGTTTTCCTTCAAGTTGGTTGGTGGTAACAATGGCAAAGCCGTGTTCTTTGTGTAATAATTTGCAGCGTGTTTGCAGTTGGTTCTCTCAAGAGAAAGGTTCACTTCGAAAACTCATTTTTTCGTTGAAATGACTCAAAATGTCGAGCTAGACAGTAGAAATCAACGATTTGAGTTGGTTCTCTCGAGAGGAAGGTTCACTTCGAAAGCTCATTTTTTCGTTGAAATGACTGAAAATGTCGAGCTAGACAGTTGAAATCAACGATTTGGCTTCTTGGACAACCAAAAACCAAATTTCGTAATGAAAGCACATACAGCGCGATAACGGTTAAACATTTCAAATGATTAAAAAACGGCTTAATATTGTTCGCTTCCAACTTATTTCCTTAAAATGTTCACATAGAGGCGATAAAACAGCTTGAGTAGGGGATTTATCACCCACAATCTTGCGCCATGATATGGTTGGTAGGTATTATTAATGGAGAAGCCGTTTATCTTCGCAGCCGGTTAAACTTTAAACAAGAATAATAAACCGTTGTGTAATAATACAGGGGTTTTTCTATAATATAGAAATCTCTTGTACATATTATGTACAAGAGTCCGCTTAAAACAATTCAACTATTTTAGCGGCAAGCTGTGACCGGAGAAAAACGAATACCGGACGACTCAGCTAGAAAAATGATATTTTTCAATGGATCCTTTCCCCAAGTTTCATTACACTGTGAAGAGAGGGGGTCGTTAAAATATATTTTTACGACGTCATATATCTCAGTGACGCTCTGTGCAGAGATTACATACCTCCCAAACGACCAACGATCATTTCATACTCCATAGAATTCAACCCACGGGAAAAACGTGGCTGAAATATTTTCGAAGGTAGGAGGGTACTTTGGCAAGGATCTGGAAAGCTATTTATCGAATCAAACTATCCCGAAGTTGACTGGCTTGTGGATAATAAATCACCTGCTAAAGGTGTTTTATCGCCTCGATGTGAACGTTTTAAGAAACTGCAATCGAACCGTTGTGAAATAATTTGAAATGTTTAACCTTAGAAAGATAGCGCTATTCGATAGGCCTTTAAAGGTCCAAGGAGCATGCCCCCTAGCGAGCCTCGGAGGGCCGAATTTTAAAGAATTTTTAGGGGTGAATAATAGTCTCCAACGCTTCTTCAATAGGTGTAGCTGTTGGTGGCCAGTCGAAAGATTTAGGCGTCAGTGTGGATTTCACTCAGCAGTGGTTTCTTGATGGGTTCAAACGGATTCAGGTACTCACCAGTGTTTGACCTTTAGAGTTCACTCGAATCGCGGTACCCGGAAAATAACTTCTGAATAAGATGTGAAGACTGTCACACTGAGATGGTCTATCGATCGGTGTCAATCTCCACTCCGAAGATGCAGGGTTATAAATTAACTCGTCATGTTATGTCACTGGGTTGTGAGAGGATCACCTGCACTTGCTTTGGTTTTCTGTAATGCTCAATTAGGTCGGTTCCTCATCCCTAGTGATCGCCTATCAGAGCTTACGACTCGAATCGCAGTTTGGACCGCTGGAAAAATAAACCCCTGAACGAGATGCAAAGACGTTCCCGTTGATACGGACAGGGTCAATCTCCACTCCAAGAAAGCGGTATAATGGGTCAAGTCGTGAGAGCTCCAAACCCCCTCAAGTATTACGTCACCAGCAGAGCGGGAAATTGCGGCCCCTTCCACCTTGTTACTGCTATTGGATTTTCCCTCCTCTCAGCCCTCCCCAAGATTTGCTCGGGCTTTCCGGTTCACTAGTCTGAATTGATATAGTCGGTTTGATTCGATAGGCTACTTTAAATAAGATGAAAGGCATACCTGAGGCCCCGTACCGCAAGCTATCTACCTCCGAGGGAACTCATACTTATCGGAGGATTGGAAGGATTGTACAACCAATATCGAAGAGCTTCCAATAACCGATGGCAACCGAGAAACCGTAAAGGTACAAACTCAAGACAGGAATTCAACTCTTGATCTATGAGTGAATTTCGGTTTCCTATTTCCAATAATGAACCTTTGGAATCGAACAAGAAAAAAATTAACTCCTCCTCATAATTGGATGGTTTACGTTTCAACGTACTAAGAATCCAAAAATCGAAACCCTTAACTTGGCAAGAAAAATGCTGATCGACCAAATACGCTAACAAACAAAGGGGAAATGATTTATGAAGCCTTATGGCCTTAGGCCATCGCAATTGTCAATGTTTCAGATTGATGTAGCTTCGGGCTACAATGCCAAGATATCGGTAGATCAGGCCATTTTATGGATGTTGCTGTTGTGTTTGCGTGTATTCGAGTGAAGGCGATGGTCCTCTCAATGCGCTGATTTGTTGGACTAGCCTGGAATCTACTCAATGGAGAGATTGTTCCCTGAGCCTACAGCTTTGGCACTAGATCCGCGGCACCTTGCGGCCGACCGTCCAGATAAGTGCTTGAATTATCCATTCGCAAACCTCGGCGTTTGGACCCAGACCAACCAGCGGGAAGCGGAGCATTTACCTAATGAAGCCTAGTTGTTCTGAAGAGGTCCCTAAGGGGATAACCGCTGAACCTCTGTGCCTTTATGGGGAAAATCGTTCCCTCTGCGGAACTGGGCCTTAGGTAAGGTGAAGGCAAGAAATGATGAGTCTGATTGACTAGGTACGAATATTCTTCTTCTTCTTATGTCCTTTAACTCCTGTTGGAGCATAGGGCAGAAACAAAATGGTACGACTAGGTACGAATGGATGTAGGAAAACCCCTGAGTACTCTAGCTATTATGGTGAGGGGAGAGTGGAAAAGAGGTGACGTCAAATGACGTGTTCTTTGCCTTCCTCACCTCATCTGTGTTGGTGATGACTCATGCCACTCTGGGGTTTTCCTACCTTCATTTTATTGGAGAACTAACGAACATAGATGTATGACATTACAGTTGCTTGAAAGATTAAGATCAGAATAATGATGCTTATGTTGCATTTAAGGGGTCTCAGTCGGTACCCATTCGTTCCTCGTTCTGGGTTAGTGTTTCCGTAAATTACAGGCGCTAGAACTTCATAATTTGTACCTAAATTTGAAATTTTTAACGATTTTAGAAATTCGTTAATGCATCGGCCTAGAGAATTGAAAAACTGAAATATTGCCGTTGGAAAGATCAAAATCGGACTATAATTGCCAGAGAAGAATGGGAAAACCCGTTGGAAAATTGAAAATCCTTGGAAAATTCAAATTTAGGCACAACTTTTAACCCTAATTGGACCGCGGTATCACTAGTGTCACCGATAACATCTTAAGAATTCCACATCAGAGTAACCAAATAATATTGCAATCTAAATCAAGTTAATCTGTTGACAACTTGGGACAGCTGTGTAGTTCCCAATATGTTTTCAGTGACACTAGTGACATCATGGTCCAATTAGGGTTAAAGTTTTAGCACCTGTAATTTACTGAAATACTAGAAACGAGGAACGAACGGCGGCCAACTGAGACCCCTTTGACTAGAACCTTCATTAAACTAAATATTAGGATAAACTCTAGAAATTAGGTTAAAAAAAACCATTTCTACCAAAATTAACGAGAAATTAAATGTTATCGCGCGATTTTAATCAATTTTTTATAAATTCAAACCATCATAACAAGCTCTTTCGAGAATTTTGCGAGATCTGTCTTCACATATCCGAATTTGAACCATTATAACGTTATGGAATTTTTTGATCGACGTGGGAAGAATTTTGTTGCTTTAAAGCTACATTGTCAAGTTGGTTGTACTACAGTTCTTCTACTACAGTTGGTTTTTAAAAAAACAATAACTTCATCCATCTGTAGAAACTGAAGTCATTGAAAAGTGTTGGTTCTACATTATAATTTAGAAACAAATTAATAAAGATTCAATATTGGGAAATGTAACGATTTTCATCAATGTAACTTGTATAACTCTTGTATACTTATTCTTAATAAACAACAAGAATCAAGAGCCAGAAAGCACCTTGGAGTTGAGCAACGCCCATCGTGGTGTTCCTCATCTCCCTCCCTCCTAGGGCAGGGAGAAGTGGGGTAAGCCGATAAAAGCCTTCGGCCATCAGCTAGGGGCAGCCACTCTTTTCCGTCTCTCTCAGTGCTAACTTGTTGCTTCTTGTCAAAACTCAAATAATCTCTTATTCTGTTCAAATCCTCCCCGGGCCAGTACGTCAGATCCGTCTCGACGAAAAATCCATTCAGTTAGTCGAAAACAACTAAGGCAGATCCGTCTTGCTGAAAAGATTAACACAATTTAAATATCAAAATTGTGCCCCCTGCCGAGTCCGTTAGATTCGTCTCGACGAAAAGGTCCTATTTTGGTTTATTATTTTCAATCATGAACCCTTGGAATCAACGAAGAAAAATATTTGTTTAACCACCCCCTTCAAACTTTGTTGGTTTACGTTTCAAGATAAGTAGAACCCAAAATCGAATAAAAATTTGGCAGTCCGTCCGCTGTACGCGGCACTTAGCTGCTACAGTAAATGTAAAGTAGCTGTGATGTAAATATTTGTGTACATTTGTCATTCATGTACATTACCATCAATTGTAGTGGTGAAATCTTTTTTCCAAATATAAATTTTTATTGGTATTTGGTCTCCATTTGGGGTCTGGTGAGCCCCGAAGCATTTGGTTGATGTAGGTCACTTCTAAGGGTTCAAAAATGAATTTTGAAATTTTAAAAACGCCCTAACTGAAAAAATTTTGATATAAAGGTATTGTTTTTCCATCAATATAAGATAGTATAGAATGTTTGGAATTTTTTGAAAACCACGCCTGTTGGACAAACCGTTTGCTCCTTACGAGAATTTAAGGGTTGGACTTACGATAAATCAGAAACACGAGTGTGAATCGCAAAAGAGGCCGAATCTCCGTTCAAATTTTAGCTAACCGAAATGCGATCGATATTTTTCTTCATGTTGGATGGTGGTAACAACGACAAAGCCGTGTTCTTTGCAGATGAGTGATCTATAAAGAAAAATGATTAACCTTTGTGTAATAATTTGCTGCGGTTTTAAATTTCAAATTTTTCAAATTACCTGATTATTGGCCCAACGAGGTTTAGACAAAATAGATTTATGAGGGTTTGACTACAGATCGCTTTAAATTTAATTGCCACCGGGCCAAAGGTAGTGTCCGGAGCAGACGCCAATACCATTTTTTCTTACGTTGATTACGAATTTTCTCAAATTTAGAGAAAGAGAGAGAGAGAGAGAGAGAGAGAGAGAGAGAGAGAGTTTAATTAGTCAGCGGATTTGCCGTCATGGACCATTTCTTAAGTAGGTAATATGCAACCTTTTATTATTAAATAATTCGGAAATATTCATACAAGCATACCTAAATGTATATTAGGTAATAAATTTTGAAATTAAATATTATTCACTTATCAGTATTTGAATTATTTTACTTATGCAACAGAATCTATGAGAATAGGTAACTTGAATTGTTATGAATCATGACATTTTGGCTCATGTCTAATTTTCTAATAAATTGTATCCTAACTTTCCGTTGCTTATACTGCTGGATACAATCCGTGACAGGGGGTATTCGCTATTTATTTGTAGTATTATCATGTTTGTTAATGAAGAAGGTAGTTCAGAAATCGTATGATTTACTACACCAAGACTTCATTGGAACACATACAAGTACGACGTTTGTGAAGAAGTTTCTATTCCTCACCCAACTAGTTAGAAATGTCTCTATCGTCGTCCTGTGGACATACTAAAGCAAATATTGGAATTAGGTATCGGTTGGAGTTGGAACTCTCAAATGTAGTTACTAGTGAAGATGATATACTAGTGAAAGGGTTGGAGTATTCTCGTTCAAAGAGATATTGTGGGGTTCTGTAATTACAAGGAATTCAAGACGTTAATGGAGGGGGAGAGCGTGAAGACGCTCCTCGCTTCCTCCATACTCAGGAGACAGTTGAGTTCTGGATGCGAAACGACCACGTATCACCTCATTATTCAAGTAAAACTAAGCTAAATTAAAAAGTTGTACTTCTCTTTTATGATTGTTCAAAATCTTTGGATGCTGTCGTCTCTCTAACCCTGGAGGAGGAAATACTACCTACCAACCCTTACAGGTATTTTTCATCATTTCGGAGTTCCCTAACTACGTGAACTCCAGCAACAATGTTCAATTTTGATAATTTTAAAGAGAAATACCAAGTTAAATTTATATGTAAAAGCATTGTTAGCTACGTTAAATAAATGAGCAGAAAAAAACAGCCAGCGAGAGTTTATTCAGTTGTTTCATTTTTCAATTGCCAAATTTTTATCTGAATAACCTTTATTTTTCATTGTAATAGAGTCGCACAGAGAACTTCCCCCATCCCCTAGAAAGGGACTTTACAATATAGATATCTCAGATGCAGATATACTGTACATCGGCAGTCTGGGTGAAAGATTCTTGTACGATGAAAAATGGCGAAGATTAAGTTCCGTAGCAACGAATGGGTTGATAGTAAAAAATCATTGTAAGCTCTGCTCGTGAATCCAGTCTCGGTGACGGTCACGCAAAAACGCTGCAAATTTTTACTCAGAGGTTTATTATTTGTCTTTACTAGATCACATCAAATCAAAGAAAACAGCTTTGCCATTGTTAATTGGAAAGTGGTCCCCTATGAATTGGGGATGATCCCTTTTGAATTGGTAGGATGACCCCCTATGAATTGGTAGGAGGTGGGCGAAGGGGATGGAGTTGCCACAGAGGTTACATGACACCACAGCTGATGCTGAATTGGAGGGTGGTCCCCTATGTATTGGGGATGGTCTCTTTTGAATGGTAGGATGACCCCCTATGAATTGGTAGGAGGTGGGGGGAGGGGATGGAGTTGCCACGGAGGTTACATCCTAATTAGAGAATGGTCCCCTATGAATTGGGAGATGGAGGACAAAGGGGTGGAGTTGCCACGAAGGTTGCATGACACCACAGAGCACTGATACGGAATTGGAGGATGGTTGGGTAAGGGGGTCAAGTTTACATGGAGGTTACATGACACCACACAGCACTACTGCCGAGATGCCTAGTAACTGAGCCAGAACCGCCCTTTTTACCCTCCCAACCATATTTTCGCACAAGCTTCACTGTCAAGCATCGTGCACAAGCAAAGCATCGTAATTCGGTTGTTACAAGCGAAGCACAGCTGAGTAACATGAAACTCAATTTGAAGAAATAATTAATTGAACATTTGAAAGTTGAACGGAAATTAGACTAATTTTCGTCGGTGTTTCTGGTTTATTTTAACTTCAACTCTTAGGACCTTATAGTGAGCGAGCGTTTGGCCCTACAGAGCTCTGAGTGGTCTAATTTGATTTTAAAAATTCAATTCATGGGTACGGAAGAAGACGGATACATTTTTTATTCGATTTTCGGATTCTACCGTAAACCAAAAAAAATTGAGGGAGGGGGGGGGACAATTTTTCTAATTTGTCGTTTCCAAAGGTTCATTTGTTTCTCAATACGTAACTGGGTGTCTTGTTTTGCATTGAAGACACTTAGCGGAACCGAGCTAATCCCTGATAAGGCGGCAGTATGGCACTTATCTCTTGATTCATAGGTCCAGGGTGCATTCCCCGGAATGTCCTTCTGTTTCAGCGGGTCCCCTTCCCCTCCCATCATGGCCTGTTCATCCCATTTCTTCACGTAGGATCCTCAGTCTGTTGTTACTGGTGTGAACCTGCAGGACAGGGCCTTTTTCCACTGTTCAAGTCTTATTTCTGAGTAGCAGGATTCTTTATAATAGCTTGTGAATACCAGTCAGTTTTATTTAAAAAAAGAGTAATGGCACAGTGAGTATAGAGTATAAGTGTTGCCTACTTTTTGCAGAAATTGCATTTTTATGAGTGCTGTACCTACCTTTGTTTGATTTTCTGGCTACAATCACTTCAGGTGTTACTTGTTACCTCTGGCTGTTTAGTCATACTGAGACGGTATTGTGTGGAGTCTAAACTTTATGAAGAATCCATGAATGGGTTCTTTTGGGGCCTTCTTTGTCTTGCTTGTGGCCTTCTTTACTTTGGTATTAGACCTCTCTACTACTTCATATTTTAACCTGGTGCTTCTCTTCTACCTACACCACTAAAGCCACTAAGGAAAAGCCTAGATTTTGAATAAGCTATAGGTAGTTAACTAGAGACTTATTTATAAGTAGACAATCATAATAGGGTATTGGTTAGGTCATAGTATAGGGACACCAGGATCAGGTATAAATATTTGTATTTTCTGTATAATAAACCCTTTTTTCCAAATACCATCTAACTAGGGTTGTAATTACAACTCCTTCAATAACCCTATACATCTCTTCTTGCTAGGGTTTTCAAAATATTACAGAGGACATATTACATATAAATATTACAGAGGACCCAACAAACTATTACACATTATTGAAAATAATACACCGGAATCGCTGGCCATCCTTAAGCCATGGAACGAGTCAAAATCATGATTTCCCTGGAAAAAGCTACGTCCAGACATATTTACTGAATTAGGTGCCTTTAGTTGTAGGAGTGTCTAGTGCCAGTCATCACAATAGCATCATGATCTCCACGATTTTCTTAACAATGATTCAACACATTACATAAAACTGTTCGTTACATTGATAACATTACTTGATAACATTTTGATCTATGGTGACGGTTCCCAGGGAAACTAACAGATAATCAGGACAGTTTAAGTACCGTACCGTACAATTCCCAAGCCCTTGACGCTCGTCACCAACCTGTCTCTCTTTTATGAGGGGTTATCAGTCGACATTATGCTGTATTTGTATGGACCATTAAATGAGATCACCTCGTTTAAATTCTGAAATGTGGCATAACGCTGCAGCCTAACTCCCTTGATCTTGCTCCCCTCCACTGAACCCGTTCACATTTTGCCGTTCAAAACGCACCACTCTCGTTGCGCGTAATTACGCCCAAGTGTGGAAAGACTCGAGGGAAGGTGATGGAATTTCAACCCGCGCTATTACCACCTGGCTTTAATTGCGGTCTTGAACATCCTCACCTGTTCCTTCTTCGGGAAGCAGCCTCTCCGGTGATTATAAATTGAAACGAAACCCCCACGGTAATGACGGTATTGAAAAGTTATACCTTCGGGCCGTCTCCCTCTTTCCTCCCTAGATTACAGGAACTAATTATCTCATCTTGGCGAGGGAGAGGGCGAAAAGCAGGTTTTCGAGGTATTTTATATTAATTAAACGTTAATTTTCGTAGGGCTCCTGCGAGGGCGCTGGGCGGGAAGTGTCAGAAGGTTGAGGGTCAAAAGGCAGAGTTAATTAGGCAGCTTGCCCTATTGGTTTTCCCCGTTTGAAGGGCAGCGGGATTCGTGGGTACGTTGGCAAAGGCTTTGATATAAACGTTCCGGACACGTCGGTAGTAAACAACGAGCAACCTCATTATTGGTGATGTCAACAAAAATATATTACTTCTTTTTGCAAGGCCCCTTTGATGGAACAAGTCGCGGTGAGTCGTTAAGAGATTTAATTAGCTGATTATCATAAATTCGTAATCAAGTAGTCATAAATTCTGACGGAATTATGTCAACTGAACTCCCAACCATTTATGATATATATTCGGACCGCAAAATTCAACATATGTTTGGCAATGTTTACCATTCTAAAATTACGTTTCGCACGGTAAGTAAAGTCTATTTTGGTTTATTATTTTCAATAATAAGCCTTTGGAATCGAGCAAGAAAAAAAAAATTTTAACCCCCCCTCAAAATTTGATGTTTTACGTTTCAAGGTACGTAGAATCCGAAAATCGAATAAAAAAATTTCCGTCCGTCCGCCGTACGCCGTCCGCCGTACGCCGTCCGCCGTCCGCCGTCCGCCGTACGCGGCACTTTTCTTAGCAACACTGGACCGATTTGGTTCAAATTTGGTATATGGGCTCCATTTGGGGTCTAGTTGTGCCGCGAAGCTTTTGGTTGATGTAGGTCACTTCTAAGGGGTGAAAATTAAGGGTGGAAATTTTCAAGAGTGCCCTAGCTCGAAAACTCTCGAAATAAAGGTATCGTTTTTTCACCAATTTTAAATAGTACAGAATTTTTAAAAATTTTTGAGACCACCCGGAGCTCTGTAGGACAAACCGTTCGGTCCCTACGAGTATTTGAAGGTTTTCCTTCGATAAAACAGAATCATGAGTGTGAATCGCAAAAGAGGTCTAATCGCCGTTCAAATTTTATCTGACTAAAATGCGATCGCTGTACATTTCTTCGATTTGTATACAGTTTTGCCTTCTGCGTAACCAGTAATCAAATTTCCATATCAAGCTTTCTATTTTTCGAATCGAGTGTGAAGCGTTTAGTTCTTTCTAATAAACTTGATTGTGAAGGTGTGAAGCCATTATAGTGTGGTAGGTAGTACCTACCAATAGTTGGTAGGTAAAAAAAATTGGTAGGTAAAACAATGTTTGTAGGTAAAAAACGCTGCAAATCATTGCTCAGTGATCAGATCACTGATCAGCTGAGTGAGCTCCGAAGCCATTTTCAATGCTATTGAATGGAAGTGCTCTTCCAGGCGTCTCCAGCATTCGAGGAGATCTTCTTCACTCCTCACATCACTGATCAGCTGAGTGAGCTCCGAAGCCATTTTCAATCCTATTGAACGCAGGAGCTGAAATTTGAGAGGGAAGGTCAAGGGAGAATACAGATGGTGGTAGGTGCTATTGATGGAGAACCATTGATCTATACAGAAGGATGATCTATACATAAAATAATAAACCTTTGAGCAATGATTTGCAGCGTTTTTTGTACGGTGTTGAATAAACCTCTTTAACCCTTTATTTCCCGTTGCTCAAAAAAGTTGTTTTCTCGTAAAATTTAGATGTATTTTGACAAATCTATAGAATGTTCGAGCAGAAAGTTCCTAAAAGGCCCTATTACAGACTATCAGCTCAAGAATGATCTCTCCAAGGGCCACACAAGCGCAACCTGAGTCAGCAGAATCTGTCTTTAAACCCTATTTTGTTGGAGTAGAAGATGGAGACTTGGATGAATCCTAGTGGGATGTTGGTGTCAATTATTTCTCACAAAGTAATAGATTCAAGGAATAAGGTGGAAAAGTTCACTTCATAGAGGGATCTGTGTTGTCTTTGACAGTGGCGCCATCTCTGACTAGGAAACCTACAAGATGAGAAATGAGGGCAGAAGGTACCTCGAAGGCCCTGTAAACTCGAGAATTGTTTAATTTATTTTGTTTTCTTACACATTCGATAGTTGAATTATCAGAATAGCCAACAGCTACCTATCAGTTTTGGTTTAAAAGTGGATAAACTGTTCTAGGTAAAAATCGTGCTCTATGAGTTTGAGGTGACGAGAAGAGTACTTTTTGAGGTGTTATGAAAATATTCAACCGAGAGGTCGATTTGAGGTCTTAAATATTTAACCAATGGCTAAATATTTTCAAAAACCCTCAAAAAATAGGTACTTTTTTCGTCACCTCAAACTCATAGAGCACCCACAATTTTTTTTAATTATTAATATCATTTTGCTTCCGAGTCTACCAAGGTAGCGGAAGCTTTGTTTTCACTTTTCAAAGACGAAAAAAAAAGTTCTCCAAAATCAAAATTTTCACTCGCGTTTTGCGTTTTAGACCTTTCTGAACAATTTTGGTTCCGTGTCTGTGTGTCTGTCTGTCTGTCTGTGTGTCTGTCATGAATTCCTTGTAACGCGCATAACTATACGAAGTTATTGTCCGATTTCTATGAAATTTTCAGGGATTGTGCGGGTTGGTGTGTAGACGGTCCCCTATGAGAATCATCATCCCCGGACTGATAGAAGCGACTGCGCATGCGCAAACGTGAATTCCTTGTAACAGCCATAACTACCTCATTTTTTAACCGATTTTAATGACATTTTCAGGGATTACACGAATTAGGTCGTAGATGGTCCCCAATGAAAATCAAGACCTTAAAATTTACATTAGCCTCTGCGCATGCGCATATGTAAAATCCTTGTAACAGCCATAACATTTACATTTTTCATCCGAATTTGATGAAATTTTCTAGGATTGTCCAGATTAGCGTGTAGATGGTCCCCTATGAGGGGAGTAAAAGGTACTTAGAGATTTGTGTTTTGAGATTAACTACTATGCATCGGATCATCTATATAATCGGTTTATGGATACGAGGAAGCTATGTGCCACACCCACTTGGCAGACTTTTTTTTTTTTCAGTAGAACATACCAACGAACTGGATCTACAGGTTATGTTTTGATGATGTTAGGGGCCTATTTTTTGAAATTTGGACTCTCGAGGGTTGTCCAACGTTCCTGGCTAACGAACTCGTCTCTTCGTTTGTTATACCTACCATGTAGCATCATGTAAACAGTTTGAATAAACTAGAAATTTTTGCGAAACTTGAGTTATTGTCCGGAATGACACAAATAAATTAAAAATACGTTTGATTTTTGCGAAAACTTAGGAATTGTTTTAGAGTGTTCCAAAACGGAATACAGAGGAAAAAATGTCGGGAAGGCCATATTAGAAATCCATTCATTGAGTCAATGGCAATTGCTTCATTTTCCATGAAAATTAGTTTAAAAACGCCAGAGTTTGGCAGTCCGCGAGTAATCAAAGCTGGTTGAAGCTGACGGGAGATTGTTACGACGGTGGCCAATCGAATACTGGCTAATTACGTTGGAAAACGTTCTCATACATTTTGAAGATAATCACAATGGTAGTGCGATGAGGTAGAATTTGATGAAAGCTCTCTATTACGGCCCGGCGATCTGCTCATCAGATTATGAAACCTAATCACAGGCTCATCAGCAAAATAAACTCATCGACTCGATTAATGAAGTAAATGAAATTAAGCGGTAGTTCGCTAGACAGGGAGAAATAGGAGTTTGTCACGTTTGGTAGGTAGAAAAAGGGCGTGGAGAAGAATGAATGTTGAATCAGCACACTAGAATGTAACTTTACTTTCCTATCCTGACAACCAAACTTCAGGAACTGAGGACACTTTCCTCATGAAACTATAGGATTATTTAACCACTCCCTTGATTAAAATGTTCACACCAAAGCTAGTCCCAAGTCCAAAAAATGCATCAAATCTTGAATTAAACCAATGAATTGAATGCACTAAGGGACTGTTGTGAAGGTAGCAGATTTACTTAAATCGACTTGGAACCAACGTATCGATTAGGGTACGTTCTAAAGAGTTATTCGACGGTATTTTGCATTACTAATTTTCCCTTGGGGTATTTGAAACGTTGAATAATAGCTGTCTATTCCATAACAGAGCGTTCCAAGCAATCATCTCTGATCCTAAATTTATCCAGGGAATAATCTTATTGACATTTTCATGTCTTTGCTTTGGCACATAAATTGAAAAATCGTCACGAAAACTAAGCAAGTCTTGCTCACGCGATCAATAAATAAAATAGACTCACTGTGTTGCGTAGAGAACAATCAACTGTTTTCTTATTTTGATGCTTGGGTACATGAACTAACAACCTTACTTCACTACCTTGTTGTGTAGTGGTTGACACGAAAATGTCCCAATGTGTTGCAGACTCGTATGCAAGCATTTCCTAATAAACTGGATTGTTTTTCTTCAAGGTATTTGAGCCCTCGAACAACAGTCAATTTACACCCGGGTACAGTTTTTATTTTTCCTGTGGGAGTGGGGAAAAAAGAGGGCTCAGGGTTAAGAGCAAAGGGGAAGTTTCACCCCAACAGTGTTGGACTCACCGTCTTGGACAGAACAACTAAAGCCCCTCTCCCCCTGCTTAGGACTCACCCCGGAA
The DNA here is from genome assembly GCA_009739505.2 of Apolygus lucorum. Classification (NCBI taxonomy): domain Eukaryota; kingdom Metazoa; phylum Arthropoda; class Insecta; order Hemiptera; family Miridae; genus Apolygus; species Apolygus lucorum. The sequence continues at coordinate 14,814,066 of CM019171.2, forward strand.
CCATCTGTACAGTATTAATTCAGGGTGAGCTCTTTTATTTGTGCCGAAAGGCTGCCAACAGTTCTGCTCTCCAGTCTGATCTCTCCATCAATTGTATTTCTCATCTACTTCCTCCCATCTTCCATCCAGCTTTCGGTTGATTATTTTCAATAATGAACCTATGGAATCGACTAAGAAAAAACTTATTGTAAACCCCCTTCAAAATTTGTTGGTTTTCATTTCAAAGTAGGTACGTAGAATCCAAAAATCGAATAAAAATTTGGCCGTCCGTCCGCCGTACGCCGTACACGGCACTTTCCACAGTTACCATTAACCGATTTTGATAGAATTTGTTATGTGGGCTCCTTTAGAAGTATAGTTGTGCCCCGAAGCTTTTGGTTGATGTAGGTCGCTTCTAAGGGTTGAAAATTTGAAAAAGCCCTAACTCAAAAAATGTTGATATTAAGGTATTGTTTTCCATCGATTTAAGATAGTATTGAATTATTAGAATTTTTTGAGACCACGCGGAGCCCTGTAGGACAAACCGTTCGCTCGCTACGAGAACTTAAGGGTTGGACTTACGATAAATCAGAAACACGAGTGTGAGTTGCAAAAGAGGTCTAATCTCCGTTCAAATTTTAACTGACAAAAATGCGATCTTTGTTTTATGTTCGAGTCGTACTCAGTTTTGCATCTTTAGCAACCAGTAATAAATGTCCATATTCCACTTTATTTCTCAGAATTTAGTGTGAATCGCATTCATAATAACGTTGATTGTGAAGCAAAAATATGGTTGGTAGGTAGGGCAAAGCTGTATTCTTTCCAGGCGAGTTATCTAGACAGAAAAAATAATAAACCTTTGTGTAATAATTTGCAGCGTTTTTTGATCAAGATTGCAAAAGCCTATATCTAACCCACAAAAGTTGTCAAAGAAATACCAGAGAGTGAAAAGCTCAGATCCACAAGTAAGTAAAAGTGCATTAAATCAGGAGTAAAAAAAAATGCGACATCTCAAATATTTTCCAAATTGTAGAATTTTTTGTCCCAAAAAACAGCAAAAATTTTCCGTTAGCCTAAAAACTGTTTTTTTTTTTGTTTTTTTTCATTAAAACTTGAAGAAAACACTTGAGGAGAATTTTTTTTAACAAGAATGTGGGTTCATGTTCTACGAAGGAAAAATGTTTACTAAGGTAGGTAGCAGAAAGTTTAGGGAATGAGTGAGTCAAATGGGGGGTGTCCCTAAACTTTCTGGAAGCACTGTAGAAATTGTTTGATAGTGGAGAAGAGGTGAGTGGTCTTGTCAAAACCACAAAAAGACTCTCGAACTCCATTTATGATAAAACATAGCTCGTAATGAGTAGATTTATTCAATAAAATATTTTTGGATCATGTTGAACAAGCTGTATTCTAACTTTCAGGAACCTCTCTCGGTATCATCTCGTTATTGAATCAACCACTTTGAATAAACATTTACGGTGATGGACTCGGGAAAATAATAAACCCCAGAAAAAGGGGAGAACGACTCTTGAAAATTAGGATGAACCGAATCGAAACTTGTTTGAAGAAAAAGGAGGGTGAGGTGGGAGTTTCAACGAGGAAGTAATCCCAGTGAACCCCCTCATTCTTCCAACGGAGGTCCTGAAGACGAGGAAGATTGGTGGAGGGGGTGTTAAAGTTCCCAGTGAAAAATGGGGTTCAAACTCCTTTGGGAACGGAAATAAGAAAATGAGCCGAAAGGGTGGGAAAAGAGGGAATATAGAATCGTCGCTCTTAGAGGAGCGCTCTTAGAAGAGACGAACAATTTTTTTTGGGTGAACAGGATCGGACTATAAAGGGGGTCTTGAGGGATAGGATCAGGACGTAGGAGTTGTGGGAAATGTGGGAAAGGGACGGGGGGAACCCAAGTCTTTAAAAACTCGGATTCGAAAGGACTTCTCTCTCGGCTACACATTCTTCATTCACCCCTATACGAACGACCGGAGCTTTGCTGGGTCCTCCCGGGGAAAGAAGAGGGAAGAGATGTCTTCTGAAATGATTGCTTCGTAACTTGTGATCCAGAGGACTTTTTCTCCTTTTCATATCTCCGCTTATAACTGAAGGGAAGGAGATCCTTTTCCAAAGGGTATTTCATCCCTGGGACCACCGTTGAAATGCTGATGCCAATCTGAGCATCATCGCTAATGCGATTAGTATAATCAGATTGTCCGGACAAGATTTCGTTTATAGATCCGATGGAATGATTAGAAAAGGTGTTGTGTAATGTATTACAAAAAAATGTCCTTAAATAGTGGCAAGAAGACCAAAGAACAAGAAACAGTGAGAAACAATAGAATTCTATACAAACTATAACAAACATTCCATAAAAATTGGAGGAACCTCATTATTGCTTGAGTTAAAGCAATTTTTATGTTTTTTATTTCCATTTTTTATTGGACGCCACCATGGTCGGTGGGCCCGGGGTGCCGCAGCTCATTTTCCCTCTCTTAGTCACGTAACGCTGTATTTTATTTTATTTCATTTTTTTAATGTTTTTTATACTAATTTTTTTGGGATGCCACCATGGTGGGTGGGCCCGGGTTTGCCGCAGCTCATTCTCCCTCTTTTAGTCACGTATTGCTGTATTTTATTTTATTCAACTTTTTCATGTTTTTTATACTAATTTTTTTGGGATGCCACCATGGTCGGTGGGCCCGGGCTTGCCGCAGCTCATTTTCCCTCTCTTAGTCACGTAACGCTGTATTTTATTTTATTTTATTTTTTAACACAGAATGTGTTTTTGCGATGACCTACCGAAAAAAAATCGTCACGAAAAAGCGACAGAAAAAACATCTGGTGATATGTTTATTGGTTGTCATGTTAATGTCAACTCCACATTTATTATTGTTGTTTTTTATTTAACGGATGACTAGTATCGCAAAAACACATTCTGTGTTCCTATGATTTCATACAGAGTATGGAAAAAGAAATAAACGGGGGGGTGCAGGGGGGCGGAGCCCCCCGCCGAGGCGCAAAGCGCCGAGTTTTATTTTCATTTTTTATGGGACGCCACCATGGTCGGTGGGCCCGGGGTGCCGCAGCTCATTCTCCCTCTCTTAGTCACGTAACGCTGTATTTCATTTTATTTCATTTTTTTAATGTTTTTTATACTAATTTTTTTGGGATGCCACCATGGTGGGTGGGCCCGGGTTTGCCGCAGCTCATTCTCCCTCTTTTAGTCACGTATTGCTGTATTTTATTTTATTCAACTTTTTCATGTTTTTTGTTATCACTTTTTTGGGACGCCACCATGGTGAGTGGGCCCGGGCTTGCCGCAGCTCATTTTCCCTCTCTTAGTCACGTAGCGCTGTATTTTATTTTATTTAATTTTTTTATTTTCATTTTTTATGGGACGCCACCATGGTGAGTGGGCCCGGGCTTGCCGCAGCTCATTTTCCCTCTCTTAGTCACGTAGCGCTGTATTTTATTTTATTTTATTTTTTATTTTCATTTTTTATGGGACGCCACCATGGTGAGTGGGCCCGGGCTTGCTGCAGCTCGTTCTCCCTTTCTTAGTCACGCAGCGCTGTATTTTATTTATTTTATTCATTTTAACTTTTTTCATGTTTTTTATTATCACTTTTTTGGGAAGCCTCCATGGTGATTGGGCCCGGGCTTGCCGCAGCTCATTTTCCCTCTCTTAGTCACGTAGCGCTGTATTTTATTTTATTTAATTTTTTATTTTAATTTTTTATGGGACGCCACCATGGTGAGTGGGCCCGGGCTTGCCGCAGCTCATTTTCCCTCTCTTAGTCACGTAGCGCTGTATTTTATTTTATTTTATTTTTTTATTTTCATTTTTTATGGGACGCCACCATGGTGAGTGGGCCCGGGCTTGCCGCAGCTCATTTTCCCTCTCTTAGTCACGTAGCGCTGTATTTTATTTTATTTTATTTTTTTATTTTCATTTTTTATGGGACGCCACCATGGTGAGTGGGCCCAGGCTTGCCGCAGCTCATTCTTCCTTTCTCAGTCACGCAGCGCTGTATGAGCTATGTTGACTTGCCTTACTCACACAATTAACCATATGTTCACGTATTTTGTAGGACAATAAATTCATTATTATTATTATATTAGTGAATCGAAGTCCATACAAATGCGACAGCAGCCTAAAACTACTACTAGTCACTGTTCTCCTTTCTGGACTGAAATTCACGAAGTTAGTTTAGTGTATCCTAGTATTTGTTTTTTGGAGCATTGGATATTGCCATCAAAATAAGTACGACTCGGCCGAACTCCGAGAAAATCTTCTGAAACAAAATAAGTTCGTGAAAATATAAAGAGCATCGCAAGAGTTCTTGCAACAGAGGTTATATTTTTCCAGTGGAACTCTATCTTGGATAACATCCCTTCGTCATTACGGCGACATCCGCTGAGCCTTCTAGATTTGCTTACTTTTTGGCTTCCCGCTCCCAAACTCGTCCGACCTGTTGTGCCGCAGAAGCAGGTAGGGAGAAAACTTTGAAATATAAAAAGTTTGTACATAGAAATATGCTTCTGTCACTTAAGAACTTCAGTTGTCAAGAAGGAGAGAGGATCGGCCAAAGTGAAGACTTTCGAGGTAGTTTCTGTTGTTTTTATTTATCCCGTCTTCATTTACTGATGAACGAAAAAACTTCACGTACATCTTCTCGGTAAATCGGCATGGAGTAGAAGTAATTATCGGCGATCACCTCCCAGAAATTACACCACCATATCACAGAAGTCCCTGAAGTCGTTCCAAATTCTCTTAGTCAGTACAACCTAATTTAACTCACTTAAATTAATTAATAAACATTTCAACATTACCATTGAAAAGTCGCTAAGGGATGCAAAATCCTTACGAAAACAATATGTTTTTCTTGAATTACTTGGGAAGCAGGATAACTCTAAATGTTATTTACCTTTACGTCATTACCCAGTTATTATGTGAATGTTGACTATTAATAAGATATTTTTGTGACGTTAGATGAGTGATTGAAATGTTGATTTCAACTTAACTAAGTAACTCCAATGTGTGCTTGGGCGGCTTTGGCCTCGTCCGGGGTGGTCTCCTTGGTGGATGGTAGCGGGTCTGGAGCTGGCCAGGTGCCTCGGTTTGAGGTGCTGGTTTGTCTTGTGATACGGGACACCACCATGGTGGGCGGGCTCCGGCCCCGCTCCGCTTGTAAGCGAAACGAGCTAATTGTACGCATTCTTGTCTTGTAAAAGGATTTTGAATAAAGACGTTAACATTATTATTATTATTAAATATGCCACAAATCGGCACTACTTGTAAGTCGACTTCAAAACCACCGTAGGCGTGAAGGAAGAGGTTTTCTTTTCGGTGTGTTTTTATTATTACTTTATTTATTGCTTCCTCACTACCGAAGTTAGGGAAGCTTTGTATTCATGAAAGAAGTGAAAAAAAATGTCCTCCAAAATCAAAATTTCCACTTGTTTTTTGCGTTTTAGAGCTTCCCGAACAATTTTGGTTCCGTGTCTGTCTGTCTGTCGGTCTGTCTGTGGTCAATCCTTGTCCCGGGCAAAACTATACTAACCTGTGGTCTGATTTTGATGAAATTTTCAGGGATTGTGCGGGTTAGGTCCTAGACGGTCCCCTATCAATTTCAGAACCTTCGGACCAATAGGAGCGAGTGCGCATGCGCAAACGTGAATTTCCTGGAACCTCGGTTTCTCGGTTTTTAATGAACCGATTTTGCTCAAATTTGGAGGTTAGTTAGGGACTAACTTCTGAGAGACACCCTATAAGTTTCAATCAAATTGGTCAAGCAATAGCCGCTGCGCATGCGCGAACTTTAAATTTATTGTTACAACCAAAACTCCGCAACTATTCAACCAATTTTGATGAAATTTTCAGGGATTGTGTGGGTTAGGTCCTAGACGGTGGACCGCTAAATAAAATTCTACGTTCAAAATACAAATATCATACTACTCGTGCCCACACTTACTTCCAGGTTCCCGTGTAAATTGCTTCTTTTATTGTGTGATCAAATGTTGTGGTCTGCAGGTCAATTAATGTTGAAACCAAATTGACCCCTCATCACAGTCTCTTTTGCATCTTCCTTTCTGTCATCGAGTTAGTGGTCCACAGGTCAGTTTTGAGATGAAAATTAGCACTTCGCGTTTTTTGAATGCGCCGAACTAGGATTTTACAATGCGAATTTACACATTATAATAAACTATTATAAACATTAATACCTGCAACCCTATCCCGCATATTATCGCCAATATTTTGGTATTCAATAACTCTTTGAATCATAATTTTTTCGCCAACTTATTCTATACGTCCATGTTACAATGAGTGAGGAAGCTATACTGCCCACCCAACTTGGCAGACGTTTTTTTTCTGTATGTCGGAACACTTTGCATTATCAATTAGAATGAGAAATTTCAAAGAGGATGCAGCGAGGTTCACTGCGTTCCACTACTTTCTACATATATTGGACAGCCTAGCGACAATTGAATTCTTAACAATCTCAAAATTCCATGGTCTTTGGCTCCTTTACTCTGGAACCAAGTGTTCAGAGAAAATATTTTCTAGAGAATCATCTAGCAAATTTTCAAAAAAATGAAGCTATTGACAAGGCCTCAAAATTTTTAGAATGGACCTTTTTGAAAGTTTTTTTCACTGAAATCCGTTTTGGAACATTTTGAAACGATCCCTGAAGTTTTTCCATAAATATATCATATATATACCATTTATTAGTCACTCCGCACGATAACTTGAGTAAATATTTAGCAAACATTTTTGAGCTTTCGCCAAAATGTTCTTAACAACAAACAAAAGGACGAGCTCGTTAGCCAAAAATTTTGGGCAACCCCAAGGAGTCCAAAATTCAAAAATAGTTCATAAAAACGGAGTTTTCCCGGCTTTTGTGGTTATTACCTTCACAATCATAGTTATAGTATAATATACTATGTCTGAGCACAAAATGTCTGATACCGATGCATTTTACAAAAATGAAAAATAGTCCCAAAATTAAAAATAGTACATACCTATATATTTATCTATATATATAAGGAAAACGTGCGTATATTTGTTGTAACCAGAAATGCAGTAGCCGTGTGGGTACTCTATGAGTTCGGGGAGACGAGTAGAACGTGAATGTGGACTCCTAACATTTTCAAAACATACCCTCTGCAGTCTGCCTACAGTATGTTGGTATGGTATACTAAAAATCCAAGAATCGTGTAAGAATACTTTCTGAAAGAAATTTCAACACCATTGTTCCTTTTCTTAACCATCCCTTCAACTGAAAGATTTCTTTGAAAATTCGCTTATTAATTCATGCTGCATGAATGGACTTTTTAGTTTTCACATCTATCTAGTTGCAACTTTGGTGTGGAGTTTTCCTCGTGCTCATTATGACGATGATTGAAGCACAGCGAGCGCCCGTGTTTGATGACAAGAACCGTTGATTATTGAGAGTACACAGCTATGGGAGTAATTTGATTTGTAAGTGGTATTGATTGGTTCGGTTGATTATCAATATATCAACAGAACTTACCACTTAGCATAGGATCATAAGATCCGTGTGACTAGAATACGGATTCAAGCCAAATACAACACAATTATGGATGGCGTATACTCGAGTATACCCGCTAATAACTATTCCATGTTATGAAATCATCTCAGGGATCAGAATGTATGATGTTGGTTAATGGGAGTCATAATCGGTGTACTCATCAGCGCGGCTAATCCGCGAGCGTTTAGATTGCGATCTTCACTCCTCTCTTGCTGCGGACCGCTTTTATTTGTATCGCGGAGAGGAAAACACAGAATGTGTCGGTATTATTACCAGCAGTATCCAAAACGGCCTATTCTAGAGCACTGTTTTATTGTTGGCCCTTTGGGGTACAACACTTAGCGTAGAGCAATGTCCAATAACACGGAGAAGAGGAAGATGGTGTGAAAGGAATATTATTTTCGCGCGGTATTTAGCGGCAAAATAAATGTTCATCAGTAGCGATATTGCATTATTTGTTAAGCCTGCCCCAGTAGTCCAACTTAATTTTTGCAAGTTAATTTCTTCCTTCCTTTCCAATTTGATTTTTTTCAAAACTTTTTTTCCTATGATGGGGATATATGATTTTCATTTTTGAAGGTGTACAAGTTTGTTTTTCTATGGCATATTTTAGTTTAAGTAACTATTTTCTTTATCATTTATAGAATATGCAATTTTTCCAAAGATTTGTTGATTCTTTCCCACGTGATTTACCTCAATAATTTTGCAATTTTTCCAAGATTTTTCTTGATTTTCTTCGTATATTTTTTCAATTAAAACGTCCGCACGGGATGTATGAAAAGAAAAAACGCTGCAAATTATTACACAATGGTTTATTATTTTTCTATATAGATCACTTCTCTACAAAATCACCAACCATCCAATATGAAGGAAAAAAAAAAAAAATCAAAATCACCAACCATTGATCGCATTTTGGTCAGCTCTAATTTGAACGGAGATTAGGCCTCTTCTGCGATTCTTAAATCGAAGGAAAAACAATACCTTTATATCAAATTTTTTTGAGTTAGGGCGTTTTCAAAATTTCAAAATTGATTTTGGAACCCTTAGAAGTGACCTACATCAACCAAAAGCTTCGGGGCACAACTAGACCCCAAATGGAGCCTACATACCAAATTTCATCAAAATCGGTCAATGCTAAGTGGCAAAAGTGCCGCGTACGGCGGACGGACGGCCAAATTTTTATTCGATTTTTGGATTCTACGTACCTTGAAACGTAAACCATCAAATTTTGAGGGGGTGTTAAAATTTTTTTTTCTTGGTCGATTCCAAAGGTTCATTGATGAAAATAATAAACCAAAAGAGGTCCATCACGAAACGGATTAATCCGCGGTGAACAATAGCTTTGGTCTGGACGAAATGGTCAATGTCCGAGAATCTCTCCAGTCACTACTTGTAATTTTGTAAGTAACTACATTCAGATATTGCAAGGGCACTGCTAAGAGGGAGAGAGAGAGAGAGAAAGTTTTATTGGACATTCTAGGAGAGAAATTGAACAAGGACTCCGGTAGTTGACGGAACGGAAGGTATTTGCCAAAAGTTCAAATTTATTAACTAATAAAAATAATAACTCACCACCTTTGTACGGTAATATATGATAATATCATGTTTTTGCTCAAAAGGAAAACACTTCAATCAATAATATGTTATGAGATTTTTACGAGATGGTTAAACATGAATTTATGACCGACATAAAAATTTCCAGAAATAATCCACCATTCGAATATTTTTGTCTCTTTGGAAACCACACATTGTTCCATAGAGCGATGTAGAAGTAGGTGGATTATTAATAATATTATTACCAGCAGTGGACTAAGTGGCACGTGATGGACGAAGATGCGAGTACTTCAACTTCCTCTCAAGTTTGGTGAGAGCCAGGATATGATGAGCCCTGGAAGGAGGAAGTTCCCCGAATTCGATGGGGCAGAAGGCGAGCCGGAGACATTGATTGACCCTGCGCGCCTGCTAACGAAGCTCTCTTCACTTCAAAAACTTCAACGTTAGGGATGAACCGTGAAAGGGAATCGGTAGGGGAGATCGAAACTGCGTTGTAGTGGAGGGTAGTTAACTATAGGGAACTGCGGTGACGTGGAAGGGTAGAGGAGGGAAAAGGGGCCTAACTACAAATGGATAGCTCGAGAACAAGTTGAGAGACCTTCTCCCGGGGTATGGTTGAGAAGCAGAAAGACCATTATTCAAATACGGTGGTCTCTGAGAGAAGGGAAATGGGAGAAGGAGAGGAGTGGGAAGTGTAGGGAATGGGAAGAGTGAATACGAGTGACGGGAGACAGCGATATTTGATAGAGGGTGATAGAGAGAGACAGCGAACCTTAGATGACAACACACATCGACGGAATAATTACGCATATTCAACTGTGCAGTACTCATTTCACGTTCAACAACTCACAACTCTAGCGAACGCTAATTATGCCTACAATACGCTCAGTCGGCGTACCAGTAGTTCCCAAGTGCGATCCAGGCGTCAGCTTCCTGGTCTCACAGGACTACTCAGACCCTTAGAATTGGCTTCAAAATAAGATTAGTGTTTAAATTTACTCTTTCAAAGCTCGGAACTGCATTTGAACTGCTTGAAAAGAAGAAACTGCTCGTATTATTCAAAATGCCAGTAATCGACAATATTGTTTATTAATTTTCAGACGAGAAAATTCACTTTTACCTACCTACTCAGTTCTTAGCTTTTCATCATTCATGTTTACCCGAATACCCTTTCACTTTTTTGAAACCCAGTACCCACTGACGCCCAGCGGTGCCATACGTCACCCAACTTTTCTTGTACCCCATTTCCAAAATAAGGGTTTGAAATTATTATGAAGTGACTGACACCAACCAATAGACACAAACGTATCGAAGGGGAAAAAAAGTATTTAAAATCCCGGTTCCCCTTAGCGCTCAAGGGTGCTATGGCTCCTTATAAAGTATCGATAGTTTACGAGGGATGAATACGGGTAAAAATATCATTTACTTTGAATTTAAAGCATAACCGTTGTTATGAAGTAAAAAATGCAGTACTCACGCAAGCAAAATTTGAAAAGAGTGTAGGTTCCCACGATATCATTATTTCTGTTATTTCAGATGTTAATTTGGCATCAAAAAAGCACACAATTAAAAACTTATTTTCTAATAGAGCACGTTAGGATATTGGTGTCTCCGAAGGACACTAAAATTAACGGAGAAAACAGTCAAGGCGTTGGAGATGCAGATCTACCAAGCTGGAAACGAGGAAGTAACTTCCGTAAAAAAAAAAAAAAAAAAAAAAATCCGGGCAGAAAACCCGAAATTTGGTTTTGGTCGGAGCTCAATTCACAGTGGAACGAGTACTTCTAAATTTAATCATCTAGTTGCTAATTTGGGACCCAAAATTCTCGAAAACATTTGGGACATCATTGAAGGAGAAGAAATTAACAAATACCTAGGCAGCAACAAAATGTCGACTTTTAAATATTTTCAGAGAAAGTGACGAAAAGCAAATTCGGAAATTACTCACGAGATTCTAACTTGGTGACTTGAAGCCAAGTCAGTTGTTGAGAAAAATGAAATCATTGGCTGGAAAAGACGTTTCGGACAAAATTCTTAAAACATTAAGATTACAGATTTGATGACGTACGAAATGTACTTGAGGGGGAGTAGTGTAGGTACCCACGTTATCATTATTTCTATTATTTCAGATGTTAATTTGGCAACAAAAAGTACACAATTAAAAACTTATTCTCTAACGTGACACCGTCGTAACTTGTTTTATTTGAAAAAGAGCATGTTAAGATCAAATAGATCATCCATTTTGAATCACCTCAACGGAAGTCTGAAGAACACTGAAAACTGAAACCCCCCTTTTGGTGGAACTACACTGATCCCTGGAACATATTCTTGCAGAATTTAACAAGATTGGACAGGCCCACGAATTCCCTAGAATATTTGAATAGTGACAATACTTGGGTGCCATCTGGCACCCGTGGGCGCAAATGGTTTAAGATAATATTAAATTTTTAGAATTTTTAGAGACCACGCGGAGCTCTGTAGGACAACCCGTTCGTTCCTTACGTGAATGGTTTTCCTTCTATAAAACAGGATCATGAGTGTGAAACACCAAAACGGTCTAATCTCTGTTAAAATTTTAGCTAACCAATATCGCGGTTCGTTTCTTTGAGTTGCATTCAGTTTTGATTCCTCAGCAACCAGTAATCAAACTTCCCACATGAATTCCCTATTTCTTCGGAACGCGTGAGAAGCTTTTAATTCTTCCAAATAAACTTGCTTGTGAAGGTGTGATGGTAATTATGTACCAGGTAGGTAGTAGGTACCTATGGCGGGGTGTGGTGTGGGAAAAGTGCCACGGAGTTGCTTGAGTTGAGCATCTCGGTAGGCGTACCCCTTAGTATCACCACCCGCGTCCTGCTAGGCTCATATCTCAATTGGTAGTCTTTCTATAGAGGCACTTCGCTTCATCCCTCTCTCCCACCCCACCATCCTCATCTTCCCTCATCCCTAGCGCCGGCGTCGGGTGAGACCTGGGCGTCCTCCCCATAATATTTGATTGATTTATTAATTTTTATTTATGGCGTAAACAAAAAACAGTGAAAACGGCAAAGCTCTGATCTTTGCAGGCGAGTGATCTATACAAGAAAATAATAAATTTGCTGCGTTTCTACCGGAGTCAGTGAGAGAGCTCCGTGGAAGGATGTTTGTTGCACAGTTGAATTAGGGATACGAGGATTAAATCCTTATTTTTATTGATACGCTATGTGCCACACCCACTCGGCAGACGTTATTTCTGTTAAGATCACCCGTCTAAAAAAATTTAATTCAATTTTCGGATTCTACACACCTTGAAATAAAAAATTGAGGGGTGTTAAATTTGTTTCTTGCTCGATTCCAAATGTTTATTAGGTATTGAAAATAATAAAGCAAATTAATTTTTAACTATTTAGGTATCCTTAATTTATTATTGACATTTTTTTTCAAGTAGAAAATGAAATGAATGTGAAATGAATACCTATTACTTGGGAAAATTGCTACTTGGTACGAGTTCTTAACAGAAAATACTCATGACATCTACTCCATTTCATACCTCATCAGAGTTAGCGCAGAGAATCACCCTTGATGATGTTTACGACATGAATGAGGAGGGGATTATTACGTTGCTAATAAAGTGCATCACTCGGTAACGACAAAGCGTGAAAGATTTATCATCCGTCTATCATTCTAATCACGACCACTTTGTAGTTATCGATGTTATTCTACACGTAAGAGATGTCCAATAGAGGACGTGGGAACATCTTTACTCTCGGGAATTATTATCCACCCGAAACACCTTTTGACGGTTCACAAGCAACGCTTCTCACCTGAATAACTTTCATAAATTCATATTGCTACACGAAGAAGAAAATCTTACATGCGTAAGGGATGTGAGAGCTGGTAAAGTAGGAAAAGCCGTAATTTTCCCCGCTCGTGAGACCGAACCGCATTTTTATTCATCCGGCGTCTGCTATTCTGCGAAAAATAACGGAAATGGCCGCCACACTGAAATTGCAACCGCCTCCCAAGTTTCTTCTTTCACTTGTTCTCCCAATCAATTCAGTAGTTTTTTCTTGGATAAAATTCTACAAAACCATACTCATCTTCAAACACAACTCTGAATAATATAATATCTTCACTCCTATGAAATTGCGTAAATATGCTCTAACTAGCCCTCGAAGCAATAATTAGGTTATGGTAATGTTATAATCGCTTCCGTTTTACCGTGCGAAAATGAGTCCTTATCTCTAAATATTCGGTATCACAATGAAGAACATGAACCTCTCTTTCAGAGTCTTAATTAGGTATGATAAATTCATTGCAAAAATGTCAAGAAAGCAATATGTCGTGGAAATCTTTGACTTTGACAATAATTGTTATTCAACGGTTAGAAATTCAGTGTTAGAGAGCAAATTCCCGAAATTAAAGGGGGTCTCAGTTGGTCGCCGTTCAATCCTCTTTCCTGTTCAGTATTTCCCTAAATCGAAGGGGCTAAAACTTTAAAAGTTGTACCTAAAGTTGAAATGTTCAAGGATTCCCCGAATTAACGTACAACTTTCAAAATTTTGATCTTCAATTTGGGGAAATACTGACCAAGAACGAGGATTGAATGGCGACCGACTGGGACCCCCTTAACATGAATTGGAGAAAGTGGAGTTCAAATTCGAATTTGATTGAATAAGTTTCGGAGCTAATATGTTACGTTTCATGTTTTTATTTCTTCGAAAGGTGTTTTGGCATTCATCGATGCCTTCTTCTGCCATATATAATTATTGGTGTATGACAGCCTTCTTCAATTTTTGAGATTCAATCTTGTGGTACCAACTCTGTCTTTATGCCTTGTGAACTGTATAACTCCCTCATCACATTGTTTGTTGGTATAATTTAATTTGAGTTAATTTAAGCTTCAATTTGGTTATTATCGAATGAAATCAACTCTTCTAATGGCTATCATAGTTAGTATCATTCAATAGTAACTAAATTGAAGGTTAAATTACCTCAACTTGAATTACACCAAAAAACAATGTGATGAGGGTGTTATACAGTTCTCAAGTCATAAAGATGGAGCTGGTTCCAAAAGTAGGAATATGAAAATTATCATCAACCAATATACGGCTGAGGAAGGCACCAATGAATGCCGAAACATGTTCCGAATGAAATAAAAACCTGAAAAAATAACGAATCAAATCGAAACGTAATCATTCAATTAGACAGTCCCGCCTTTTCAATCTCTAAAGATAAAATTCACATTCGATATTGAAATTTACAAAGGAATTCTAGTCAGTATCCTAAATCAAGGATATTTTCATATAAGGGGGGAGGGAGTAGTTTCCAACAAATTTATTTTGTGGATATTTAAAAAAATTGCAAATTATTATACCATCAATCTTCTACTGAGTGACAATATTTACGTTCATGTCAGTGTAAAGCGTAAAGTTGGAGTCATAGACCCATTATTTACGGCCCGTTGTTAACTTTACAGTTATTTGACCCCGTGGAAACCACAAGGCCGTTATCTTCCTTGCCAAAGTAGAGGAGATCATCGGAACACCCCTACAGCCCTATAGTCATTCCGCCCTTTGCAAAGGCAATTTCGCGCAACGACCACTTTTTTTCCTCACCCCGTCGGAGAAAAAAAAATCCTTATAAGAATGGCTCCGCCCCGGGATACAACCTTACTGGCCTCCGTGATTGCCGAAAACCAACGTGAATATTTGACGTCCCAATACCCCGACCCACGAGCTCTAACGGGACCTTCTGAACGGATATGGAAGATGGAATGTAATAAAGTTAGGGAGAAAGAGAGGATGGGAGAGAAGGAGGAACGTCGGATGGAATACGAGGTCTTGGAAGGTAATCAATATTTTGTGGTTATCCGAAGGGAAGGGATTTCGATAACAAGGTTGTAACCTTCCAGAACTGTGAATCACAACAGATCGTGCTCGAGCCAAACGACCCTCAGCCATCCTTGTACCTGTTTACAACCCTATAAATTTCTTTCATGGGTCCACCCTAGTTGAATAATATCCTCCTACATTTTCTACATCCTCTTCAAGCAAGCGAGAGAAGTGACTTCATTACAAACTCAGCATTTTTAGAACGCAATACCTACACGGAAAACTCAAAACATAAAATTTGAAATTTGTCCATGAATCTGCTGAAACCTAGAAGCTGTGTGTTCAATCAGATATTAAATTGAAAGTTTATTTTAGAGTCAAAGATATGAAACATCCAGCACATACATTTATCCTTCTTAAAGAAAATTTGTATCACACAACATTCCTCTTCAACGGAGGAGGTACCTATTATAGGTACCTCCTCCGTTTTAAAATACCTTGATAAGGGACACCCTACTATAATAGTAGGGTGTCCCTTATATGGGTATTTTTAAAAAATCTTCGAAAACTGAAAGTTTTTCCCCCTCTTTGTTTTATTGGGTACCGTGAACTGGGGTGATACTGATATGCTGGGGTAATACTGATCAACACGCCTTTTTTCATATGCATGCGATTGCAGAACTCACACAGTCCTAAATTGGAAAGTTAGGTCGTGTTATGTGTTCGTAATAGAGGTGTGTCGGTACAGCTGTACCGGGACTGTGGAACCGAGTATCAGGTTGGAACGGTTCCACGCAGTGACAAAAACTCGACCCTTACCGGTCCAGTTCCACGGACTGATAAGATATCTTGATGAAACGGCTCTGGACCGGGAAGAGAATCTTTTCTATCGGTCCAGTTCCATCCTCACCAATCAGAATGATCTGATCAATCACCTCATCAATCTGATCATTCTGATTGGTGAGGATGGAACTGGACCGGTAAGGATGTAACCGGACCGATAAGATATCATATAGAATGGTTCAATGGCTCTGGAACGGGAAGGGTTTTGGACCGGTAAGCATGGATCTTGTTCTCAGTTCTGTTCCATGTTGTACCTGGAAGCGCCCTTACTACTTCCATGGACATGGAATGGTTCATGGAATGGCTCTTGAGCGGAAAGTTATCTTCTGGACTGGTTAGCATGGAAGTTGTCTCCAGTATTATTAATTTATTATTGTCATGTTAAGTTCTTATTGTTTGGTAACTATTATTTATAATAAATTGCCTCTTTTGTAACACTTGTTCAAATTCCTTCCTTTTAGCGAATTGTCAAGGAAAATGATGCTATTGTACTGCAAGTTGAGATCATAAGCATGGAAGAAGGACAATAGGGATTTGACAGCCTGCTTCATCCATGTAATGTGAGTGGGATTTGATCGCCTGTACTGGTAATGGAACTGTACCGGTAATTTGGAACGGTTACATCTTTGTCACCGTAACCGTTGGAACCGTTCCAGGGAAATACCTGGACCGACACACCCCTAGTTCGTAACAATGTCATCTCTGGGGGGATATCGTTCCCGCCCGATGGTCTAGGTTACCATGGTAGCTGATAAGGAAATAAACAAATCTCAAAATCGGGCCCAGCTGACATTGTGATTGTAACTTCTGTTGTGCCGGTTAGAGGTGTGTCGGTACAGCTGTACCGGGACTGTGGAACCGAGTATCAGGTTGGAACGGTTCCACGCAGTGACAAAAACTCGACCCTTACCGGTCCAGTTCCACGGACTGATAAGATATCTTAAGATGGCTCTGGACCGGGAAGAGAATCTTTTCTATCGGTCCAGTTCCATCCTCACCAATCAGAATGATCTGATCAATCATCTCATCAATCTGATCATTCTGATTGGTGAGGATGGAACTGGACCGGTAAGGATGTAACCGGACCGATAAGATATCACGGAGAATGGTTCAATGGCTCTGGACCGGTAAGCATGGATCTTGTTCTCAGTTCTGTTCCATGTTGTACCTGGAAGCGCCCTTACTACTTCCATGGACTGAGAATGGTTCATGGAATGGCTCTTGAGCGGGAAGTTATCTTCTCGACAGGTTAGCATGGAAGTTGTCTCCAGTTTTATTAATTTATTATTGTCATGTTAAGTTCGTAAACTGCAACGACATAATTCTTTCCTTGAATTGTTTGGTAACTATTATTTATAATAAATTGCCTCTTTTGTACCACTTGTTCAAATTCCTTCCTTTTAGCGAATTGTCAAGGAAAATGATGCTATTGTATTGCAAGTTGAGATCATAAGCATGGAAGAAGGACGATAGGGATTTGACTGTCTGCTTCATCCATGTCATGTGAGTGGGATTTGATCGCCTGTATCGGTAATGGAACTGTACCGGTAATTTGGAACGGTTACATCTTTGTCACCGTAACCGTTCCAGGGAAATACCTGGACCGACACACCCCTAGTGCCGGTGTCGGGTGTTGTGTGGTGAAGTTCTAGCGAAAAGATTTTGTTTCTACTAGAGGTAAGCATGAAATATCTGCAATTAGTTTGTTTTTTCCGTGTTACTACAGTTGGTTATCTGTTAAAAACAAAAACAAATCATTTTCAGGGGGTGATAGTGATCACGGCCGAAATGCCCCGAAACTATCAAAATGTGATTGGTCCATCATTATTTTTGGTAACAAGTGCTTTAAAATTAGTTGTTTCTTGTCAGTTACCAATCATGTGCCACGAATGGTCTTATTATAATAATAAATACTGAAGAGGATATTACGAGTCTTGAATTTTGGCTTGATTCTGATTTTTATAAGTAAAGAGTTGGTTTTCATTGGTTTTTCAATAAAAATTGTTCTGAAATGAGTTGTTAGTGGTTTTTTTTACCTCAGGGTACTAAAAAATATTAATGTTATTAAAATTATTAATTATTAATTGTTTAAGTTCGATTTTTAATTGTTTTTAATATGTTTAAGTTCGATTTTAAATTAGTGATCACTATCACCTCCCACATAGGGGGGTGATAGTGATCAATTTATATAATACTGATCAATTTAATTTTTTTTTTTTTTTTAATGAGCTTAATTCAACAAAATTTCAAAGTTTGATATAGGATACTGTTCGTAAGATGTGGGAGAATATAAACTATTTTTTCAGATTTTTTTGAATTATTATACTGGTAGTTTTCAAGGAAAAACTGTAGAAATTGATCACTATCACCCCAGTCTACGGTACCTAAATACCCCAAAAAAAAATTGGTCACCCTCGGACAATGCTAAAAAGTATCGCATCGTAACCTAAGTTGATAATAAGAGAACCACCAAAGTGCCAGCTTATTACAAAAACGCAAACATTTCTCCTGCGTCTCGTTCGAGTACAACTGAGTCTAAATTTTCGCTCGTTGTTTGAAAAGGTTAAGTGTCTGATGAAGCTCAGGTAAAAATTTGAACTAGATTGTATTGGGATAGGTTGCCTGGTAAAAAATGGCCCACGAGGGTTGAGCCACGAGGTTGAGGGTTCATGTAACCGCCCATCAATCGACTGAAAATTCTTTCCACGTTATCAAGAAAGTTTAACGAAGAGTTAGGAAGAACACTCTTGAACTAGTCGACGACAATATAAATGTACTAAAAGACCTATTGGTCCCGAAAAATTATTCACTTGGGAGCTTGCTCATCACTGTCTCTTCCTTACAGTCACGGTACAATTGCCGATTTTCTCAGAACTACTGGAGCAAGAACTTTTTCGGTCATTGTCAGCAGTCACGAAACTGTAAAATTTATTTAACAGCTATTTCTGCTGCCATAATAGTATACTCGTATTTCTCTATAAGTCAGGAGAGCGTTTCCTTGACTTGAAGGAAGGTAAGATTTGTACCCCTAAATGCCCCGAAACTTCGGAGAAAGTGTAATCGATTTTGAAAAAAAGAAGACTTTGCTTTTGCAATTTACGAAGTCATCAGAAATTTAAATCACCAGGTAAATTAAATGCGAAATTTCGTCAAGAACACTGAAGGCTTACTAGAATGTCGATGAACCAATTTACGTAGCAGTAAAATGTAGTTCGAGTGTGTTGTTTTGGTATTGTCTCACCGATGTTGTAGCAGTCCTGGGCATATTTGCCGATTCAGTATTGTGCTCCAATACCAAAGTAAAAATTCTGATAAATCATGAAAATCGAGTGACCTAAGAGAAACGATACGTGCCATCACATGAAGAACTTTCTGGATCACTGAATAGTTCGGTTCAATCATGTTCATCGAAACAATAAATACCCAACATAAAATTAAGTTAGTCGTGTGTCATTCCATTATTTTGAATTTAATTTTTCTTGGTGTCGTAGAAAATAGCAAAATCGAAGGCTTCTTCCTACGTATTAAAATCGATGACACCTTCCTCAAGATTCCGGCGCATTTATGGGATACAAATAGCACATTCCTTCAAGCCAAGTAACTCTTCTGACCGGAGAAATGTTCTCTCTTTCGAAAACTCGTCTCCGTGGCGAGTCTCGAACACAAAATCCCCGCAGTAGTTGGTCCGAGAATCGCCACCTAATGACGAGTGGCTCAGCGAACACGGTCACATCTATGGTGAGAAAAGTAGGTATTTGATGAGTTGTTATAAAAACTGCTTCCACTGCGACCCAAAGAGATCCATTGTGGAGTGCCTCCAGGCTATGTTAGCCTACTAGGAAGGGTTTACCAAACACCTCCTCCCCACTTTTTAGCGAAGCAGAGTAGATAGGTGTAGGTCACCCTAGAGGTGATATCAGGAGCTAGGACTAAGATCTTAAGACTGTCGTGTACCTAGCTCAACCCAGTGCTTCGCAACTCCCGTTTCCATATCGCTGAAACAGCAGATGTCCATTGTTATTTTATTTTATTAAAAATAATCTCCCCTCAAAGACTAAAGATCTCTCTGACGGAGGGGGCACGCCATAAAACAAAATAAATAAATAAATCAAATATAATGGGGAGAACGCCCAGGACTTACCCGACGCCGGCCCTAGGGATGAGGGAAGAAGAGGAAGGTGGGGGTGGGAGGGAGGGATGAAGGGAAGTGCCTCTATAAAACGACCACCAGTTCAGATATGAGCCGAGCAGGACTCGGGTGGTGATACCACGGAGTACGCTCACCGAGATGCCCAACTCACGCAACTCCGTGGCACCTTCTTTAGGTGATATCGACCTGTAAGGTTCTGCCAGCATCATACTCGCTCATTTTTTTCCCATTTTCGTTAACCACTTTATGTAAGCAACTTTTGGTGGTTCCAGAAGGTTTGGTGGATCGGTTCTGGCCCATTTGGCAGGGACTCCGATCCTCTCTTGGCAAGACAATCAGAAATTTCATTACCCTCATGGCCTTCAAGTTCGGGAAACCAGAGAAGGGTGAACTGATTGATCTGGCCCACAGATTGAGGGTATTCAGGCACATGAGGAAATAGTAAATGATACCAGTTATAATACATTGATAATTCAATAGATTTTATAGCTCGCAAATACGACGAATTCAGACGATAATTCAATCGAGTGATGAGAAATGAGAAGAATTACGATCATCCTTGTTGTAATAACGTCACGAAGACCTGAATTTTCTTTCCTTTTTTTCCTCAAACTGAAACGTTCGAGTAATACGAATTCCAAATAAAATGGATAGCCGGGAGGATTTCATTAATCCGGAAACGATTCCCTTCAGGGAAAAATTGCCTGCGAGAAGGAGAAAAAAAAATTGTTTTTTTCTTTTTTTTCTCCTCCGGCAACGGAGGTCTATTTGTTTAGGCCAAGGGCAGGGTAAGAACTCGATGACTGGGGGAGGTCGGGACTATAAGTCTTGGCGAGGCCATTACTTCCCATTACGGCCCTGAGAAGAAGAGTTTTTCGGAGTCAATTGCTTTGAATGGCAAAAAGGAATGCGGAGGAAGCGCTTTCGCCGTTCGGGAAAGACAGTCGATTTTTTCAATGTTTTTTTTTTTTTTTTTTTTTTTTTAATCTGTGGTATATAGCATAAAAAGGGGAAACGGGAGTGTGTAGAGGAATGTCGGCCGCTGGGTCTGTCGGTCGGCTTTCAACGCCTCTCGAGGGCCTCAGACCGCAACGGGTCCGCGGTTTTCGGGAGAAGCCGAGATAATTTGAAAGGGATCGGACCGACCAGGGAGGTTTCGAGAGATAAATCAATTTGGGGAAGACAATAGGAATGTCCTTACAATGAGTGACAAGCGAGAAAAAAATACATGCCGCTTAGGTGAGAACAGAAAACAAAACGCTGCAAATCATTACACAAGGGCGTGTTATTTTATTGTAAACATCAACCGTTTACTTCCACCTACAACACTTTCAATAACGTCGCTAACTGAGAACTCTGGTTGCCTTCATTAGGAAATTTCATTCTTAGGTGCCAAAGATGCTCAACTGAGTACAATACAAAACAAGAGATAAGAAAAAGATCTCAATATTTGATCAGCAGAAATTTCAACGAATTCCAGTCGGTGTAAAGTCTTTGCCGATTCACACTCGTGTTTCTGATTTATTTAAGCCCAACTTCTCATAGGGACCGAACGGTTTGTCCTACAGATCTCTTGGTGGTCTCATGCGATTCTAAACATTAAATAACATTTCAAAATTGGTGAGAAAACAATAACTTTATACCTAGAGTTTTTGAGCTACGGCGTTTTGAAAACGTTTTTCGACCCCAAATTGAGCCGCCATACCTAATTTCAACAAAATTGGCCCGAGGTATTAGGGCTGTAACGCTTACGGAGGACCTTTTTTAATACGATTTTCGGATTCTCATCACATTTTGTGGGGGGGGGGGGATTTAAAATGTTTTTTCTTGCTTGATTTCACAGGTTCATTATTGAGAATAAACCAAAAACATTCCCGAACGTAATCAAAACTAAACTCATATTACGGTATCGATTATCGAAGATTTATTCCCTCTTCTCATCTCGTCGGCTTGATGTTATGAAGAAGGTTCAAAGAAAAATTGAAAAAAGTTTTGTGTCACAGGCGTCCTCATTTGGGAGTTTCAAAATGCAGAGAATCCTTCGGGTAGACGTCAATTTTTTGACGTTGATAGAACTAGTAGCTTCCTGATTTTCAGGTAAATGGCAGAATACCAACAGAAATTTTTCCAGTACGAAAATTTTAATATCATAGGAAGATTTATTCTGAGTACCATACTCAATATTTATATGTTCCCCCTAATTTCCTTCCACGGGTTTTTGCCAGAATGTATGAATAGCAAAATGGCGTCTGATACTTGAGAAAAGGTCCTCGGACGGACGGGATGGAATGATCTTACCCAAAACCCCGTTGTGACGGAACATTTAACATTTTCGTCAAGAGTGATCCTCAGAAAAAACGCTGCAAATTATTACACAATGGTTTATTATTTTTCTATATAGATCACTCGTCTACAAAATCAATGGTCCAATGTTGAATGATAGCGTATTGAAATTTCGATACTGCTCTTAGTAATGCAAGACGGCGCACAGACCAACCCAACACACAGGACTGAGCGGTCGTGCGGGTCTGTGCATACCTTGGCGCCTATTACGAGTTAAACCTTCTGCGCGACATAATATGTAAGGCATTTTATACCTTTTAAACATGCTTGGCTCACATTTCTGTCGCTTGGGGCAGTTCTACTTCAATGGCTCCTCTCTCCTCCGTGTCAGTTGGTTATCTATTTTGGAGGAGGAAACATCGGGGATCGACGTTCTCTCTCCATTCCGCCTCAAGTTTCATTTTACCAGAACATACCCTGCTTTTTTTGGGATACATCCCGTTGTGTGTACATGGATTTCCTGCTTTTTAGACATGTGTCCCTCTAATCTATGAATTGTATGATTTTTAGGCATACATCCCTTTCAAGGGGGGTTTAATGCTGAAGAGGCACATGTCCCTCTAAGAGTGAGCACATCTTCCATGCCTAAAAAGCAGAAGTCCCGTCAAGTGAAATTATTCTATTAGCAAATTTTTGAAGAATAATATTTTCAATACCATCTTTTTATTTTCAGTCATTATCTGAACAAGAAAATTACTTAGCATGGCTCTGCCAGATATTTTGGTGACGTTTTTGGTATGGATTCCTCATTTTGAATTCACATGCTTGAAAGGCATACATCCCTCTAAGACTGCGATCACGAAAGGAATGCCTAAAAAGCTGATGACCTTTGGAGTGCAGGTTTAGTGTATGCTTTACAAGCAGGTATCCCTCCAAACCGTAACTCCATTCATGTCCCGGCCGAAGTGTTAACGAAAAGAACCACTCTCTTTTTGGAACTCGATCGTGTAAGTAAAGAAAAGTCCATAACCAGGAATATTTTCTACCACATTCTTCTTACATATTAAAAGTGAAGATTGACATTTATTTATTTTATTAAATAGCTTATTACAAAAGTTGTTGTTCAGCAACACAATATAACTCAATAGAGAAGGTAGTTTGAAAATTCATGTTGAATTACTGGAAATACGTGTTATTATGGTACAATACATTAACAAAATCCACTGAAGAAGCCAAAAAATTGAAATTGCTATGGACGTCAAGGCCGGAGGTATTTTTTCAATCTTCACCTCAGACACTGCGAACCGTCAAAGAAAAAATCGAAGTAGATGTCAAGAATTAATGTATTTACCACACGTGGTTTACGGTGCATAGGACGATTCCTTGGGAAATTCTACGTAGCAAATGGGACACAAAACAAAGGGCTATGACGGGTGGTGAAGCTACGTACATTTAGATTTACCCAGAATAGCGGAGAAGGACACTGGAGGCTAAAAATGACTATTTTATGGAAGAACACCACATCAGCCATAAAACGCTGTCCTCCAACTTGGGTAGATCATAAGTTGATATACATGATACTTATAACAATGGTTCAATCTTTAAGATTTCCTAACCGAGGATTTATTGTTTATAAAATACCACCAGAAAAGCATCGAGACATTTTTTTAAATTTTTTAATAGACATAAATAGCTTGCTGACTTAGTTCGCAGTTTAGCTGTCCCCTTGTGATGCGCAGACACTTTTGGAGACATTAATTGGACAGTAATTGGAGACATTCATATCAAAAGGTACTTTACGGAGGGAAGGTACGAGTGTTATAATCCGATGTTAATGTTCATTTGCATCTTAACCCTCCATCTTCTCTGGACTCTGCCTCATCTTCCACCCTTCTTCTCAGCACATGTGGATACGTGTTTGTCATTAAGCAGAGATAAAACATTATAGATTATTTGAAAATTCTTGGTGAGCTGACTTTCAATCGCCTGCAAGAAACGGATGTCATTCGCGTGAGAACTAGCGGTTGAGTGGCGGGAGAGTGATAAAGAAAAGTGGTCCCCGCCTTAAACGGTTAGACAATCATCGTCTCCCTCCCAGTAATAAACCGCAAAGCCTGAAGTTGGAAACGTGCGATTGTCCCAGTGTGAGGTTTTAGAGATGAAAGCTCCTCTCAGGATGATAGAAGCGTGTTCATCAAGACGAGTCTTCTCCCGCCGCCTCGCTCTGAGGTCTGCCATAGCGTTGCCATTCACCTCGCAGTGCCGCGGGTTCCAGCTCTCACATTAATCATAGCGGAGGATGGGTAAGATACATTGTCCCTTGGCTCTGAAGGGGTCCCTTTCCTTTTGTCAGTCCCTTGCCCTCTGTCCGTTCCGCTCTTCTAATTCCCCCTTCCTTCCCGGGGGTTTCGCTGTCAGTTTTGGTAATGGCGTTTCTCGCATACTTCCCGGGGCGTTGGGTGTAATGGCCACCGCGGTATCATGGAGTCCTGACAGATGACGAATAACCAAAGGGAGACATCCACGAAAACTAACTCAAACCCAACCTCTCGTGAAGTCACAGTAAGAAATAATGGGGATACTGTGAAACCCAGAGTTGAATAGTTGGAGGGACACTATTCAGTAATTATTATAGAACATCCAAGTTCCTTGCAAACGTCCAAAACTCCAACTCTACAAATCATAAAGCACTTGGTACATATCATATTGTGAAGTGATGAGAAAGGTAGACAGTAGAATAATATTCTCAGAAAGGGACGGAGTATTCACCAAGAATATAGATACGAATGAAATTATGAGAAAATTGACCATGCCAAGATAGACCCTGAATTATTGTATATTAATATACAATAAATTTATGTTAACTGGGTTTCTGATTGAACATTATTTCATGTTGCATTTAACCCTTAATTTCCGACTAGTTAAGAAGTTTCTTGGGATTTTTGAATCAAATTTAGAAAACAAGGCCCCATTACTGTCTATCAGCTCAAGAATGATCTTTTCAAGGGCCAAGCAGAAAGGGCGTCAGCAGAATCTGTCTATAAAATATGTATATGGAAAAAAAATGAAGAAAAAAAAAAACATTTTGAAACTTGGAAATATCTCAGTTGGAGAGATCTCAGAGTTCAGAACCAAGAAATAAGATGGAGATCTGCTCCGCGACAAAGAATCAGGAGGAAATAGCTCTTTCGGGAATAATATTCGACAGATATTATCTGTCGCTCTTTTGATCACACGTAGTGTGTCCAATCCAGATGGTTGATCCGCAGAGTGTTTCAGCATGGGCAAGACCTTTTGAATACTTTGACATTGAATGATAGCACAGGGTTCCGGAATTTTATGAGGATGTCCCCAAGTGGTTTTAAAATCATTTCAACGACAATTGGCAGTCGAATTTCGAAAAAAATACCAACTAGGTATCGGGAATGTGTTTCCCGGGCCAAGAGACTAGCTGCCACTCTCCGGTTCCTAGCTAGTGGAGACATGGTGGAAACATCACGAGTGGACAGAGGACTAAACGAAAGCCTCGCGGATGAGATTCACGACTTGCGCAACATTGAGTCGAAGAATCCCATTTTCGATGGGAGTCTACTTAAAGAATCCCAGTGCGTACTAGGCTTTAAGAGACGTAGGGCTACTGCCTTAGCTTCAGGAGAAATCCAGGGGAAATCAAGTGTTTGGACCTCGAGGATGGAGCTTCTCATATTTTAAAGACTATTGTGACTACAACGCTTAGCCATTCTACACAGGCCCCGTCCAACAGGAAACGTCAACCAGATTAAATGTAAAACGGAATAAATACTTTTTGGAGTTTAAAAAATATTGTAAAATTATTAAGGCCTGAAACTTTCTCTTTGGTGGGATGGCTACTGGAAATCCCATCTATGGAGATTTACCATAGGTCATGGGAAAAGTGCAGATGACACGAAATTCAACAAGAAGTTACTTGCATTTGGACGATAATGAGAAAAGTAGTAGAGTGATATCGTCATTGTTTTGATGCTTAAGTAGAGCATAATGAAAAATCCTGTGGTTCTCTTAAGTTGAAGGGCAACCTTCGTTAGGTGGCCCATTTCATTGGGACCATTCGTCAACGCGTGTTGCACGCGAGGAGCCTAGAATAGAAAATAAAGGGAAGGATTGGGTAATACCATCAGTCAATGGGAGCTTATGAAGTGAGTGGAACCATTGAGGTGGGGACTGAATTGAGTGAGTGATTGGGGTGCAGGGGGGAGGAGGAACACAGAATCCTGGCTGATGAGGAGGATAAGAAAATTGGGTCTTCTGAGGAATGGCTCGTGACATCGTTATCTGGAGTGACTGAGAAGGCAAAGTCTCACGTACTTCTTTCTCTCTTCATGTTACGTTTTCTCTATTTCTCGTTCTAAGCTCTTTGGATGTATGTCATTGTTGGTTGGAAGATGAGAGAGATGCAATATACGCTAGTGGCAACACCTGCTATCTCATTTTTTGGCTGTTTCGGTTTAAGAACCGTTTTGGTTTATTATTTTCAATAATGAACCTTTGGAATCGACCAAGAAAAAAAAATTTTTAACACCCCCTCAAAATTTGATGGTTTACGTTTCAAGGTACGTAGAATCCAAAAATCGAATAAAGATTTGGCCGTCCGTCCGCCGTACGCCGTACGCGGCACTTTTGCCACTTAGCATTGACCGATTTTGATGAAATTTGGTATGTAGGCTCCATTTGGGGTCTAGTTGTGCCCCGAAGCTTTTGGTTAATGTAGCTCACTTCTAAGGGTTCCAAAATCAATTTTGAAATTTTGAAAACGCCCTAACTCAAAACATTTTGATATAAAGGTATTGTTTTTTCTTCAATTTTGGATTCTATAGAATTTTTAGAATTTTTTGAGACCACCCGGAGCTCTGTAGGACAAACCGTTCGCTCCCTACAAAAATTTGAGGGTTTATATTGAAATATATATGAATAAATAAAAACACGAGTGTGAATCGCAAAAGAGGCCTAATCTCCGTTCAAATTAGAGCTGACCAAAATGCAATCGATGGTTGGTGATTTTTTTTTTTTCTCAAATTGGATGGTCGGTGATTTTGTAGACGAGTGATCTATATAGAAAAATAATATACCGTTGTGTAATAATTTGCAGCGTTTTTTGAAGGGAATTTTGAATCGTCTGTTTGGTGGGGAATCGAATGGTGAAATTATTTTCTTCATCAGGGCAACAGAGAGCGCGTAAATCACAATTTACACTTATCAGTTAACAGTGGTTATCTCAATTTGTTCGCCAACACATGCTATCTCAGGAAGGCGACATTTCTGATGGTAAGATTTCCTAAGTGTATTATTGAGAAATTCATGTGTCTTTTAGTTTTTATACCTGTTAAGAAGTTTTAAGGGAAGAGTGAGTCCTATGCAAGAGATAATTAAGTTGTTATTTATCAATAATCAGGGATACAAAGTAAGGCGTTGAGATAGCGCCTGTTGCTTACTGAGATAGCAACTGTTGTGCAAATCAGTTTTTTGGCTCCCCTGAAAATTTTCAAAAAATGTGATACCTGGTGTTGTCACATGCGTGACGACTATATTGTTTATATTATAAACAACTTTCCGAAAGTGCGAACCTACGTGTTTCACAGAACGTCCATTATGATTTGATTTGCTGATTCTATTCTGTTCCTCAAAGCAAATCCTAAAGCTCCATGAATAGTCGATTTTGTCGACTTGCCATCATAATTCCAGATTCACCTCCGGCATCTTTGAAATTCTTATTCATTAAAACGGCTGTAAAATTGAAAGTCTTGTTGAATGAGCTTTTCCCCCCTCCACCGAATCCCTTGAAACCCAGTAAATAGGTATCGTATTATTCACAAAGTAAGTACCAATTAGAATTGAAAAGCTACCCATGTAGGATGACGGGTATAAAAACAAAGATGTTTTTCCGCCTTTTAAGCTGATGAAGTGATACCTGCAGCATCCCACACCTATGTAAGCCAACTGCATCAAGCGGTTGAGTATAGCTGGGTTCACATAGGTGCTTAAAGTCCGTAATGCATGTTTTTCTGTTGTTTTAACTTAGCTCTTTATGGGCCTGCTTTTCAAATTGCTTGCAAGTTCATTCACCTCTTGATGCCTCAAAGGTATTGTTATTATTAAGAAACCGAAAACACCTAAAACTTCGGAGAACACATCGCAACTAAAAGCCCTAAATTTTCCCATTAGCACAATCAACCCACCTGCTGGAGTATCTAGTGGATTCTAAGTCAGGTATAAAATCATGTCATTTTATGGTTTATGCATCAGCCTAAAACACCTGCAAACTTCGAATGATCAACAGTTCATATACAATCATAACTAGTGAGTCTGTACTACCACTCGACAACAGAGTATTGAACCAATGCTTATCGGACAGGTTTACATCTCTTGAGACCACAGTGAGATACGTGGTCTCTGCTGACCGTCGAGCGGACTGTGAACATATCACAGGAAACTGATGATGAGCCCTGAGGGAGATCCCGCACTAGAGAATGTACCCGTATTAACGCCTGTCACTGTTACGACTAATATTATATCGCGCATTGTCACCTCATCTGTATCTTCCTGTGAACACCAAAACTGATATGGACTGTGTTGAAGCTATACGAAAATCTAGAGAAGGATCAATTTTTGGTCATTGTTTTTGCACTTGGCAAACTCCAGATATCTTCACTAGTCAGTAGAGCCACTGGGCCCAAGAACATCACCAACGTCTAAACCACACCGGCAGCTTTAGTTCGTCTATCCTCCGCTGAGGATAGTAAAGTGTGTTTTCCTTGTGTCTTCTGCTTTGCATTATGTCTAGCTTTATCAAATACCTGAGCTTATCTCTTCAGTCCTGTCGTTGTCATTCTTTTCCAGTCGCATCTTTCCAAATGATGATGATGTTTATTTTATGCGAACAACGACGACGAATTTTGTGGTGATACAAACGTAGGCAGAGTTTGAGTAGACAGCTGACCATTGGGGGTAATTTCTCATGAATTAACTTAGGGCGGAATTCATAGACAAGGCTTGAGTGTGAGCGAGCACTCAATCATCTGAGTTGAATAAGTACTTTGTATTCATAGTTGATTGACACGGCTCATTTAAGTGTTGTGGTCGCCTGAGTGCACACTGAGCCTGAGGGGACGCTCAGGGGCAGCTCAACTCAATTTCACCTCAAGTTAGCAGCCTTGATGTGGATATTTCCCTGTTTCATTGATATTTTGGGAAAGAGCACGGGGAAATTTCCATCTCGTATTCTGCATTGATCGTGAGTTATAACCTTGTCGCCGGTTCTCTGTTTAGATGGAAAGCCCATGTCAAAAAAAGGAGACTCCAGAACAAACTTACATTGTATAACTATGTCCTTAAACCAGTCTGGACATATGGAGATCAGCTTTGGGGCTGTACGGCTCATTAAAATCGAGACATCATTCCGAAAAAAAAAAAATCCAATCATTCCAAAGATTCCATAAAAATGTGCTAAGAACGGTGGTCAACGCACCGTGGTACTTTTGAAACGAACGTTTCCATCATGAGCTTCGGATCGAAACAATAAACGATGCTATAAAGCGACAAGCTGTGAAACACCTACAGCGGCTAAGATGTCACATCAACGAGGAAGCTGTCGAACTCCTTGATGCAAGTGATATCATCAGAAGATTGAAGCGTACCTTACCACCTGACCTAGCTTACTTGTGAAGCAGTGAAGTGAAACATTCACCATAATCAACAAAACTCAGTGATGTATCTTAGTTTTAAATATTTGTCCATACTTTCAAAATAATATTGTTGACAAGTTACACTTGGTGGAATAAATAACATTGAAAAAAAAACCGGTTCTCTGTGGTTACAACAGTAATGAAAAGTTTCTTATTGCATTTTCGTTACTGCGGATGTGCATGCTAGTTTCTCTGTTTTGTCCGATTTCCTAAAATGAACCTCCTAGAATCAATCAAATTGAAGTCTGTTCAATTATATGAAGGTGCGGACATTTTGTTGCAGATTTGTAACTTGACTTCTATCTCCGCAATTTCATCAGTTGGAATGAATTTGCTGCCTTGGACTCGAGTACATTGCTCTGAAGAAGGAAAGAAATTATGATTTCCTTAAAATCTCAGTAAAAGTATCTATCTATTATTAGGTAATTAAATAGGTTGGCTACCTACCATATACGAGACGGTATTATCATGCTCTTTCAATTTAGAAAGATCGGACACCGCTGTAGGTACTATGCGAAAGAAAGAACCATCATTCAAAGTAATAAATAAAAAAAGAAATTTTGGTGTCCTTGTTATGCGTGTTCCTAGGCATCTTTAACAAAATCAACCCATTGTTTGTCTCAGACATATAAAATTTTCCCGGCCAAATGAAGAAGATTTATCCACAAGCAAATGTACGAATATTTGTATAAGGTTTGGTACCCTTTAAAACCTTTACCTACCTACTTATTCATTTGTGTGGAACAGCATAAAGCCCGAAATAAACACGTACCTATATGGATGTTTTTTTTTATTCAACTACTACTTCATTGCCAACCCATTTCATTTTTACAAGTATTTTCTACTACATCTGCTTTTTACTAGATCGTAAAAAATGAATGAGTAGGTATTGAGAACATGGGCGAGAATGTTTGACAACTTCAAGTAAGAAACTCACAATCTCGGAAGATTTCGCCGAGTTCGGGAAGACAATATTGAAAATACTGTTACAAGGAAATTCAAGTTTGTGATGATTTTCATTGGGAATTTTTGACGGAAAAACTTGTCTAATCGCCATATTTTGGTTTATTATTTTCAATAATGAACCTTTGGAATCGACCAAGAAAAAAAAATTTTTAACACCCCCTCAAAATTTGATGGTTTACGTTTCAAGGTACGTAGAATCCAAAAATTGAATAAAAATTTGGCCGTCCGTCCGCCGTACGCCGTACGTGGCACTTTTGCCACTTAGCATTGACCGATTTTGATGAAATTTGGTATGTAGGCTCCATTTGGGGTCTAGTTGTGCCCCGAAGCTTTTGGTTGATGTAGCTCACTTCTAAGGGTTCCAAAATCAATTTTGAAATTTTGAAAACGCCCTAACTCAAAACATTTTGATATAAAGGTATTGTTTTTTCTTCAATTTTGGATTCTATAGAATTTTTAGAATTTTTTGAGACCACCCGGAGCTCTGTAGGACAAACCGTTCGCTCCCTACAAAAATTTGAGGGTTTATATTGAAATATATATAAATAAATCAAAACACGAGTGTGAATCGCAAAAGAGGCCTAATCTCCGTTCACATTAGAGCTGACCAAAATGCAATCGATGGTTGGTGATTTTTTTTTTTTTTTTTTTCATATTGGATGGTTGGTGATTTTGTAGACGAGTGATCTATATAGAAAAATAATATACCATTGTGTAATAATTTGCAGCGTTTTTATTAGACAAATCAAATAGATAGGTAGTTGATTTGCTGTACACTATTTTCAGTAGGAAAATCTGATAATAAGTGAGGCTGAGGGGCACTTAAGGTACTTCCGGCTAGCCTCAGGATTTTGCACCTTCGAATCGCGGGTGGGTCTCAACTCAAAGCTGAGTTTGATTTAGAAATCAAACTTACGTTAAGTGTGCCTTTAGAAATCGCACTGAGGGCGCACTCAAATCTTGTCTATGAATACAATTGAGTGTCCGCCAACCCTTATCGATGCATTTGAGGGTGCATATTCCGCCCCTATTCTCCTAATAGTTACTATTGACTTCCGAAGATCTTGTAATGCTGCCGGTTTGGTTTAGACGTTCGTTAGAACATCACATATTTTGAACCATTGAATAATGGTTGAGCTCCATCATTCTCTTCCAGTTTGAAATAATGCCCTTCCAAGAAAACATGTCTAGCACGTAATTCACCCCACATCCATCATCACGAGGTTTTTATAGGCTTAATCAGTATAGTCGCCTCAGAGTAAGATTTTCCGAACAAAAGGAAACCCAACAATGGAAAATCCCCTCTCGACTGTTGCAAATTATTCTGCATAGTTGATGAAACTCTTTCACACCTACCGCACGCATTGTTCACGGACACGACAGAAGGTACGTTATGTGGGGAGGACCTTCCCACCCCGTTATTAGCTGAACGCACCACTTCCTCCCGAGAGGGTTAACAAAATGGAGAACCTGATGGCGACCATGACGAAGAGGGGAGAGCAGGCTAATCTCCGTGAGATATGCGTTCATAGATCACCATGCTCGGTGTCCACGTACCCCTACAAATTACCCGCCACAACGCGGCCATCTGCTCTGAAGAGGTCGGCTTTAAAAAGGAGAGGAACGATAAAAACTCGGTTTTCGCCGACCGTACAACGAAAAATTCCAACTTTTGTTCTATTTAAGAAATAAAGAGGAAACAAAAACACGAACACTGGTCTACACGGCTGGGGTCACTAGTGAATGACGTCAGACCGTACCCTCGTGATGCTCTATCACTGCCTCTATAGTGCGGGTCCCGTGCTTTTCTTATATTTTATTTTGATCGCAATATGTTGTTAACCTATTTATTACCAATGCCTCGTGCTATCCGAATTTGGGTATTTTTTTTTGGGAGCGGTACAGCTGGACACTCAAAACATTATTCGCCAGCTGAATGGTGGAAATTATTTGCTAAGTGGCCCAAAAATGGCATTTTTGGTGCGGCCAAAAATGTTGGATTTATCGATCCAAACTCGTAGATGAATTTGATTGGGGGTGTGAGCAAGCCCCCTCTTGCTCACTATTCCCCATCTCAGGCCCCAGCCGTCAGTAAGCCCTGATCGCCCTCCATCCCCATTGTCACAGGCCACAGACATCAGTAAGTCCTGATCCCCCCCCCCCCTTTAGATGATCGCAGGCCCTGGCCAGCAGTAAGTCCTAGAAGAGAGAGAGAAAGGAAGAAAGGAAGAAAAGAGAAGAGAAAGAAGGCCAAAATTGGGACTGGCCTCCCCCCCACTATTATTTCAACACCAAAGAACAATAGACCATAAACCATTAAGCATGAATGGAAGAGCAGACCAGCTGACAACATCCATCTTACCCAAGATCACCAACTTTTCGGCATGTTCAGTTGGACAACCTGATATGAAGAGTAAAAGGCCATTGTCTTAACGATTCCAGCTCATAACCCCCTTGATGCTCGCCTAACAAGCCGCCTCGAAGCTCTCTCCCTCTGTCTCAGAACGCTCTCTCCCCTGTATCGTCCCGACTCGAATCTGTTCGATACCCCCATTCAGTCCTGCCTCCAACAAGTGTTGGCACTAGGTTTTAAACTGTGAGGAAAAGTTTAAGTGCTCTCTCTTGCCCCGACCTGCCTCCCCTGGAACTCCGCGACACCTCCAGCCTAGGAAGAGGAACGAGGACGCCGAAGGACCAGCCCGGAACCCTGCGACCCCCCTTCTCATCTCTGCCTCCCGTTGAAGGACTCGCCTCGGTACCCCTTCCACGTGAGTGACTAAAATTCCTATCTATTGGCCAATAATAGGTAGTGGTGCGAAGTGTCTCAGTAATAGAAAGGTTCATAGGAACATAGCTATTGTGATCGTAACTCTAAGTACCTGATCAACCTTGTCAAAACAAACTGTACCTAGTCATAACGCATAGTACCTACAGGAACAATTTTCAAAACCATTCACCAAAGGACATTTATCCAAGAAACCATTGTACATATTGACATTGTATCGCCCTTCAGGCTACCCGTATCATTGGATCGGGAGGAACCGTTCCTTTTTATTATTACAAGTAGTTCTCTAATCAACCTCACCTTTTCACTGACTACCACCCGCTCCTGGTTCTGACGAATATCTTTCATGGTGTATCGCAATAGGTAGTTAACTTCATAAATCAGTAACAACAATCGTAACTTTCAGTTTCTTTATTTTCTTTTCATATCGATACACAGGTACATAAGCCCTTCAGGCAAAAACAAAGCATTACAGATCGTTACTTCAAGAGTGTGTCGCCGCCACCTGCTACCGGCCGCTTTCAACATCGCTACCAACAGATAAGTATAACGCATCATTCCTAGTAACCTTAAGTACCTAGTCCCTTTATTTCTTTTGTTTGACATACAGGAACACTTATTTCAAACTGGTGGCAGCTACCACTAGGTCTCTTAGGTATAATTAGGAACTGATCAACACACTAAGTAACGATAGGAACAAGCCCCTCCGACTTGCGTCCTAACCCCCTAAACTGGAACCCCGTAACCTTCAGTTACGATTCCTCATCAAATCTTTATTCATTGATTAACTCCCCCTTTAGGAAGTCGTACGTAACGTCACGAGCTTACAGGGGTAATATTAAATAGTTAGTTAAGTAGAGTAATTATGTATAGTTGATTTTTCAAATATGATAAGTACCACCTGCTCAGAATGACCACAAAAAAGGGCTCTTACCCTCGGCAGACGGATGACACGTCCATGAATGTCATGTTTTTTGTTGTTTCGATTTTTGTATTTTGTTTATACTATTCAATACACATGTTTTCTCCTTCTTCTTTGTTACCAATAATGTTTTGCGACGAAATTCAAACTAGTGCCTAATGTTTTAGGACGTTCCACAGTAGGCCTTGGGCGCCCTCATGCGACTGATCTGGGGTGAAGCATGACAACACTCAACGGAGAAAAAATGACCACAAACGAATCTGTTTTAGGTATAACACTCTGAATCCAAATCTGCGTAACAAAATCTCAGGTGTATGTCTGTGTGTGACAGTCCGTATGTGACAAAATCTGGATTAGTTTTCAACCGATTTGCAGGGTTCTTTTTGGTTTATTATTTTCAATAATGAACCTTTGGAATCGACCAATATAAAAAATTTAAACAACCCCTCAAAATTTGTTGGTTTACGTTTCAAGGTACATAGAATCCAAAAATCGATTACAAATTTGGCCGTCCGTCCGCATTGTTCCTTTTCTTAACCATACCTTCAACTGAAAGATTTCTTTAAAAATTCGCTCATTGATTCATGCTGCATGAATGGACTTTTTTTAAACAACATAAAGGTTCTAGCATAGACGACTTGTCACTTTTAAAAAACTCAACAAAGGGAAAAAACTCAATTTGCTGCAAAAGTAATTTAAGGCCCTTTTTCAGAGAAGACACAAATAAAAAAAACTTTTAACAAATCAACAATTAATCAATTCTCAATCATCATTTTGTCAATTCTTTTCGAATTGCATAACCCAATTTACGACCTCGAAAAGTATTAAAGTATTAAATAATAAGTATCAGATTTCAAGAAGTTTAATGTCAGATCACAATATTCTCGACCACTAATTAAAAATTGAATTTATGTTGACTTACATTTTCAGCAATTCTCGTTACTTTTCATATCGTTACAAGTTGTATTTCACCTTAACTTAATTTTAAAATTGCATCAAATTAAAGCTTTTAATAGTGAGCATCGGATGTACGTTCAATTTATTCGCTAGATAGCACTGTGTGTAATAGAAAGCGGGAGGTCGTCCTCATGAAAAGACACAGAGGCTCACAACAGACCTAATAACAAACTCAAACTTCGGTATTTTAAAAATTCCCTCCTAGATCTCGACGAACAATTTGAGATCCCACAAATGAAAGTCCATTTAGCTGTTTGCTCGGAAAACTGAATCATGCAGTCAGGCATTCACAGACTGCGTAAACAATAACATTGATCTCCTTGTCATTTTTTTTGGACCGGGTGAAAGTAGTAGAATACTGCGGTTTACTTTCCTCCCTCTCGCCAGTCCACTTTCAAAACACTAGCAAAAATTAGGAATCCCGTCCTCCTTTTTTTGTGGGGATTTTCTCTTATCTAAGGGTTTTACTCCTTTTTCGCGTCCACATCCTCTCTTTGGTGCCCTCCTGGAACATAAATCCTTGGCCTGCTTCTTCCCTGGGTTAAGTCCACTAATTCAGCTGGAATCCTTCGCCAGAGTCTTAAGAGCTCCCGGTATCTTTTCGCATCTTCCTTTCGTTTTCGGACGTTAAAGCCGGGGAAGTAAAGTTGTGGGTGGGTGTACAAAGGGTGTTTTGCAGGAAGAGAGGCGGAGGGGTATTTTGAGATTTACAGTGATGGTTATAGACGAGAATTTAACTGGGAGTTTGGAGTTTATCTCAGTTTGAGCCCGGATCAGTACTTGCTAGTTTCTCGTCCAAATTACGTTTTAATATTCAAATGAGGCAACGCGAAAACGTCCACATCAAATAAATCGAAATCATGCAGTTTATTTAAGTCGCTTGACGATGCTGACCAATGTTTTCATGGAATTATCAAAATTCAAATTTTAGGGCAAACTCATACGTGCTGGACCACTAATGATAATACAATAGTTTTGATTCAGACCCGAATAACCGAATTAGGGCGGAATTGTTTAATCAGATCGAGATATAATCAATTCATCAGAATATTGGACCAGCAGTTCATCCACACTCTAGACATGAATGGGACCGAAACGAGACAGGGAGCTCTGAAACCAAAACGCTGCAAATTATTACACAATGGTTTATTATTTTTTTTCTTTTTCTATATAGATCACTCGTCTGCAAAGCCAGCAACTCCGGGGCACAACTGGACCCTACACAATGGAGCCTACATAGCAACTTTCATCAAATCGGTCAATGCTTAGTGGGGAAAGTGCCGCGTATGGCGTACGGCACTACGTACCTTGAAACGTAAACCATCAAATTTTGAGGGGGTGTTAAAAAAAAATGTTCTTGGTCGATTCCAAAGGTTCATTACTGAAAATATTAAAACAAAAGTGAACGTGATTTATGCGCCTCCACGTACACCGGCTCCTATGTTTGCACCGGCTCAAAGATTTCACTTAATTCAGGAGGTGGCTTTCTAATGAAAATTAAATATACCGCAATTTATTCTAAAAATAGAAAAACAAAAATAGTAACTATGGAATCAAAATGTTACACACACCTTAGGAGCAGAATCTGCTCCTATCTGAAATATCTAATGTTTCTAATAATTTCAATTCAAAACCGGGCATGGGCACTTGTTGGCACGCGGCGCACGTTTCCTCCTCTCCAGAAGTTTTGTCAAATATAAGAAGGTCTCACCTTGCTTTTAATTATTCAGCAGAAGAACTACACATTCCTATAAATTGTAGGCGTTAAATGAAGTGAGAAAAGTAAAGTGGTTCAAAGTTGCCCCAATTGTCTGTACTGTCTTTCCTCAATCTATTCCAGCGATTCCGAATCGGTTGAATTATTGGTTGATCATTCTGGCAGAGAGCTTACAGCTGATCTGACTCCGTATCTGACATGTTTCCGTTACTAGGGATGTCAGATTCTTCAAAATGAATCGATTTAAATCGAATGGATCTTTTAGAAAAATTCAAAAAAAAATCAATATCATTTTTTTTAAAGTATCGATATTTTCACTTGGGTCATTTCAAAATTTGGGGTTATTTCTTGTCACGCAGCTTTTGTGAACACTCTATTTGTCTTGGAAATTCAGAATTTTTTCAGGGAGATACAGCAGGTTGGTGTCTACAAAGATCACATAGAATGAATTTCACTAATCAATTAACTCAGATAATTAAAAATCATTAATGATCCCAATTCTCTCTCCCTACACCTGTCACAAAGGGTAGGTTGGGAACTTTGAAAATTTTTGGAGAACTCTATATTCATATTTTAATTTAAGTAAAAAACGTTATTGGTCCAGGATACTCTCCTCTTCAGGAATAAATTAGAAACGAACGAAAATTCCATGAATTGGAAGGGTTTTTGCTATGTTTTGATGCTGTCACAAGGTTTTAATCTCCCTCCCTACAATTTTTTTGAAATGCCTGCCCACTCCTGGAAAACGATTATTTTGTGTCATGAAAAACAAAAGTGAACAGTGCTGCAAGATGGCTTCCGAAGCTACTGAAGTTTGTTGAATTTCCAAGCTCCCAGTTGTGTGGGTTATGTTGTGAAGTGTTGAAGCTTTGAGAGTAGGTAAATACTTTCTCTCTCCCTACAACCACCTCACTCATCAGGGTAAGTGTTCAACTAAGTTTAATTAAACTCAAATTACAATTATGAATGCCTTAGTGTTATGTATTTTTTCTAACGTTCAGAATCAATAATGGTTAGGCCAGTAGAGAGTGATAACCTCACAAATCTCTCTCCCTACAACCTCTCTACCTACAACTTCTGGGAAGAGGCTGGTTTGTAGGAAGAGAGATGGAATTGCAGGGAGAGAAGTTTTTTTTTCAAAGCCGTTTACATTTTTAAGAGTTACCTGAACTATTTACACCGCTGGGTCATATAATTCTGACTTTTCATTAACCCACATTTTACGAAAGATTAGACTGATTGAAAGACTTGAAGAATCTGATATTTCTGATGTACCTAGATTATAGCTTCGGACTGTGATTGCGATAAGTAAAGACTCCTAAACTAAGATTCTCGTATTTTGAAGGAATAAAAAGGTTTCATGAGTTCAACTCACACTTGGTTTTCTCTCTCCCTACAAAGTCGAAATTATGGAAAAAAATTCAAAATTCTATAAATTTGAAACTACTTGATAAAGTGTGCGCCCAATTCAGGATCTGCCTTAGTGGCCAAAACAAAGGACGTTTACGGGAGAAAAAACATAAAAACTTCAACAATAATTTATGGAAAAGTTCGAGGACAAAATAACCCCAAATTTTGAAATGACCCACATTTCTATATCGATATCTATCTCGATATCTTCCACATATCGATTTTTTCAAGAATCGATACTTTCTAAGCAAAAGTCATACTCAAGTAAAATTACCAAAAGCTGGAGCTAACTCTTGACCACTATGTATTCAAAGATTACTTGAATTCTATTATTATGAAAAATGCACCTGAAAGAACTCAGCTGATGGCAGACCTGGAGATAGCTCCCCAGAGTTCAACACCAGAGGCTGTTTTCAGCAGGATGCTGAAAGGTGAAAGGAGCTGGAATGCTGCGGCAGAATACACGGAGAGCATCCTGACAAGGAAGATGCTCTTAGAACGAGAAAGAGAGAGGAGGGAGCATCTGGTCCGCCCCCTCACCTAGAACTGATTAAACGCCCCAGGACTCAGCCCGAAGTAATGTGCTAAACGGTTCCGGGCTGAGCTCCAACATGGGGGGAAAGGAGGTGTTTTATTAGTGGGTTTAAATCTCAAATAACCTGGAGG
The DNA here is from genome assembly GCA_009739505.2 of Apolygus lucorum. NCBI lineage: Eukaryota > Metazoa > Arthropoda > Insecta > Hemiptera > Miridae > Apolygus > Apolygus lucorum. The sequence continues at coordinate 14,853,373 of CM019171.2, forward strand.
ACTCGGACCCTTCCAGGTATCTCACGAGATCCAACTCCACCTATGGATCTTAAAGATTTTCTCACCTGCCTGCCGAGAAAAAAAAATAAGAAAAATGCAGGGTTGGATTTGAAACTTCATGTTTTGTTTGACAATTTTTGTCACGAAAAAGGTGTATACCTCCTGCGTAAATAATAACCAACTAATTTTTCTTCATGAACTGGGGATAAGAAGAATGAAGACACGAATTATCCGGAAAGGTTGAGGTGGTGTTACTCATTTCGTGATCATTAGGTTGTAATAATCAATGATCTTCACAAATTTCCTTCCACATTGAGGCTGTGTTGGTTGTTGACTATAATTTATTTCCCTTAATCAGCTAATGAAAAGGATCGGACCGATTCTCGAATTTTTGAATCGATTCTCCGATTCTCTGAAAAAATCTAAAACTATCGATAGTTTTTTCAAAAGAATCGATTTTATATAGAATCGATACTTTTTTGCTATTCCTATCCATTATTCTGCGATCAAATACGATGCTGAGTTCCAACTCTAGATTTTTTATATGAACAGGAAGCCATTCAGTTCAAATCTCATTGAAGTCAAAAATGGCACTCTAATTACTCCTGCCATTAGAGATATAATTATTGTAAAAATTTCAAAAACTCCACCTTTTTCAGCGGAAACCTTTGAAACGCTTTTCGACTAGGTTATCTTCATCCTACTTGATTTTACATGTCACTAGGAAGTTCATAAATGGAAAGATTCGGTAGCTCTATGTCTCCAACCACTGAGAGCCAATTTTACTGCCCTTCATGTGATCAATCCTCTTATTCAATTCAGCTAATTAGTCGAATGAAGGAGATTTTTAAGAACCGGAATTGGACTAGGGAGTTTTTCAAAGTAATGAGTTAAGCGTATCATCGAATGAATAAGCCATCGGCAATTGAAATATCGACCGCAAAATCCTTAATAAATGGGCTTTTATATATAGAGTGGTGATATGCTTTTATGAAGTCTGGATTGCCGGCTATAGTATCAGGTTGTCTTTAATAAAGCTCAATATCGGAGGAAGGCGAGAAGCTTCTATATGGAATGGAGGTGGTCAAGGAGGGTGAGGGGAGGAGGTAACTCAGTGCTCCGAGTTATATATGAAAGGTTTTTTTTAAAGGATATAGACGATATTATCAGCCGATATCGTTTTCTCTCCCGCAACCCAATAAAAAGGGAGCGAACCTCGAGGTGGTTCTTCTCGTCTTGGGAGAGCAGAGGAAAATAGAGGTTTTTCACTGAAGAAAATAACGTGGGAGGAGAGGATGAGAAACCCAGGAGAGGGGATTTCATAAAAGGAAGGATAAATAGGGGAGACCCCTCAGTGAACTCTTTGTTCTGAGGTTGGGAAGGTTTCCATGGGGTTCAGAAAACCCTTTGCCCTTTGTCTTAGGTCGGTTGCACAATTAAGAGCTGAGCCTTCGGCCTTTTCCCTAGTTCATCCCGCTGGATTCCATTTCCCTGGCAAACCATAAGAGGAGGGGTTACCGTCTCTGAATCCTCCCGTTTTCTCTTACTCGGTCATTTTTTCCCATTTGAAACATAATAACAGCTTACGTTTTTTTCTTTGCGATAGTTATGCTCCTGACATTCCTTTTTGAGTTAGTATTAATAAAGTAGCCACCGTTACCGATGTCAACAATGATTCTGCTGATAGTGAAAGTAAGACACGGACACATACTCGCATGTAGTAACACCATACACTGCCTCCAATTAGATGATACTGCAGAGAATGCTTTAAGCTGTCCTGTAGGTTTTTTGAGATAAATCTAAGACAATGATACGACCCTTTAATTTGGCAGACACCCTCGACAAACAAAAAGAAATGAAAAAAAAAAAATTAAATAAAATGTTCATAAAAATAAATATTTTAAATATTTAAAAAAAAACAACTTTTTATATTTTTTATTCATTTTTTCTTATTTTGAATATTTATATAGATATATATTTCAAAATATTTTAATTTTTTTCTTTGAACTAGGTATGAGGTACTCTGGAATATATGTAAACAAAAATGCTACGCTTCCTTATGTGTGATGAAGTAGTCTATACTGCCCTCCTCAGTAAAAACGTCCTATGTCCATTTTTCAAGTTTCGAGAAAACCGCGTTTTAGTTTCGGCTTCTGCGCCACCCAAACCATTGAAGCTTGAGATTTCGTTTTGGTCAGCTTGAGGTGATGGTCAAAAAACGAAATCTCAAGCTTCAATGGTTTGGGTGGCGCAGAAGCCGAAACTAAAACGCAATTTTCTCGAAACTTGAAAAATGGACATAACACGTTTTTATTAAGGAGGGCAGTATAAGTCAATCATCCAGTCACGCAGTTTATGTGATTTACTTTCCATCATTTGGGATTATCTAGTCATTTCAATGAAAAAAATGTCAGAATGACATTATTTATTTTTACTCTATACAGGGTGTAAGCCTAACTAGTCTGCCATATTGCAAGAGTAGATTCAACAACTAATTTGCAAAAAAAGTCTCAGCATATTTCTTTTAGAAGCATTTCCTAGTTAGTTTAGATTTAGGATTTTTTTCGTGATTTTCGTGAAATTCGTCATAACTCCATTAATTTGCTAGGATAATTACAATCTGATGATACCGTTGAAAAGAGCAATGAATTTCCTATCAGGTAGATTCCTTACCTTTTCTCTAAGTGAGGGTTTAGGACACGAAAAAGCCCTCTTAAAAGGAAATAGTACGTAAATAGGAACACCTCGAATTTTTTGAATCGAAAATTGAACTACAAGAACCAATATTTTTTAAAGATGCGAGAAAGGACAATACTGCACCAAAATCTCAGCTTTTCAACGGTATAGTCCAAAAATATATTACAAATAAATTTAGGGGAGAAATTTGTGTTTGAAGGCGGAAAAACGTGAATTTTTTGACGAAATCAAAAAATCTCCTTGGTGGATGGTGGCGGGTCTGCCGTGTTGTCCTCGGTTCTAGGTGTTGGCTTGTACTTGGATACGGGCCACCACCATGATGGGCGGGTCCGGGCGGGGTCGGTTACCCCGGCCCCCGCGCCGCTTGCATGTGGGACGAGCTACCGCCTACCTTACTTATTTGGACGCATTCATAAGAATTTCTGTTCATAAACTAACCACATTTAAAAAATTTAAAAATAAAGCAACTTTACTGACTCTGAGTAACGACTTATTTTTATTGCTAGTATTTATGTACTAATCTCAGAGACCATTTTTAATTCTCTGGAGGGGAATTCGCTAAGTTATGGGAGTGTGGTACACCTGGTACCACTTGCCACAGCTTCAGTATGTGGTATCAGTACCTTTCTGAGAGGGAGAAAAGATCTACCTAGTATAAAAGCGTGGAATTCTCGTAAGCGATCCCAGCTATAGGTAATTATAGCAAGATGGGAGACGAGTCCTCCTCGGTTAAGAGAAAGCAGCAACACCAGTGCTGGAGAGACAAGTACAATTCCGTAGATCAGGAAAACAGCTACACCCCAAGACAATGGTTTTTGGAGGGTTTGAGTATAGAAAACAGAGGTACAGGGAGAGACAGGAGGTCAGGACTGAGGGGGTACAGGCTGCCCTGTGCCCTGAGCTTATAAAGGGCCTAGAGCCTCATCTCGAGTTTTAAAGTTTATTTGGACAAAACAAAGGCTATTCTAAGCTACAATTTGAATTTACAATATTTTTTTAGATTAATTGATTAAGCTACAATTTGAATTTACAATTTTTTTTAGATTAATTGATTAACAAGATATTCTGAATTAGTAATAAAATACGAGGGAATGTGAAACATACATGTTGGAGGAAATTTCATGACAAGTTCCTTGCCATAAGGATCCTGTAATAAAACGAGATTGACAATCACCATGGAAAATGCTTTTTTTTCCTTCTTTTTTTCGTAGGGGATGAGAACCTTTTGATTGCTTATCTTTCTGGCAGCATTTTCTGTGGCTATGGATATGTCTGGCATGGTACCTCGCTGGCCAGGACGGTGGAAGGTAGGAGTCCCCTTCATTTAGAATAATCAAACCTATCCTTGCTGCCATCTCTAGGATGAGCCCCCCCCCCTCCAATTCGGATCAAGCATCCCCCATTCCAGGGCTCTAGCGTTGAAATCTCCTGCGACTATTGTGTCACCTGTAGTACATAATTTATATAGCATCTTCTAGTTCACCCAGTTTCCTCTCAAACTGACGAATTTGGCATGAAGCAACTGAAGAATGTAACTCCTACTCTCTTGAGCCATCCATGGAAAATACTTTGCAAATGGGAAAATCGCTCAAATGTCATGAAAGATTTCTAGTAAGATCTGGTCTGAGTTGAGATGTGTGTGAAAAGACCTACTAAGAGGCACGGTTTGTTGATTTTAGTCATAAGAAATGAGCCACCGCTGTATGTACCGGAATAATCCCCGAATCAGAATGCGCAAGAAAGAATAAGAAATATATAAGAAGATGGGGAAAGAGCGAAGAGATTTACGTGAGAGATGTTGGTGGGAGGAATGATTCTTCGGAAGTCTCTCGGAGTATTGTCGCTGAAAAGTCAAACGTGATTTATAGGCGTGTGAAACACAGAGAAGGAAAAAAAAAACGAAAATAGGGAAGCCCGGAGAACGGAATTCGAAGGAAAAATAAGGCTAGAGAAAAAAAAGTTGATCGGGTAGGTGGGACAAGTCTAAGACAGTCCAGTGATGGATGTACGCGGGGGTGCCCACTCCAGAGGGTATATGGAACTCAGCTATTGACTCCAGCTCTATACGATACAGATGGAAAAGGGGGTAGTAGTGGTTGGAGAAAGAGGGTGGAGTCTTTTTTATATATAGATTTCCCCGTTGGGGCGGGTTTGAAAGAAAGCTAACCTGTGGAACGTATTGGTATAACCCGGGCATAACCTTCTCTCGCATGCGTTTCTCCTCTTCATAGCGAAGTTGGATAAAATACTGTTCCTCAAGAAGTACTACACCCACCTCGATATTATGATAGCCACCTCCAATGATCTCAGTTTCCCAGTTTCATCACCAGAATCGATTTCGACTGAACTGTCTGCCATTTCAACGTATCTTTGAAATTTCCGATTCCATTTACCGTGGCAATATCTGAAGGTATTCGAGGTGGGCGATCTCACTTGGGCCCCTATCCCTCATTAGTCGATAGCGCAAAGCAGTTTATCAAGCAAAGATGCCTAAAAGAGGGGAGCCATGTTTCCTCTTTTGGGCCCCACCTTACCTTCGTGATAATACTTCTTTGCGTCCATAGCTCATCATACATTATCAGTCTAATAAATTGAGGGTGTGACAAATGAAGTCCTTTGTGTTCTTTGTAACAGCTTCTTATTATGGGGAGCTTTCAACAACCAGAGGGTTGTTGAAAGCTCCCCATAATAAAAAGCTGTTACAAAGAACACAAAGGACTTCATTTGTCACACCCTCAATTTATTTGAAAAAAAGGATAGTCCCACCCAAGAATATATGCATTACCAGTCTAGTTATAGCCCAGGCGAATTAGACCAAAAATGGGAAAATAGGAGATATGATTCATAGTAAAGAAATTCCTTCACCATGGTCTTCCTTCACACGTGGTTAATCACACCTCAAAAGTCCCCTAGAGTGTTGGGTGAGCTCGAGGAGGGGGGAGAGGATTTGCTCCTATTTTCTCGGGTTTCTGCCTCTAACTTGAAAAATAAGCGTTCTATTGACATATAGCACTAAAAGTAACTACATAAAACTCCCCACAAATTTCATTGCTGACTTAAGCCTCTAAGATTAGGCGTTCTGCCGCTAGAGCGCGTTGAAAAGTAGGTATCGTTTTGAAAAATCAGCAAAAATGCCTTTTTATACTTTTTGGTTTATTATTTACAATAATGAACCTTTGGAATCGACCAAGAAAAAAAAATTTAACACCCCCTCAAAATTTGATGGTCTACGTTTCAAGGTACGTAGAATCCAAAAATCTAATAAAAATTTGGCCGTCCGTCCGCCGTCCGCCGTACGCCGTCCGCCGTATGCGGCACTTTTGCCACTTAGCATTGCCCGATTTTGATGAAATTTGGTATGTAGGCTCCATTTGGGGTCTAGTCGTGCCCCGAAGCTTTTGGTTGATGTAGGTAACTTCTAAGGGTTCCAAAATCAATTTTGAAATTTTGAAAACGCCTTAACTAAAAAAATTTCGATATAAAGGTATTGCTTTTCCTTCAATTTAAGATTCTATAGAATTTTTAGAATTTTTTGAGACCACGCGGAGCTCTGTAGGACTAACCGTTCGCTCTCTACGAAAATTTAAGGGTTTATATTGAAATATATATATAAATCAAAACACGAGTGTGAATCACAAAAGAGGCCTAATCACCGTTCAAATTAGAGCTGACCGAAATGCGATCGATAGTTGGTGATTTTTTTTTTTTTTTTTTCTTTTCTTCTCTTCATATTGGATTGTCGGTGATTTTGTAGACGAGTGATCTATATAGAAAAATAATAGACCGTTGTGTAATAATTTGCAGCGTTTTACTCGAAAATCATTCTTACGAAGCCTCTAGGTAACTTCAAATATGCTCATAACTTGTTTTCCGAACTTCAGTGATGCTCAGACGGTGACTCGAGCAGGTTTTGTTTCTCCTGTCACTTTTACTCAACTCAACTTTTCTAAGAACACAATCGTGTCGGTTGCATGTTGTTTTTAGCCTCTTAAATGAAAGTTGAGAAAGACGTCGTATTATCGTTTGAAAGAGGTATTTTTGAAGCCTCGGCGAGCACTCATCCGCAATAGAAATGCTTTTAAAAAATCGATTCTTTAAAAAAAAATAATCGGTATTTTGACATTTTCATGTCTTTGCTTTGGCACATAAACTGAAAACACTTCACGAAAACTTTTGCTAACGCGACCAATAAATAAAATAGACTCACTGTGTTGCGTATAGAACAATCAACTGTTTTGATGCTTGGGTACATGAACTAACAACCTTACTTCACTACCTTGTTGTGTAGTGGTTGACAATAAGAAAACACACATGAAAATGTCCCAATGTGTTGCGGACTCGTATGCAAGTTTTGATTATTTTATTTATTTTAAGAATCGAGCGATTCAATTCTGAATCTAGAAAAATTTAAAACCGACAGTTTTCTGCTTCTAACGACAAGTAGGTATTTTTGCTTTCAGATGCAAAGCATTCAATCACTAAGGTGAAAACTGCACAGCTTGTTTGATGATTACCTGGCCATCAGTACAAAACATGCTGAACAGAAACATGAGAGTCTAGCCCCGAAAATCCTTGTTGGGTTTCAGGGCTACCTCCCGCGACTTCAACGAACTACCATTCCTGATTACCATAACTACCATTCTAAAGATTGTTGTCTCGTAATCGTTTTCGTTTCTCTTAATTCGTCTTAATTTCTCGTGATTGTTTTCTCTGAACAGTTAAGGACGTGAAAATGATGCCAAGTGTCGTTTTATGTTGCGAAACGTGCCCAAAGTCATTCAATGTCAAAGCTGATCTCCAAATCGTCACTGGTTCATGTTATAGAAATATGAGAAAGGATTATGAGACAACAATCTTTAGAATGGTAGTTACGATAATCAAGAATGGTAAATCGTTGAAGTGGCGGGAGGTAGCGCTGAAACCCGACGAGGATTGTTGGGGCTGAACTCGCATAACAGAAACGTCGCTCCTCCAACATCACAGCATCAGTTGACGTTGATTTCTCGTAAGACATGCCACTATGACTCAGCAACAATAACTTTCTAATATTAAAATAAATAAAGGAATTTCTTAACCATGAATTATTTCTCCTGTTTTCTCCAATTCGTGTGGGTTATTAGTTGTTCACGGTTGTTCATATGGATAGCCCATTCATTATGTAATGAAGCGATGTCCTCTAACGCGTCAACTACCCAGGCCTGCGTGCCAATTTATCTGCGAGCTGTCCGCCTTTCAAAAAGAGATTTATGTATAAATCAATAGCATCTGCCAATCTTATCGTTTTCAAAATTCTAAATTCAGGAAAAAACTTGATACTTCACTGAAAATGATTTTGCAAAATCAAGCTCACCAAAAAACCCTTTTAGAGTAGGTATGTGTCGTTTCCCACCTTTACTCTATGCAACCCTAATAATTTTATCTTACCAATTTTTTATTGGTATTTATTTATTGCGATAATTTTTTACAATTATTGATTTAAAAAATTAATCCTGAAATGATTTGTCTTGTATTTCTCACCCTTTTACTTAGGAGCGCAAAAGAGTAGGTAGTTATTGAAGCAGGCGAGGGACACAAAAGAGTACTTTCACTGACCCACCCAGCTCATTATCGCCAAAGTCCACTGCCATTATCAGGGCCCAAGTGATGACGAATTTAACCAAACTCACTATTATCAAAATAGGTTGGAGGTGAGTTGAACTGGGAACGGGGACAGTTCATTACACCGTACTAACTCTCCCCCTGACTATGCTCTAACGATTTTCGTTGGGTCGCCATTTCCTCCTGGACTCACATCGGTCAGTTGACCAGATGACCTATTTAATTATCGCCTTGGAAAGTTATCGCTCGACCGAGAGGGTACACGAGGATTGTTAATGAGCAAACCCTTTTACATGAAACCCAACAGGTACTTAATCTATTCTAAGTTGTAATAATTTCAAGTGTTGGAGAATTTTCTTTGTATATAGAGTATGTTTTGGTATGGTACACTGAAAATCGAAAAAAAATTACAATATTTGCGTGGGTACTCCTTGAGTTCGGCGTGACGAGGAGAGCATGATTGAGTAGTAGAGGAGGACTACTAAAATTTTCAAAACTTACCCAATGCGTGCGGTATGGTAGTATGGTAGACCTACTAAAAATTCAAAGAAATAGTTTAATAGCTTAAAAACTGGTTTAAATTGACCTAATGCATATCCAATGGGACTTCTTTTGGAATGCATGCATTACTTAACAATTTTTATCGAAAGTACGGTTATTGCTCATTAATTGCTCCGAATCAAGTTTACACCGTAAGTCCCTTTCGTCCAACCCCAGAACGTCATGCTCGTACGATCATTTGATTTCAAAAAATAATGAAATCGCGATTTTCAAAAAAAAAAAACCTCGGACTAGCAATGTTGTTAAGGTCATACTTCTTTTATCGTTCCACAGCGGATAAACTTTTGCATACGAGTCTGCAACTCATTGGGACATTTAAGGTCTTTACTTTTTCCCGCCCCCCTACCCACCTATACCTTCGCTACCTACCTATAATAATAACATTATGCTTTCTCAATAATTGTTTGTTGACATGTAACAAAACTCTTACTGCAAATGTGGTTTACAGTTCTTTCAACTCAGGGGTATATCTCAGTTTCTTCCATAGTTACAGCGGTTTTGACAGTATATAATTTATGCATAAAATTAGGCTTTCCATAGAATGGCGAACGATTTTTTCACGAATACAAAAGACGAAGATAGAGTTCACGTTAATAAACAACGATAAAGCGACGTTTTTTCGTTTATGTGCCAAATCAAAGACATAAAATGTCAAAAAATCAGAACTCACGTGTTCTATGAGTTTTGAGAGACGAAAAGAGTATTTTTTGGAAGTTTTTGAAGTCAAAAAAATTAAAACTGAAAATGCATTTAATTATGCCGCACGAGTGGGAATTGTTTATCTACATTTTGCTCCTAGACATGGATGTCTTATGTTTATGCTAGTCATCGGAAACCAACATTCGCGAAATTCGCTCATAAAGACATGCCTACCTAGGTGCTATACAATAGAATCATTCATCCAAGAAATCCGATCATATAAGTACGAGTATTATGACCACACAGCAGTAGAAATGTTTATCTGGAGCCCAAACTATGCTTACTAGTACTGCTAGTAGGTGTTTTTGCTGAATAACTTTTCTGATTAATTTTTCTCCTTGGATGAATAAATATATCTCAAAATTACGAATCTAACTATACCAAAAACCAAATCGTCTGAATCGTCGCCAAATCGTCAAACATCGACCCTACGAATTTTTAACTTTGGACGGCAGAAATAGTATCCCCCACTAAAACAAGAATGAGTGGTAGCTCGAGTTGACTGGGAAGTAAGGGAAGAGTAGAGGCTGGAGCTACCTGAAGCTCCACCTACCCTCTTGTATAAATATCCCAAATCTCAGGCCTACTTTCCTCGCCTTATTCAACCATCAGTTCTACGTGCCAAGTGACCTCTCCTAACCACCACTACCACATCAAGTAACAGTTCTCAGTGCTGGTTAGCTCACTCTCACCCTTACCTCAAGTCGTTAACAGTTCTACGAGCTGGACGGCGATTTCCCTCAATAATTAGTTCCTCCATTATCTTACCTGAGTTGGTTCCAAAGAAAAGAAAATTTAGAAAGTAAAACTTTTTAAGTACCTGTGTTGTAAACACAGTCAGAAGTCTAAGCCATAACCATTATTTTCTCCAATGAATAGGGATCCAAGAATCTGTTTCAAAGAACAGGGTTTCTAATAGAAAGTTCAAGAGAAAGAGAAATTAATTAGAAATATAAATATAGAAATGAAGTAATCAAAACCATTCGAAAGTTTCTTACATAAATGATAATTATTTATGAAAAATTATAAAAATCGAAAATAACAAACATCTGTTACATGCACGAGTTTTTCGAAAATTCACATTAGGGCTTCCCAGAACTTTAACTATAAATTCGATGCCACACCGTTTATGATGTTATTTCAAGGAAGTGAAATAACTCGAGATTGTCAGAGATGATTTTCTCTTATCGAGTTATCAAACTCTATTTTTCTTCGTTCCTCGAATGTTGAATGCGAAGGTAACCATCGGGAAAACTGATCGTGGTTGCTTGGAGAATACGACTGTAGCAATGCACGAGGAAGCGGAATGAGAACTGGTATATTAGAATTGAATAGCCAAGATTCGACGTGCTTTGAAATCTACCTCCGGGGTTTCTCTTAATCACGGTTTGTCAGCTCGTACTGGGTGAGTTCATTCATGAAACACTTTGATGATTCCGTGTTTTGGCAGGCCGCACGAATGTTTGTTTACATGGTAGATACTTATTGATTAATCTCGTGGAGTAACATCTCGTCGAATAATTTAGGTACTCAACCTAGCACATCAGAGTTCATTATTATAACAATTTTCAAAGATTCCATTGAAAAATAATCTATCAACAACACTCAGCTTATCTATGTATTCCTCAGCAAAAAAAAAAAAAAAATTCTTTCAGTAGTCTCTCACCAATGTTTTTCTAATGGCATGAGGTAGGTATACTTATCATAGTTTGGAGGGAAGTGGTTGACACCTGGCACTCATGTTATCCAAATATCGTGTGCTACACCAAAATTATATCGTGACCTCTTTGTTTCCTACTAGTATGCTCAAATTGATGAAATTCCTATGAAGTACCACTATTATCCCTAGGGTAAGTGGGAATTAGCCTCCTTTGGTTACTGATAGTGTTCTGAGCTGGTACCACCAGCAACATTGGTTGTTGAATGATTGAGCAAAGCAAACTCTATGTTCCTCTCATGCAACACCAGTTAAGCCTACCCAGGGTTGCTCTTAAGCAACATTATATTATCAACTTTCTGAAAAAAAAACAATTATCCCACTTTTTCTTTATTTCTTTCTTATCTAACCTATTGAAGACAAAAAAAAAAAAACAAAAAGAAAATTATATCCCTGAAAATTTAACGCTACGGGTATCAGAGGTTACGTAGCCAATTTTAATGTACCTAACAAAATCAAAATAATATAAAACGTCTGCCAAGTGGGTGTGGCACATAGCTTCCTCGTATCCATAACCCGATTATATAGATGATCCGATGCTCTCAGAACACCGATCTCTAAGTACCTTTCACTTACCTCATAGGGGACCATCTGCACGCTAATCTGGACAATCCTAGAAAATTTAATCAAATTCGGATGAAAAATGTAAATGTTATGGCTGTTACAAGGATTTTAAGTATGCGCATGCGCAGAGGATTCTGAAATTTTTAAGGCCTTGATTTTCATTGGGGACCATCTACAACCTAATCCGCGTAATCCCTGAAAATATCATCAAAATCTGGTAGAAAATGTGGAAGTTATGGCTGTTACAAGGAATTCACGTTTGCGCATGCGCAGCGGCTACTATCAGTCCGAAGGTGATGATTTTCATAGGGGACCATTTAAATACCAATCTGTAACATCCCTGAAAATTTCATTGAAATCGGATGGAAAATGTAGAAGTTATGGCCATTACAAGGAATTCACGTTTGCGCATGCGCAGTCGCTTCTATCAGTCCGAGGATCATGATTTTCATAGGGGACCGTCTACACACTAATCCGCGCAATCCCTGAAAATTTCATTGAAATCGGACAATAACTTCGTATAGTTATGCGCGTTACAAGGAATTCATGACAGACACACAGACAGACAGACACACAGACAGACAGACACACAGACAGACAGACAGACAGACACGGAACCAAAATTGTTCAGAAAGGTCTAAAAAAAAACGCGAGTGAAAATTTTGATTCCGAGTCTACCAAGGTAGCGGAAGCTTCGTTTTCACTTTTCAAGGACGAAAAAAAAAAGTTCTCCAAAATCAAAATTTCCACTCGCGTTTTGCGTTTTAGACCTTTCTGAACAATTTTGGTTCCGTGTCTGTCTGTCTGTCTGTCTGTGTGTCTGTCTGTCTGTCGTGAATCCCTTGTAACGCGCATAACTATAGGAAGTTATTGTCCGATTTCTATGAAATTTTCAGGGATTGTGCGGGTTGGTGTGTAGACGGTCCCCTATGAAAATCATCATCCCCGGACTGATAGAAGCGACTGCGCATGCGCAAACGTGAATTCCTTGTAACGGCCATAACTTCTACATTTTCCATCCGATTTCAATGAAATTTTAAGGGATGTTACAGATTAGTATTTAAATGGTCCCCTATGAAAATCGTCTACTTCGGACTGATAATAGCCACTGCGCATGCGCAAACGTGAATTTCCTTGTGACGGCCATAACTTCCACATTTTCCACCCGATTTCGATGAAATTTTCAGGGTTTATGTGAATTAGGTTGTAGATAGTCCCCTATGAAAATCATCATCCCCGGACCGATAGAAGCGACTGCACATGCGCAAACGTAAATTCCTTGTAACAGCCGTAACTTCAACTGTCCCCCAGGGGTCGCGGGTTCGAATCCCAGCCGAGGCTAAGTATTTTTTTGATCCAATCACGTACCTACATCTACTCACTTACTTTTTCATCTGAATTTGATGAAATTTTCTAGGGTTGTCCAGATTAGCGTGTAGATGGTCCCCTATGAGGGTAGTGGAAGGTACTTAGAGATTGGTGTTTTGAGATAAACAACTATGCATCAGATCATCTATATAATCGGGTTATGGATACGAGGAAGCTATGTGCCACACCCACTTGGCAGACGTTTTATTTTGGAGAACTTTTTTTTTCATCCTTGAAAAGTGAAAACAAAGCTTCCGCTACCTTGGTAGACTCGGAAGCAATAATTGCAATAATCTGGAATTTAAAAAAATGGATTAGAACAATTATTGTTCTAATCCATTTTTTTAAATTCCAGATTTTACATTTACATTTACATTAACTAAGGGTTCGGATTGATCTTGTATCACTTCCTCTTCTACAGACTTCAAATTGTCTTGGGAGAAAATCAACATGATTTGGATAAAGACGCTCGTACTGCTAGCGGCATCTTTTCAACCAGCACCCACCAAAGCAGACGATACGTGCTTTTTGGACAACCGGGCTATATACTCCTACGTCGTCAAAATCTGGAATACCAGGTCCCAAGCGATGTATGGCCACGGCGCCATCTTGTCGGTGTTTTCAATCGTCACGGGGTGCACCAACTTTCGGTTTGCGGACCCCAACAATCACTTGGACGATTTCGAAATCACCGGGGTCAGAGTGCAAGATGTCAAGCCAACGTTGAAGGTACCTAATGGTGCAGATTTCCAATCTTTTTTTTTCAGTCAACAGGATATATCGTTTGTCAGCGTGTCAACGCATCAATTAAAAACGAATCAACAAAAATACTCCTCGTGAAAAAGATATCATGCAGAAGAGTAATAATCCCTCCTCCGTCTGTATTCACCCTGGTATTGGGATAATTCTACTTGAATTCAAACTCATTCAAGACGTTTGAAGTCACCAAAATACCAAGCTAGCACGTTGACTACGAGTCACGCGCCTGGCGCGTCAAAGACTATTGCGAATTCTTTGTGTTACCACTCAGTTTAGGTTGACTAAAAATGTTGTCTATTGACCTTCAGCAATCCGTGAGGGTCCAACCAACCTCACTAAGAAGCCGTAGTTGTTTACATGCATGAATTCCGGTTCAAAGAACAGTTTTACCATAGGTACAGCTCAGTTGCTGCAAACGGCAAAAATAACAAGCCTCTACGCAGGGCCGTTTTTAGCCCCTCTGGGGCCCGGGGGCGAGCAATCTTTGGGGGCCACCCTCTGGAGGAGTATCCCCCCCCCCCCTCCACCTACGTAATCTAATTCATTGATAGGTAGGAAACGGTTAGAAAATCACAAGAACACTAGCTCAACAAACGTAAAATTATATTTTATAGTTATTTAAGTATGTGTCTTAATACAAAATAGAAAAAATAACAATGAAGAATAATTGAGTAAAATATAGTAAATTTCCATATTTTCCACATGGAATGTTTATGTGTTGAATACTTAAATTTGAAAAATAAATCGGAGGCTTTTGTGAAAGACTAGGTAGACTAGGCAAAACAATAAAACTATTTGAAAGAAGCCTTCCTTGCCTTCGCTTCAGCAAAATCTCGAATCAGGTCATTAAAATCCAACTGATGGGCTACATAATTTTTAATGGACAATGTGGCGAGTGCAGAGAGTCTGTCCTGAGACATTGAATTTCTCAGGTAAGTCTTGATTAGTTTAAGTTTGGAAAACGACCTCTCTCCACTCGCTACAGTCACAGGAATGGACAATAAAATTCGGAGTGCTACCCAAGTATTTGGGTAGAGGTTCTTCTCAACTTTATGTGCTATTATGTAGCTAAGCATATTTTTTGGTGTTGTTTTTGATTTTTCTCCTTCCAATTTACGGAGCGATGAAGGGCCTCAATTTCCATGCAGAGATTCATTCCATCGATATCTTGAGTGCTATTGTGAGTCAATCGCTCCTCTAATTTCTTACATTTCTCCAGCAGTAGAGGGTGGTCGGGTATATTCTCAAGATCGAACAAAAATCCCCATGTATCCTTGAGCTTATCGAGTTGCTCGAATCTCGACTCCATCTCGGTATTGACGAGATCGACCAGAGGATTGAAAAACTCAAGTTCAAACAGTTTTTTAGGTTCCATGTCGATGTTTTCTGAGCTCTCGTAGTCAAATTGCCTCTTAATTTTTGTTGGTCTCTTTTTATTGACAAAGGTAGTATCCGTTTTGAGCTTCTCCGCTACAAAATACAATTTCACTTTCGACGATGTGAAAGTAGGTAAAATCTCTTTTTTTGACCGACTTCAAAATCGCCGAAGGCGGCAAAGAAAAAGGAGGTACTCAGTTTGGTGTGTCATAGTACGATAATTTTTTTTTTTTTTAAGCAGAAAGACCCTTTTTTTGAGGAGTGCTCCCCCTTCCCACCTTGAAAATCCGGCCCCCCCCCCTGACCCGGGGCCGCGGGGCGACTGCCCCCATCGCCCCCCCCCCCTAAAAACGTCCCTGCCTCTACGTTTTATTTTTACATCCATTTTGAACATATTATATTCTTAAACAATTGGCAGAAATCCAACTATATACATGCCAAAATTTTGGAAATAAAACCAATAATAACTAAGACGCACCAGGCGCGTGATCAGCACGGCGGGTGAGGAAATTGGATCATTATCGAAGTCTACTTCACCGTGCTGACCACGCGCCTGGCGCGTCAGGGGCCTAAATCCAAAAATATGATCATTTATGGGCAAAAACACCATTACTCGTCAAATTAATCATATTTGGGATGTGTTATTCTAAAAAAACCGTTCAGGTTGGTAGGAAACACTGGCAGATTTGATTCCGCAGTGAACGTGCTAGGGACAGAGGAAAACCCTTTGGAATCGAATAGGATAATCTACGAGTATTTTTTAAAAAGAACCTGATAATTAGCAAAGTGAACTTTCTAAAAATGAAAAAATAATGAATAAACGTATTCATTTGAACATTTTTTTTTTCTTAATTTTTTTACAGGTGTGTGGCCAAACCAGGAAGGTCACTTACTACGCTCCGCACCCAAAGTGCGTGGCTCCCTATGAACAAGTATTCAACGCTGCTCTATTTGTATTGAAGGTAGTCACAGTTTCTGGCAAGCACTGTAAATTCGTACTGAACAATTCAACTGGTATTTCATGCATTGCTTCTTTATAGGATCCGTTCAACGTCAAAGGTTCTTATAGCTATCCGACGCTACCCGTCCTGAGTGCACCTTTTCACTTGACACAAGACGTTTTATTCATAGACCAAGTGAGAGATACCGGTTGCGAACTGGTATTATTCTACTACCTCGACAAAAAAGACCCACTATTCGACATTAAATGGCAAGTGACGTCCATTCCATTCAAATCAGAATGCATCGGTTTGTTCTGCCAGTACGATCCGGATGACCCGCCAAAAACGAAAGCCTGCAAAGCCAGATATGGCAACAGGTTAGTAATCAATACGACTTCTTCCTTCTGATGTTTAATATTTACTTCCCCCAACCCATCTAAACGGTGAAAATGAAAGTGAGGCAATCAAAAGAAACCGATTAGAATAGATCTGATCGACAGCAGGTCAACTTTTAAAATATTATTATCTTATGTAACTGACCATTCAATGACGAGACCGTATCAAACCCAAAACGTGCAAAAATATTTTATTTTTGTGTAGTTTTGCACTATGATTTTTTTTGTAGTTATTTTTATGCAGCAATTTTATTGGACATTTTACGTTGAGTTGAATGTACCACATATTAATATGCTTAGGTAGATGAAACATAGATGAAAGCTCAATGTCAGATAGATAGGTAGGAACCCTTGATAGATAAGTCCATAAAGGAAATAGGAGAGATTATCAATTAAAGGAGGCTCATTAGAAGCCCTTGATACCAAAATATATTATACAGATGCATTATACAGAAATATATTATATTTCATTTAGTGGTGAAGTGTTTCAAATTTTGCCCCTCAGTGGTCCATACCGCGACAGATGTACGGAAATTCCAGCTCAAATTTCCAGTGGAATCTTTGTGTATTATAATTAATTTGTTTTCGACTGTACTCTTCATCCAGAGTCAACGGGACACAGCTTTGCATGAAACCCAAGTCAGGCCCAATTATACCAGGAATGGCCAACTACTTGAAAACTAACATTAATCCCTACTGCGGAGGTATCCTGGCGTGCAATGGATCCGCCGTTGGGATGACCACTCAAGTGAAATGGAGGTGATATCACGAATATTGTATTGATTAGTTCATTTGAATAGTTTATTGGTATAGCAGAAAAGCTGAGTGATGTATAGTTTTTAGTACTACTTTAGTAACGCCCTATAGTGGCAATGAATGGCAATGAATGATGTAGTAAACAAAAACGGTGATTATTTTCCAGCGATTTATTAGTACGAATAGGTGTAGTAAAAAAGTAGAGTCAACAACCTCAAGTTGAATTTTAGTCCAACTGCCATTCCTGGAGTCGCGGACGCCATCAGCTGTCTTCCAAAGGGAAGATCAGAATTGGATCTGAATTGAACACTTATAGCCTCACCCGCTTAGGTAGAAAGGGGTTCACCAATGGCTCATCCCGAAAAATTATCAAGACCTGCGATACCTCCCTCGAGCGGTTGCTAATCCAGATAATATCCCGGGCATACCGGCCTCAACTTCTGTGACCTCAAGGGAACCGGCTATTCTTCAAATTAGTCGAGAATGTGGATTTTGATGGCTCCCGAAGGGTTATTCATGCTAGTCATTCTCCAGCCTTTTCGTTTGAGGACATTCAAGAAACCCATCCCACTTAAAATATACTATTTTATTAGTTACACATTAAAAATACAGTTAAAATTTTTTTTTTAAATATCTATAGACCTCAAAGAGTGGTCAAGAGTGACTTCAGAGTCGCAGGGTTTCTTCTCATTCGATACTAGAAGTTGGTATGGCTTAAAATCGTGAAAACTACTATATATGATGCTTCAAAATTTTCATAATTTACCGTTCACCTCTAACTTGAGAGTTTTACTACCGACGCACTTTCAAATTTGGCTAAAAATTTACTGAAAATGCACAGTTAGATACATTTTACCAGATCAACATCTAATCCAGCGTTCCAATCTTGGATCAAAGAAAATTAATTGAAATAGGGTGGCTTATGCTTTATACTTTCTTCTTTCCAAAATAAACATTCCAACGACATAGCACAATACCACTTACCCACTAGGAACAGTGGGGAAATTCTAAATTTCCCCCAAAATATGATAACACTATAAAATATAATATAATGTATTATAGAACCCAAAAAAATGTTGACGATAGTTTGCAGTAGGTAATAGACTCAAAGATCAACTTCAAACCTTATTCCTAGGATTGGTAATGGGTTGTTTTATAGTTGTTCAGATACCTTCCATGACACTTTAACACCTAGCAGTGCAAGTTTTATTCCCATTAGTTGTATTCCTCTGGTGAGCATGGAAAATAATTAGACACAGGCAAATCCAGAACAACTGAATATTCGCTTTTCTAACAATAATGCAGCTGATTACAGCAAAAGTTATGAACAGACACATTTAGCCCAACTTAGGCTCCTTATTTTAATGCGATGTTATTTCCCTTCTTGTTCAACAATGTAATTATTCATAATCGAGAACATGTTCATTCGCCCAGAACCACATACAGCGGCAAAGACACCAAGAGAGAGGACTTCTTCTACGTGATGACCTTCGCCCGAGTCTACTTATGGCTGTTCGAAAACAAAGTCCGATACGGTGCCAACTGGCTGCACCCGTACTTCCTGGAGTCAGCAGGCCTCAAGAAGGAAGAGGTTTCAAGTACTTCGAAAAAACCGAAGCCAGAACCAACCTTGTATCCCACTTACCAGGAGAAAGCAATCCAATTCGTTTCAAGAAAACCGTAGAAAGACGTTGACACCAAAGAAGAAAACCCATGAAGTTGGAAAGAGCAGAGGAACTCCACAAACATTCAGGGACGACGGTCCCACCAACCATTGCAGATCTTCTTATTACGAGTGTGTCAGCGTTTCTAATTCCTTTTATTTATTCATTTCTTTATTCAGTTACAAAATGGACTAATAAAAATAATTTTATATTCCGTTCAACCACGATTCATGCGTTATCGGCTTCAGAGAATCAGAGGAACACAAATTTCAAATTTGCAGACGATCTTGTTCTCAATCAAAGACTTGTTTTCATTAACCCTAAATGGACAGATCATAAGAAAAAAATTAAAACCGTTTTAACAAAAAAAAAACTCAAAACAATGTCGGTAAACACCAAAAAGGGAAGAATAATGTTATCAGGGATTGGTGCGCATTGAAGTCGCCGCCGTGCCCATCTGTAGACACAAACGTACTTCTGTATCTTCTACTTACTTTTCTTCGCAAATATACACACCCACACTACAGACATGCTTCCACACCGAGTATAAACTTATATCTCTGTTCGTTTAAAATTGTGGGTGGGTGTGGGAGAGTTTGAATGTTAATTTGGTAACAATGCATCTGAATAAAACATAGTAACTCTCCATTTACCTTTATGTCAGTTTCCTTACAAGTTTTGGATCAGTTTCCCTTCGATTCTCGGTACAGTTTCCTGAAAGACATTCATCGACTTCAATCCGATCTTCGGTTTTTGATTGCTTTCAATATTCTGTATCAGTTTTTACCCGGTATTCAAGAAGGTTTCTTAACTGTCTTTGAGAAACAACAATTTCAACGCTTCCGAAGGTAGTTAAAATATATTAAGTCCCCAGATTTAATAAACACACCAAATTCAACACACAGTATTCCCTATATTAGCTCCCTTTACAGAATTACCTATTATCAGTTCCCTTACTGGTTTTACATCAGTTTCCCCTTGGTTCTTTGATAAGTTTCTTTGGATATATCAATTTCAATCAATATTTAGATCAGGTTCCCTAGTTCCTGATTGATTTATATTTTTAAGATCTAATCTATCTATCTTTAAGATTTTCT
This sequence comes from Apolygus lucorum, assembly GCA_009739505.2. Classification (NCBI taxonomy): domain Eukaryota; kingdom Metazoa; phylum Arthropoda; class Insecta; order Hemiptera; family Miridae; genus Apolygus; species Apolygus lucorum. The sequence goes on from CM019171.2 coordinate 14,873,566, forward strand.
CCAATCGGAAGACTCAAAATACTCGTCACAACAATTCCTAGGGAGGTCCACACATACTACCTAACTCATAAGACAGCAGTTACGTACAAACTAATAGTTTGGGAACACATTTTAACTCAATGGTACTCACTCGTGTATAGTGATGGCAACAACATATCGATATTTTTTAAATATCGATATTTTGCTTCCGATATATCGATATATCGCCATCGAAAAATCGTGCTACGATATATCGGGAATATCGATATTTTTTAACCGATATATCGCCCTAGTAGATAATAACTGGTGAATGTCAGAAACCCGCGTTTTCGTGGGTTGTGTTGAGTTGGTAAACCTGATTCTTTTCTCCTTTCGTTTTCTATGTAGCTATGCTGTCAGCTGTGTTGTGTTTGTTGCTTTTCTCATAACTTAACCTCACATCTTTGCTCAGAGTACACTTCAGTCACTTGTGTTTGTCTAGTTCAGAAGTCTGTCGTCTGTTACGCTGTATTGCCCGATATCTTTGTCAAACTCGCTACCAAGTTGTTATTGTTTTTAATTGTTAATGTGATTTGTGAAACTTAACTATGACTCTTAAAAAAAATTCTTAAATTAGTATACGGTAATGAATGTGTTATTGAATGAATTATGTTTGTTGTATGATCTTCCAATCATTTATTTAACCAACAGTTTCGACTTATATTTAGCAATATTTTAATATTGCTTATTTTTTTTGCAGCAGGCCTCTATATTTTTATTGTGTTAAAGTAGTAAATAATTAAATAAATCAACTCAAATAATGTGTGTTTTCACAGTAAAGCTAATGGGAGGATCAATATATTATATGTTCTGTGTTTTAAACCAAAGGAAACAAATTAAAATTATTATTTACAAGAACAAATATGGTTCGATATTTTAATCCCGATATATCGGATATATCGATATATTTGCTCCCGATATATCGGTGCCATCGATATTTCCCTTCCGATATATCGCAAACCCGATATATCGATTTTTGTAAAACTTTTGCCATCACTACTCGTGTATTCAGATCATAAGGTATGGAAGGTGGTTAGTTTGTGTCTAGAGAAGGGCACGGGAACGACTTCAATGCGCACCAGCCACCACCCACCACCTTCCTATCTGAATTCCCTAAGATTATTATTTTTCCCTTTTTGGTGTTTACCGACATCATTTTTGAGGTCGGTCCTTTTGACATGGATATGTCTTAGTTCTGGGGGTCATTCCAAAATTTTCGACACACAAAACAATGCAACGTGTTTTTAATGATGAACGCAGGAAGCTGACATTTGAGAGGCAGGGTCAATCGATACATACTTCTATACATCATCAAAGTTGATGATCACTGATCAGCTGAGTGAGCTCCAAGGCCATTTCCTCTCCTGTTGAACGCAGGAACCTGAAATTTGAGAGGGCGGGTCAATGGAGAATGCTGGAGTGGTCATTGATCAGCTGAGTGAGCTCATCATTTAAATTGCCACCATAAGACATATCCATGTACAGATGTATCTGCATGCAGTGGAGATACTGATTTTTCAAGAAGGTTTTTATTTTATAATTTTTCCATTTTATAATATTTTTTTTTTGTGGTCCTCAATTCAAATCTGAAATTAACTCACCCGCAGTTGTTCGATCTGTTTTCGTAATGTAGATCTATTTCCATACTATGAATTAGTTTCCGTGAGGCAAACCAGAAGCCATAGGGTGGACCACTGTAATCCAGGTCAATATAGATGAGTTTCCGTACTTTAGATCGGTTTCCGGAGGTATTTGGGTCAATTTCCTACTTAGCAATCTACTCTCTTATCCCCTAACCGTTCGACTTCCCTCATATTTGGTAGGTACTTGGTAGTTCTGACAACACAATTCAACAACTCAACCATGACATGATTGACGAAGGAGCTATGTCTACACCCACTTGGTAGAAAACCCTCTCATGGCCTAATTGTACTACATACCTCATATTTGGGGCACTGTGCAGGTCTGAACATCTCCTATACCATTACCCAACTATTTATTAATGACGAAGAAGCTATATGCTTCACCCACTTGGTAGAATACCTAACTAACAGTACTATTTGGAGGGAAAATTAACTTTTAATTAATTACTTTAAAATTAACTTTTTGTTAATTAGTTTGATACGTTTCATGCAGGTTCTGAGCGAAAAAAACCCAGTATAATTTCCCCCTTTCTCCCCCCCCCCCCCTTTTAGTTATCGGAACCCCCTTCATATAGCATCTAATTTTAAAGCTTATAATCAGAGCTTTAATTCGGCTATACACAAATGGTCCTTCATCGACTCAATCGGAATCCACAGGGGAGGTAAAGTGAATACGGACCAATATTCCCTAAAACGGCAACCACGTTTTTCAACTTCTTTCACACATTTTAGGCACTTTCAACAAAGCAAAATGAAATCTGTTTGAAACCGGACAACCATGGATACTGGTTGAAAACATTTCAAAAAGAATCAGGCAGACTGGTACCAAAATAAAAAAATGCAAGGTGTCCGGACACAAAAAAAAAACCTTCTTGGTCGGGCGCCTTTCGGCGTAGTTAAAGTCGGTGAAAATGGGTTAAAATTGAAAAAAAAACTTTGAAAACAAAGGGTGAAAACGATTGTACTTCCAAATTCTCTTAGGTACTTAAATTAGTTGTAGAATCGACTCTCGAAGTTTTTCGGTACTTTTGGTTTATTATTTTCAATAATGAACCTTTGGAATCGACTAAGAAAAAAAAATTTTAACACTCCCTCAAAATTTGATGGTTTACGTTTCAAGGTACGTAGAATCCAAAAATCGAATAAAAATTTGGCCGTCCGTCCGCCGTACGCGGCACCACTTTTGCCACTTAGCATTGACCGATTTTGATGAAGTTTGGTATGTAGGCTCCATTTGGGGTCTAGTTGTGCCCCGAAGCTTTTGGTTGATGTAGGTCACTTCTAAGGGTTCCAAAATCAATTTTGAAATTTTGAAAACGCCCTAACTCAAAACATTTTGATATAAAGGTATTGTTTTTCCTTCAATTTAAGATTCTATAGAATTTTTTGAGACCACGCGGAGTCCTGTAGGACAAACTGTTCGCTCCCTACGAAAATTTAAGGGTTTATACTGAAATACATACGTATATATAAATCAAAACACGAGTGTGAATCGCAAAAGAGGCCTAATCTCCGTTCAAATTAGAGCTGACCGAAATGCGATCGATGGTTGGTGATTTCGATTTTTTTATTATTTTTTTATTTTATTTTATTTTTTTTTTTTTTTTTGATAATTTTTTTCTTTTCTCATATTGGATGGTTGGTGATTTTATATAGAAAAATAATAAACCATTGTGTAATAATTTGCAGCGTTTTCAATATGTAATTGTTAGTTGTTAAGCTGTATGAAGAGAAGGAAATATATTATGTTAGTGCTGCTGACAATGTGCCATTTTGCTCACTTTCTTCGGAAGAGATGGAGTACTCAATCTGTGACGTGGAAAATCATTTCTCCCCCAAAGTACAGAGAAGAAATTCATTAAATCCTTCAAAAGGAAGAAAAAATGTGGGGAGGGGGGAGGCAGCACGATTCTCAAAGAGAAGTCATTTCGAGGTACACAAAGGGGTACCTACCCTGAAGTTTGGACAAGAGAAATACTGGTGAAAATCAAGAAGGTGACTTTTATGGGGGGAAGCTGCAGGTGGCAAGAAGAACGGAGTTTCCCAAGAGGGTGAGTAGGAGAGGAGGGCCCGAAGATGAATAGCAAGTCAAGCCGCAGTTTAATAAAGTGTCATTTCTCTCCAGGAACTCTAGATAGGAACTCTGGGACTTGGTAGTGGAGGGGAGGGTTGGAAGGGTTATTTGTTTTAAGGGACACGGCCCTTTCCCTTCGCTGCCCTATTTCAATTCTCCCCACGCTCCTCACAAATGACTCCAGGGCAGATCCCAGCTCTACCGAGAACCCACCTCTTTTTCGACCTCCGTATTGTCTCCTTGCTATAAAGATTTGCGGGTTCCCGCCGCCACTTTGGGTCGTATACGTGATTGGATTAACTCTGTACAACCGGCTTTTCTATGTGTTTCGCCTTTAACCCCCCCCCCCCTCTCCTTCCATTCGACGAAGCCCACTTGTAATGAACTTTTTCTTAATTCCACAAATTCACTTTGCGGAGAAAATCGGATTTAGTGGATTTCACTGAACAAAATAGTCTTTGAGTCACCTGTTGTTCGAAGAGTCGAGACTACCTTGTTGTTGCAGACAAGAGACACAACAGGCTACAGTACACTACTTTCGGTTCAAAACAAACTGCTTGATAATGATTTGACCGTTAGAACACTCCAATAAAGTCCATTCATGCAGCATGAATAAATGAGCGAAATTTCAAAGAAATCTTTCTGCAGAAAGCATGATTAAGGAAAAAAACAATGGTAACAAAAGGTACCTAACTACTAAGTAAATTAAATGAGCTAATAAGAGATTTATGGGTGAGCCACGGAAACTTACTTATTTGAATGGTCAATTAAAAAAAAAGTAATGCAGATATCGTTATATTTTTTATTTTATTTTAAAGGACAATTCTTAAATTTTTTTTTCATATGGGTTTAAAAATCACATCCATCAAATGATGGCCCCTATTGTTTAAACATTGGTTCAAACGATTTTTAAAGTTTCTCTTCACTCTGATCGGCATATTGACGAGTACTTCGGCAATGGCGGCGCGAATGTTGTTTTTTAGGTGTTCTAGGGTTCGTGGAAGATCGTTATAAACAGTTGACTTCAAGTAGCCCCATTATAAAAAATGCCAGAAATGTGAAAACGGGCCTCATCGCTGAAGAAAACGATCGCGTCATGGGAGCAGGTTTTCGAGCAGTGCTTCACATGCAGTTTGGCGGGCGATTAAATCCCTTTCGCTCAATTCCTGCACTACAGCCAATTCATAGGGATGAAATTGAAGATCATCGTGGAGAATCCGTCTAACAGTTGTGCCTGGAATCCTCAGAGCAGCTGCCTGTTTGCGAGCCGAACGACGGGGGAAGCGCAAAACTGACAGCCTCACTCTCTCAACGTTTTCTGGGGTTCTGGAGACTTCCAGTCTCCCAAAATGTGGTAGCCCAAGTCAAAATCGAATTTCGACCGGGAACTGCTCCAAAAGGACGAATTTCGAAGCGCGCACGGAAGGCTCGTTGGGTCGCAACAACTGACCGATCATTGGAAAAAAAAGGTTTCTAGGACAAACGCCCACTGCTCTCTCGTCCAAAGCATGGTGGCAACTAACCGTATAGGTAACAAAACTTTAGGAGCTCCACCTTCGAATGGGCCATTGCCCCCCCTTCTACAACCCCACCAGGCCGAACGGCGATTTTTTCAAATAAGTAAGTTTCCGTGGCTCACCCTGTATATATCCAGCGTCCATAGCAAGTGTTTTTGTTTTTTACACACTCTCCAGGGATTCATTTTAGAATGTTCCAAAACGGACTTGAGTGAAAAAAAAAAATTCGAAAAAGTTCATTCTAAACATTTTGAGACCATTGCAGTAGCTTCATTTTTCTTGAAAATTCGCTAATAAGGCTGTATGCTAACGTACAGTTTCCACAGGGTATATTTTGTAAATATGAGAAGTGTATATTCATTTTCTACATTTTATCCAAGTGATTATAGAGTACCACGTGAGTATAGAGTAGTTATTGTAGATTTTTTCGGTTATCAGCATAAGGGGACACATATGTCAATTTTCGGTCCGGACGCACAAAATTTCATTTTCCATAATTTGTAAATAGACTCAATTCCGGAAATTTCAAAAAAAAAATTTCTAAATCCGATGAGTAGAAGTGCTCCAAATTTGGGTTGAAACCTAGGGAGTCACTAGTGCTGAGGAGCGCTCGGAAGCGCTGTTGAAGGAATGATGCACAGGCTGAGCTAGATCAACGTTTGTTATAAAGTAATTATTTGAAGGTATAAATTATAACTCTCATTTCAATAAAGACCTGGACCATAAGCGGGATCATCACCTTCTTGTTCTCGCATCTGTTCTTCAAGATGTTTACAAGCTCAGGATCTTCTTTTTCGGGCAAGCTGCGATTCTTTATTGGCCTCTATTTACGCAAATCTCATCCTCTCTTTGTCGATTTCGCACAGTCCCTTAGCACAATATTTCCCGGGCACAATACCTAATTCATCAAGGACTCGACACTTCACTATACAACCATCATTGAATGATAACGGCATCGAACACACCAAAGCGCAGAGCAGGTAAAGAGACAAAAGTGACACAAAAATAAGACGTGCTCCTGTAAACATAAACTCAGGTTATCTTTGAGGTTTCGATGCTAAACGATGAAAAAAATAGAATACTAATACTAATAAAATACTATTCGATATATATCTATATATATTTATAGGAACAGTCATTCAAATTTCGATAAACCTGACCGCCCAAACTCGGCCGCGCGTTTTTGATTCAAACCGCTCTCCTGTAAAATTACGTTTTTGAGCTTATTTGTTCCTTTTTCTCAGGAACTATTCATCCGATTGGAACCAAATTTTTACAGGATGTTCTTCTAGTATGTACCTATAATTATGATGGAGGGTTTTGCAGAATAACGCCATGGAGCCTAAATATGAGTGTGTGAAAATTCAAAATATCGCTAAAAATGTAAAACCCTCATAACTTTTTTTCTGTCAACTTCATAAAAACTTTGTTAATCAAATTTTCTTCACTAAGTATACTGATGGTGCTGTCAAAATTTCAGACCGATAGCTTGAGTATTCTCAGAGAAAATGGAACATTTATATAAAAAAAATTAGGTTTGGAGCAGCTCAAGTTTGGAATTGTAACTTTTTTTGGATGGTCTGAGTGAGTTCAAATTTTTACCATCCAACCAGAATATATTGAGAATTAGTCCCTTAAAACTTCATCAAAATCGGACGAACCATAAAAAAAATATCGCGAAAAAAACAAAATTGCTGCTGTAGCGCGGAAATGACATATGTGTCCCCACACGGCTATTGTAGATTTTTTCGGTTTTCAGCATAAGTCCATATAAATGTTCTAATCGTCTCCACGAACTCGTATGGTACCCACACGGCTGCTGCATTTCTGGGTACAACAAGTATTCGCTATTTCATCATAATGTATAAATATATATTTTGTTAGGTTTCTGACTAGTCCAACGTTTGTAGAGGTGGAGAATATGACCAAGCTAGTCGTCAGTCAGTTAGTCGTTTATTTCTTCTTTATTCACACGACGTTTCCGTCCTGGATCAGGACCCTATTCATGTGTGTCGAATATAGATTCTTCTTAGAGTAGAGTTCAGGTGATTAATAACTCAAGGATACACATTGACTTATTGTAAATATATGTTCCAAGAAAATTTGTTACTTATGGGTGGGAATTTGAACCTATGGGAATCTAGAGGGGTCACTGGACCCCTGGTGGGGTATACGGGTCTAGCGAGGGCCCAGTTGCTCCATACCCATGACCCAAAAACCCCATTTTACTGGATCTCTGGGGCTGCTGGGCCATACCACCTGTAGTCAATAAAAATACTACGAGAACACTGGGAACTAGAGAAATACTTCAACTAGTTATTATACTATGCCTAAAAATCAAAACAATTGAAAAATATACGCACTGGATGTCATCACAATGCTATTTCCACGACGATCTTGAGCGTAGTACTGCAGAGGTGCCAGCCTTTGTTTTCAAAATATCCCCAATTATAAGAGTAGTGGGGGTCCATGGCCCACATACCCCGGGACCCAGTTACCCCGACATACATTAGACTCAGAAGCAAAATCTTAAAATTGAACAAAAAATCTTGGGGAAACAAGGGGTTAAAACGAAATTGATAGTCCCAGGATGATTTGTATGCTTCTTATCAGGTTAGTGCGAAATGCAACACTTTTGAGCATACAGGAAAGACATTCTAGTTTCTCTGGCCACCACACCCTCAAAATTGGTCTTAGCTGTGATCCCATCGTCCCTTCAGACTTTAGTAAATTCAAGAAGTTGACCTATCTTTTGGTAGTATGATAACGGGAACAACGAGCAATCATCTTGCATCGACCAACTCACAGATTGATGCTGAAAAACGGCCTCTTCCATTGAAACCGCCGAAAATGCCAACTTCGTCACTAATCACTCAAAAGTATTTTCGGCTCAGCGTTTTCCGAAGCCCGCGAGCTTCATCGCTTTCCGTTTTGTATGGAGACCAGAAAAAAGAAGAAAAAAACTTGAAAAAAAAGGGAAAGGAAAAAAGTTAACGCTTTTGTTCGCGTTTCTTCCATTGTTATTATCCAGAGAGCGGGGGCCAGCATTCAAAGAGAAAAAACTCTCCCCGCCACCCGTCCTTCCAGACAACCCCCCTGGTCTTTTCTTTCGAGGTCGAACAGTACAGTTGGGGGTCCCGACCGCATGTCATGAGCAGCCAATTAAACGGCGTTTTCCACGCCTCTCGTATTCTTTTCATGCGATGTCGCTTTTCATATGCGTTATTTCCTCTCTTGTGAGTTGTGACTGCTTCGGTGCCCCCCGCACCCGTCAGGACGAAAAATACTCTTTTCACGCTGTTCCGCACCGATATTCGGGATTCAACTAGGTTTATGAAATCCGATTTCTCCGCTGTTTTCAGCTGCTGGGATTCCGCCCTACTTCATTGTGAATGATTTGAAAAGACATTTTACAGCGATTACGAATGTTCATCTGAATGCTTTTTCATTTTGGTCTAACAATCTCGTCGTAGTGTTAGATCTCGGGTATACCAGAAATAGGGGTAGCTGGTCTCGAAGAAAAAACAGGTTCTAATTTAGAGAAGGCATTGAAGAGATCAACTTTTCGTTACTGTTGATGATATCTCTCTCCTTGTGTAGCGGATTGAGTGAGAATATTCCGAATAAATATAAAGAATAACCAACGAATAAAACTACTCCGGTGGCTAGCCATAGACTAATCATAGGCAAAAATTCGTAGCAGGATATTAAAATGCCTAACAGGAAATAGTGATAAGAAATTAAAACAATATTTGAAGCCGTCTGCACCATTCTGGAGTCACACCAAATACATATTGGGGGGTAAATCCAATATTATCGAAATCAAGTAGCGGTTATAGATTAATTAAATCCAATCTTTCTTGGAACAAAGATTTTTGTAATTTTCACTGATGAGGAAGACTTACACCGGGATACGTGCAGGTCATTATTGATAAGAGGGGTCGACTAAACCAAGTTATCCGATTTGATAAGTGAAACTCTTGAATCATTTGTTACTGCTTTCCGTGAATGTCAAGTAAAATCGTAATTTTCATCTTTCTTCTTACTTAATAGGAATCTCCAGGTCTATCTATAACTGCCCAGTCACGGTTCGACACATTGGGGGAAGCGAAAACATGCTTATCAATAAAACAATTGAATTTTTGGGTAGTGCGAAATTTCTCATTTACCAACAACTTAGAACAGTAGGAAGGTTCCCTCACTTGTCGTGGAAGTTGCACTCCTTACTTGTTGGTCCTTGCTTCGTGTGGAAAATCTTGTTGGAAATTCTTCCTCCTTGGGACCCAACCTTCCCTCGCTGAGTCACCCCTAGTCACTCGCCTTTCAATTCAGCTCATACTTCAATTATAAAACCATTGTGTGACGGCAATTGTCCACAAATAGAACGGGTTTATTCTACAAAGTACTTAGGAATTACTATAGACGAAGACTTAAGGTGGGAGTATCATATTAGCTCTATGGTTCAGAAACTCCGTAAATTTATTCATATTTTTCATAGATTGAGGGGATGTCTTGATAAGAAAAATTTTATTACTATATATAAAGCTCTTGTGCAAAGTGTCATTAGCTTCGGTATTTTAGCTTGGGGTGGCGCTTCAGCGTCTATCCTAAATCCGCTTTGTATTGTCCAAAAATCAATCCTAAAAGTAATAGCTAGGAAACCACGCCGGTTCCTCACCTCTGACCTATTCAAAGCTGTCCAGGTATTCTCAGTTCAACAACTGTATGTCAAAATAGCTATTACTTTTTTTCACAAACACCCCGATTACATCGTGTATCCTAGACATAGCATATACCCAGCTCGCCTCACTTCTAAGGCGGTAATACCAGCTCCCCAATCTCGTTTATGGTGTACCTCAAGGCATATATTCTTCAGTACGCCTAATATATTGCGGTCTCTCTCAGCCGACATGACCATACCTGGAAATTTTTCGCGTGCCGTTTATAAAACTAGAATTTTCACATGGTATAACCCAAGGTCCTATAAACTGTTCCAATTTACTGACTAGTGTTTATGTGTCATGATTTTGTCTGATTTTTTGCTTCTATGGTGTTTATCTTTACCTATGTAATGATTGTATTCTATCCAAATTCGTTTGGAATTGTCACATGGGTTCATAGAAATTTATTATAATTTTTGTATCCTTTTATTCCTCATCTGATTACTTTTGGGTCGTTTTTGTAAAAATGATGTAATAGGTAATATTACTTGTTTACCTCAACTCCCCCGAACCGCACAGGGTGGTACCCTATGGTTCCTGGGGTACATTCCATTGCATTAATATACTTTAATTTTGCTTCCGAGTCTACCAAGGTAGCGGAAGCTTTGTTTTCACTTTTCAAGGACGAAAAAAAAAAGTTCTCCAAAATCAAAATTTCCACTCGCGTTTTGCGTTTTAGACCTTTCTGAACAATTTTGGTTCCGTGTCTGTCTGTCTGTGTGTCTGTCTGTCTGTGTGTCTGTGTGTCTGTGTGTCTGTCTGTCTGTCATGAATTCCTTGTAACGCGCATAACTATACGAAGTTATTGTCCGATTTCGATGAAATTTTCAGGGATTGTGCGGGTTGGTGTGTAGACGGTCCCCTATGAAAATCATCATCCTCGGACTGATAGAAGCGACTGCGCATGCGCAAACGTGAATTCCTTGTAACAGCCATAACTTCCATATTTTCCATCCGATTTCAATGAAATTTTCAGGGATGTTACAGATTAGTGATTAGATGGCCCCCTATGAAAATCATCAACTTCGGACTGATAGTAGCCGATGCGCATGCGCGAACGTGAATTGCTTGTAACAGCCATAACTTCCACAATTTCTACCCGATATCGATGACATTTTCAGGGATTACGCGGATTAGGTTGTAGATGGTCCCCAATGAAAATCAAGGCCTTAAAATTTACAGTAGCCTCTGCGCATGCGCAATCGTTAAATTCTTGTAACAGCCGTAACAGTTGCGTCTGAGGTGAGGATCTCAAAGCCAATCTACAAACCCCTCTGTAGATCAGTAAGCAAAGTACTGGACTCACACCTAGGAATTCCAGGTTCGATTCCCAGTCTGGCTATGTAATTTTTTGATTCCCATCACTACCGCACTTTTTCCTTTGTGTTGCCGTACTAATTTACAGTTATGATATTTTTTTTGTTATTTCTTTACCTATTTTTTTTTTTTTTTTTTTTTTTGTGGAATAAACTTTTTTTTTATTCATTCTTTCATTCATTCATTCATCAACTGCTTTTAATCAATAATTTCAAGTGCCCATGATCACAAAAGCTTAGGTCACATAATAAGTATACATACGGGCTGGGCACGTATTATTTGTCAAAAAATTTATTCATTTCTAGAAGAAATGAAATTAAGATAAAATTCAATCAATTATATTCGTTTCACAAAATTTGCAAAGTCGGTTTGTTTGGTTGAGATGAACTCAAAACAATTTGAAAATTGGAAATCGGTCAACCAATAGCTGAGATAGTAAATTGTACAAAACTATTGGCATCTTCCGTCTCACCTTCACACTTGTCGTCCTCCATGGCCTTAAATTCACATAATAGTCCATATTATGGACTATTTTTATTGCTTGACCGAAAGCGGTCTTTTATCACTCAAAGCCTTGGAAGAAATTTGGACTGAAAACCAACCTGTGCAGACGTATAATACGTCTTCAATAATTGAAGAGTGGACTGGATCACAACATCAAGAACTTTGGGTGGTTTTACACATTTGGTCAGGTTTCTACACGGAAACCGCGATTTTCCGACCATTTCAGCCGTACCATCTTGGTTGGATCAGTAGTGGAGAAAGAAGCTATGTATATTGTCCTAGGCGTGAAAACTCCTGCTCAAGTCTTCTTTGAAATGGTGAAAAAACACTGAACCACTAAAGTTTTCGAAGAAACTTACATTATTCAAAATGTTACTTGGGAATAATACAATTGCTAAATTGGCTCTATTCGACTGTGGGAATTTCGATCCTCGGTCGATTTTCATGTGTTTTCCAGGAGGGTAATTTTCGCAATCGTACGATGTAGTAGAAGTTGTCGAAATATCGAATTAGGTAATTTTTGCTAATCAGACACTGACAGTCCAACTAACTTAGATTAGTCTACGAGTAGTATCTACTATCGGGACACTCATCAGTTATCGATCCTTTCCACACCCCCAATCTGGACAGAAAGCCTCTACAGGGTAATCAGAGTGAATGACATCAATCCTCTGTAGAGGGAAGCTGTACTCCATCGGAGCAGCAGCCACCAACAAAATATCAGAGCTCCATTTTAGAAGTCAAGAGTACTTCTTCTGAGGAGCCACTAACAGGAGATTCAGATCCAAGTGTCCTCAGCAACCTCCTAGGAAGCAGATGACCCTTGGCTTCACAGGTTGTGTGTCTATCATATTATTTTTACCCTAGGCTTATTAGGTGAACAAGGAGATATCATTTCAGCGATGATTTGAAAATCTTAAAACATGCTTAATCATATCAGAAACGTTTCAATCAGATCAATCAGAAACAGATCAATCCTGGAGAATATGAACACAATTCCAATGTTACTAACTCCCCGCGAAATTAATTAAGTTACTTGCGGTTTTACTCACTTACAATATCAAACGACTTCCTGCTAAGTTCATTGTAACTAGAGTAATCGCCTCAACCGCGAGAATTGAAATAGTGACTTCGGAGAGTATAATATTATTATACCAGAGCGGTATCAAATCACGTCTTTATTTAAATCTGTACTCGACCGTCGAGTTTTCACAGCGGCTATGGGCAAGGTTTCATAGGTAATCTATGGATATCGTTGCAGGTCTTCTCAAACTCCACTGGATTCACGAATGGCAGAATTTCCTTCCTTATCCAGCAGAGTATCGAATCACATTCTGCAGATGCACTGTAACGAGATATCGTTTCAGTCACTAAATTCGTGATTATAATAATCACGTGAATAATTGGCTGGCGGGGGGAGGGCAGGTAAGTCGTTTTTTGGTGAAAATCTTCACTGGAGGCGTTGTTTTGTGTCAGCTTTCGTTTGCGAGTATCAGCGTAAGTCTACGATACTTCCTATTGTCTGGGGCGTAAGTGACTATTCGGTTAATTCTAATTCCCGAAATTTCTGTTTCGAGAACAGACCGGTAACTGAGTTTACCTCCTTTTTCCCAGTGTACTAAATTGTGCTTAACCAGGCAAGTAGGTTTTCCTATGGCGGGTGAGCAGCTAATCCTGAAAATTTGATTGCTCCTAACCAAGTAAGTATAGAAATTAGACTGCTAGTAACCAGGTAAGTCAACAACTTTTTAAAAACCATTGAATTTTCCATTGATATGTAATTTGAGGGGCAGTTCGAACTATCATTTCGGTTTTAGGAAACTTTCATCAATAAATGGGAGGGTCAAGTATCAATTATTGTGGATTCCTGAATTAGGAATAAAATTTGGAACATTAAAATGCTCTCCTGTAAAATTCCACTTTTTGTAGTTACCTGGTTTTTTCACTCGCCAGCCAATTAAATCCCTTCTTTGGATTCATGATCTGTAGAACGATACAGAAAAATCGGAAATTGGTGAAGTCACAATTTACAAATTTTTGACCTTCTTCATTATTTAGGTTTTAAAAAAATAAATTTCATTTTGGCATGAGATTTTTCCTTACAGTTTTGATAATGTACCCAATATAGGTACATTTGGGTTTGTTAACAATCGTATTCTCACGAGTAAATTAGATTCGTAACCAATCTGGATTGTAAGTTGGAGAACTAGTGGAAATTGGGCCAATAACGTCGGCCACTCAGATTGGAGGAGTAGCCTCTAAAGGAGGCTGTTTCAAGATAGCATTGAATAAAGAGGTCCAAACTAATGCTTTCAGGCTCGGAAGGTCCGTTTGTTTACCAGCTACTTGTCTAGTTCAAGTATTTGTCGATAAACTAAAAGGTCTCTAGTCTTGTCTGGTCTACAGCGAGGATGACAAGCCACTTAGTGCAGGAGCTAATAGGAGAGTTAATACTGATACCCCCCCCCCCACCATTCCACCTCACACTTACTTAAGCTTAGCTACACCGCATTCAAGCGAGTCTACAGAACTACTGTGCAACTGAGATTCAATTAGCTCGGACTAAACTATGCTGTTCGTCGCAGCGTTTTGGACTTACCCTGCAGGTCCAACGTCAGTGTAGCCAAGACAACGTTTAGCTAAAGTGTACATGTCCAATATCGTGTAGGGCGTATCGTCGCTCTGAAGCGGAATCGTCAAATTTAGAAGTGGAAAGAGAATCTCTCGCGTTAGCTTTGACACAGACATGAGTCGCGTTTTGTCCAACGCATCGCAGTTCTTGCAGGGACTGCACATGAGCTGTTGGCACAGAAGAATGTCATCTCGCATGACGTAAGACCCACTGCAGGCTCCTGGCGAGTAGTAGATTCGAGAGTTGAAGGGTGTGGTTTTCCACCGATGTTGGGGATCAACGTCGCTCTCAATGGAATCGCTGTACACGCAAAACTCCAAAACTGCTAGTTTCACCTTAGTGAACGCTCCGACGTGTTTGAGTCCAGTTTTCGAGTTGAAATATGCCTTGTGGACAACTGGGGTCGCCGAGTCCAGCAAATTTACGAGGACGTGCCGTCTGAAGGAACCGACTTCGTTAGGCTCTTTCATAGTGTCGTAGCAGTACTTGAAGTACGTCACGAGCAAAGGGATGTACTTTGGGTCTAAGAATATGTTGAAGTTGCCAGTACAAAAGTCTTCTTTAGTCAAATCAGGGAAGTTACAAGATGCACATGACGGGCAATGAGCTGTGTCGGTGAGTCCATACAATGCCGTAAACGTTACTAAGAAAAGTGTCTTCAAGATCATTC
This sequence comes from Apolygus lucorum, assembly GCA_009739505.2. Lineage (NCBI taxonomy): Eukaryota > Metazoa > Arthropoda > Insecta > Hemiptera > Miridae > Apolygus > Apolygus lucorum. The sequence goes on from CM019171.2 coordinate 14,888,662, forward strand.
GCGGATGGACCAGTCCCCAAGAAGCATTGTCTTGTACGATAGGTACTACCTATGTTATCATTGCTATGGTTAGTCGTTGTTACCATATTGTTGGTTGTGTTACCATGGACGGTGCTTTGGTTGTTGCCGTTCAAGAAGGAATTAAAAAATTAAGAGTATGATTCCAAAAGGTACTAAAGACCTTTTTCGTCGAAATTGAATTAACACTTTCCCAGGGTTTCAGGGGGTAGTTCTTCAAAAATACGATCGTTTTGTAGCAAAAGACACTCTATCCCTTTGAAAAACGAAGGTGAATATTCCGTTCTATTTTATAAGGTACTATATCCAGCACAACGGCAGACTTATATCCGTTTTGTTTCAAAAAATACTTTATTCAGAGAAAGGTACCAAAAAGGTTTTGCTGTTTCGAGCTAACAGTACTTTATATCCATGATTTCTCGACACTTTCTTTAAGATTTTTGCTGTAATATTCCAAGTTTTCGGAACTCATTTTAATAGGACATGAGTGTTGATAGCAGTGGTGAAACCTCTATTATGGTTATTTTGATCTCACGAAATTGAAACCTGAAAAATCGACTGTCAATTATCAATCAACACTACTGATACTTGGTGAGTAATATTTACGTTTATTAAACTAATTTCAACGCATGCAGTACTTTAAAGTCGTTGGAAAGTGACTGTTTACTCTCTAAAAATCTCTGTGCTTCATTTTTAGATAATAAACAGTCACTTTCCAACGACTTTTAAAGTACTACAGCAATATTAAGTACTACAGCAAATGTTATTTGCTGTATTAAAAGTTTATTGTTTTTATCGCGGACAAAAGTACCTTTTATACGATTCCTGCGAACTAAAGTAACTAATTTCTTATTACAGATGCCAGCACAGCCTATTATTGCTTAGGAACAAGATATTGTTTCAAAAAGTGCGTTCAAAATTATTTTAAACTTCGAACAAATTTCCGAACTTCGAACTTGGAACATTTTTTCCAAAAATACTTATTGTAATTTAGAAATACATTTTAAAAATTACATTATTGTCTGATAGGTCGTTTTCAGGTCGCTATGGTTTTTTGCGATTTTCCCACGTTTGACCAATATAATATATTGGGGGAAAATCGCAAAAAAACTAGATATAATATAATATATTGTAATTTGAAGGAGCTGGATTCCAAAAAGTAGTAATATATTATAGTACTACTTTTTGGAATCCATCTCCTTCAAATTACAATATATTATATTATATCTACTTGGAAAAAGTCTGCCAAGTGCGTGTGGCACATAGCCTCCTCGTCAATTCACACGGTCCCTGAAAATTTCATCGAAATCGGATGAGAAATGAAGAAGACATGGCTGTGGATTTCATGACAGGCAGACAGACAGACACGGAACCAAAATTGTTCGGGAAGGTCTAAAACGTAAAACGCGAGTGGATATTTTGATTTTGGGTACTACTTTTTTTCAACCTTGAAAAGTGAAAACATAGCTTCCACTAACTTAGTAGACTCGGAAGCAAAATGAAGCTCTGCATGCATTTTCTTTATTGATAAGGCTACGGGGAATTGAAGATTGAGGTTTTTGGTTTTTAAAACTTCTCATTATGAGAAGCGTTTTGGAGATCTTTAGCAACCATTCTCCACTGAACGGCACGTGAACCTCTTATGATAGAGTCTCTCCAACCTGTTGACAACTGAGATCCGAAATCTCCTTGTGTTAGCAATGGAATTTTTAACCGGAGTAAGCCTATATCTTGACTGGGAGCTATTGGAGGTGATATACAACTAACGATTCCAGGATTTAAGAAGTAAAAATTCAACGTCGAAATTAGATGGTGTTCGTCACTTTCTAGCGCACTCACCGTAACTACTCTGATTCTGCCTTCCGGCTGTATGTCCTATACATAGGTGGAACCCTGCGCTTCCGAACAGGTTCAAAAATGAATGTAACCGAATGGGAATCCCTAATGTTCCACATTAATTGAAACGGCAGCGCCACCGTATTTTGTAATGGTCGAGACCAACGATCCGACCCGGGGTAGCGCGCTACTAATGAGTACCAGATAACATTCAGTAGAGAAGAGAGAGAATGCGGGTCATCTATCTTCCCTTTTGTGCCGGCTTCCATAACAATGGGCACAATTAAATGAAGAAAATCGATAACCTCGGGTTAAAAAGGGCTGTGCGAATCCCAGCAAGAGGAGGGCAGTCGTGTGCAATTTTTTCGAGCGTTTACTGGAAAAAGAGAAAGAGATCTGAAGAGCATTCCGTGTAATAAATGAGCCAGTGATGATGCCTGGTAGGGTTCTGATAACGTGCTAATAGAACACCAATTCTTAACTGTCAATATTTTCATATTTTTGCGTTTATTTTTCATATTCATAATTCAAATTTTCCTTGATTTATTATCATATTTGGATGGTGAAATAAAACGGTAACTGGCGAAAAATGTCGAATTAATTATAAATTTCTATATTTAATCGAAGTACTACCCAAAATAAGCGTTGTTCAAAGTTTTGGTTTCAATCTGCATACAGAAGATGGCTGCACCACCAACTTTAAGGAATGCAAGGGTAGACTGGAAGAGAATACGACCGGTATAAGAAGAATCATCAAAAAGGTTAAATTCATTTTTGAACCTGCTCGGGAGCGCCCGGTTCCACCTACGTATAGGACATACAGCTGGAAGGCAGATTCAGAGTTGTTACGGTGGGTGCGCTAGAAAGTGACGAACACCAATCTTATTTCGACGTTGAATTTTTACTTCTTAAACCCTGGAATCGTTAATTGTCTATCATCTTCAATAGCTCCCAATCAAGATCTAGGTTTACTTCGGTTAAAAATTCCAGAACTAACAGAAGGAGACCCTGGATCTTAGTTGTCAAGAGGTTGGAGAGATTCCATCATGAGAGGTTCACCTGTCGTTCATTGGAAAATGACTGCCAACGATTTCCAAAACGCTTCTCACAATGAACAGTTTTAAAAACCAAAAACCTCAGTCTTCAATTTCTCGATAGCAAAGTAGTTCCCTACGCTAATGAGGCCAAGTACCTTGGTATGACGCTAGATGCCAGGCTCCAGTGGAAAGCCCACGTCAAGAAGAAGGAACAACATGTACTAAAACTCCGAAAAATGCACTGGCTCATGGGTAGACGATCAAAACTGTCAATCCAGAATAAGCTTACTCTTTGTAATCAAGTCCCAGAGCCAATTTGGACTTCCGAAGCGCAGCTTTGGGGCTGCGATGCTCAATCAAATCGAGAAATCATCCAAAGATTTCTAAATACTGTATTGAGAAATATTGTCAACGCACCATGATATTTTCGAAATGAACGTCCACCATGAGCTTCAAATCGAAACTGTCAACGACGCCATCAAACGTCAAGCCGTGCGTCCTCTTCATTGGCTAACATTTCATATCAACAAAACCTCTCGACATTATTAGCAGATGAGACAATGTGGATGTGAAAGGGCTTAGTGAAAGTGTCAAAGTGAACAAAACTCAGTGGAGTACCTGGTTTTGAAGTATCTTACTGTGAGCTCCCGCTCACTGAAACAACATCAACAGTGGCGGAGCTAGGTTAAAGTTAGCCTCCCTCCTGAGACTCCCTAGACAAGCGGGATGCCACCTCCACCAGAGCGTCCAACTCCCCGACGAGGGAAGTCAGCTGACTCCCTCGTCCAGCCAATCAGAGCCCTCCACGAACAACACCTTAGTGGAGGGGAGGGGAGTCACACCGGAATTTCCAGAGAGTTCAACGGCTTCGCGACAGTCCAGTTTCAAACCTCAGACAGATTGGTAGCCGCGAGCCCTGCCCACTATCAACTCTGCTCTTCCCCCCCAGTCTCACCTTGTGCGCACAGTTAAGTATATCCACAAAGTCGACACACCTTAACACGTTCACTGCGAGTCAATTTTGGGAGCTGACCCACCGTGCTGACCCGATTTTTTCTGTAATACGCTTCAAAATCGCAGTTGACTAACGAGACATGTGAATCACAGTTTCAATCCCCCGACAGCGCATTCTGGCGGTCCAACGGAACCTTCCTAGCAAGCGTAGCAAGAGAAGGAGACGATTCGTACGGGCGAAGTGAAGAAAATCAGGGATAAACTCAATCCAACCACTCACGCCCCTGAGGCGTGACCCGCCTGTCTGGTCAGCCTACCTCACACCCCAGGGGCGTGATCCGCAGCGAACGTGTTAAACCCTCGTAATTTGCCGCGAAGACCCTGCTGCTCCAGTGAAGAACGACCCTCAAAACCATCGCCACGAATCTGCGCAGAATTCCTTCGGGCCCTGTCAGAGTGAGTGCACAAACCTAACATACTAAATCTTTGGCCACAGTAGTGCTGTGAATAGAGTAAACGTACTAAGTAAATATAAGACACGAAAACGATACAGAACTTAACTATAACCTGAACTGCCTCTTGATGATGAAAATGGAACTTGAATACTGATAAATGAGAATGGAAATGATTTTGTAAAGTAACACAGGGAAAACTTTTATAAACCATATTTATTTAGTGACTATTTCATGTTGGTTTTGTTTCGCCCTTCAGGCTTTATTTCTCTTTCGTGCTTCACACATTAACAAACATTTCTGTAATAAAACCAAAGCTATTAGATGTAACCTTGTAGTTTTTCTTGACTTTCCCTGGTTCAGATAACTTAGTACGAGGAACGTGCATTGACACACCTCAGGTTCATTTTGCAAAATCCCTTCAGGATCATTTATTAAGCCCCTCAGGCCAGACACATTTGTGATCTGTTTCGATTCCATGCGCCCTTCAGGCTAACACAGTTTCGACACAACATCGCCACAGAGCTCCAAAATTGTCTACGCCTCGCCACAGGTAATTATATTCACGCTACCCTTTAACTTAAAACTAGTCATAGGTGTTTTGGTATTTGCCTTTTTCTCTTCCCCCCAGAACTCGTGCCAAAGTTGTTCAACGATTAACGACATAGTCGACACTCGTTGAACGATACGCTCATACCTTGGTGACAGTGGTAGGCTTAACCGCCTCCCTCTGTCCACAACGTGTGAGCACACAACAGCTTACACTTACCCTAATTTCAAAATGATATTGTTAATAAGTTATTAGGTACTTAGTACACACACTTGGATGGTTACTCAATGGAACCAAAATTTGGTCCGTTATTATCCACTTCCTTGTCAGATAAGACGAGTCATAACTTGTTTATATCATTCTATCTTGATTCTCCTAAGCATGTATTACAGGTGAGTTTTCTCTTTCTCGCCAGAACGGCGTTTCTACCCCACCTGACTACTCCTCTCGACAAATTGTTAATGCCTTATCTCTGGTGATACTGCTAATTGGTAGCCGAGGAAATTTCTAACGCAGACTCCCCTTCGTACATCCACAACGGGGACGCAAAAGGGGAAACGGTTGACATTGTAGCGAAGTGGAATAGGCAGACGAGATCTGTGGTACCCATCTCCATTTAGTTAATGGTCTTCTCTCCCCTTAACCCGACCTCCTCTTCCCCTAACCCGACCAACCCTCCATAATCCGACTCCTTTGCGCTCATTCGTCGTTAGACTGTAGGAAATAAGGCGCCCGGGAGGCTCTCCAGTTCCCTAAAGGGTTAAGAGGAAATTCACTGGTTCCTTTCGAGGTTGTATCTCATCGCTTTGTGCTAGCTCATTAGCCCGGCGAGGATCAAACATTCGTTCTTTTGACTTGGTGAAAGGATTTCTGAGGATTCGATCAGAGGGGTTTTTCACGGATTCGTCCAATAGAAGAGGGGGTCCTTTCATTCGTTTAATCTTGATAGGAAGCTGCAATTTATTACTTCCCCGAGCGTGACATGATAATCCAACAATCTCTCTCCATTGGAAATTCACATTGATTCCAAATTGAATCACCCTCTTCAATTATTCATACTGCTACACAACGATCCGAGTCCACGCACATAATTGTCCGAGATTCGAAGGTTAACCCTTCAGTGGTCGACCTCTTCTCCGGAACGCGGCGCTCTTACGGTACCTCCTCCCGAATAAATCAATATTTATCATATTTTTAAATATTGTTTGGTCTGAATGCGATTTCCAACTCATCTTCTGGTGTATCTCGAGGTTTTCAATGAAAATCAAATTGGTAAAAACAGTATCTTATTCAACTCAGAAATACGTAGAGGTGAAAATAGTTTTTTTACCTAGTTAGTGCCCATCGAATACTAAATGTTTTTATACCTATCCCAGAGTTGCATTTATCAGTGGTGAGGAAGGTAGTACAAAAGTTTAAGAATTTTGATATTGAAATGGAATTATTCACATTGAGTTGGAAAAGTCTGAATTTGGGTTGGAATATTCCAAATTCGACCTCAAGCCACTGCAGCCATTACTTGGGGTCAGAAGAGCGCTCAGTTATTTTATATAAGATTAAAAAAATAAAATAAACAAAGGGTAGACGGGTAGACACTTCCACGGGTTTTGTGCAAGAAAGCGACTCACAGTAACACCTGAGCGGGTTGGAGGACAGAAAGGAGGGTAAGGTACAGCATGGAGGTAATTTCTATAACGGAACTGTGAATCACAGCCATCTCGATAGTCACTGTGAACCACAGTATTCGAAAAATGGGCCAAAAGAGCGCCGCGCTCCGGAGTCTACCACTGGAGGGTTAAAATTAAGTTTTTCCACCCCACCCACCATCTAGGATATTTAAGTGCTCTATGAAATGTTCAGTTATTGGATCCTTCGTCCTGCAAAGATAATCTGAGGTATCAATTAACTTATAATATTTGTGACGAAGAGGTGTTACTCACACGATTTGCAGGATTGGTTCATAATTTCCCTGCAGTTTATCCAACTTACCTGAAAAAAAAAGGAAACCTGAATGAGAAACGAAGTAACTTCAAGCACCGTCATGCATCTTGAGAAGTAGTAACCACAGTGAAATGTGCATTATGAAAAACATTGACTTATTCAGAAAATTTACAAAAAAATGCTAATTAATGGTATTCTAATATAGTAAATTAGGAACCTTATTACGACTCACGAGAATTGTTGATTTCCCACAGAAGCGAATATAGACTACGTTCAACCTCTCACTAATAATGAACCTATGGAATCAAGCAGGTAAAAAATTGTACAATCTCCTTCAAAATTTGATGGAAATTTGATGAAATTCAGTATATGTATTAGGTCCATTTGGGGTCTTGTTGTGCCCTGACGACTTTCATAATAGATCATTCTGAAATGTTCATCCTAGATCGAAAACTCTAGCTAAGAATTTATCGTTTTCCCATCAATTTGAAATAGTGCTGAATTTTTAGAATCAAAAGGGACCTCAGAGCTCTGTAAGATCAACCGTTAACTCTCTGCAGGGACGTGAAGTGAGACGAATGATAAAGCAGAAACACGACTTCGAATCCCACATGAATGTTCGAACAAAATAGGCCTAATCTACGTTCAAATTTCAGCCGATCACTTGTAGCCCAGGCATTTGCCCAAATTGGTTCAGATTAGCCCAGGCAAATTAAACTTTAGCTGCTAGTAAAATAGCGTAAAGCTGGGAATGATCTTAATCCACTATGGGGATCCCGAATAAGACTAATGTGCGTTTTCGACGGTTTCTGAGCACGGCTTAACTTGTGAAGGCCGAAAAATCGGGAAATTTTTGCCCTTTTTTCAGTTTTTGACTTATAACTCAAAATTGGTTCATTTTATGGGACATTTAGTGCTCTTCAATTTAGTACAAGTAAAGTTTTTTGGCCCTCACGCAAACTCATATTAGTCTTATTTGGGATGCCCAAAGTGGATTATGATCATTTCCAGCTTTACGCTATTTTACTAGCAGCTAAAGTTTAATTTGCCTGGGCTAATCTGAACTTTTACCATTTTTCGAGAGTTTCGTCACTTAGTTATGCTTCCTAATCAACCAAGAACCAAATTTTGTATGAATATCACGGGTCCCACAACTCTAGGATAACTCTATGTTTTGACATAAATATGTCTTTTGGCTGGGGGTCACGACAAACTAAGTATGATAATGTGACTACAGTATATTCGATAATGGATGTCATATGGCCTGAACAACCTGTGGAATGTTCTTGTACATTTGTGTTGTGTGTTTTGAAAATCGTAATTATTGGCGTATAAATTTATTGAAAAATGTAAATAAGTTATAATCAACCACAAGAAGTTATAATTCCACTGTGACGAGGAGCTCTGCATTAGAATGATCGTGATCAAAAAATGTAATAAGTAGATAATTAAGTTGTTTACTGTTTAGTACAACGTTTTTCTTGAATATTAATCCATTTCCAGCCACTGATGCGTTTTCGCATCGCCTTTTTTAAATATTTAAAATAGTGGAAAATCTTCGTAGACGAGCGTTCGGTTATGGTTCTTATGGTTCGGTTATGGCTACCAATTATGGTGCTCAAATTCGATCCTGAGCAATTGAGCGTTCTGGGCCACGAGTCGAAACGGATTCCGGTCCGTAGAATAGATTTTTACATTTTACTAACAACCATGAATTGGATAAATCACATCGATTTGGAAGACTGAGGCCTCTTAAACCCATTAAAATGTAAAATTCATAAAATTTGGAGTATTTTCGCTCTCAATTGGTGGGCAAATTATGCCTTATTTTGACCGCCATCCTGTAAAACAGTTCATCCTCCTCCTCTCACTTACTCTGATATGTCTACCCTTGACTTGAAATCGCTCAAACTATCGTATTTACGAGTAAACTAGGTAATTCATTAAGTTATTAATCTCGCTACTATAGTCCTGAAAAAAAGTAGTAAGTAACTTTTCCTCAGCAGTTAACGAAACAACAACAAAACATTCGAAGTTTTGATTCAAGTGATTTCACTTCATACTATATCAGCTAATGTTTCTCATCATACCTACAAGTCAAGTTTCGAATCAATGTATTACCTACTAATCACGCTACTCCAGTCCAGAAAATGAGGAAGTCACTTTTTCTTATTTCTTTTTCTTATTTACTTAATAAGCAATTGCCAAAAGACATGTCTATGCATGAGTTTTTTTTCGAGCAAGCGGTAAGATTTTGTTGTTAAAAGTCTGTCGGTCTTTCCATCAAAATAAAGTTGATCGTTAACCTTGATTGATAATTTATGATTGGTCGGAAGTTACAACGGCAAATTTGTGTTATTTGCAGGTGATTGACAGAAAAATAGTAAACCGTTGTGTAATTGTCAGCATTTTTGTCACTCCAAACAACTAAACCGTAACTAAGTACGTATTTCATCAATAAATTCTAAATGAAGGATTTCGATCAAATTCAACTTTGGTTGAAACCTTCTTTTGGTTTATTAATTATTGTTATCATGGAACACGCTTTAGCTTCGACATATCTGGCAAAAAAGTGTTACGTTTTTCGGGAACGGTAACTAGGAACGGTATCGAGTCACGAAATTTTGCTTAGTCATAGATACGGGACTAAGGAACGAGTAACGTGGTGTAACCTATACGATAAGGTTGTTTCAAATAATGCTGTAATCTCAATACAATCATAAAATACCTTTCCATCTGAAGACTGATTTTGGTTTATTATTTTCAATAATGAACCTTTGGAATCGACCAAGAAAAAAAAAATTTTAACACCCCCTCAAAATTAGATGGTTTACTTTTCACGGTACGTAGAATCCAAAAATCGAATAAAAATTTGGCCGTCCGTCCGCCGTACGCGGCACTTTTGCCACTTAGCATTGACCGATTTTGATGATATTTGGTATGTAGGCTCCATTTGGGGTCTAGTTGTGCCCCGAAGCTTTTGGTTGATGTAGCTCACTTCTAAGGGTTCCAAAATCAATTTTGAAATTTTGAAAACGCCCAAAACTTTGAAAACTCAAGAAATTTTGATATAAAGGTATTGTTTTTCCTTCAATTTAAGGTTCTATAGAATTTTTAGAATTTTTTGAGACCACGCGGAGCTCTTTGGGACAAACCGTTCGCTCCCTACGAAAATTTAAGGGTTTATACTGAAATATATATATATAAATCAAAACACGAGTGTGAATCGCAAAAGAGGCCTAATCTCCGTTCAAATTAGAGCTGACCGAAATGCGATCGATGGTTGGTGATTTTGATTTTTTTTTTTTTTTTTTTGATTTTTTTTTCTTTTTTCTTCATATTGGATGGTTGGTGATTTTGTAGACGAGTGATCTATATAGAAAAATAATAAACCATTGTGTAATAATTTGCAGCGTTTTTGAAAGGCTATAGAAATAGGAGAATAGGTTCGATCGCATTCTTCTAAATAAACAATAAAATTAAACAGAATAAGAAAACGTGGCTAAAGCATGTTCCAAGTTTCTTGAATTTTAGCCGCAGGCTCTAAGCGAAAAGGCCCGAAGGGCCTAGTTTTTCATTATTATTTCCCAGGCATGAGTGCGAAAAAGGGTCTGTTGATGGAAATTACAGGATTTGTGAGGGTTTAGCTTACAGGTGGTCCACAAAAGTGATTCTCAAACCTTTCCGTAAAAGCCCAATTATTGGGTTTTCTTGAAGTTCTGAACGTAGGCAACAGGATCCGGAGTACATCAGGAGAACCTTCGATTGATCCCTGCATCTGTTTGATATTTGGACTGAAAGAGTAATCCGATCGACTCTAAACATTGTCACCCATATCAACAATCATGAAGTATTACCGTAGGAACGACACGGATCATTGGGGATACCCTACATATCTCTTATACGTGATGGCACAATATCCTTCGCAAAAGAAGTTATCGATCTCCATGTCTTTTTCCTTCGAACCCTCAAACCGTCACTCGAGGTTTTTCTCTCCGTTTTCCGAGTCCGGGTTGTTGGGAGGGTCTGAACTGGGTCCGTCGAAGGGTTTCAACTGGGTCAAACAGTTGTCCAGACGGGATTCACTGAAAGTTCCCTCTTTTTCAGTCCTTCGCTGATGGAGCTACAAGGAAATGGAGAGGAGAATTTTCAGTTCAGGTCGGAGTTTTTTTTGTTCGTGCTTGAGAAAAACAGTGATTGGCTGTTTATAGTTGAACCAGGATGATGAATGAGAAGTTGGATACTTTCATTACAACTCATCATTCAAATTTTTGTAAAGATCGCCAGATTAGGCTGATATTCAAGAGTAGGTAGTGTTATACACGACGTATAATGGAAAAGAGTAATTTCTCGCCCATTTGTGGGTTACATTATGTACTAGTCGACATATCTTCCTATGGCGGAATGAAGGCAAAAAGATCCTCGTCGTTCTCTAACACTATGAAGGCAAAAGAAGATTTCAGTGGGCAGGATGATATATGTGGGATCCACGGCGCGCTTCTTGCCTTCCTATTTCCTACCGTGGGTGCCATCTTTCTATTCATTTTCCGCCTGACGCACCCCGTACGCCCGAGAGCGTGACAACTCTGGCTTAGAGCAGCCAATAAGGTAATTTGGTTTCATGACACCGAAACCGCTTTTTCAACCCCCCTTCCTCATTCCCTGATTTCCTTGGGGGTCACGGATCCAATTTTTTGCCTTTTACGACAAAATCGTTGAAGAGAGGCGTTCCCGAAAATTGCTCTATAGAGAGAAGCTGTCCTTTTGTCATCCTTTAACTAGTATAACTCTATCATATTTATGAGTTACTTGTAGTAATACCTTTTTCCTTTTTGGAAATTACCTAACTTATTGAAGTCTTCTTGATTAGTAAGTTGTAAAAGTTGAATTAGCCTTACTTAATTTATTTCCCTGTTAATCGAAGTAATAAAGGTACTTTTTACCTCAAATGTTGTTAATATTTGGGTTGAGGTTAATTGAGGAAGGTCGGCTAACGGTACCAGGAAATCCTGCCCCGGGTCGTTTAGATTGAGGATATTCTACGAGTATAACTTCTACTTGGTGCCGGCCACATAGGTTATGACAGTTGAGGAATAAGTAATGCATCTAAGGGATTTAGGGAATTTAACTCTGGTGTACAACTGTTAGTCAAAGCGACCAATTTCAATCATTGTATCAGTGATAGCAAATAGGTGGGTGGCCAGAAAACGGCGCTGCTTCAGGTATGCAGATCTGCTGGCCTGATCTGTTGGCCATCGAATGCGAATTCATTCATTCGACGAAACCAATATCTTTTCAAGATGCAAAAACAGTAAACACTGCACCCAAATATCAGCTTTCCAATGGTATAATTAAAAATTGTTTTACAATCAAATTTAGGGGAGGAATTTGTGTTTAAACGAGGAAAAACGTGCATTTTTTCAACGAAATCAGCGCTTCGGCCTCGTATTTCCAACTCGAGGTTTCCCAAATTACGTAAATACTCTTTTCAGAGGGCATTTTCATGTCTTAAACCTTGACTCAAAAAAAGGTAAGGGACCTATCCGATAGGAAATTTAATGCTCTTTCCAACGGTATCCTCAAATTGTAAATATCACAGTTAATTAAAGAAGCAATGACCGATTTGATGACGTAAGGTCAAAATCACGAGAAAAAAAGTTTAAAATTAAAGTAACTCGAAAACAAAGCCTTCAAAAAACGTTGCAAATTATTACACAATGGTTTATTATAGTGATTCTGATTTATCGTATGTCCAACCCTTGAATTCTCGTAGGGAGCGAATGGTTTGTCTTACAGAGCTCCGCGTGGTCTCTAAAAATTCTGAAAATTCAATACTATCTTAAAAAAAAAACAATACCTTTATATAAAAATTGTTTGAGCTAGGGTGTTTTCAAAATGTTAACCCTTATTTTTCAACCCTTAGGAGTGGCCTACATCAACCAAACGCTTCGGGGCACAACTAGACTCCAAATGGAGCCCACATACCAAATTTCATCAAAACCGGTCAATGCTAAGTGGGGAAAGTGCCGCGAATGGCATACGGCGAACGGACGGACGGCCAATAAGTCCTTCCTTCCTCCCTACTCTCCAAGACCAAGTAAAACTAAGAAAGCTTTAACTAAAATCTGGCTACTCAGTTGTCTATCAGTAGATTTATTTATAAATTTACCAAATTTACATGTGTTGCATCTTTAGAAGAAACACCGCCGTCAACCCTCCTTCCGTCCTGCGGGTAAACAATAATTTCTATAAAGGGAAAACATCGCCGGAAGCACCGAAGGAATATTTTATAGTAAACGAGATGTCGGACTGGAGTTAGTAAGAGCAATAAGGATGAGGGATCGTCTGAGAATGAGCGGGCACTGTGCCAGAGATCCATGGGCAGACCCTAACTACACCTTCCTCCTCTGAAGGGATGTATTATGATGCACACATTTCTTGGAATACATCTACTCGTAACGAAAACAAAATTTTCCATTCAAATATTGATTATGACCAGGTAAAAAATCAGCAGAGTTTGCAAAGTTGCTGTGCTGATCATGATATAAAGCTCTAAAAAGCTTTGTAGCTAATGACTTCAAGATCGACGGCACAGGTATAGCGGGAAATATCATCCAGTTTAGAGCACTCATCGCACAGTATGGTAATTGTTTAACGATTCAGGAGTCGTTCAGCAGACTGAGTAAGCCAAATTTTCAATCTAGTCACATATAACACATGTAGAAGGAAGAGTTGCAATGCGATAAAACACCGGCTACGTTCCATAGTACGCCAAACATTCATTTCCACTCTCGGTAAATTAACAAATTTGGCATTTGCGTGTAATGTTGGCACATGAATGTGTGCGGATACCCATCAATATTATTATCTCGTCCATATAGTAATATCCGGTTCATTGGCTGAGTCTCTACCCGCCGCCCTCATTTCCAATTCCCTAATGGTACCATGGCCCAAGTTGTTGATAACCGTTTGAGTCTCCCTGGAATTAATTCATTAGCTCCTCCACCCCTCCGTTTTCACCGCACCCGTTTAGATGGAAATCAATTAATTTGCCGACTAGTTTTTATCATGTTGTTTCCGGTAAAGGAAGACTAATTAACTGGAGTCTAACACGAGAACTAACGAGCCGAAGAGGCTTATCGCCGCAAGAAACTTGTTGATTCCTGCACGCGAGGCCGTTTAATCATTCATTAACTAGGACCCCCCACGTTGATTCGGATATACTGAAATGAAGGATAGGAGTTGTGATGACGCAGAAGGAAGTTCGACCTCTGTAACTGCCAACGTTAAATATCATTAACATAGACAACGTGGGCATAGTAGTGACTTATTTCTTGTCAAGAGATAACGACATTAAGGGCTAATTAGAATTTGAATCAGAACAGTTTTCATAATTATAAAGTAAATAGTGTAAGTCATTAGAAGTACACAGAAAATAATAAAAAATAATGATAGCAAAATTAATTAGCTTAGTTGATTGGGGAATGATGCTTCGGTCTGTGAAGTCATCGAAGATGTGAAGAATGTGCGGGGATGAAAAAGTCTTTTAAGAGTGAATCAGCAAAGAAATCAAATTCTCCACCTTCCATAAGAACATTGGCCTCCCTTGATAGACGGAGACTGATGGTAAAGATAGTCAGCGAAGGAAACGAGGAACAGCGTATGTGAGCGAGTGGGGTAAGATGGCATCGAGAGCCGTACGAAAGAGAGGACAATTTCAGAACAGACAATTTAGCTAATAGGAAGAAGAATATAAGGTCTGCTTCTCTTCTATTATCCAGAGTTTCGAGGGCATTGGGATCCATCTGCTAGCCGTTGTTAATCTCTTCTCGTGGTATACCAATCCTGAAAGCCAGGAAGCGACGGAAACGACTCCAATCGGTCCCTTCGAGTGACATAAGCCACCACAGATTGTTACAGTAGTCGGGAACTCGTAATACGAGTGCCCTATACAGGGTGCGGCAGAGAAACTTGCTTAGGTATTTGAAAAGTCTATAAATCAAAAAGTACTTCACATATCGATTTAATTGTTTTTTTTTTTTTTGTATTGTAAAGAACAGATCCTAAATTTTTGTCTCAAGTGGTTCTAAAAATTACGTCGGGCAAATGGCGGCCCTCACAAGTGATGCACTGCTCTACCCCGTTTGTGAAGTTTCACTCCACTCTTTCCAACATATCGACGTGAATGGGAGGGCTGTTGTCGGGTGTTGCGATAACTGGGCCTTTTTTTGTGTAGAAGCTAAACACGCTGTTACGGTCAATACAGAGAGATGGTTGAAGCATGTTTTCTTCCCCATCATGAAGAAATTGATCTTAGAGATGTGTGGTTCCAGCGGGACGGCTCCACGGCGCACACAGCAAGAACATTGATGGAGCTTTTGAGGGAACACTTCCGCCTCATCTCCTTGAGGGGTGCGTAGTCTCCCGTGGCCCCTGATCTCCGTAGCTCCCCAGATTTGGCGCCCAGTGATTTTTTTTTTTTTTTTTTTAATGGGGTTATCTGAAATTCATCGTTTACAACGACAAACCCCGAATCCTGCAACACCTCAAGGACAACATCCGCCAAGCCCGACTGAGTGAGGGCCGCCATTTTCCCGACGTAAGTTATAGAACCACTTGAGACAAAAATTCAGGATAATATCCTTCACATCATAAAATCTTCACATGAAGTAATTTTTGTTTTATTGACTTTTCAAATAAGCAAGTTTCTCTGCCGCACCCTGTAAAAGACCACTATGACTGCTGGGCTCGTAAATTCTTTGTTTGATCGTGACTGGCAAATTGGTCAGTTGTTCAACTTTAGCTAATCATCAAAAACGATATTTTTGGAGGGTTTCAACATAGTCATGTAGTTATGAAGATGAAGCCGCATAATGAAAGGAAGATGATGATCAAACTTCAGCTGGTTATGTATGGGCTACACTTGATTTTGGAAGCATAATCAACTGCTGAAAAAATGAACGACACGTGTCGTGAGCTAAAAAATAAACGTGTTCAATGAAAACGACACGTTTTTTCTTGCTCTTGATCCTTCTTGATGAAGGCAATTTATCAAATACATTGTAAGTATTGATGAATCAAGATGAAGAAGATACCAATAAGGTAAGCATTTACAGAAAGATGTCTCCTTACTTAGGTTTTAGCACGGAGTTGAGCAGCTACCAACAAAAACGACCTATAACTGATTACCCACACGTGTTATCTAGCTACCCTATTATGAAGTGTAAAGGATGCCGGAATATTTACAAAGATAATAACCCTCATCGACTTTCTCATCACGCCCCGCAGTCAATGAAGATTAACTTGGATGACTGAGTTGGGGTGGAGTGGCTTAGGTTCAAGGAGATTTCATTGATCGTTTCAAAGGATAAAGAGAAAACGACCGATCGTTCCGGTAGTTCTCTTCAGCTCTGCAATGCCTAACCTTCACCTATTTGGAATGAATCCCATCGAAAAGGCTGAGCTCGCCTGAAAGCCAAGGTCCTCTCCTAGAGCCTAGTCCTTTTTTCTCCTTAATGCTCATCATTAATTACCGTAAGTAATAGGGCTGGCGCTCAGAGGAAAAGCTTAAGTAATGACAGCCTACGCTTTTTGCTGTCCTCGCGTCCTTTCCTGTGTGGAGGGGGGTCCTGTAACCATGATTAACGCGTAGGACCGGTAAGGCCCCCAAAGGGTTCGGTACAGAGATAGAATAGAGAAGGATGGTAACACTGGCGAATAGTAACTGGAGGGGGGTACTAATGATCCAAGATGGCTCCCACTACACAGTTCCTTCCCCGTTGGTCAACGTTGTTTCATGAATAATTTGTAATAATCATGAATATGTAAGTTATAGGCAAGATTTCAATGTTCAATCAATAACTCTAACTTATTCATGAATCATGTGAAGAATCCATCAACACTAGACACCATTGGGAACTCACCACTCAACCTAGCAGTAACGATTTATTTCAATTCATATATGCGAAAATTAGCATGTATGTACTTCAGAAATTGCATAATATAACATATTACTATAAACGTATTATAATAAGATAATACCATTCTGCCGTGCTAAGCCAGAAAGTCGTATCTTGACTTCACCCAACTTTCGGGAAAACGACCTGATAGGTTTCGTGGCGGAATAACTCTTTCACGGGATCATTTTTCCTCCTTTTACCACAAGTAAAGGTTTTTCTTGAAGGAAATTAGTAGCCGAAACGATTTCCGGAGTCAAAATTAAACATTTTTGAGTGTAATTGTCAAAAAAACTATTACACGATGATTTACGCTCTAGTAAACCCGAAGTTACGACTATTCTGTTCTGAATACCCAACCACGAGACTTTGGATTGCTAAGCACATTTTAATTCCTGAAACTTCATAATTATCTTTAAATCAAGAAACCATTTCACCTTAATTAATTTGTCATCCTTCTTGGCTCAAAGTCAATCGTATTTCGTATCTGTGTTGAGAGTGCGAGAAAAAACAGCTGAATCACTGAACACTGCAGATTGTTGAACACAGGCTTGAGCAAGGGGTCATAATTCTTCTTAATTCGCCGTCTCCGAACGAAGGTTGGGTATCGACATTGCTAGTTCCTCCTTATCTGTAACCGCTCTGAAAATAACAATGGACGAGCAATTGAACCACCTTCTCCGGGTTCTTTAGCCACGTATGTTTCCTCCTTCCAACCGAGCGTTTCCCAGGAATTCTGCCCTCAATAATCAACCTGAGGAGGCTGTAGAGAGGAGACCAACGTATCGAGTCTTCCTCTCTTTCAGGGTGAGTAAAAGCTCAACAAACTTACACATCCGATGGAGCACCTCAATGTTTCAGACCTTCTCGACCCAGGGCAACATGCACCTGTATATGTAGGTACATCTCGAAATCTTCGATGTTCTTTTCAATACCGGGATCAAGTGCCCAACTTTCGCAGCCATATAGAAGCACCGAGATCACATAACACCGTGTCATCCGCATTTGAATGGTCTGTGGAAAGAAGTTCTGCATCTGGAAAAATGCGCTCCTGGCCATTTCAATTCGTGCTCAGATCACTTTTTAAGGGTTCATAGCTCGCCAGGAAAGCGCTAGCCGAATAAAGGAATGATAAAAGATAACAGCGTCATTTCTGCTTCCTTCTCCTCATAGACCTAGAATGTGACTACAGCAGTAGTTCGGAACAAAGGTAACATATTGATCAAAAGCTCGGCAAAAGAGAGGTGAGTCTCTGTTTGACTCATGTCCCAATAAATGTTTGCAAGGTGACAAAGTAACAACTCAGGAAATCCCATGGAGTTACATCCTTGGAGAACTGATCCAATCCAGGTATACAGCCCTTTTGAACCGATCACCCCAGCACATCTATTTGGTCTAGATTTCGTCTAAGCTATCGAGACTGGTCCAATTCAAGTAATCACGATTTTTGGACCATTTTCTCTAAGCTGGTCAGTGCTTATAATCCGAGGGGCAACGGCCAAGTAGAGCGCTATAATGGAGTTATATGGAAAACCATACACCTTGCTCTTCGTTCCTCTCACTTGGATACTAAAGCTTGGGAGCAGGTCCTAGCTCAAGCCCAGCACTCGATCAGATCGCTACTCTGCGCATCGATAAACACCACCTCTCATGAACGAATGTTTAGCCATCCCAGAAGATCATCTCATGGGACATCAATTCCCTCGTGGCTATCGGCTCCTGGCCCAATACTGATGAAGCGTCATGTTAGGGGAAGCAAGTATGAACCATCAGTTATCAAAGTAGATCTACTTGAAGCGAATCCTGATTATTCACACGTAAGACTTCCTGATGGACGAGAAACTACAGTTTCTAATCGCCACCTAGGGCCTATGAGTGAAGAGGAGTCCACGGGCATCAGTTTGAGGAGTCCACGATAACCCGGTACAAGTGCAGCTAGAACCATCGATGCCTGATCTTCCATGTCTAGAACCAACAGGTGTTCAACAAACTCTGAGACGTTCTACAAGAATAAGGAATCCACCCAAATATCTTGAGGACTATAACTGGAAAGATGACGGGAGGAGAATGTGATGATATTATTATTACCGTTTCATATGTAGTGTCATGTCACCATGGACAAAGTTTCAAATATCGTCGCTTAAGATGCATCATAGCACATCTAACTTTTGCCTTCTTTTAAAAAAAACCGATTTGGTCGATAAATTTTATAGTTTTAAAAATTTTTATTCATCTTAAATTGCATTTAATAGTACAGTAAACATCATATGTCAATAAATCTTGTAGATGTGCCATGCTGTTGAAAATTTTTCTCTCACTTGTGCTATGATGTACCACATTTTCTCTGTGTTTTGTGGTGAAACGGCAATACTCTGTAGCTGGCAGAGATGTAGTTTACTGAAAAAATATGAAATTCATCCTTCTCCAAGTAAAAGCACGAGTACGAGAATTAAATAAGAGAAATCATTGCAATTCTGCAAATCCGCACAATCTCTGAAAATTTCATCGAAATCGGACAATAACTTCGATAGTTTTATGTCCGACAGACACGGAACCAAAATTGTTCAGGAAGGCTAGAAACGGAAAACACGAGTGGAAATCTGATTTTGGAGAACTTTTTTTTTCAACCATGAGAAGTAAAACAATGCTTCTGCTACCTTGGTAGACTCGAAAGCAAAATGTAAAACGCTGCAAATTATTACACAATGGTTTATTATTTTTCTATATAATCGTCTATAAAGCCACCGACCATCCAACATGAAGAGAAAAACGCTGCAAATTATTACACAATGGTTTATTATTTTTCTATATAATCGTCTATAAAGCCACCGACCATCCAACATGAAGAGAAACATCGATGGCATTTCGGTCAGCTTTAATTTGAACGGAGATTAGGCCTCTTTTGCGATTCACACTCGTGTTTCTGATTTATCGCACGATTATTATTTTTATGGTTTATTATTTTATTATTTATTATTATTATTTTAATGGTTTATTATTTTTCTATATAATCGTCTATAAAGCCACGGAGATTAGACCTCTTTTGCGATTCACACTCGTGTTTCTGATTTATCGTACGTTTATTATTTTTATGGTTTATTGGTTTTTAATGGTTTATTATTTTTCTATACAATCGTCTATAAAGCCACCAACCATCCAACATGAAGAAAAATACTTGGAAAATGTCACCCCACGCATATTTAAGCAAAAACCTCTTTTTTGGCCGGTTATTTGCCCATAACTTCTATACGAATTAAGCGATCGGAATAGTTCGACGTTAGGACCAACTAGACCCCAAATGGAGTCTATGTGCGAAAGATCGGGTTTTTTAGACCGATTCTAAGGCCTTTTATGGCCCGGACGGCGAACGGCGGACGGCGGACGGACATTTGGCAAATTTGGCAAATTTGGATTCTACGCACCTTGAAACGTAAAGTGACAAAGTTTGAGGGAGGGTTATAAAAATTTTTTGCGATACGATCACATAGGCTTATTATTAGAAATAATAAACCAATAGGTACAATATTATGGAGAAGTCACAATTTTAATGCAACTTTATCTTCGTGAAGAGAGTTAAGAAGTTTCAAGGTTTCATTTGTGAGATCGTAAACCACCAATAAAATCACGTTTTTAGTTTTCCCAAGGCACAATCTCAAGTCAAGAACCAATATTGCCTAATATCACATTAGTACACGGGTATTGAAATTTTTCTACTTTTAGATTTTTTCTATCATTAGGTACAAAGCACAGCTAATTTCCAATTTGTAAATAGAGAGATTTGTGAAGTGATGGAGACACTTACTGGCGCCTCACTTTCTGGCTTACAACTTGGGACTATAAGAATTTAAATTTTAGCTTTAAGGTCCCAAAAACTTTAAGAAAGAAGTTTAGAGAACTCAGTTTTGTAATTTAGAGAATAGAGCCATAGAGTAAGACCAATTGGAGAGAGTCTTTCTGGTCGGTAAACTAGAATGCCAGGTAAACTAGGGCCTGTTTTGGCCTTTTATAAGGAAGGTCATGAGTGAAAGGCGTGTCCGAACTGTGGTTAGAGCCTTCCTCCTAACAATTTTTCATACTTCGTGAATAAAAATCAGTTTTTTTGGTATTTTTAAAAAATTTCATGCAGGCAATCGTGCAGCAACGGAAGACTTAGGGCGTTTCTTCCCCTTGTAATTGGCAATGACTTTTCTATTGGAAAGCTGCTAGAAAAACATGAAACATCATGGCACATCAAACTTTCTCAGAACATACCATCATAGCACAAGTAAATCTGCAACTTTCAACGAAGAATTAGTTGTCATTCCAGAAAGCTTGGGACATGGTATTTTGTTTTTATTGAAGTTTATTTAGTGGAGAATAGATTGCAAAATAATTATTCAGGAAACACTCCCTAATCATTCACGTAGTCAAACAAAACCCAGCTCATCATCTGAGCAGTAGCCTTCCGCCATGTTGAAGATTGTAGATGTGCCAAGATGTCAGATAATTTTAGTTGTGCTATGATAACTAAATCAGAAATTACAGCGTTTCAAGTGGAGCAATCCAAAAACTAAGTCCACCAATCACTCAGGCGCGAAAATTCACATAAGAAACCGTTCTAACCTCATGTTCGACAAAATGTTGGATGTGCCATGATGCATCTTAAGCGAAGATATTCTTTCATATCTCGTTTCACAATTGTATCGCGATGTTTTACGCTGAATAAAGCCTTGTCTAAGGTATTTTTCTATCACTTCTATAACAGTCAGCCCTTCGCCATCTAATTATATACGAGAAAACCACACCACCAACACTTATTTGGCAGACTCTGTTCAGTCTCTTCTCAGCGTAAACAAGGTGACAAGTAACAACTCAGGAAATCCACCTGACGAAATTACGTCGATAAGGGTCTCTCGATAAGAATCGTTCGCGTGAAATGAGAGCGGCGTAAAACGCTTTCCTATGTTAGCGGAAGTGAGAGCCATTGTGTCGACAAAGGAGCACTCCAGCTGTGAATTACCGTTTTCTTCCGGTTAAATGGGTATCAATGGGGCTTTTTCCTTGTCCCAGCTTCGTGTCCCCTCCACTTCGCTGCTCCAATTTTCTAATTCCGCTTTTATAACCGAGTTTTCTTCGCATCGATGGAGTATATCTACATTAAATCAGAGGGTGAGAATCAATGGAGTCGGAGTGGCTCCTTGTAATTGAACAATGAGTAACTCTTGGAAAGTTAAAAGAGCTGAGTTGTTTATACTCGATTCTCATGGTCGTCATAAGTCATCTAAATGAGTAAATGTACACAAAATTCTACCTATACAAAACTTATATAAAACCTATACCTATACAAAACTTCTCTATACAAAACTATATAGACCTAATGATCAGATTTCGAATTTTTAAAATTTGAGACCTCACTCAGGTTGATCACTGGGTTTAGTTTCCAACTTTCCTCTTCGAATATTATCCGTAAATTCAAGGTTTGTTATGATGATATAAGTAGAAATGAAAGGGTAAACTTTGGGTAAAGCCATTTTCGAGCCCCAGCTGTTGACCGATATCCCAGCTTGTCAACAGATCATCTTCAATTACGTTTTGGACAACAAAGGTGAACTCCGGCGACTCAAGCGAAAAAAAAACTCAGCAAATTATTGCACAAGGGTTTATTATTTTTCATATATATCACTCATCTGCCAAGAACACAGCTTTGCCATTGTCACCATCTACCAACCATAGATGCTACCTACCGACCACATAAACTCGTAAGCTGTTGATACTTCATAAAGACCACACGACACCGTTGGGCGCTAAGGGGAACTGGGTGTTTCAATACGTTTTTTCCTGTAATTACTTTTAAAGCTCGGAACTGCATTAAATACTATCCGTGAGAAGTTCTATGGCCAATCGTCAATAAATGTCACCCCCGGTATGAAAACAATTGGTATTTTCATAATAGACAATATTGGTTATTAATAGTTATTTTCCCATGTTTTCATATCAGGGGTGACATTGATTGACAAGAGACCATAGAACTTCTCACGGATAGCATTCCTGGGTGAGAAGGAACGTATCTTGCGATCGTCCATACTCAGTCTCCGTGAACAACTAGGGGATACAGAGAATGGATTTCTTGGATCCGAACATAAAAGCGTACAGAATCTTGTTGAGAAGCAAAATGTCCTGGGACCGAGCTTTAGGTACTTGGACTGTGGATGCTGGAGTCCCAAACGCATGGATCTTGTATCGGAAGCAACAACCCATAATACGCTATTATCTTATTATATTATTCCATCCACTATCCTGCGACAGATAGGAACACAGACAGATAGGTGAACATCACAAAATTCGCAACGCCATGACTCGCCCAACGATAAAGAATAATTCTGCGTACCCGCGAAACTACTGAGGCAAGTTTCGACAGTGTTGGTTATTTGGCAGAAAGGAAGCCTGAGAACAAAGAAGGAAATTTGCTCCGGAAATTCATGACTACCAATCTGGATTGTGTTCAATATGTCGGTTTGGACAACTTTGTATTGCTTTGGACAGATTCTTCAGCGATAAGGCTATGACCAATTTCGCTTTTTCAGACGAGAGTGTTCACTTTTTGGTTATTTATTTACAATAATGTGCCTTTGGAAACAAGCAAGAAAAAATGTTTAGCCCCCTCCCCTCAAAATTTGATGTTTTACGTTTCAAGGTAGGTACGTAAAATCCGAAAATCGAATAAAAAAATTTCCCCGTCCGCCGTACGCGGCACATTTCTTAGCAACCCTCGACCGATTCGGTTCAAATTTGGTATATGGGCTCCATCTGGGGTCTAGTTGTGCCGCAAAGCTTTTGGTTGATGTCAGTCACTTCTAAGGGGTGAAAATTGAGGGTTGAAATTTCCAAGAGTGCCCTAGCTCGAAAACTCTCGAAATAAAGGTATTGTTTTTTCACCAATTTAAAATAGTATTGAATTTTAAATAATTTTTGAGACCACTCGAAGCTCTATAGGATAAACCGTTCGTTCCCTACGAGTAGCTATAAGGGGTTTCCTTCGGTCTAATTGATCGTTTCTTCGAGTTGTATTCAGCTTTGCTTCCTTAGCAACCAGTAATCAAATTTCCATATGAAGCTAGCTTGTATCTGAATAGGTAATCCCGAATAAACTTCCAGTAATCATCCAAATATTATTGCTTGGTTATCCAAACAAAATAGCGATCGCTGTTTAAATGTTTTGGAGCTCAAAACTAATAAAATTCGAAAAATTTCTAATGGGTCATCTGCTGGTAGTTTCTATTTAAAACCAACAGCAATGGATTTTAGAGGTCGAGTCAAACTTTAATTATTATGCTCTGCTAAAAACTAGTAAAATCGCCAAATTGTTAGTTTTCGAGTGAAAAAAAAACAAAACGGTAGTCTGCCAAATTGATGACGATAAGTATAGGCAATATTGTTTTCATATTGAAATAATCGAATAGTTTATTATAATAGAAAACTATTTATTCATTATTTTCATTCTCTTATATTTAATGCATGAAATGCATGCATTTGGAATGCATATTTCTTGGAAGAACAGAGGTCTAACGAAATTGAATGGACGTAGTTCACTCTGCTACTCTCTTTTTCAAGGCAGCCAACTGTTTTGCTGCATACGTCAGTGATGTTCATAATATGTACCACAAGATGTATTCACGTCGGAAAGAGCTCCGAGGAATCTGCAAGGAATCTTCCACATGTCTCGGTCGGAACTTGCAGAGGGAGAGAGGAAGTAAAAATTCCATATTATTGTTCTTCCGCGGCGACGAGGAGGGTTTAGAGAAGGCTACCACCGAAATAGAAGATCGGAGAGGAGAACGAGAAAAAAGAGAAATAAGAGAAGAAGAAGAAAAAAAGGAATAGCTGAGGGAAAACCCCAAAAAATGGAGACAGTATAACGGAGGCTCCGGGATGGATTGTGAGGAAGACGGAAAATAGTGGATCGTGATGGGTGGAAAAATTGTGAAGCAGAAGAGAGGGGAAGGACGTGGAGTAGGAAGGCTTAAAAGCAATAAAGCCGTCTTTTTGGGGCTGACAAGCCGATTGGTTTATCCTTTATTCTTTCTGGCGCTTCCTTGATCCCGGCGAGAAGGGGTTATCTAGCCACATCTCCTATAAATTCAATTTGGCGGATTTTTCTTTCTATGCTTTTTTTTCAGCGAAAAAGGAGCCTACACGTCTCATTCTCGCTTTCTGGAGAGACGGGAATGAATGGGTTTCTTGCGGTGGATCCCCTCTCGAGCGATAATTCCATCTAGGAATTGTTATCGGCAAATAAGGAAGTACCTATTTTGTCTTATGACGTTTTTATAGGTGTCTCAGTCGGTCGCCGCTCGTTCCTCATTCCGGGTTAGTATTTCCCCAAATTACCAGCACTCAAAATTTAAAAGTTTTACCTAAATTCAAAATTGTTAAGGATTTTTGACATTTATTAGTTCATCAGCCTAGGGACCTGAAAACTAAAATATTGTCATTAGAATCATCAAAATCGAACAATATTCCGGCGGAAAATGCGAAAAAACCGTTTATTCAGTCTGTTCAGTTGTGTTATTCAGATTTAAAAAATCAAGTAGGGAAATGGTTTCTTAAGAGTTATCTCACATTGAATGCTAACAAGACCAAATTGATAGTTTACGGAGAAAATAAGTCACTAATTGAGGAAAAACACTTGAAAATCACCCTGAACTCTTGTGTAGATCATCATGCGAATCAATAGAAAAAGTTGCAAGGCATAAGTATCTGGGGCTAGTTCTGGATGAAGAGCTTAAGTGGAAGTAAAGATTACACACGATAAGATCAGGAAATATATATAAGTTACGTACAGCAACATGCTTATCTGCTGACTAAGTGCTGACGATATCAGCACGAAGGTATATAGGCGCCCCTCTTACTCGCAGCAGGCAGTCGCCTCTTTACGCTCTTAGCTCGATGTTCTAAAGTCCCGGGAATTTGCCACTTTCTTATATAATTTTGTGAATCAATAAATTGTTGTTTTTAAAAAGTGACTTCACGTTTCTTCTCAATTAACTGGCGCAGTCGGTAGGACAAGTGCAATTTACCAAGTACCTAGCAAGTGGTCAGTAAATTCCGTTTTAACGGTTTGTGCGCGTAACCTACGAAGTGATACAAGTGAAAGTGTGCTACGAAAGATTCCCGGACGACACAGAGCAATTTACAGTAAGGGCACTCCTTACGACCAAAAACGATGATACTGGCGTAAGTACTAGAACTTCGTTCTACGATATTCAATCAACCAGGGATAAACCCCGATCAATTTATTGCAAACACCTTCTACCTTCATCACACATCAGCTTCATCATAGAACTTCTAAAAATCAAATAAATTCAAATCAAAGAACATTCAGAATCAAGAATCGGCCTTCCTCCTCCTCTCCTCGAGCTCTCCTCTTCTTTCGTCGCAGACGCTCAGTCCTCACGGTCATCGCGATCTTTGTGCTAACGTCATCGAATTCCTCCAACTTCACTCCTTCACCTACAAGAGATAAGCAACCTCCTACGCCTCTTGTAATTAATTTAGAATATTTTCCTTCCAGCTAACCACTCATAATAATAACAACCTGTAATTTCATAGCTGTACCCTACAAACCTCAAAATTCCGAAATCATTTAAGAAATACCTACACGAACAGTTCAAAAAACTCGAAAGACCACCACCCATAATGGCTGAAGAACAAAACCCACATGTTTTGCTTCTCCAGTTGGTTCAACAGCAACAAGCGTTATTCCAACAGCAGTTGCAACTTCAACAAGCTAACCAAAACAAACCCAAAGAATTCAAAGATAAACACGCCAATTTAATCCCAGTCTTTTATGGAAACTCAGAGTCGCTACCCAAATTTCTAAATTCTTGTGATAAAATAATCAGAAGATTTTATAACCAGGAAGAACCTGAGGATCTTCAAAATGAAGAAATTTTGGAAGCAATACTCCTTAAAATTCAAGGCCCCGCGGAAAAAATATTTGCAGCAAAAAGAGTTACTTCTTATGATCAAATAAAGACCTCACTTTTAGAAAATTTCTCAGACAGGAGGGACATATACACACTGGATTTGGAATTTGGTACTTTCAGACAAGGAGACAAAGAAACCCCATTTAACTTTCATGAACGACTAACGAGACATCTAGACACCACTATTGCTCACATACGAAACCACGTAGAAGTACAGTTGAAACAAGACTACCTAATCGAACACTTTGAAAATCTTGCCCTCAGATGCTTCATATTAAATATTAAAGAACCCATTGGAAACCAAATTAGAGCACGTAACCCCAAAACGTTAGGAGAAGCCTTAGGGCTGATGACAAACGAATATCAGATGACTCCTAACAAATATTCGTATCAACCAAATTTCAATAATCAAAAACCCAGCAACAGCTATCAGAACCCGAGTCACAAGATTCACTCAAATACCCAAGCATTCTCTAACCCTAAAAATTTCCAAAACAAAAATCCTAACCCTTTTTCCAAACCTGTCCAACGACAGTTTCAAAACCCCAGATACGCAACCCCATTCAAACAATTTAACCAATATCCTAATCACAATCAAATAAAACCAAACCAACCATTTAACCAATATCCGAACTATAATCAGGTAAGACCAAATCAATACCAAAAGCCGACGCCTATGTCCTGGCAAACAACCAACCCCAATCTGCACAACCTGCAACATTCACGCGAAGAACCTCCTTTAGAGGAAAAAGGCCAAAATATAATAAATGAGACCCAGGATTTTTTAGAGGAAGCCACTCTCAACCCCCAGTACGACAACCCCAGCTACCAACCCCCAGTACGACTCAACCCCCAGTACGACAACCAAGAAAACCATCATCCTTTAACTTAAACAATTTGGATCAAAGGATGACGGAACTGCCCTACATCATCTTAAAAAAATGGAACCTGAACATGTTAATTGATACCGGAAGCACTACTAGCTACATTAACCCAATAGTGGCAGAAAAATTCTTCTCAAAAAAATTCTCAAAATCCCCATTCATCGTAAAAACCGCCCACGGGCTATCGGAAGGCAAATTTAATACGATAGTACCCTGTGAGGAAATTTTCAACGAACCAGAATTAAAATTAAAATTCAACGTATTTAAATTTCACGATAAATTTGATCTTCTGATGGGTCTAGATAACCTGAAGCTATTGAATGCTTCTATTAACCTAAAAAACGATGTATTACAAACAAAAAATAGTAACATACAACTTAAATATTTAAATACGGAAACTAACGATGTATTAAACGTTGAAGGTAGAACGATACAGCAGATAGAAATAAAATGTAAAAATATAAAAGATGGAGATGTAATTATTCCATATATTAAATTGGGTAAGCTGGAAATCGCGCAAAGTTTAGTAAAATTAAATAACTATAGAGGATATGTTAGGATACTTAATCCTACAGATCATGATATTACAGTAAAAATCCCAATCATTAAAGCTGAAGAGATCAACTACAATCTCGAAGAATTAAATAACATTGAAATAGCAAATAAAAAAGATCACCCCAATACAGGTATCGAATTCGATAAATTAAGATTGGATCATTGTAATTCAGAGGAAAAAGCCGCGATTATCGAATTAGTATCAAAATACCCGGATATATTTTATAAAGATGGCGAACCATTAACCTTCACAAATGAAGTTAAACATGTCATCAGGACAGTTGATGAGATTCCCGTCTATACTAGAAATTACCGATTTCCTGAAATATATAAAAAAGAAGTCGAAAACCAAATTAACGAGATGTTGCAACAAGGAATAGTCAGACCCTCTGATAGTCCATGGAATTCCCCTATATGGATAGTTCCGAAGAAAAAGGACTCGAGTGGCAAAATTAAATTCAGAATTGTAGTAGATTATAGAAAACTAAACGACAAAACAATCGAAATTAAATATCCACTTCCTCAAATTTCAGATATTCTTGACAAATTAGGACGCGCCCAATTCTTTTCTTGTATCGATTTAAAAAGCGGATTCCACCAAATACAAATGGACCCGAATAGTATAGAAAAAACCGCATTCAGCGTTCCTAATAATCATCTGGAGTTTACTCGCTGTCCCTTTGGATTACGTTCTGCACCAGCAACGTTTCAACGAGTTTTAGACAATGTCTTGAGAGGTATAAACAACGAATATTGTTGTGTATACCTTGACGACATTATAGTATTCAGTGTTGACCTCCAAGAACACATAAGAAGGTTGGAATCGGTTTTTGACAGACTTAGAAAAGCTAACCTTAAGATACAGCTAGATAAAACAGAATTTCTAAAAAAGGAAGTCGCGTATTTGGGGCATGTGATAACTCCAGAAGGAGTAAAACCAAATCCAGATAAGATCAAAGCCATCCTTCAGTACCCAATTCCCAAAACAACTAAAGACATTAAAAGCTTCCTAGGTTTGCTAGGTTACTATCGTAAATTCATCAAAGATTTCGCTGGACTAACAAAACCCCTCACATCAAGATTAAAAAAGGGAGCTAAAATTGAATATTGACGACACAGATTATTCAGAATGTTTCGAGCTATGTAAACAACTATTAGTCAATGAGCCAATTCTCCAATATCCCGATTTTAACAAAACTTTCCATCTGACGACTGACGCTAGTGATGTGGCGATTGGGGCGGTATTGAGTCAAATGTCTAATAACAGTGACCTACCAATTGCCTATGCCAGTCGAACACTGAACGAAACGGAAAGAAAGTTGTCAACTATCGAAGGAGAATTGTTAGCTATAGTTTGGGCCGTAAAATATTTTCGACCATACCTCTATGGTCGCCATTTCAAAATCTTATCAGATCACAAACCATTACATTGGTTGTTCTCCCTCAACGAACCTAATTCGAAATTATTCCGCTGGAAAACTAAATTACAAGAATATGATATCGACATCCAATATAAAAAAGGATCCTTGAACACTAACGCGGATGCACTGTCCCGTGTTGAAATTAATAATTTGGAAGACATAGATGTTTCTAAATTCAAAGATATAACCAACAAAGCTCCTTCCGAATTGATAGAAACTTATTTCCCAGAACTTCTAAAGAATCCAACTAATAAGATAGAGAAAAAACAGACCAATGATAGATTAGACAAGCTAATAGAAAAGAAACCTTTGGAACTACTAGATGACATAATAACGACATTCGATTCAAAATCCATGATAGTAAATGTAGATGAAGTTGAACAAAACGCCCCGTCTGATATTACTGTACATTCCAATTACTACGGTAACACCGTGGTGAATATACCCATCAAAGATGAAATAATCAATAAATGTAAAAATCAAATCATAATTGAGGTAAACGATCAAATAGGTACCAGCATGAAACCCAAAATAAATAAACTATTCGAAGACAAAACCAGAATCTCAGTGGTGTTTTCAAGATGCAACTTGAATAATGACATAACCAATTTTATAAAAGAATACATTATACCTAAAAGAAAATACGGTATTTATTTCGAGACAGATATCTACCAAGAATTCGTACGACAACTAACCAAAGTATTTACTTATTCTCAGATAGATATAACCAAATTCTGCAAAAAAGTAAAAGACGTAGAAAAAATAGAAGACGTGGAAAAACTACTAAACACCTACCATTCCGGAGAAAATAATCATAGAGGCATCGAAGAAACTTATGAACACTTAAAAAGAGAATATTACTGGCCTAAAATGTCAAGTTCAATTCAAAATTTTATCAATAATTGTGAAACGTGCCTTAAATGTAAATATGATAGAGTTCCATTAAAACCCAAGTTAAATATTACTCCAACAGGGTCCAAACCCATGGAAACTTTACACATCGATAAATTAACTCTTGAAAATTCTAAATTTCTAAGCTATAATTGACCCTATCTCACGATATGCTCAAGCATATGCCTTAAACTCTTCCAACAGTATTGAAGTAGTTAACTCATTGATTAAATTCTTTTCCCATCACGGAATCCCCTCTAGCATAGTAGCAGACAATGGAGCAGAATTCCACAGCTCACTCGTCAAAGAGCTCTTGTCTCTACACAACATTAAAATTCATTTTACATCCCCTCAACATCCTGAATCAAACGGAGTTATCGAAAGATTCCACTCAACGCTCATAGAACACATTAGATTAATGAACGATAGGGTTGAATTTAACAAGGATACTATAATAACTAAAGTGAACTATGCAATTTTAGCATATAACAATTCCATTCATTCTTCATCCAAACTTACACCTTTTGAGCTTCTTTACGGCCATATCAATCACAAAAATTTACTCAATTCAGATGTAGAACATGTCATCATAAATCAATATCTACAAACACATAAAGAAAAGACTAAGGCACTCTATGAAATCATGAAACAACGTTTCGATGAAAACAAAGAAGCAGTTATAAATGAAAGGAACACGAATAGAGAGGATATTCCCTTGCCATTTCCCGAAAAAATATTCGTCAAAACTGTGCAAAAACAACATAAAACTAAACCTAAATACAACCCAGAAATACTTAAAGAAATAGACCCAAAGCTTAAAACAGGAATTATTGTACCGAGACACCATAACACTCAAGCAAAAATTCATTTAGCCACAGTCAAACGTCCGCGAAAAAGAGAAGAAACTATGTTAGAAAGAGTATGGAACGAAAAATTAGACCATAATGAGAAATTCATAACAAATTTCGGTATCACTATAACTAGAGCGGACTTACTCACACTTAAAGACCCTAACTGGTTAAATGATAATGTAATAAATTTCTACATGGGTATGATCCAAGAAAGAAACAAACGAGATAAAGACCCCCACAAAGTCTACTGCTTCCATAGTTTCCTTTATGTTTCTCTATCTGCAGGAGGTTTCCCTCGAGTACGTAATTATACTAAAAATGTTGATATTTTCAGTTATGATACAGTATTGATACCCATCTTTAAATCAGCACATTGGCGACTGATCGTAGTGAAAATCAAAGAGAGAAAAATTTTATATTTTGATTCATTAGCCTGGGATGGTCAAGAAATTCTTGCTTCCATCCGTAACTACCTCGAAGAAGAACACAAAAATAAACATAAAGATAATTTTCAGAAAATTAACTGGGAGTGTATTCAAGTAAAAAACAAACCTGAACAGAACAATTCCAATGACTGCGGATTGTTTCTGTTGTATTATGCTAAAAATTATAAAATCACAAAACCTACCCCACCGAATCCAAATAAATTAAGGGAACAAATATGCCTTGAGATACTAAACCACAAATTAGAATTTACAAACATACCAACTTAATGTCTTCATATTCTACTTTCCAGACTCATCTTTATCATTGGGACTGGAATGGCGACTAACATAAATAACATTACCTTGAACCAAGGTATAATTCCAGTTAAATTAGGACAAGCCAGGATGCTGCAATCTTACCATACGCTGACGCACTATTACCAGTTGACACAGTTGATAAACCAATTAGATACTATAAAAAATAATAACGACTTCATCTTGAAGACAATTTCTGAGGATACTGAAGTTCAGAGTAGAGTACGAATTCCATTAGATTTAACCAAACATGCAATAAATGAAGCAGAAACAAGGCTACACAACACGCTGGTTCCCAGAAGGACAAAACGCGGACTGATTAATGGATTAGGTTCTGCCATCAAATTCATCACAGGTAATTTGGACGATAGTGACGCAAAAAAGTACGATGAAATATTAACCCAAATAAGACACAACCATACTGACCTTAGAAAACAGTTTATAGAACATTATAACATCAACAACATTCTCATCGAACAGTTTAACCATACTATTGAAGAAATTAATTACAACAATCAAATCATCATGGCTGAATTAAACGGACTCAAAAAACTAAACTCTTTCGAAACCCATGTCGGTATAGTAGAAACTATATTGAACCACCAATTAATAATTATGAACTTCATGATGGACGTAATACAGGACATTGAAAATTCAATTACATTTTGTAAACTTGGAGTGCTACACCCAAGTATCATTAAACCAGAAATATTAGTTAAAGAACTAGAAAAGATATCTAAATTCTATAAGAACCAACTTTTGAACTTTGAAGAAGAAAATTTGTTCGAACTACAAAAACACATTAAGGTCAAATGCTTCATATCCCTAGAAGAAATAATATATTTCATAGATATTCCGATTGTAAACGTAGATGTCTTCGACCTTTTCTTCATGCAACCAGTCCCTACATATTTTGAGAGCAAATCAGTAACCATAATACCAACGGTTCAATATCTTCTACAGTCTGGCCAAATAATCAAACCGTTAAAAGATACGTGCGACCAAGGACAGATATACTTGTGTTATAATCATTTAGTAACCACCGTAAACATTAACTGCGAATCATCAATTCTTGTTAATAAAGTAAATTCAGATTGTAAATATTCAGAAATTCAAGTCGAAGACAACTATGTAGAACTATTAAGCAGTATTAACCAATATTTGTTAGCTTTCTTCAAAGAAGACAAAATTGAGATTCATAATGACAAATCTGTTGAAACACTTACGCTAAAAGGAGTGTATTTGTTAAGTCCAAACAATAGTACCATTTTTTATAAACAATACCCTTTATCTATAGCAACAAACAAGATATATGGACAACCTGCCATTACCAAAGGAATAAATTTCCAACTAAACGCCACACAAATTTCCGAGGAGAAAATTAAACTGAAATCTCTTGAATTCAAAATGCTACCCTACAAATCAATTCAAACCGTTCCAGAAGATTATGTGAAAGAAATGTTTATCCCAAGCTTTTGGACAATCATATTATACGCCTTAATTATATGTATCATGTTGTATTTAACACTACAATACAGGGACTTCAAAAGATCCCCAATCACAATGTAGATATTCATTATGTATTGTTTTATTATGTGTTGTTTATATTCATTATGTGTTGTTTATATAATGTGGGATTAGATTTGGGATTATAGAATTGTGGGATTAGATTTATATCATGGTTGTGGGATTACACTATATTATGTTTGTGGGATTAGATTAGATGTTTTGGATTAGATTTTTGTTGTAAATTGCTCTGATTGAGGCATTCCCAAATTTCGATTCCATCTGTATTTGTGATCTAAGGGGGGACGAGTTACGTACAGCAACATGCTTATCTGCTGACTAAGTGCTGACGATATCAGCACGAAGGTATATAGGCGCCCCTCTTACTCGCAGCAGGCAGTCGCCTCTTTACGCTCTTAGCTCGATGTTCTAAAGTCCCGGGAATTTGCCACTTTCTTATATAATTTTGTGAATCAATAAATTGTTGTTTTTAAAAAGTGACTTCACGTTTCTTCTCAATTAACTTATATATATTCTACAATGTGAAGCGGCCCATAGACGATCAATATTATTGTACAATAAAACTGATCGTGTGTAGACGACATTGAAAGGTTGTGCAATATATTGCGTGAAATTAAAATCCGTGAAAATATATTGTGCAAACGGGAAAGAATTGTGCCGTCTGTAGGCAACATTGCGCAATATCCCGTCAGTCTGTCTCATCTAGTAGTGGTGAACGCGTCGTCATGGTTGACAAGAGAGCGAAAATTGAAAATTGTTTGGCGAAAATTGAAAATCATTTGGTTCAGTAACTCTCAGTTCATTCAGTAATGTTTCGTGGGTGTGTTTCTCCCTGTCAATGAACCACTGTTTGGCCCATTTTCTCCCTTTTCGCGAGCTCTGTTCTTTTTTTTCTATTCTTTGCACTTACCGCTACAGCAATAGCAACAGCACACAATTCAGTTTCACTCAACATCTTCACCGAATGAAGTTCTGGCGAGGACTGTTTGCATAACCTGTTGCCAAGCAAATTGATCGTCTGTGCTCGTTATTGTGCCAAATATTGTACAACCGTCAATATCACCCCCACACGATTCAATTTATTGCACAAACCAACTTATTGTACAATAATATTGAGCGTCTGTGGGCGGCCGTCAAAGTATTGTGCAATCCAAATTGCACAATAATATTGATCGTCTATGGGCCGCTTGAGACACACTCCCGAGGCAAACAATAAAACTTATATACCATGTAGCAATATGTATTGCAGTATGGCATAATAGCTTGGGGGGATGTATTCCACCCATATAACTAAGTTACATGTTCAGCAGAAAATTATCATAAAAATGATGTTGTCATTACCGCGTAAGACCCCATCCTTAGACCTATTTGATATTGCTAAGGTATTAATATTAGATGACTTTATGTGAAAAACCTACTATAGCAATTCTTTAGGACACCCAACATAATTGAAGTTTCTCGAAGGGATCCGAAATACGATACTAGATATGCCGCCGCAGGGAATGTAATTGGCCTAAGACTAATAAGGACTAAGGCTAATAAGACCTAGACTGACTCTGACAACGCACAGCCCGATCTTCATTCTAAATTTGTTACATAGAGATATTGTTTGTAGCACGAAAAGTTCCCAGAAGTTCTCTAGACCAAAATAGAAAAAAGCAAGTGATAAGTTGTCTAGTTACAGAAGGGGGCTTTAGATGCAAAAGGATATTAAACAGCATATTTATGTGTAGGAGATTATTAAAGTTAGAGATCATTAAAGTAAGTTAGCTTATATAAGATATTATCAAATAGGGTCTTTTTTTATCTATCTAATGCTCCAATTCAACGTGCTTCAATTAGTAATTGAATTGAATTTTTGGAATCGAATAAGGCTTCCCAGACGCCTGTTGGACCTAGGAGATTTTGAGAGTTGAACTCATAATAAATTTACACGAGTGTGAATCACAAAAGAGGCCTAATATCCATTCAAATTTTCGCTAATTAACCCTATATTTTGCAACGTCTATTATACCTTACGTGTTTTCTGTTCAAATTTCAGCATTAAAGAAGCTTTTTTCAGTTTTATCATATTTTCAGAGGGCGAAGGGAAAAATTGAAACAAGTCCCCATAGGAAAATTACCATCATTTTTGATAATAAACTCGTTACGACTTCGATTGAGACTGCTCAGTTGTATTATTGTACATTCACGTTTACTACTTTATTTAATTGGTATGAGCAGCAATTGAGAAGGCAGCAGTGTCGGAGCTAAAAGGAGTGGTACCCAACAACATCAGGGTGATGGCTGCAACCTTGTCGTGGCGCGGTGTGTGGTGCGGGAAGAGTGCCACGGAGTTGCGTGAGTTGGGCATCTCAGTAGGCGTACTCCGTGGTATCACCACCCGTGTCCTGCTCGGCTCATATTTGAACTGGTGGTCGTTTTATAGAGGCACTTCCCTTCATCCTTCTCTCCCACCCCCACCTTCCTCATCTTCCCCCATCCCTAGGGCCGGCGTCGGGTGAGTCCTGGGCGTCCTCCCCATTATATTTGATTTATTTATCCATTATATTTGATTTATTTCGTTTTATGGCGTGCCCCCTCCGTCAAAAAAGACATTTTGTCTTTGAGGGGAGATTTGGAAAAAAAAATATATATATACCTAGCTAGTAATTATTACTATAAGCCTCTATAGCTTATTAGCTATTTTTCCATTATTTTATTTTATAGGTTCTTTTTTCCCATTTGTTTTTTTTTCTTTCAATTTTATTCTGATTGAAATAGAACGAAATGCATTTCATTCAATAACAATCTCATTCATCGGTGACCAAAATGTGAAAATCTGTTCGAATTTCAAGATTGAACCTTTTTTAATTTAACAAGTTTTTGAAGGGCCTAAAGTATACTTTAAGGGGGTAATTTTGATAGAATCACCATGGGGATACATTTGCCAAGTACGGGGTTAAATGCGATCATTGTTATTTCTTTGAATAAGTTTCGTGTTGTACTTAACTCAATGCGTGTCTTTAGCAACCAGTAGGTAATCAAACTTTGTAATGAAGGTATCCACTCTCAGATAGAGAAGTTCTTGCTAGTAGGGAGTTTTACTAAAAAAAAAAAAAGTCGCGTTCTATGCAGAGGGTGATCTATACAGTAAAATGATAAACCGTTGTGTAATAATGTACAGCCTTAAAAAATAGAATCGCATTTTTAGAATCGAACGGGACCACTCAGAGCTCTGTACGACCAACCGCCTCACTCTCAACAGAAACTTGAAGTTGTGACGAATGATAAAGCAGAAACACGAATGTGAATCGCAAATGAATGTTGACGAAAATGGTTCATCAATAATCTCCGTTCAAATTTCAGCAGATCAGATGCGAGCTTTTTGCAATCTTTGAGAGTCACATGGCATTTAGTTGAGCTTTATTATCAATCATGAATTTGCTGATGAATACTAACAGTATAATATTGTTTGCAGTATTTTTTTCACAGATCCCAAGCTAAAAGAGATATTTATGTTAAAAAAAGTTCTACCATAAAATTACAAAACCACGTGATATAATTCTCTCAAAGTTTTCTTCATTCATTAAAGGACTTGGAGATAAAGTGTCAACGAGTTGATTGAGTAGGTGATTTTCATAGCGAAGAACCGCCATAAAGCCTCAATATATCTAAATTATTACGATCATCATAAGAAGCTTTACGTGATGGACGAGGGAAAAAAAACATCATGACATGATTTGGTCGGTAAACCAAGAAAAAATACCTTTGTAAACACTATTGTTCGTTAATAAAACCGCAGGTGGATTCCTGGTAGTAAAATCCGAAGCGTTTTTGCCAGGTAATAACCTGACTTCCTGACTTTTTCTACCGGACCACGGAGTAGCTTTTGTCGTTCAATGAATGAAAACAGGAGGCGGTGAAAAAGAAGGTAATAAACTTCGAACGAAGCTACTTTTCTTCTTATCTTTTAATAATAAACCTCTCTCTGCCGAGCTTTTATTCGTTTTTTAATATCCCCCTCGTCACCCTGCCGTCACCCTACCGCTATACTTGACAAAAACGTCAGAATTAAAAAAGAAAGGATTTTGGAGATTGAAGGGATGTAAAAGATTAGTGGTTTCTGAGGAAGAGAAACATGGACGTGGGACGGTAAAAATCGAAAGGGAGATAAAGAAAGGGAAAGAAACAATAGGAGCACGAAAGTCGACAATTACAGCTGAAACATTTGCGGTCATTTCCTCTTTAGATTAGAGACAAACTCGAGGAGAATGGAGAAGTTGTAGAGCAGGTAGAAACTTTCCAGTAACTTGGCAGTATCGTGGACGCAAGGGGAGGAGCCGAAGATGATGTGGAGGGCAGAATTAGGAAGGCCAATGGTGCCTTCATCCAGCGGTACCCGGTTTGGAGGTATAGAAATAATGAGGAATTTCACCATGTCGGAATTTCCTATTTTTGTCCCCAAAATCGGATTCAGCACCTCTAAAAAACCCCCTATGGCAAACTTTCAGCCCGAACTTCCTAATTTACGAATAAACAAAACAGAAAATACGAATGTTTAAAAAAACCGGGAAAATGACGTCATGCTGGAATAGTTCATTTATGGCCGCTTGAAGCGCTGAGATCGAGAAATCCATAGTCCCCAGATGCAAAATTTCATGAAACAGTAAAGTTCGAAATCGAAAAACTGAAGAAAAAAATAGAAAAAGCGAGATGGGGAAAATTAGGTTTCCTCTGTTTTTGTTTGATAACTTTTCTCTTAGAAAACACGATTTCGTCGCCCAATGGGCAACACTGGGAGGAGACGGCGATCCGAACAGCCCAATCAGCAAGCGTTCCCGCTGGACGTCTGTTTTCCCGGTTAGTTTTGAAATTGAAAATTTTGACTGTCTCCCAAAAATAACAGGAGACTTATTTTCCGAAATCAACCCAATTTTCATCTATCCCACACCATTAACTATTCAGGAAAAATGAAAACAGAAATCGGTGAAATTCCTCATCCCCGATATATGCGACTCTTCAATAAAAACGTCGGTCAGTGGCGTCTCCTCCAGGCAAACATAGCAAACACTGTTTGCCCTAGTAAAAATATGCAAAATGAACAAATTAAGTTTTGTTGAGATTCTCCTATATTTTCATTTTTTGGAAGTAATATTTAGTCGATTTTGGAAAGTTTTTAAAAAATTTAGGGACTATTTCATGATAACGAAGGAAGTATGTAATAGTATGTAACCAATGAAATCGGAGAATGTAATAAGTACGTATTTCTCCAGAGTACTAGCCCGCAACACACTAGAGGGTTGTAGAGATTGGTAACTACGATCGATTGAGGATGGAATGTGAACTAGCGCAGGGGCCGGCGATGCAAGGCAAGCAGTTCAAAAAATGAATTTTGCGAGACTGTTTTGGATGAGAAAAGACGATCGGCGGGTAGGCGGGGGGTCAGTGCGGGGTCTAGTATTTCTATACCTCCACTAGGATGAGCAAAGGCAAACAATCGACTAGCTGTTTCGTGACCTTGAAAGCAGTAGAGGTGTGTCGGTACAGCTGTACTGGGACTGTGGAACTGAGTATCAACTTGTAACGGTTCCATGCAGTGATAAAAACTCAGCCCTTACCGGTCCAGTTCCATGGACCAATAAGATAATCTGGGAAGGGATCTTTCAGACTGGTAAGGATGGAACTTGTCTACAGTTCAGTTCTACGTACCGGGAAGCGCCCTTGCTGATTCCACGGACCGATAAGATATCATGGAGAATGGCACTGTACCGGGAAGGGATTTGGACTGGTAAGTATGGATCTTTTCCCTAGTTCTGTCCCATGTAGCTGGAAGCGTCTGTACCATTTCCATGGACTGAGAATACAATAGTATCATGGAATGGCTCTGGAGTGGGATCTTCTGGACTGGTTAGCATGGAAGTTGTCTCCACTATTATTATTGTCATTTTAAGTTCTTAAACTGCAACGAAAAACTATTTTTTCCTTGAATTGTTTGGTCACTATCATTTATAATAAATTGTATCTTATGTACCTAACACTTGCTCAAATTCCCTTTTAGCGAATTTTCAAGGAAAATGAAGCTATTGTATTGCAAGTTGAGATCATAAGCTTGGAAGAAGGAAGATAGGGATTTGACTGCCTGCTTCTTCCATGTCATGTGAGTGGGATTTGACTGGCAGTATCGGTAATGTAACTGTACCGGTAATTTGGAACAGCTACATCTTTGTCACTGTAACCGTTGGAACCATTCCAGGGAAATACCTATACCGACACACCCCTAGAAAGCAGAGAAAATTGAAATATGAGCCATGGATACTAAGCCATGGGTTACGCTTCCTTAGCAACCACTAATCAAGTTTAATGAAGGAATTCTTCATTTCTTTGAATGAAGTGTGAAGCGCTTATTTCATATTTCTCTTATTCTATATTTCATCCAAATAAACTCGACTATGAAGTGAAAACATGATTGGAAGGTACTGACAATGGCAAGCTGTTTTCTTTGCTGGCGCTTGATCTGTAAAAAAAAGAACCGTTGTGTAATAATTTGCTGCGTTTTTCATTATTTGTTATTCCTCTAAGACTGGTCAAGGTGTTTGCCTGACGAATATTCCCACCTGACGCCACTGAAGTCGGTCCTCCTCTAAGGTTGCGAGACCTGGAAGGTGACGAGTTTGCTTACAATTAAGTTACAAGTTTACGTCAATCGTTGCTTTAGACGTATCCTTGGCGTTTTCTGGCCAGATGTCATCTCGAACGATCAGCTTCTCGAGAGACTGACCAAAAGTCTATCTCATCAGAGATTATACAGCGTAAATGGAGATGGATAGGCCACACGTTCCGCAAGGATGAATCGTCCATTGAAAAGAAGGTTTTTGACTGGAACCCTCAGTGTTACAGAAGGAGATGACGACCACGCGCGACTTGGAGGCGGTCTGTGGAATTTGAAGCTAGACAAGCCGGGAAGTCGTGGCAGGAAGTCAAAGCTTTGGCACCTAACCAAGAAGAATGGCAAAATTTCGTTACCGCCCTGTGCTCCTCTCAGGAGTTACAGGAAAGAAGTCAAGTCAAGCCTCCTTAGATTCCTTCAATTTAGGCGGAAGATGAAGAAGAACGCAAAATTACTTCCGACATGCTAGAAAGAATTGGAAAAAAGAGAAGTACATCAATATGTATATTTGTATTCAGCAACATCTAAACTATTTTTCTACATAATCGCCCATTTTTTCCAAGCATTTGCGATAACAGTATTCCAGTTTTCAAGTTCGATGGTGTACCAATTTCCATCCAAATTGCGTAGCCAGTTGTGAACCGCATCCTTGGCCCACTAGTTGTTTCAAGGATTTCACGTTTGCGCAGGCGCATAGGCACCACCGATTCAAGTTACCGTCAGATGGGGAGAGTCGGGACCATTTTCACTACATTTCGCTCTGCCCTGTCTGGACTGAGAGTTGTAAAATAATAATGGAGGGCGTTTTGGAAAGATGGGACCTCAGGCCATCCCCCAAGGTATCAAAATTGAAATACCTCAGCAGGGGAGGGTGTATATTTTTTTTCTAAGGTCGGTCCCAACTCTCCGCATCTGACGGTAGTGGAGGTTAGGCCTGGTCCAAAGAGCTGGTTGGGAAACTGATCCATTACCCGACCAGAGAAATGAGCAAGGTAGCTATGGATCAATTTCCTAGAGGGAAAACTGGTCTGATCTAACTAATCTCCACTATTGGAACAGCTTCTACTGCTTCTTCTCTTCCTGGCTTTGGACTTCCTAGCTACCATTGGAATACTGTGAGAGTCGCAATAACCAGTTTCCACTTGGCTCAAAGATCTAAAGAAAGAAGTAAACGCAATTATTGACAAAATGTCTCTACAGAAGAATTGTAAAGAGGGGTTATTGAAGTTGTAAGGTTATAGTAAAGAAGCTGGTTCAAGAAATGCAGCTTCTATTCCCTTAGTGATACTTGATCTGCCTCTCGATCGCTTCAAACCCATCCACACCTTACGAGCTCACATCGCCACTTTCCTCGATAATATTTCTCGCGTTTTCCCGAAGACTGCACTAAACTCTTCGACAGACTTCCCGTTTGACTCCGTCATATTCCCCCCGTCTTTTCCTCGATACGTCGCAAAAGTCTCGTTAACTTCCCAAGAACCTCCACCCCGTTAACGTCAAATATGTAACATCCTCCGTCCGTCCGTTTAAAGTGAAGGAATTTTCCGTCAGAAAGCAGTTTTCCGCGCTAATCGCTTCCCTTTCCTTCAAGCTGCTGTCGAACTCGAGTTGAGGAAAACTCCGGGACCGACGCTCAATTGAATAAAACATTTTCTTATTCAGCTTTTATTTCCCTGAATAAGGGCAGAAGGGGGTTCCGAAGTTTTACACATTGCGCGGTTCTTCGGTTTTACGGCTTCAACGAAACGAAGGCAACTTTTCCTCAAGTCTCTCCTCTCCTACATTCGTATAAAAAGTAACGTGGACTGAGAGGTGAGGATATATGACTTGAGTTTCATGGAATTCGAAATGACGCGAATGGGATAAATAGCTTTTTATTGATTTTTTTTCGTTCACAACTGTTTTTTCTTCTATTTTTGTTTGAAAATTGTAGCGCTCTAATCATACCATTTACCTACGATACATGGTAAAGGTTCACATAACAAAGATACAATGTTGTTCGAAGTTGTACAAGGTACATATGCACCAACTGCCTCCACCAGTGCTTCCATTCAGTGAAGCCAAGAAGATAACTCTGAAACATCCGTCACAAAAGCACAGCATATCGTACTGATACTCTCTCAGCGATCGATACCAGGAAACATTTCTGCTGGCAGTCTCACGGGCCACCAAATATGGGAAACGGTGTTCTGGCATGTTCTGTACTTTAATAATATATCTGCACGCAACTGACAGGCTATACACAAAGATTGGAACGGCACCAGTTTCTAGGTGTACCAAGTAGTTGGGCGTGTTCCGGGGGAGACGATAAACCAACTTTATGAAATGCCTAAGAACCTGCTCCAGAGAGTCCGACTGTGCGAATCCTGTTACTTGGGCTTCATATCATAAAACAAATCGCGACACTGCCTTCTTCTTCTTCTTCTTCTTCATTGGCTCTACAGTCCAGGGTGAACCTTGGCCTCCTCAACAAGTTTTCGCCAGATGCCTCGATCCTTTGCCATCGTCCTCCAGCCTCTATAACCCATCTGCCGGAGATCCTCCTCCACTCCATCCAACCATCTCATTTTCGGACGACCACGTCCCCTACGACCTCCAGGATCACCAGTAAATAGCTTTTTGGGCACCTCTGACTCAGGCATTCTCATTACATGGCCAGCCCATCTAAGCCTTGCAGACTTTATAATACGCGAAACAGGAGGGTCATCATACATTTCGTACAGCTCAGCATTGTACCTTCTTCTCCACCTCGTTTGTTCGCAGACAGGTCCAATGATTCTGCGAAGAACCTTTCTTTCGAATCTGTTCAGCAGTTCGCAGTCATGCTTGGTCAAGGGCCACGTCTGTGAGGCGTAGGTCACTACTGGTCGTATCAGCACCTTGTATAGGTTGAATTTTGTTGTACGGGACAGATGCACGGATTTGAAGAACTTGATCATGGCAAAGTAAGCTCTATTAGCTGCCATAAGCCGCTCTTTGACTTCGGCGGAGGTGTCATTTTTTGAGGTGACTGTGGAACCGAGGTATTTAAATTCGCTTACCCTTTCAAATTCATACTGTCTAACAGTGAGGTGTGATGGCAAATTGTCTCTATGAGCAAAACCAGCTGCCATGTATTTGGTTTTTGACTCATTAATGGTCAACCCCATATCAAGGCTTGCAGCTTCTAGAGCAACAAAGGCTCGTTCCATGTCAAGCTTGGTTCTGGCCACAATGTCGATGTCGTCAGCATAGGCCAAAATCTGCACGCTCCTATGGAAGATCGTTCCTCTACTCTGTAGATTTGCATCACGGACCTTACGCGACACTACCTTACATATTTTAAATTTCGAGTGCACTGGTGTGGTTGATCGGAAAAACGAAGACCTGCACACACTATTCATTCTGAGTATAGCTGGTACCGCTCTCTCAGTAAAGTTACGGACAGATGACCTTTTTGGGGTGAGACCCCAAGGTGCGAAACTCCTAGCGAACTAGAAGAGAACTTTTAACAGAGGAAAAGTTGAACGTAGGACATCACAATTTGGAGTCGAATGAGACCAACCCCATTAATTTTCATTATTTCTTATAATGATAGCGCACTTCCATGTTTTACTGAATCTTCACTTCCAATGAATTAAAGTTCCACTTAAGTTTAAAGTTAAAAGTTCAAAGTTAGTTAGTCAGTTAAAACTTCCACTAAAAACGTAAAACGCTGCAAATTATTACACAATGGTATATTTTTTTCTATATAGATCACTCGTCTGCAAAGCCACCAACCATCCAACATGAAGAAAAACATCGATCGCATTTTGGTCAGCTTTTATTTGA
The DNA here is from genome assembly GCA_009739505.2 of Apolygus lucorum. Classification (NCBI taxonomy): domain Eukaryota; kingdom Metazoa; phylum Arthropoda; class Insecta; order Hemiptera; family Miridae; genus Apolygus; species Apolygus lucorum. Next base: position 14,932,699 of record CM019171.2, read on the forward strand.
ACGGAGATTAGGCCTCTTTTGCGATTCACCCTCGTGTTTCTGATTTATCGTACGTCCAACCCTTAAATTCTGGTAGGGAGCGAACGGTTTGTCCTACAGAGCTTCGCGTGGTCTCAAAAAATTTTAAAAATTCTATAGAATCTTATATTGAAGAAAAAACAATTCCTTTATCAAAATTTTTTGAGTTAGGGCGTTTTCAAAATTTCAAAATTCATTTTGGCACCCTTAGAAGTGACCTACATCAACCAAAATCTCCGGGGCACAACTAGACCCCAAATGGAGCCTACATACCAAATTTCATCAAAATCGGTCAATGCTATGAGGGGAAAGTGCCGAGTACGGCGGACGTACGGCCAAATTTTTATTCGATTTTTGGATTCTACGTACCTTGATACGTAAACCATCAAATTTTGAGGGGGTGTTAAAAAATTTTTCTTCTTGGTCGATTCCAAAGGTTCATTATTGACAATAATAAACCAAAATACACGTTTTTTCGCATTGAAACACCCTTTTTTCCCTCAAATTTAACAGTAAAACTACAAATATGGAGACCGTTGGAAAGCTGATGAAATGGAGCATTTTTAAGCCTTTGAACCCCTTTGGCAAACACCTTGTTTCAATGAGGAAAAATCATCAATATTTTTACCAAAAACAGAAATTGACTATTTTTAAAGTTTGAGGTAAAAGTGTTTTGTTTTCTACTACTACTCTAGTGTTTTGTTTTTCTCGACTGGTCAACGGCTCATGTATAGAGAAATGTTACGCTCTTTCCAACGATATCCTTATTTTTAATTTTTCAGTCCAATTTAAGGGAGTTACGACCGTTTGAATGGTGTAAGGTCGAAAACACACAAAAAATCGTAAAAGTCAAAAACGTTGGATTTTAAGGGGGTTAAAAGAAAATTGCTAAGAGACTTCTTTTGTTGCAAATACGCAGAAACTACTCCCGATGTTCGGTGGATAACATATGAGACACCGTGTATACGGAAGAATAATAAACCTTTGTGTAATAATTCGCAGCGTTTTGTATCGCGTTGCATTTTTTGTGGCAAAAAAAACAAGGGTCGCGAATAATTCCTTGACCCCCAGCCAAAAGACAAATCCATGTTAAAACTGAGTCCCAATATGATTCTGGGGTTCGATGAATTGTGAATGTGTGAGAATCGCTCCGTACGTTCAGTATCATAAAAGATGCGAGGGTGCGAGATGGGAGGGAGAAAAGTGAGGCAGTGGGCCACCGTTGATTGTCCGCGCTCTTCCTGTCGAGGTCGATGCATATCAAAACACCGCCTCCCTGTTGGAACATTCTCTCCACCAGTTAGAACAGCCCCTCACTACAACCACCCCTCGTCTATTAGAACACGAGGGAGCTCGTACCAATAATGCTGCAGCCTCCCCGCCAATAAACCGGAAGTTCCGTCATCGCCCGGTGAACTGTGCGAACACAGAACAGGGACCCGCCCCCCGCTGCATTTACTAATAATAACCAACTTCCGGGTAGACCCCTTTGCCTTCCCTTTCCAACCGAACCCGGAAGTTAGTTGTAAACAATCGTCAAAAGCCTCTGAAGTCCATTGCGAAACTGACCATCAAGAGATCCCCACAAAGAAAAGTCTATTATTAGTTCTTCAATCCAATGTTCTGTTTCCAATCATTTTCTTTGAGGGTGTCTAAAGATACTTGGTATTAACTTTCCGTACTATTTCAAAAAGCAGTGATAAACGCTGCGAATTATTACACAATATCTTACTAGTACAGAAAACCCGTGTACATTATTATAAGCGGCTTTTAGCGAAAAGAAAAAAAAAATTCAAGAAAAATGATGCTACAGCGATGGCCTTAAAATTTTTAAAATGGACTTTTCCCAAAAAAAATGTTACTAAAATTTACTAAGCAAGTTCGGATACTGGTGAAGGTTTTTTCAAAAATGATATAGCATTGCTTCAAGAGTACCTAATTGAGTACTTCCGCATAATTTCCTTCCGAGAGAAAACGCTGCAAATTACACAGGTCTGCAAAAAAAAAAAATTTTTTTTGATCATCTGCATGGAATCTTTTAGCTATAGTTTATGTTTTTTGGTGTGCTGAATCCAAAAATGGCCGCCATTTTTATCCATCACGCACAGTTTTCTTTCAAAATAGGGGAGAAGGGGAAATAAAAAACGAAAATTGAGAAAAAACATCATAATTTGTATTTTGTACAATTTCAAAATAATTTAGTATTCGTTTCCTATTCAATACAAAATACTCAAAGAATTCATTCATTTTGCTTGTGGAACCTTTTCTTCTTTTCTTTCATACTTCGTCGCGTACGTTTTCATGCTCCAGCATTGTCTGTATCTCTCTTGAGCATCCAACAGTAGTCAGCTAGCATATTGACGTCCCATCGTCCTTTCACCTTGCTCCTCACTGAACGCTCCCAAGTTTTCTGTAAAGTATTCCACATGGGAGTGTAGGAAATGAACTTTAAAGCTCATGTTGATCCCTGAGCTTTGTAGGCAGCCAACATGCGATTCACTATGGATTTGTAGTTAGGGTCTTTCGTATTGCCTAAAAACTTTTGCACTACATCCTTGAATGAATCCCAAGCTTCTTCTTCTTTATCGCTCATTGATACTGAAAACAAGGGATCGGACAAAAGTTTTCGTATGTCAGGTCCTGTAAAAACACCCTCTTTCAATTTAGCTTCAGACAGTTTAGGAATCCTTGAACACACATATTTGAAACATTCCCCATCTCTTGGCAATGATTTGATGTTACAACCTGTGCACTACGTTCCGCAAGGCATCCTGACTTTTGAGAAAATCAAATGAACAACGTGTTATGACATAATTCTGGGCATCCTTACGCTTCTCCTTCTTCAAAAATATCCCACCCCCTTCTTCCCTACCTCCTCTATTTCAGTACATATCATTCCTGGGAGTGACACGACTAAATATGAATGTGAAAATACTCATGCAATTCATAAAATTGAAGCAACTACAGAATTGAAGTTCAGGGCTGAATAACACCATACGTGGAATTCAAAGAACCAGTTTTGCAAAAAGACTAGACGTGATGGAATTTTTTGAGTATTTTTTTCGGTTTCAGCATTTAAAAACCTATGGGAACCAGTAAAAAAATCGTTTGCAGTTTTTGGGTTGCAGACCTGTGTTATTGCACAAAGGTTTGTAATATTTGGTCTTCAAGATCGTGAGGTTAGAACAAAGACAGAACTGCGTTTCTCTGTAAATCAAAGATTTAATTTTTGTAATAATATTATCAAACTTAAATCTTTGATTTACAGATTCGGAGGTCCAGGGTCAGAAGTAAAAGTGAACAAGTAACATTTGACAAATTTTTCAGGAGAGCCATCTGAAGTTTGGTAATTTTTGAAATCGGTCAACTACTGTGTTTTATTACATTTCCTCGTCTAACATGTTTTTTTTCATTTGTTAACACTATCATCTGTTCATAGGAGGTGATATGATTTCGAATAATAATCTTAAATTAAAGTTATTCCAAGAGGTAAAGAGAAATTTAACTTGTTCATTTTTACCTGAACGAAATGAACCCTTGAGCGTGCTTCAATTCTGGTAGAAATGAACAACTCCCACTTGTACATTTTCATTTGAATGAATAATTGGCAAATTCACATTCAGTTTATAAGTAAGAACGAACTAATGACATTTGCTCGTTTTTACCTGAACCAAATTAATCCGTGTTCAATCTTTTATTCTGGCAAAAATTGATAACTCCCACTTGTAAATTTTTAATTGAACAAATGCTTCCCCCGTGCATGTACGTAAAAATGTACACATAACACTTGATAACTTTTACCAGACTCTGGAGTTATTTTTTCCATAATTTTCATTCAGCTAAATCCGTATGTCATTTGTTCACTGAAAACGTTACATGTTGTAAAGATAAACGTTTTTTTTTTGCGATTTGTTATCGAATTTATGAAATATTTCATTATTTTAACCTATTTGGACGACAGATAACGTTCCCTAGCACCGGAATAACAAAAAAGTCATTTGCCGAAAAAAATTTTACTTGTTCACTTTTACCTCTGACCCGACGGTGAATCATTTAAGTTTTTTTGAAAGCTCCGAATAATGGCTTTAAATGTTGTTTCTTTGATTTACAGGTGAGTAAATTGTTCAGTAAACGGAGCATGTGAGGGTCAAATAGTTATTACTAACATAATATGTTATGTTAACATATTATTATTATGTTACATATAATTAATTGTTACATATATGTTACATATAATATTATTATGTTCGTCTAACACAGTGGTCCGCAACTGGGGTGCCACGGCACCCTGGGGTGCCGTGAGCCCCGTCCAGGGGTACCGCAAGATTTTGAGATCGGAATAACTTTTTGTATAATAAGAAAGAAGAAACTGCAATTTATTGGGATACGATTGAACTAAAAACATCCCAAAACACTAACAGATCCGCTACCTAGTGTAATATGTGTGAAACGACGTGTTATAAAAGCAACCGAAGTAAGCAATTGACATCCTTCTCCAGTTCTCAACTTCGTGGATGTGCGAACATGGATTTTCGACACTTGCGACCATGAAAACAAAAAACGTCTGCCAAGTGGGTGTGGCACATAGCTTCCTCGTATCCATAACCCGATTATATAGATGATCCGATGCATAGTAGTTAATCTCAAAACACCAATCTCTAAGTACCTTTCACTACCCTCATAGGGGACCATCTACACGCTAATCTGGACAATCCTAGAAAATTTCATCAAATTCGGACGAAAAATGTAAGTGCGGTAGTGATGGGAATCAAAAAATTTCATTGCCAGACTGGGAATCGAACTTGGAACTCCTAGGTGTGAGTCCAGTACTTTGCTTACTGATCTACAGAGGGGTTTATAGATTGGCTTTGAGATCCTCACCTCAGACGCAACCGTTACGGCTGTTACAAGTATTTTACGATTGCGCATGCACAGAGGCTACTGTAAATTTTAAGGCCTTGATTTTCATTGGGGACCATCTACAACCTAATCCGCGTAATCCCTGAAAATGGCTGTTACTGGCCCTGAGTTATGGCTGTTACTAGCAATTCACGTTCGCGCATGCGCATCGGCTACTATCAGTCCGGGGGTGATGATTTTCATAGGGGACCATCTAAACACTAATCTGTAACATCCCTGAAAATTTCATTGAAATCGGATGAAAAATGTGGAAGTTACGGCCGTTACAAGAAAATTAACGTTTGCGCATGCGCAGTGACTACTATCAGTCCGAAGGTGATGATTTTCATAGGGGACCATCTAATCACTAATCTTTAACATTCCTGAAAATTTCATTGAAATCGGATGGAAAATATGGAAGTTATGGCTGTTACAAGGAATTCACGTTTGCGCATGCGCAGTCGCTTCTATCAGTCCGAGGATGATGATTTTCATAGGGGACCGTCTACACACAAACCCGCACAATCCCAGAAAATTTCATCGAAATCGGACAATAACTTCGTATAGTTATGCGCGTTACAAGGAAATCATGACAGACACACAGACACACAGACACACAGACAGACAGACACGGAACCAAAATTGTTCAGAAAGGTCTAAAACGCAAAACGCGAGTGAAAATTTTGATTTTGGAGAACTTTTTTTTTCGTCCTTGAAAAGTGAAAACAAAGCTTCCGCTACCTTGGTAGACTCGGAAGCAAAACGGCAAAGAATGTTGGGAAGCACATTAGAGGACAACATGAGGTTTTGCCTTTCCCAACTGCCCCCTAGAATCCCAGAAATTTGCCGAAAACATCAGGGACAAATTTCACATTGATTTGAGTTACCTACCACTATAAAAAAGAATTAACATTTTACTTACCTACCTACCTATTAGTTATTAATTAAAGTTTTTGTGCTCTTTACTGAAAACTTGTTTCTATTCCGAAATTATTACACTGCGAAATTTTGTGTTTGTATGGTGGGGTGCCACAGGGTGAGGCTGTCACGAAAAGGGGTGCCGTGACTCAAAGAAGGTTGCGGACCACTGGTCTAACATAATATTATTATGTTAGTAATAACTATTTGACCCTCACATGCTCACATGCTGAACAATTTACTCACCTGTAAATCAAAGAAACAACATTTAAAGCCATTATTCGGAGCTTTCAAAAAAACTTAAATGATTCACCTCTTGTTTATAATAATCAACCAATACTGGCTCATGACTAGCTGTCTGTTTGATTTTCCGTCGGGTTCAACGATAGCGCGGCAATATTTGAACTGGAGACATCACTCGAACATGGGTGATTTCTTTACAAGTTCATTTTTTTGGTTTATTATTTTCAATAATGAACCTTTAGAATCGACCAAGAAAAAAAATTTTTTAACCCCCCTCAAAATTTGATGGTTTACGTTTCAAGGTACGTAGAATCCAAAAATCGAATAAAAATTTGGCCGTCCGTCCGCCGTACGCGGCACTTTTGCCACTTGCATTGACCGATTTTGATGAAATTTGGTATGTGGGCTCCATTTGGGGTCTAGTTGTGCCCCGAATATTTTGGTTGATGTAAGTGACTTCTAAGGGTTCAATAATGAATTTTGAAAATTCGAAAACCGTTAAAAAAAGTTCTTGGTCGATTCCAATGGTTCATTATTGAAAATAATGAACCAAAATTCAAAATAACCATCTTCTCGCTACACTACGGAAGGTACTCTCGCTTGGTAGATACTGTTTGGTAGCTCTTCTCTTGTACATCAGTGACTGACCAAAGCCTCTGTTTACAAACATCTTTGATTGAGAATATTATTATTGAATTCACTCGAAAAACGATATCGTCACTGAGATGAGATGCAGTAAAGTATGCTGTTCGTAAGAGTATCCAAATGAGTACTGCAAAATTTCCTTCCACGAGGAAAACCGACAAAATGTAACGCAGACCCAACATTTTTGAAATATCTTCAGTCGTTCTGCTGCGAGCTTTGAGTTTGAAACGAGATGTTTTGGGGATCCGAAAGTAAATATTTGCCTGTCCTGGAAGAGATTCAATTTTATTAGGGAAGGGGAACGACCCCTTTCAGCAGAGCATGTGTCAAGACTGAGATTGCCGCGATGGTAAACCGCAGATCCATCGCTGGGAAAAGGCAATATACGCGGTCTGATGCCGAGGGAAGGGGGAAGAGAGAAAAAAGCCTGAAAGATGCAAACAAAGTCCGGGCGGGAAAGGACACTCGAAGGAACGGGTTTTTATTTGCAATCTCCCACAAGAGGTGGGATGAGGGAAGCTTGGAATTGGGCTACTGGTGGGGCAAGGGAGACGAAAGATCACTAATTCAGCCGTAAAGTGTTTGTTCACTTTGTAATGGGAAGAGCTGAAGTGGCCTCGGGCGGAGGCCCCAGAGATGGCAAGTCTGTTTGCGTCGGTGGAGAATGGGCTGAAAAGTCGAGTGGTCTTTACAGCCGTAAACCGGAAGGATCCGCTCTGAGGAGGGAAATTGCCTCAATCATGGGCCGATTCAAGAGCTTTCGACTCAGATGTCGTAAAATAGGAAACTCACTATCAACGATTGAATGATCCAATGAGAGAGTCATATAAAATGAGGATAATGATTTTTTCTTGACTTATTTCATTGACCAAGTTACAACTTATAAGCAACATTTCTCCAATACATAGTTGGAGTACGATGGAAAACGTATTTGGAAAACTAGAATACTTTACTTAGTTCTTATTGTCCTGAAATTCGCTAGTGCGATGGGGAATAATGACCCTACAGAGAAAGCATTTGTCAGTGTGCCGAGTGTATACCAGCGAGAGAGAAGGCAGAAGGTTTGTTCCAGCGCCTCTCAGTTCATGAACTTTTGGTTTATTATTTTCAATAATGAACCTTTGGAATCGACCAAGAATAAATTTTTTTTACCCCCCCCCCCCCTTAAAATTTGATGGTTTACGTTTCAAGGTACGTAGAATCCAAAAATCTAATAAAAATGTGGCCGTCCGTCCGCCGTACGCGGCACTTTCCCCACTTAGCATTGACCGATTTTGATGAAATTTGGTATGTAGGCTCCATTTGGGGTCTAGTTGTGCCCGAAGCTTTTGGTTGATGTAGGTCACTTCTTAGGGTTCAAAAATGAATTTTGAAATTTTGAAAACGCCCTAACTCAAAAAATTTTGACGTAAAGGTATTGTTTTTCCTTCAATGTAAGATTCTATAAAATTTGTAGAATTTTTTGAGACCACGCGGAGCCCTGTAGGACAAACCGTTCGCTCCCTACCAGAATTTAAGGGTTAGACTCACGAAAAATCAGAAACACGAGTGTGAATCGCAAAAGAGGCCTAAACTCCGTTCAAATTTTAGCTGACCGAAATTCGATCGATGTTTTTCTTCATGTTGGATGGTTGGTGGCTTTGTAGACGAGTGATCTATATAGAAAAATAATAAACCATTGTGTAATAATTTGCAGCTTTTTTATACCCAACCTGCGCACAACCCAGGCTTATGTTGAGTTCATGAACTGATGCGTTCCAGCAGCGCCGAGTTCGAAAACTTGCTAACATAAACCGCGTTCCAGCGCTTCCAGTTCATGAACTTTTTGTACTGTTTACAGATTGAAAGAATGCGGATGGTTTGGTGAGGTGTGTATTACAATTCCAAAAACATCGTCCTTCTTCTACCTGCCACTCAAGCCAGGAAAAATGAGACCGAGGGTTGTTGACCACTAACCGAAGATGAAGTGAAAGGATTGGTTTATTACAGACAAAACAAAACAAATACAGAACACTAATAAAAAATAAAACAGGTTCCTTACCCTTGGGAAAGTCTTATCAATTAAGAGAATGTACATTCATTCATTCAAAAATAAAATTACGCTTCCAGTACCTGAAGGATGATGCTTCTTCAAATTTTAAAGGTGACAGAATGGTAAACAGAAGGGCAAGTGAACTCACTTTCGAGATAAATATCCTTCCCAGCAATTGGCTGAGTGGAGAGTTGCTCGATGCCTGTATTACGATTACTGAGGCTCGGGCCTTTCCCCAGCCTGACTTAACAGGCTACCTAAGATTTTGGAACAAGTAGTCGTCTATGATAGCAGGTATACCCTTCGGGAAATTGGCCAACCGCATTCTTTCTATCTGCGAACAGCACCCGAGTTCATGAACTTTCTGCACTCATCGAAGGCAGGGTTGTGAACTCGAACCGAAGGATAACCTGTGCCGTTCACGTGAAACCTACTCCATACTGGCTCCATTCTCAACCTTTCATCTTTTCGTTGCGTCCAAGTTGTGCTGAGCCCCTCTTTCCCGAAGTGCGAGTCGTCTCTAGGAATGAAGTGTAAATTTTCGGAAATTACTTACGTTCTAACAGAAGCCATTTTTGATCGAATCTGTTTTTTTTTTACAAATACACGATTATTCCATTATCACTACAGTGAGCTCTGTCTATTTACTCGGAGAGTGTGTTAAGGAAGTTCACATCATCCCTCTCTTCTGCAAACTATTTACCATAAAATGGGGTGATTGATTACTCAAGTGACATGGGGCAAAAGTTGATTTGTTTACTACAAAAGTGGGTTGCTGGGTTTGATTTGAAAGCTTTTTCGAGAAAATCGAAGCTTTTTACAAGAAAATTGAATGTGTTACGCAGAGTCCGGTCAACCTCGATCTCAAGATGACTTGACGATTTTGGTATCATTTCTTCAGTAATTTTTCACGCTGAATACAATGGCGATACTTCCGAATAATTCCGACAGCTAGGAAGTGAATTTTTGAAGAAATATTGAAAGCTGATCAATGAAATGAACCTCCGAACTCCAGGTATGAACTCTGCAATGTTTTTTCTACTGAAACAATGTTGTTTGAGTCCCATAAGATTGAAGTTTAACGTAACACAAATAAGATGATGTTGTTATTGAGTAGAAAGGTGTTACTTTATGCTTAGTACCTTATCTACGAATACAGCCAGGTATTTCTGGTCTTACACGTTATTCTAGGGCCCTATTATAGGATTAAATCTTTCTGGAACTTGAAATTTCAGAATATAAAATTGAGGGAAATCCCCTAATCTGTAAAATTATTTATTGTAACGTGAAATGAGAGTGCTCAGGGCCTCAGGAAGATTTGTGAGGGCGAAACGAGAGTTTAATCTGCCTTTCAAATGGATACGACAGGTGCACTACACGCAGTGAAGGAAATAAGGGACGTCGACAGAGGAGGCGGAGTGAGATCTGTATGCCAATGAAACTAACGCGCTCTAAAGCTTTAGTGCAGGAAGCTTTGGGGAGCGGTGTCAACGGGAGTGGAAGGAAGAGTGAGGTAGGAGGTGGTCTCTTCCTGTTAGTGCATGAATTATTGAGCAGAGCGGTAATTGGGAATTAACACCCCTAAAGCGATGCTGGGACGAGACGTGGTAGAGCGGAGGGTGGAGTAAATGCATTTCATTAAAATTCCGAGTTGTGAGGGGGAAAATTCGAGGGGATTGTTTTTGGAAAAGGGAAGTTTCTGAACGAAAGCAGGAAACGTAAATATTTGAAAGGACTGGCGTTGGCTGTCTGGTGCCCACAGGCGTGCATCTAAGGGAGCGAAGTAATGCGTGACCGCAAGGCAGGAGGCAAGTGACACCCTCTCTGTATAATCCGTTTTGGGGGGAAGTGAGATGGAGCAGGGATATTAGGGTCACAACTAGATTTATCGAGGGTAGTGAAACCGTCGAAGTCTCCCCTACGAGACTGTAACAGGGCAGGTGAGATGCCAGTAAACTGGCCAATTATGCCGTTAGGCTTTCAGATTCTTCGAGTCCGATCCAGGAGTGACAGTACTGTTTTTCTGGATGAGGAGTCCTCTGGTTACCGATTGGTGTTTGAATGGGACTGTTGCGGCTTATCTTCCCTCCACGCTCAAAAGGCAGAGTTCACTACAAACCCTTTTCATGAACAACCAGGCCCGCGATCCTTCTGGGTCCTCTCTTCACTCTCCGAGTCAGTCTCCTCTCAGCTCTCGCTGAAACACGTTTTTTTTCTCGCCTTTTTTATTCCTCGTTTTCGTCTTCGCCTCGAAGCTCCAAGTCCTCGAGTTTGAGAAAATTCATCCATCGTCCTCCCTGGTTGGAAACTATTTCCGGATTTCCATTGAAAGTCACATCCTGGATGGAAAGGTACGAATCACCACTTCCGGATTTTCTATCAGTCCTTTTTTTTATAATTTTTCTTTATTTAGTTGTTTTCATTCTCCTGGAACGAGTTCTTTCGAAAAGTGACGGAATTCCTTCAACACCTCAGTATCCGCCGCAGGAGGATTCAGTACAACTTCGGGCCACCATCGCCAAGGAATTTATATACACACATTCAGGTCAGATCCCCTCTTTATTACTTTCATTTCAAAGATAAAATTAGCAATCAATTTTGAATCGTTCTCCAGTCCAGCCTTCAGCGTTTAAATTCTTTTTTGTGTAAAGAGCTCTGTAGGTAGTTTATAATCCGTAGCTACCTATAAGATTTTCTTTCCGATACCAATAGAATCATTAACAATCATTTTTAATTTACCAGATCCATACAGTCCACTATAAATATAAATAAAACATTAATTCGATGGATTAATTGCTTGTTCATTGCCAACACCCCTATTCACGAAACAGGGACCGATCCTAAAATCTATCCTCTCTCCAGTCGAAGAGAACTTGTCTTTGATGAAGAACCCTCTGGTTACCGATTGGTGTTTGATAAGGAACGATCCTGGGACCTATCCTCTCTCATCTTGACAAGAACTTGTCTTTGTTGAGGAATCCTTTGGTGACCAATTGTTGTTTGACATGAAACGATACTCGAATCCTAGAATCTATCCTCTCTCTGGTCGACGAGAACCTGTCTTTGATGAGGAATCCTCTGGATGTCGATTGGTTTGCCAAGGACCGATCCTAGGGAGAATCCTCTTTCTGGTCAACGAGAACCTATCTTTTATGAGGAATCCTCTGGTTACCGATTGGTGTTCGCCAGGGATCGATAATTGAACCTATCCTCGCTCTGGTGTGGGATCTAAAGTGTATGGGAGAAAGTGGGGAAAACATTCAATACGCCCTAGCTCGTGAACTTTCGAAATGCAAGTTTTATTCACTACTTTGAAATTCTCATTTTTAAGAATTTTTCGGAGCCATCCAGCGCTCTGAGGGACCAAACTTTTCTTGCTATGAGGATAAATACTTATTAAATTAGTCAATAAATAGTTAATGACATTTTTTCATCAATTATTTGGGATAGCGTTCAAGTTTTAGAAACGAGAACCTAGAGCTCTAAACGATGAATCGTCGTTTATGAGAGTTTATTGTGAAATTAATCAATATTTCAAGAATTAATGCTTTCAAGCCTCTCAAGGGATTCCCTATTGGTCCCTCAACCCTTCCTTTCATCCTCAGGTCCCTCTTTAGTTGGTCATCACTGGTTGACTCGCCAAGGTACTAGACCGAAAATTGCGATTTTTTTCGTTTTTCCGGTGTAGATAACGATATTTTACCGAAAGGTACTTTCTGTCAGAATAAACTATATTATTAACATCACGATAAATTGGTTGGTAGGTACTAGTCATGGAAAATCAACGCGTTCTTTACAGACAGGTGATCTGTACGGAGAAATAATAAACAGTTGTGTAATAATTTGCAGCATTTTTATGATGATAGTTTCGGAACAACTATCACTATTGTCCTTAAGTGCGCACCAGTGACTAAAGTGTTGCTTTGATTGAACTTATATTTTTTCTACGTAGCGGAGGGCTTCATCTGCAATGTGACTTCACCATTCTAAGTTTGCTGCAGCTTTTGAGGTATCAGCTACAATATAAACTCCTCTCTATAGAAGCGGAATTCTCTGAGGATCATGGCGAGTGACGACAAACAACAGATAGATCTCCGTTTCGTAATACGAGAGCACCGAGCGTTTACAAACCCTAATGATTTGAAATTTCACCATCGTTCAGCGATCTCCTGACTGTTACTTTTCCCATAAAGCTACTGCAAATTATTTTTGAATGATCTGCGATTGTTTTACCAAGACCAATCATCCCAGGAATAGTTCCAGAAACAGCCGCCACGTTGCGCCTCAAAATGAACTCAAACGTAGTTCACGTTTTTCTCCTCGTCTGTTCATCGAATTTTCAATCTGAAAGTTTTATTGTACTCAGAATACACATAAGAATGAGATTCTACCATTTACTTTTGTTAAATTTTTGAAATTGTACATTTTTTAAAATTTCAGAGTTTTGAAATATTATTTTTGGTCTTTTAGGATGATTTTTTCAAAAACTGAGATTATAGCGCACAATGGCAACTAAGTAACAGTGTATGAAAATTGCAATGTTGAAGATTCTTCTAATCAAGCTAACATGATGCTAAAACATCCATATAATATGAATGAACCAATCAAGCTTAAAGACAAAACGGCTTAATGAAGGAGACGAAATAAGATTCTTCTATGGCGTTCTTTCTGAAAATCGCATTTCCACCTTGGTCTTCACTGATAATATAACATACATCACCAAGTACTGTTCAATTTCTCTCAACTCACAATCGGAATGTACCATCAAGGAACGTTAGTTTGTTTAAAATCGCGCAGAATAGGAAAACATGTTTCAACGGTTCCCTCAAACCCTCTAATCCCCTTGACAGAAACTTCAAACTGACTCTTGGAAAAGGTCCGTTTTTGCGGAGTAAATGATTTTATAATGAGAAACGAAAGAGGAGGCCGGGGAGGATGCTTGAAATGAGAAACGTAGATGGAAGTGGGGATTAGAGCTAAAGAAGATTACAAGGGAATCGGACTAGTATGGGGTGAGGGGGTCAGAAAAACCAGGGTTCTCGGAGACAATTTTTATCACTCTTTGCAGAGGTATGATGAAGGGGGGGGGGGTAAGCTGGAGTTAAAGGCATGGAATGTGATACTAACACCTTCCGTAATTTTGCATTAGTTAACTCGGAAGAAATTCTCTCATTTTTCCGCTTTGAATAACGACAGCTGAAAGGGAAATTATTCTCGACGCGGAGGAAAAACTTGATGAATTGTTACACAACGGTATCTTATGTTTCGGAATAACAATGTATACTTAGATTATCTCCCTAGGTTGACAGCCGCTTCATCTTCCAAAGACGAGGGTGTCGAAAGATAACTTACAAAGCTATACGCAATAATTTAGACCTGAGTTGAGAATTTTCGAACCTTTTCCATTATGATTCCATATTTCGACAGTAACAATGTAAAACCGCGTAAGTTGAAAAAAACGAATTTTTTAGGAGACTTTTTGGGAATTTTTTGTGAGACTAAGAAAAAAAATTTCAACCTATGCGGTTCTACATGGGAATTGTCGATTTGTCTGTTCCACTATTACTTGTAAACAATATTGCGTATTTAATGAGAAATATTATGTTTAAAATCATTTCCCCCTCTGCCAGTATAGAGGTAATAAACTATCTCTCTAGGTTTGTTCCAAGCGAGCTGAACTCATGAAGTGGCCACGCGCAGGGATGGGGGCAGGTGAAATGTGTTCCAAGCGGTCGAGTTCATGTACTATTATACCTATTGTATGTATTATTATACTATTATACCTGCATTACACCTAACTTTGACTTTCTACTCGGACTGTACACTGAACCGTGATCCAAGCCAGATGGAATCATGAAATTTCTGCACCGAGTCATGAAAACTCCGAACCATCTGAGGAGGGGGTGCAGCTTTAGGTTTCTAATTTGGTTAAAGAAGTTGTATTGGAAGAGAAAAAGTGGATAAGTATACCTTATTGTGGAAAGATTTCTGACAAAATTGGCAAAATGTTATCATCTAGAGGTTTCAAAGTAGGGTTTAAAAATAAAAATAATCTTGAAGCTTCGTTGGGTTCTGTAAAAGATAAAATTAGCGTTCAAGATAAAAGTGGTGTTTATAAGCTGAAATGTTCTTGTGGGCTTGAGTATTGTGGTCAAACTGGTAGGAAATTTAGGGAAAGAATAAAAGAGCATGAGAAGGATTTCAAGGATAGCAAAGGTGATTCTGCCTTTGCGAATCACCTAAGAGAATCCAATCATAACTTTAGTTTTGATCTAACAAATAGACAGTACATATAATTTCCTCATTTTTGCCCGAAGGGAGGTATGTTGGATGTGCTTGAAAATTTCGAGATTCTTAAGAGTGATAGGTCTGGTAAATGTCTGAATGAGGTGGTCCCTCAACATGTTTCACCGTTGATGGGTTCCTTCCTACAATAGCTTGGTCCCCCTTCACAATGTTACCATCACCAATGTTTGAGCTCCCTTTCACTTAGTCTGCCTTGATTGGCATTTGATGATCCTCCGAGGTCCCTTCACTTCTCTGAGCCAATAGGATTCTCCTTTCACTTATCTGATTGGGTATGACTTTCACTTTCTCGACCAATGGGATTCAAGCTCCCTTTCACTTGTGACTATAATATAGCATAGCTTATATTATAAGCTATGCTCTCTGTGTTGTACCTTCAGTTATTGTTTGTTACTGATGATCACCTAACCGTCGAAATCGATTTAACTTGTAACTCATTATTTTCGTGGAAATAGACAACGTTCTACTCAACTCCGTTTTTATTAAAATGGTTTTCCACAATCTCATCGCGAGTGATTTTATTCGTTTTGTTCTGACTTTTTCTCTCCAATTTTTTATTTATTTTTTCTTTATTTGAAAGTTTAGAACTCTCAACGAGAATAATGGATGTGAATCATTTCATTTTTTTAATTTATTATTCGATGAGGATAGCCTTCCACTGGAACAAATCCTCAGGACAGAAGAGGATGAGTTAGAGGAATAGCTGCTACGGTCGACGACCGGGTTTGTAAAAAAATGAAGATTATTTGAAAATAGTACTATTATACGACGATGTTCAGTTTATAGAGCATTTTAGAGTGTCTTAAAAGATCGCCCAGAAAATCGCGGAGGGGATCAACCTTCGGAGTTCTAGCACTCTAATACCGTGCCGTTTGCTTCAAATTGACAAGTACGTACATTTTAGCGAATTATTTTAGGTATTTTCATTTATCAAGTGAATAATTTAGACAATTATTTAGAAGAGATTTGTCTGGGTTTAAATTTCAAAAATACCCGAAAACACTTAAAACTCGATAGGCCGTACGGTCAAAAACTACCCGTCCAAATTTTCGGAACAACGGTCCGAAAAATCGAAGATAGGTACCATAATATGGAGTGTCATTTTCCAAGTATTTACCCACGCTGGGTCGAATACGAGCGGTCTCTCATCACCAGCACTAGTAATAAAGGGTTCGTAGCCAGGATTTGTTGGTTTCGAAGAAGGGAACCTGGCAACTATTCGAAATTTCTCCCTTAATGGGAAAAACAATGGATCATGGATACGTCTAGGTAGTATTTTTTTTCCATTAAGAGAGAAATTAGATGAAGGTTACCGACTTCATACTTGAAACGAACGTAGGAAGATGTGGGCAGGAAGAGAAACAAAAAAAATTTTGTTCCACTTTTCGTGTTCTAAGCGATGAGTACACGTACTGAGAAATTTCAGTACCCGCACTGCACCTTTCCCCACTCCTCAATGAACTCATACGAACCCGAACTTACACTTGCACCTGCACTGCACCTGAAATCGCCTCGCTTGGAACAAACCTTCTTTCTCTCTCTTTCTCAAAAAGAAGACAAGAAGATCTTACAATCTAGGATGACAGGTCAAGGTAAGTCGGTGAGACACAGAGAGAAGAACAATGAACTTGACGAGTTGATTTCTTCTCGGGATCATACCACTCACAGGTTGTGTAGGTACTAGAATGTGGTCCAGAGGCGGGATGCTGCTATTCAAGACGGTGACCGCAGGCTTTACATTCATCAGGCCCTTCTGTCCTTCCCATCCCTCCCATCTCCATTGTGTCTCGCCGTCCATTTAACCCACAACCGCCCATTCAATGAACCCTCCAGTTCAAGTTCCATTAATTGTTGAGGAATCCATTTGGCCCGGACATTTTTCCCCTCTTGTGCGATTTATTCGTGCTGCGTGGAGTACCTGGCAGCCAGAAGAACAAACGGTAATTTCTAAACGCCCTGAATGTTCTCCGATTATTCTGCACCCGAATTTCACATTTTGCTCCCCATTTATAAGAAATACGATACGAATAAAAAGGAAGAAATTGTGGTTCAAAGCATATTTGAATTCAAAATCATAATTAAATAGGTGATGATACCAATCTGATGTTATTCAAGTATTACTAGGAAAATGTCGGATGAATAATTATATCATAATTATTACCTTTGTTTGTCGAAACGACACGGGTTCAAAAATCAACGTTCCTTTTGGTTTATTATTTTCAATAATGAACCTTTGGAATCGACCAAGAGAAAAAAATTTTAACACCCCCCTCAAAATTTGATGTTTAACGTTTTAAGGTATGTAGAATCCAAAAATCGAATAAAAATTTGGCCGTCCGTCCGCCGTCCGCCGTACGCGGCACTTTTGCCACTTAGCATTGACCGGAGTTTGATGAAATTTGGTATGTAGGCTCCATTAGGGGGTCTAGTTGTGCCCCGAAGCTTTTGGTTGATGTCACTTCTAAGGTTCCAAAATCAAATTTGAAATTTTGAAAAAGTCCCTGACTCAAAACTTCGATATAAAGGTTATTTGTTTTCCTTCAATTAGGACTTCTATAGAATTTTTTGAGACCACGCGGAGCCTCTGTAGGAACAAACCGTTCGCTCCCTACGAGAATTTAAGGGTTTACATTGAAATATATGTATATATATATAAATCAAAA